>OX451736.1:827191810-827791810 GCA_948472305.1 Vicia faba
ATAATATATTATATATAATATATATATATATATATATATATATTATATATATAATATATATATATATATATATATATAAATATATATATATATATATATATATATATATATATATATATATATATATATATATATATATATATATATATATATATATATATAATATATATTATATATATATATATATATATATATATATATATATATATATATATATATATTATATATATATATATATATATATATATATATATATATATATATATATATATATATATATATATATATATATATATATATATATATATATATATATATATATATATATATATATATATATATATATATATATATATATATATATATATATATATATATATATATATATATATATATATATATATATATATATATATATATATATATATATATATATATATATATATATATATATATATATATGATATATTTGTGAAGTATTAAATAGGTGATGAATATATTTGTATATGTTTAGATGATCTTTGGAATATGTCTCGACTAAGCCGTGTACAACTTTTTCAAATTTGTTCTATCAGTAACCGATTACCATGCAAACAGAATTGAAATACACTTTTTGTGCACCTTTGGTAACCGGTTACCCAGTACCTATAACTGATTACTGCATATATATTTTTTATTTAAAAAAAAAAGGGGCATTTATGAGTCAAAATTTCATACTCCCTCCATTTTTGTCTTCTTGGATTTTGAGAAATCTCAAAAATTGGATTTATATCTTCCCTCCTTTTGTTCCCTCCAAAATCTATAATATCAAAAATTCAATTCCCTCCTAAATCATATTTTCCAAATTTTCTATTCCCTCCAAAATCTCTCTCTATATTCATTACCTCTACACACTCCTCACAACAAAATCTTCACTTCTACAAAAATCATCCTTCCAATAACCTTTATCTCTCAAAGAATCCTTCAACCTCTGTCATGGGTCTATCTAAAAGAGGAAGAGGCAAGGGAAAAGCTATAGCTGAATCATTCCTAAGTGAAGAAGAATCCAACCTTCTAATGGCTTTTCATTACCGTAATCTCACCCTGGTAAAGTATGGTAATCTCTCATATTTCCCAAACACAAGTTTCAATTGTCCTGAACTTTTGGTAAAACAAAACGTACCATATCTCATCTTTGAATGTGGCTCATATTACCCCGAGTTGGTTTGTGAATTTTATGCAACTTTTGAAATTTGTATCGGTGGACTCCTTACTGCAAAGGTCAAGGGAAAGAGTATTAATATGTCAATATTTCAACTCAGTGAACGCTTAGGCGTTCCAAGTTTTGGACTGTTCATCAAACATGGTTGCACCATTGATGAGGATGATTATAAGCGTACTTGTAACACCCCAATTCTACCCCAAGCAATTTATGTAAAATAAATCAGAGTTATAAAATTTCAATCATACAAATGAATCGGGACGTCACAAATTCTTCTAACAAATTCATTGCATTCATCATGGATATATAACACTTTTTTAAAACATCGGATGAACTAACAACATAACATCTTTCATTAAATATTCAACAACTACGCAGCAGAATTCTTCAATAACATCTTTAAATAAAACAGCAACTTTGAAACATCTCATATTTAGTTAATAAACAAATTAAAGTCCAACAAATAAAAATCAGCAAACGTTCATCCCCCCGAGTGTTACATATCAGAGCAATGACACCGACTCGATCTATTGAAGGTATACAACCTTCACTCTCGATTACCTGCACGTTACCAACATAAGGGCAACATTCAAACAGAAGGGGTGAGATATCTAACAAAATAATAAAGCGCATGATAATTAATATATTAAATTAGATCAATAATATCACCACTTCTCATCTCATAATCAACAATAATTATAGCATATATACTCATTCATCAACATCAACTACATTTCATTATTCATTCATATAATGCGACCCAAAACTATGCAAATGCATATGGTACCATTGGAGCAGAACTCCCATCTCAAAAATCTAATCTGCCAATTAATAGAGGCATCAACAAGGCATAACCTTCATCTCAAAATTTGTCAATCCAGGCCATCTCAACGAGCATAAGCTCCATCTCAAAAATGCAATGTATGCGACTCAACATGAATGTAATAACACACTCAGTTAACAACATCTCAAAACACATCTCAAAACAACAACATCTCAATAATCTCAAAACGACAATGTTGTACCCCAAAATTTGCCCTCTCTCTTTTTCACAAGAAATCACAGCTTCGGGCTTTTCCTGATTTTTCAGATTGGCTTAAGAATTGGTCAAACAGACTTTTCTCATCAGTCAGACAAAATTAGGGTTTCCAATCACTTTTGAATCAGTCCAAGCAGATTATTAGGGTTTCTATTGATTTGGTTAAGTTTGGCTCAGGGTTTGGTCAAGCAGACACTTCTTTGACAATAAATCCAGAATTAGGGTTTGCGCTCACATTCTCAGAAGGAATTAATTCTACAGTTCTTTTCAAATTGACTGTCACATGGTTTTGACGCTTGTTCAAAATTCCTGTTTGTTTCTCAAAGTTTAAACATCTGGGATAGAAGTTGAGGCTTCTGATTGAGAGTTTAAAGTGTTGGTTTGATCAGTGAGGTGAAAGATGTATGGACGTTTGTTTGTTTGACTGTGTATTGCTATTGGTTATTTGGAATGCCGGGTTTATTGTTGTTTAATACAAGGCTAGAAGAATGCGACGTTTGTTGATTATCTATAATTTCTAAGTTAAGATTATTGGGATAATTTCCAATTATTATGACTCAAGAAATATAAATAATTAAATAAGCAATTGCAGAAGAATTAAAAGAGATATCTGACGAAAAAGATTTTTATTCATTTTTAATTGTTTGTTACAAATATTATTTGAATACTGTAAATTTATTTACAGTTGTTTACAATAATGTTATTACAATGATTAAAAATAAATTAAAACTATATCCTAAATCTCTTGAAGTCTTCATCTTCTACTGCTGCATCCTTTGCTCAACTGATATTTACCTGCAAAAAGAGAAGAAAGGAGTCAACACAGATGAATTAAAAAAAAGGGCATTCTCATACAGATAATTAAAACTCATCATTAAAGGTGTTGGCCGGAATCAGTTTGTTCGTCCTCTCTGCAAATCGCAAGAAGATGTCTCTTCTTGGTTCACAAAGAGGGAAATTAAATGTTTGCAAGCATGAATTAATCAAATACAAAGCTGCACAAATTCAAACAAACTGCACATGGACAAACTGAATATGCCAAACAATTACAAAGTTCAAACTGAACAAACAAGTTGCCCAAGTTCAAAATGTCAACTAAGCTGTCAAACTTGTCCAAAGAAGCTATCAAACTGTCAAGAAGATATCAAAAGATATCAAAAGCCAATAAAGTTGTCAACAAGTACACAAAAGCAATGCAGAAAATCTGGAGGCAAGAAGATATGCAGAGGAAAGACAAGATGCAAGCAAGCTTGTAAGAGTACATTTTATCATCATTTTCTGGCCAAAACCTTTTCAGAGACAGCTATTCTAAAGCATTAAAATATGCTTTTTTGATAGAGAGAGAAAAGAGAGAGAGAAGTAGAGGCTTACAGGCAGGCTTAGAGATAAATATAACAAATCAAAACACTGTAAAAAAGGGGGCAGAACATACATAGAAAAATATAACACATCCTGCATCAAAGCTCTGAAAAACAAACAAAACTCAAGCCTGCTAAAACCTCAACAAGCCTGCTTCAAACTTGTGAACAACAAAAGCATATCAACCTGCATAAACAAGCCTCAGTAGCCTGCATAAAACACAAGCCCCAGTAGCCTGCATAAACAAGCCTCAATAGCCTGCATAAAACACAAACCTCAGCTTGTTCATCCTCAAGCCTGTAACCAAACATATTGGCCTGCATAAAACATTCAACCTGCATCAAAATTCCAAAACAACCAAAATATCAACATGCCTGTAACCAAAAAGCAAGCCTTGAGGCCTGTTTTCCTCCAAGCCAAACAAGCCATACAAGTCTGCATAAGCCCTGAAACCTGCTCAAGCCTAAGCAAACCAAAGCTTGTTCATCCTCAAGCCTGTCAAACTGCTAGTTTCAAACAAACGAGCTTGCCTCAAAGAAGCAAGCCCCCCAAACAATAAACCTGTACCAACAAACCTTCAATCTAAACCATTTCAAAATCAAAACAACAACAAAATGCCTCAGAACTAGCTTCCTCATAGGCAAATCCAGCCAAGCCCCAAAAGAGAGAAAGAGAATCAGAAGTAAGCAGACAAATCTCAGAACTAGGTTCATCATAGAATCAACACATCCAATATCCAAACAACAACAAAATGCCTCAGAACTAGCTTCCTCATAGGCTAAACAGATCAAGTCAAAGAGAGGGAAAATCATAAGCAAAGCTTATCATCAGAACAAAGCAAGCCAAAGAGAGGAAGAGAGTCAAGAGCAAACAAGCAAACAACCTCAGAAATAGGTTCATCATAGGCTAAACAGAAGCACAGGTATCTCAGAATCGAATTCATCATAGGCTAAACAGAAGCAAGCAATCAGAAGAAGAAAAGAACATTCCAGAAGCATTGTTTTCAGATTACAGTATCATCATAAAACATACAAACCATTCAAAAGAAATATACGAGGTTACCAGCAAGTTCTTGTCATCATACTCCCTCGCCTTGGCCGCCTGAGACGCCTCCTGTCCAAGTTCTCTTCCTCCTTTCCAAAAAGCAAAACCAAGGTATAAATTCTCCTTCCCTTTTCTTTTTTACACCTCACACAAACATAGACAACACAGAAGATCAAAATGTGTCCAAAGTTAATAACATGCAAGAATAAGAATCCAAAGCCCTAAAACACGAAGACGAAAAACTGAGAAATCGTTACCTTTTATCACCGCCTGGGTACGACCATGGAGGGAGGAGAATGGAGATGGCGCCTGGTGGCCTGAGGCGAGGAGAAGCGAGCATCAGAAGCCATGGTGGAGAAGGATGAAGAGGCGAAGAAGGGAGCGGCGTCGTTCAATACAAACCCTAACTCTGAAGCAAACAAATGTGAACCCTAACAACAAAAGCATTGTAACCCGTTGGGCCTCTGCCTCACAAAAACCCCTTAAGCCCATTCAATTCTGGCGCACCCCCCTTTCTCTGAATCTGTTTGTTTGTTTGTTTGGGCTAAACAATGACATCAAGCCCATTTATTTCTTTTTTCTTATGTTTATAACTAATACTTTTTTTCTTTTTTATAACCTAAATTTCTTTTGGTAAATAAAAATACATTAACTTTTTTTTTGTACAAAATTTTCTTAAATGCTTCTTTTTATTTTTAGAACAATTAAAAATACACAAATATTAGATTTTATTAAGTTTAAACAATTTTTCCTTTAAAACTCTTTTTGTTTAATAAATCACTTTTATAAAACTTCCTAAAAAACATTAACAAAATATGCAAATAATAGATTTTTGTTAAGTTAAATTATTTTCTCTTTAAAACCTTTTTTTTGTTTATTTATAATTAACAAAAAAACACAAAAACAATAATAATACTTAAAATACATTAGGTTAACATTTTTGATCATTTGTAAATAATCACATACATTGCACAATACTTTTGATTCTCTTTTATTCTTATACTTTGCTATATTTTTACATTGAGAATGCGACGATTCAATTTGGTTGTAAATAATATTTGGACACTACTATCCTGATAAGACTCATCCCCATTTGTAAATATTTGTACCCCCATCCCCGGATACTTATTTGTAATAGCTTAGACTTTAAATTCCCGCAATTTATCGCTTTCCATATACTGTATAGTAATTATGGTTTGTATGCGAAGATTCAAAAATCAACCGCTAGATAATCTAATACAAGATAAATACATGAAAATCAAAACACAATTCACACTTGCACCTCTAGGGTAACCTCGCCTGTTGCCTTGAAAAAATGCAATCATGTCCCTCGAGTATGAGACACTCTAGCAAATGTCCCTTCGATAAACAAAGATCGTTAGTCCCTCGATGACCCTCGATGTTGCCTTCGATAAAACGATCTCGTCCCTTACAAAATTGCTAGAGCGTCTCACAAGTTGCCTTCAATGATTGTATACGATGACTCGCGCCCGTCCCATTAACATCCTAACACAAGGTTGTTCACCAAATACAATGGTGAAACAACACTGTTAAAAGGGTTAAAACATGAGAAAGATCTTTGAGAAATTTAGAGTAGATAGCTCTTGGTTACTTGATCAAACTTGCAAAACACACTTGCCTACTTTCAAACACACTTCACAAACACAACTTCCAAAAACAACTTTCAAAAACATTGAAACATCTTTTCAAAAAGACAAACACCTTTGTAAAACATTCGAGTAAAGAATTGTTACAATGGTTGCCTAGACACGACATCTTTTTCAAAACATTTTCAAAACCACACACACAAAGCACCATTTCACACAATTGAAAAGAAAAGGCAAGTGATCTAAAACAAGTAACTAAGAGCCCATGGATAACCATGGATGAAAAGGGTGCTAGCACCTTCCCTTTTCATAATCTATCCCCCGAACCCACAAAAACATCTCAAAGGTCTTTCCTGTGCTTTTTGACCTTTCCTTAGGATAAATAAAAAGTCGGTGGCGACTCTTGCTAAACCGAACAAGTGCAAATACAAACGCAAAACCTCAAGTGAGTTCTCCCACCGTATCACATACAATATTTCAGTCATCTCAAACAACAACATCTCAATCATCTCAGAATAACATCTCAGAACAACAACATCTCATAAACACCTTAAAACAACAACATCTCATAAACATCTCAAAATATCTTAATTACAGCATCTCGTAAACATCTCAAAATAATTTATTAAACATTACTTATTTATCAAACATCATTTGTTCATCATAAATTATCAAACACCACTTTAATAACCATATCTTACTAATAACTCAGTTGTATATTAATAATACAGTAAGCCATAGTGTTATTCTGCAG
The DNA here is from genome assembly GCA_948472305.1 of Vicia faba. NCBI lineage: Eukaryota > Viridiplantae > Streptophyta > Magnoliopsida > Fabales > Fabaceae > Vicia > Vicia faba. The sequence goes on from OX451736.1 coordinate 827,198,815, forward strand.
TTCTACTTTGTTTCTGTCATTAATCCTACTGTCATATTTCTAACAGCAGTCTCTAACATCTCATATTTATCAATTTGTCCCAAAAACAGCACAACGGTCATCTACGGGAATTAATTCTAAGTCATAAATTAATTACTTGGATTACACTTCTTAATCATCATCTAAATCATCTAGAATAATATTCATCGTGTTAGCTAATCAACGCTTCGAACGGCATCTCAAACAACATCCTAACACTCAAGTTACAGCAATTAAAAGTCAATTCTGTCAAAATTATTTAGTATGGGTCGACACAAAACTCCTTAGATCGACTCATCCTGCTTCATTTATATGTTATGAGTCGACACATCCTCCTTATGGATCGACTCATTCTGGCTTTCAATACAGCATGTATCGATACATACACTCTTCGTGTCGACTCATCCTGAGTCTTGTACTCATCATGCATCGACACATCCTCTCTTCACGTCGACTTATCCTGAGTCTTATACTTAACATGCATCGATGTAAGCCCTGCATGCATCGACTCATCCTGAGTCCAACATCCTTCATGTATCGATACATCCAGCTTGGGGTCGACACATCCTTCGACAGTCTGCATAATTTCCTGCATTTTCTACTGTATTTTGCTACGGGAAATCATACTACATCCCTAAAAACCTTATTATGATCATGATAATTCATCACCTAATATTACACTCTATTACTCCATTGATCAAACAACATAATAACATTCTTATTCATCAAAAATTCATCAAATCTTCATCATACATCATTCATAATGCAATTTATACAAGAACAAACAGCAATTACATCTAACCCCATATATCAAACATCATGAACCCAATTATAAAGCCAGAACCCCCACCCTTACCTTGGATCGAAGGTCGCTCTACAATTTTCGGGTTGAATCTTTGTTCTTGTCGTCTCCTTTTATTTTCCAACAGGTTCACGTTCTTCACAATCCTTATTTCTCTTCTTACTGCTTTCTCCTTCTATTCTTCTCACAAATAATAAAATAACCTAATATTATTATATTATTCCTTATTGGGCTCAAAACCTACACCCTCTTATTACTTCCACTCACACCATATAGGCCCACATTAATAATATTGGCTTCTAACATTATTTCACCAAATAGTAATATTATACCTCTAATATTATTATTTCTCCACTTAATAAAATAAATCCAATTTAATTATAACACTTTTTCACCAATATTACAAAAATAATTTAATTAAATAATTAATTAAATTACGGGCGTTACAAATCTCCCCCACTTAGAATATTTTCGTCCTCGCAAATTTACCTCAATCAAACAATTCAGGATAGGAGTCTCGCATCTTGCTCTCCAATTCCCAAGTCATGCTTTCTCCTGCAGCTCATAACCAAACCACTTTAACCAATGAAATCTCTTTGCCCCTCAGAGTCTTCATTTCACGATCCGCGATCCGTACAGGCATCGTCTCCACCGTAAGATTATCCTGTACTTGCACATCGTCCATATGAATCACATGAGATGGATCTGAAATATACTTCCGAAGTTGCGACACATGAAACACATCATGCAAATTCGAAAGATTAGGCGGTAAAGCCACTATATAAGCAACATTCCCCACTCTCTCTGAAATCTGATACGGTCCAATAAAACGAGAAGTGAGCTTCTTAGACTTCAACGCTCGCCTAACACCAGTCACAGGTGTAACTCTCAAAAACACATGATCACCGGCTTGAAATTCTAAATTCTTCCTTCGCTTGTCATGATAACTCTTCTGCCTACTTTGTGAAGCTTTCATCTTTTCTCAAATCAACTTCACCTTCTCAGTAGTCTCACGAACAAGTTCAGGTCCAAGTACTACACTTTCACCAGATTCATGCCAACATAACAGAGTTCTACATCTCTGACCATACAATGCTTCAAAAGGTGCCATTCCAATACTAGAATGGTAATTGTTATTATATGTGAACTCTATCAACGGAAGATAAGTATCCCACGAACCTCCCTGCTCGAGAACACATGCCCTTAACAATTCTTCTAACGATTGAATCATCCGTTCAATCTGACCATCTGTCTGAGGATGATACGCTGAACTCAACCTCAACTTAGAGCCCAACGCTTCTTGCAAACTCTTCCAAAAATCAGAAGTAAATCTTGGATCTCTATCTGACACAATGCACAAAGGAACACCATGCAGCTTCACAATCACACTAACATAAATCTCAGCCAACTTCGACACTGGAAAACTGATATTAATAGGAACAAAATGAGATGACTTCGTAAGCCTATCAACAATCACCCAAATCGAATCATGCCCTCTTGAAGTACTAGGCAACCCCGTCACATAGTCTATTGAAATGATATCCCATTTCCATTCTGGAACTTCCAACGGTTGCATCAATCCTGCAGGCTTCTGATGTTCAACTTTTGACTTTTGACAAGTCAAACATGCATACACAAATCGAGCCACACCACTCTTCATCCCAGGCCACTAAAACAAACCTTTCAAATCTTGATACATCTTTGTAGCTCCTGGATGAATACTCAACTTACTTCTATGACTCTCTTCAAGTATCACTTTCTTCATCTCAGCATCATCAGGAATACATATCCAATTACGAAATCTCAACACACCTTGCTCATCTAACTTAAAATCACTATTCTCAGATTGATCGATCCCAACCATCAAATCTACCAATTTCACATCCAACTTCTGAGCTTCTCTGATACTGTCTAAAAATTCATTATTAATCTTCAACATACCCAACATGACATTCTACGGAGTAACCTTGCAAACTAAGCTCATATCTCTGAACCGCTCAATCAATTCCAACTCTTTAATCATCATTGCTGACATATGTAAAGTCTTTCGACTCAATGTATTTAGCTACCACATTCGCCTTTCCTGGATGATAATTCAAACCGAAATTATAATCCTTTAACAATTCCAACCATCTCCGTTGCCTCATATTCAACTCCTTCTGGTCAAACAAATACTTTAAGCTCTTATGGTCACTAAACACTTCAAATCTAGAACCATAAAGATAATGCCTCCAAATTTTTAACACAAAAACAACTGCAGCAAGTTCTAAATCATGCGTAGGATAGTTCTTCTCATGAGTCCTCAACTGCCTCGACGCATAAGCAACTACCTTACCATTCTGCATAAGCACACATCCTAAACCCATCTTGGAAGCATCACAATACACCACAAAAGGCTCTCCTGGATTAGGCAACGTCAAAATTGGAGCCAACGTCAACCTCTTCTTCAATTCCGTAAAACTTTCTTCGCACTGAACATCCCAAACAAAAGATCTACCTTTACAAGTCAACTTAGTCAACGGAAGTGACAACTTAGAAAACCCTTCGATAAACCTTCTATAATAACCAACTAATCCCAAGAAGCTTCTAATCTCAGTAGCTGACTTTGGAGTTTCCCATTGCAACACAACATCAACCTTCGATGGATCTATATCAATGCCACTACCTGAAATCACATGACCAAGAAAAATAACCTTTTTTAATCAAAATTCACACTTAGACAGCTTTGCATACAACTTCTTCTCTTTCAGAATATGCAATACTACTCTTAAATGTTCAACATGTTCTTCTTCTGACTTAGAGTAAATCAAAATATCATCAATGAACACCACTAAAAACCGATCCAAATAAGTATGAAAGATACGATTCATATATTCCATGAATACTCCTGGCGGATTAGTAACACCAAAAGGCATCACCGAATACTCGTAATGTCCATAACGCGTTCTGAAAGCCGTCTTCTGAATATCTTCATCCTTCACTTTAATCTGATGGTAACCCGACCTCAAATCAATCTTACTAAACACATGGGCGTCCACCAATTGGTCCATCAAGTCATCTATTCTTGGAAGCAGATACTTGTTCTTAATCGTCACCTTGTTCAACTGTCTATAATCAACACATAGCCTCATGCTTCCATCTTTTTTCTTCACTAACAACACTGGAGCACCCCACGGCGATACACTTGGTCTTACAAACCTCTTCTCAAGTAACTCTTCCAATTGCTTCTTCAACTCAGACAACTCAGACACAGACATCCTGTATGGTGCCATAGACACAGGTCTGGTACCAGGTACAAGATCAATTGCAAATTCAACTTCCCTCTCTGGCAGTACATCAGGAATCTCATCAGGGAAAACTTCAGGAAATTCACACACCACCTGCAATTCCTCAATTATAGCTTGAGTCTCTACAAATAGCGACGCCATCAACGAAAACATCTGTGCTTCCTCTTGCATCAACTTCCTTAACTGTCTAGCAGACAACAAACCATCTTCCTCTTCTTCAGGAGTAGAAAACTTCACCGACTTGTCATAACAATTAATATGAACACAATTATGCTCTAACTAGTTCATACCAAGAATCACATCCAAACCTCTTAACGGTAAGCAAACCAAATCAATAACAAAGTCTCTGTCGAAGATCGGCAAGGGACACTTAGCACACACAAAAGAAGTAGTCACCGATCCCTTGGATGGAGTATCGACGACCATTTCTCCACTCAAAGAAGATAACACAAGACCCAATCTTTCAACACAATCAGCAGCAATAAAACAATGGTAGCACCAGTATCAATAATAGTAATTAAAGGAGTACTATTAATGAAACATGTACCTCTAATAAGTTTGTCCTCGGAAGCTGTCTGATCCTCTACCAAAGCAAACACTTTACCACTTGACTGAGCCCTCTTCGACTTCAGACACTAACTACCAATGTACCCTTTTTCCTTACAATTGAAACAAACCACATTCTTGTGCTCACACTCAGATATAATATGTCCGTTCTTACCACAACGGTGACATCTCTTCACTTCAGCAGTGCACACATTACTCTTGTGTACAGGTTTCCCACACTTAAAACAAATCACACCAGCAGGAGCATCTCCCCCACTAGTCCTCTGACCATGAGCAACTCTATGCTTACCCTTACCGGCTGGGGCATCATAAGGCTTACCACGACTCTGTGGGTGCTTACCCTTCTTCTCACTAATAATGTTGTAATGAGCATTATTATCTTCCTCAAAAAATCCTACAGCTATCAACCAAATCAGCAAAGACACAGATCTTCTGGTATCTAATTGCCTTCTTAATTTCCGGGCGCAACCTATTCTCAAACTTAATACACTTCGAAAACTCAGCATTTTCCTCAGCGTAATGCGGATAAAACTTGGCTAACTCAACAAACTTGACAGCATACTCAACAACAGACAGATTCCCTTGCTTCAACTCAAGGAACTCAATTTCCTTCTTACCACTGACATCTTCAGGGAAATACTTTCTCAAAAACTCCCTACGGAACATAGCCCAAGTGACATTCTCACCTGCAACTTCTAACTTCTGGCAAGTCTCTAGCCACCAGTCATCAGCCTCGACTGCTAGCATATGAGTCCCATAACGAACCTTCTGCGCTGGAGTGTAGTCCATCACGCGAAAGATCCTCTCAATCACTTTCGACCATTCCAATGCTCCGTCAGGATCATTTTTTCCCTTGAACGTAGGTGGATTCTCTCTTTGGAAAGTCGCCAAGCTACGAGATCCAACATTCCCGTCAGCATTCAACTGATTTTTCATCGCATGAGCCATTACTTCTAGAGAAGTAGCAAGAGCAGCATCATTCCTTCCAGCCATCTCAACTTCCCACTACAACACAAACAACTGTTAGAACTCAAAATAACAATACTCAATTGTTAGACAACTAAGACTCGACGACAAGGTCGGACCAACCTTTTGCTCTGATACCAACTTTGTAACACCCCAATTCTACCCCAAGCAATTTATGCAAAATAAATCAGAGTTATAAAATTTCAATCATACAAATGAATCGGGACGTCACAAATTCTTCTAACAAATTCATTGCATTCATCATGGATATATAACACTTTTTCAAAACATCAGATGAACTAACAACATAACATCTTTCATCAAATATTCAACAACTACGCAACGGAATTCTTCAATAACATCTTTAAACAAAACAACAACTTCGAAACATCTCATATTTAGTTAATAAACAAATTAAAGTCCAACAACTAAAAATCAACAATCAAAAATCAGCAAACGTTCATCCCCCCGAGTGTTACATATCAGAGCAATGACACCGACTTGATCTATTGAAGGTATACATCCTTCACTCTCGATTACATGCACGTTACCAACATAAGGGCAACATTCAAACAGAAGGGGTGAGATATCTAACAATATAATAAAGCGCATGATAATTAATATATTAAATTAGATCAATAATATCACCACTTCTCATCTCATAATCAACAATAATTACAGCATATATACTCATTCATCAACATCAACTACATTTTATTATTCATTCATATAATGCGACTCAAAACTATGCAAATACATGTGGTACCATTGGAGCAGAACTCCCATCTCAAAAATCTAATCTGCCAATTAATAGAGGCATCAACAAGGCATAACCTTCATCTCAAAATTTGCCAATCCAGGCCATCTCAACAAGCATAAACTCCATCTAAAAAATGCAATGTATGCGACTCAACATGAATGTAATAACACACTCAGTTAACAACATCTCAAAACACATCTCAAAACAACAACATCTCAATAATCTCAAAACGACAACATTTCAATCATCTCAAACAACAACATCTCAATCATCTCAGAACAACATCTCATAAACATCTCAGAACAACAACATCTCATAAACATCTCAGAACAACAACATCTCATAAACATCTCAAAACATCTCAATTACAGCACCTCGTAAACATCTCAAAATAATTTATTAAACATTACTTATTTATCAAAAATCATTTGTTCATCATAAATTATCAAACACCACTTTAATAACCACATCTTACTAATAACTCAGCTGTATATTAATAATACAGTAAGCCATACTGTTATTCTGCAGTTCTACTTTGTTTCTGTCATTAATCCTACTGTCATATTTCTAACAGCAGTCTCTAACATCTCATATTTATCAATCTGTCCCAAAAACAGCACAACGATCATCTACAGGAATTAATTCTAAGTCCTAAATTAATTACTAGGATTACACTTCTTAATCATCATCTAAATCATCTAGAATAATATTCATCGCGTTAGCTAATCAACGCTTCAAACAACATCTCAAACAACATCCTACAACTCAAGTTACAACAATTAAAAGTCAATTCTGTCAAAATTATTCAGTATGGGTCGACACAAAACTCCTTAGATCGACTCATCCTGCCTCATTTATATGTTATGAGTCGACACATCCTCCTTATGGATCGAATCATTCTGGCTTTCAATACAGCATGTATCGACACATGCACTCTTCGTGTCGACTCATCCTGAGTCTTGTACTCATCATGCATCGACACATCCTCTCTTCGTGTCGACTCATCCTGAGTCTTATACTTAACATGCATCGACGCAAGCCATGCATGCATCGACTCATCCTGAGTCCAACATGCTTCATGTATCGACACATCCAGCTTGGGGTCGACACATCCTTCGACAGTCTGCATAATTTCATGCGTTTTCTACTGTATTTTGCTACAGGAAATCATACTACAACCCTAAAAACCTTATTATGATCATGATAATTCATCACCTAATATTACACTCTATTACTCCATTGATCAAACAACATAATAACATTCTTATTCATCAAAAATTCATCAAATCTTCATCATACATAATTAATAATGCAATTTATGCAAGAACAAATAGCAATTACATCTAACCCCATATATCAAACATCATAAACCCAATTATAAAGCCAGAACCCCACCCTTACCTTGGATCGAAGGTCGCTCTACAATTTTTGGGTTGGATCTTTATTCTTGTTGTCTCCTTTTATTTTCCAGCAGCTTCACGTTCTTCACAATCCTTATTTCTCTTCTTACTGCTTTCTCCTTCTATTCTTCTCATAATCACAAATAATAAAATAACGTAATATTATTATATTATTCCTTATTGGGTTCAAAACCTACACCCCCTTATTACTTCCACTCACACCATATAGGCCCACATTAATAATATTAGCTTCTAACATTATTTCACCAAATAGTAATATTATACCTCTAATATTATTATTTCTCCACTTAATAAAATAAATCCAATTTAATTATAACACTTCTTCACCAATATTCCAAAAATAATTTAATTAAATAATTAATTAAATTACGGGCGTTACAGTACCTGCTACTACTTCAACATTTCTCGTCTTTCCGAGAAGGAAATATTGGATAAGAAAAAGGAAGCAGGGTCCTCCTCCAACCGGATGTGTCTGTACTCTTCCAATCTCTTTGTAAGTGATAGAATGCTTTATTATTTCATTTCTTACATTTTACCCCTAAAAATCCTAATCACTCTCAAATAAGTGATGTTGAAATGCAAGTCTTGTATGCAATTAAGAATATTTTTCAAGTGAATTGGGCATGCTTGTTTATGAATTTTATGGAACATCAAAAGATTTATCTGGTGGTTTACCTTATGCTCATTAGATAGCAAAGATACTTAAGCATGCTAAAATTATCCTCCAAGGCAAAACGGTAAACAAGATGACCTCAAAAGATTGTGAAATCTCTGTTTCGGCGGCAAACAAGAATATGGGAATTTTCAAGGATAAATATGGTCTTTTCAAGCATATAGAGAAAGGTTACTCTTATGCTCCTGATCAAGATATCCCTCAACCTCATCTATCCATCTATGAAGGTCCCGTCTTGAATGAAATGATCTATCATAAAATCTGCTATATGGAAAATCTCATGATTACTGAATTTCGAGACATCCGTCAAGAATTGGCAGCCCATCAGACACCAATTCAAGAGGACTCTATGGATGAGGATGATTAGGATTCTAACCATAATGCCTAAGTATGGCTGAATATTATAAGTTTATTGCTCTTGTTTTTCAATTATGTCTTTAATTTCCTGTCGCTTATTCATTTCCTTACCGTTTTTACTATGTGTTGTACCCCAAAATTTGCCCTCGCATTTTTCTCCAAGAAATATCAGCTTCAAACATTTCCTGACTTTTCAAACTGGCTCAAGAATTGGACAAACGGACTTTTCTTGACAGTCAAGCAAAACTAGGGTTTTTACTGATTTTCAGAGCTCTGAATTGTTTCATACAGTGGGCTTAGGGTTTGGTTGATTTTTTGGTTCAATTTTGATCAAGCGAGCGTGATTTGGCATTTAATCGGGAATTAGGGTTTTATGGGCATATTCTCAGAAGAATTTAATATCCACAGCACTTTGCGGTTTATTTCGAGATTCGGATTAAAATTCGCGTTATCTTGGTTTAATCAGCGAAAGAGACAGTGGTGTAAATTCAGTTTGTTTAGGCCAGTCAAAGATGTGTGCAGTATTGGATTCAGTGTTTATGCGTTTGATCAGTCCATTTGGGTTAATTGCTGCTTTGCTTTGGATGTTGAATAAGACAGGTTTAATTGATCAATGTTGTTTTATTTAAGTTATTCATTATTCTAAAATTGAATGATTGAAATTTATCTTTCAATTGTTTTAATTCTAAGAATTTTAAATAAATAAATAAGCAATAAAGAAAATTAGAACCAATTGGATAATTTGGATTTTTATTGATATTTGAATTATTTGTACAAATTGTTGTTTATAAATTAAATTACAGACAATAATTTACATTTAATTTAAATATTACATAGAATGAAAAAACTATCCTATTTTCTAATATTCTTCACTCTTCACTCCGCTCCGGTGCTCCATTGTTTTATCTGCAAAAAGAGAAGAAAAGTCAGAAGGCAGTTAAAAGAGACAGATAAAAATTGCTCATCATTAGGGGCCACTGACTGGGATCAGTTGACCCTCTCTGCAAATCACGGGATTTCTCCCGGTTCACAGAGAGGGAAGATTTTTATTTCATGAAATGCAAATGCATAAGTTACAAATTTCAAGCTGCATAGAAATTCAAAATCCAAAATCCAAACTAAACTGAAAAGTTCAATCTCAACTTTCTATCCAAAGCAAAGGCACTAACTGTCAAAATACCCAAAGTTCACTCAAAGTCCACTCAAAGAAAATCAAGAAAGTACTCAAAAGCTGTCAAAGAAGATTTTGGAAAAGATATCAAAATGCAAAGTCAGAGCAAAGCACAAAAGCTGGAGATAAAGATGCAGTAATGTATTATGCAAGAAATCTTAATCATCATTTCCCATAGTAGCCCCTTCAGAACCAAAGTACAGAATAAACATTAAAAAATTCTTTAACTGTACTATGAGTGAGGAAAAGAGAGATAAAGAACATAGGCAAGGGTTCAGGCATAGACAGTTCAGGCACAGTTCAGTAGGAGAAGACAGTTCAGCAGCAGGCAGAATAAAAAAATATATGCAGAACATACCAACTCTGCCTCAAGACACACAAGCCAACACAACTCAGTTCAGAATAAGATAGAAGAGATATATGCAAACCAAAAATCTGCATCAGGATAAAAAAACTCAGAACACCCTGCCTTCACCTCAAGGAAATCCACCCCAAACCTTGTTAAACCAGTCATCAAATACATCATCCAAAACCAATATACAAAAACCTATTGTCAAAACAAAAACACAACTCAGTTCAGAATAAGATAGAAGAGAAAAAAAAGATACAAAGCTCAGTTCAGCAGCAGGAGGAACACACAATCAAGTTTCATAAAAACCATAACCTGAAAACTGAGTTATCAAGCCAAGCTTACATACAAACTCAGAACACCCTGCCTCAACCTTCAAAAACACACAAGAACCTGATAAGCCAAAACTCCCTGTCAAAAAACCTGATAAGCAATATACCAGTACACCCTGTCCAGAATCACAAAACCCACCAACTTGTCACAAAGCCAAGCTAACACCATAACCTTGCAAGACCAGTTAAAAACATCAGAACCTGCCTACATACTGTCAATAACCAACATAACCCCTCAACAGAAATTCAAAACCATCAAACCTCATCAACCCTGTCAAAACTTTCAAACATTGAAACCCAACAAAGTCACAAAGCCTGATTAATGCCCTGAAGCAAACACATTGCCAACATCCTGTCACACCAGCACCATGCCCATTGCCTAATCTCAAGACACCCTACTGTCAACAAGTTCACAAGCATAAGAGTTCAAGGCAATACAGGTGAGGCAACCCACGAGCCCTCAGTACAAGCATCATAGGGCAATAAAAACATGACATCCAACTCAACGAAAGCGTCAAGGGCATCAAAAATCTGAAGGCAAGCAAACGTACAAAAGGGCAAGTTCAAGATAACACAGAAAAATCGCTCAAGGCAACCTAAGCCCTCAGTGAAACACATCATGGGGCAAGCTCAAGGCAAAACATTTGAGGCAACAGTTCTAGGCAAGCACACATAGGCAAATCAGAAAAACGGATCCAACAACATACTCAAGCATACTAGATACAAGTCCTCAGAATCCTGGATTCCTCATAGGACGAAGAAGAAAGCAATATCAACATAGGCAGCAACTCAAGTCACTCAGGCAACAATATATAGGCAACAATGGCATGGAAGAAGAAAATAAAGAAGTGAATTAAAGGTTCTCAGCACAACTCATCATCAAACCCAAAAACGGTAACAAAATATACAAGATACCAGGAAAGCATCAGAAGCCAAGGGTAAGCATCACTGTTCACGCCGTTCCGGCCTCCTGAGCGCTACTTCTCCACCTTTCCTCCACCTCCAAATATCAGGTAGTATAATCTTCGCCTTCTATCTCTTCTCCTTCATCTCATAATGAAAAGAAAATAGTAAGAACTCAAATCAAAGAAATGCGTATCGTTCACAAAGAAAACATAAAACGTTGTAATCAAACCTTAAATCAAGGACGCAAGGCTCATGTCAATGGAGGGAAGAAAGGCTTCTGGAGGTAGCGCTGGTGGCCGGAGTGGGTTGCTCAGGAAGATGCCCGGAGAAGGCGAATGCACGAACGCGCCGCTCAAACCCTAAAACGTTCATTACCAAATTGACTAACAAATTGCCTAACCCTAATTTTGTTTCCAGATCCATGGGCCTGACCCGTTCCTAATTATTCTAAGCCCATTAATCACTAACCTTAGTTTATATTTACTTCTTCTTTTTGATAAAATATTAACTCTTTTCATTTTTATAAAAACAATGTTTACTTTTTTTATATACTAACTCAATTAATTCATTTTTTTAACATACACAATTTATTTCTTAATTTAATTAAACATACTAACCTAATTAAAAATACATCTTTACCTCATATATTAAGTTTGAAAATAATTATTTTCATTTATTTATTTACTCTTTCATTTAAAATATATTTGTACATACATTTTAAAACATCGATTTGTACATATTATACATTTTTCATACATAATTAAAATTAAACTCTTTTTTTAGTTAACATTCTTTTTCATACATAACAATTTAAATACACATTTTCTCTAATATTAAACTCATAAACATTTGGACTAAAATACTTTCCAATTAAAAATTGAACATTTAATCAAAACATCTTCATTTTTCTTTTGTACATAATTCAACATATAAATCAAAAATACATTTAAAAACATTTCTCTAGGTCAAAAACCTTAATACGACTCAATTTCACATTTCGCACTTGTTACACAATGCACCTGTACATAATTACACATACACAATTCACATACATCTCACATTTACACCTACACAATATATTGCCCTATACACATTTTTATCTTATATTTGTATATTCGATATTTACATTTGATTGCGACATTCGATTTGGTTGTAACTTATTGGATACTATAAGTCTCATCCCCTTGTACATTTATACCCCCACTCCCGGACACTATTTTGTAATAGCGTAGATTTATATTCCGCAATTTACAGTTTTCAATTATGCCATGGTTAGACCTAGGGTTTGTATGTACATAAAATCAAACGCTAGATAACCTAATACAAGACAAATGCATGTAATCAATACACAATCACACTTGCACCCCCTAGGGTAATCCCACATGTTGCCTTCCAAAATGGGCCATGCTTGCACGTCGAGTATCTTTGGCAAAACAAATCAAATGATCATAAGTCTCAAAGTGTTGCCTAAACGGAATGATCATAGTCCCTTCAAAACAAATTGCCAAAGACACTTGGCATCATTGCATTCATGGTCCATACGATGACCCGCGCCCGTCCCGAACAAACTTCCTAAACACAAGATTGTCTACCAATTTCAATGGTGGAACAAAATTGTTAAAAGGGGTTAAAACATGACAAAAACCTTTGAGTACAATAGGGTAGACAAAACTCTTAGTTACTTGAGATCAAACTTGCAAAAACATTTGCCTTCTTTTCAAAAAATCACAATCCACAACACTTTCAAACAAACTCTCAAAAACATTTGAAAACATCTTTTCGAAAAGATCCACACTTTTGTAAAACACTCAAACACGAGTCAAATACATTAGTTGCCTAAAACAAGGCATCTTTTTCCAAAACATTTTCAAAAAGCACCCACACACACACCATTTTCAAAGCAATCGAAAAACAAGGCAAGTGATCTAAAAAACCAAGTAACTAAGAGCCCATGGATAACCATGGATGAAAAGGGTGCTAATACCTTCCCTTTTCATAATCTACCCCCCGAACCCAAGAAAACATCTCAAAAGGTTTTTGCTGTGCTTTTTAACCTTTCCTTAGGATAAAATAAAAAGTCGGTGGCGACTCTTGCTCAACCGCACAAGTGCGAATACAAACGCAAAACGCTAGTCAGTTCTCCCACCGTATCACAGAACTGGCGACTCTGCTGGGGATTACTACTCAAAGTGGGGTTACCTTAGGGTTTAGATCACCTATTGTTTTCAATTGATTGCTTTGTTTGCTTTTACATTTGTGGGCTTTGTATCGGAGTTTCATAGATCCTAACCCGGATCTGGGGGAAACCTTTTTAGGTAGCATAATCTGCGAGGGACCTGTCCGGGGTATACCGACATGGGTGAAGCAGTGGCTACGTTGGTGTGGCGTCTTGGTCTGTACCGATATCCCTCGCGTCAGACGGGGAGAATATGGGTCTTCCAAGGAGTCATTAAGCACCAACCGACCTTAGAACCCTAATTGACCAACTTGGCCATTAGAACAGTAGCAGTATGCTACACTCATTGAGGCTAAACTCTCGAGATGGTTCCGGCCGCGAGAAAAGGTTGCGATGCTGGAGTTATGACCGATTGAGGGTAGCCAATGATATGAGATCCTCTAGAACCCGGTTACTTTTGATAAGACAGGTTTTAACCAACAAACTGAAAGAGGGTAGTACCTGAACCTCATGCAAGCCTAAACCTAAGGCCTTGTGTGCTTTGTGTGAATATTGTTTGCCTGTATATACACTTACTTGCTTGTGCATACATGTACATAACATCATAACATCATACCATAGTGTTGTACCCCAAAATTTGCCCTCGCATTTTGCTACAAACAATCTCAGCTTCAGAACATTTCCTGACTTTCCAAACTGGCGCAAGAATCGGACAAACGGACTTTTCTTGACATTCAAGCAAAATTAGGGTTTTTTACTGATGTTCAGAGCTCTTGGTTTGTCTCATACAGTTGGCTTAGGGTCGGGATGATTTTTGGTTCAATTCTGATCAGGCAAGCGTTATCTAGCATTTAATCAGAAGTTAAGGTTTTATAGGCGTATTCTCAGAAGAATTTAAATTCCACCGCACTTTGCAGTTTGTTCCGAGATTCGGATTAAAATTCGCGTTATCTTGATTTAATCAGTAAATGAGACAGTCGGTTGAAATTCACCAGTCAGAAGGGATATGTGTGATGTGGAGTTGCAGTGCTTGATAAAAGAATCAGCAAAGAAAGAAGGGGAATTGCATCTGATTAAGTTTTTGTGTTCGAATAATGGATATGGCGAATTCATTTATTTTGATCATTGAAGGTTTAGTGGATTATTTATGATTCTAAGAATTAAAATATTTGAAGTTAAACCTTCATTTTATTTTATTTCAAGGGACTATAAATAATAATTGAACAATTAAAGAAGAGAATTAAATATCAAATGAATTTTTATTTCACATTTAATAATTGTTACAATTGTTATTATTTGAATATTTATTACAAAGTATTTAAATGATAATAATGTACAAGAATTAAAATTAAAATAAAAATTCTATCCTATTTTTAAATTCTTCATTCTCCACTTCATGCCAATGCTCCATATTTTTTTTATCTGCAAAAAGAAAGAGGAAGTCAGAAGACAATTAATTAAAAGAGACAGTTAATTTGTTCATCATTAGGGGCCACTGACTGGGATCAGTTGCCCTCTCTGCAAATCACGGGATTTCTCCCGGTTCACAAAGAGGGAAGATTTTTTGGTTCATGGAATGCAAATGCATAATTCTTAAAAATTCAAGGCTGCATAAGAATCTCAATGTCCAATTCAAATCAAACTGAAAAAATTCATTTCCAACTTTCTATCCAAAGCAAAAAGGAAGTTGCTGTCAAAATGCCTAAGGATTACCCAAAAGCACACTTGCTGCAAGGTCAAAATGCCAAGATATCAAAGAAGTGCAAAGCTGTCAAAAGGATGCAGAGAAATATATGCAAGCAATTCAATCTTTTTTCATCATTTCCCAGCATGAGAGAGGGCCCCTTCAGAACCATAGGACAATACAAATCATATAATAATTCTGAGTTGTACTATGAATGAGAAAAAGAGAGATAAAAGAGCATAGGCAGAGTTCAGGTTAGGCATAGGCAGTAGGACAGCAGAAATATATACAAAAAAGAAGACACAATTCAGCATGGCTTAAAACTACACAGCATGGACAGTTACTAAAAATGGAAAAGATGCCAAAAAATTGTGTCAAACTACCCAGCCAGCATGAATCAGAAGAAAGCCAAATTTTGAAATATGGTTAGGCGCCAAAGACCAATGGCAAAAGGACGAAATGATGCAAGAAAAGAGACTGATTGAGCCAAGCACCAATATCATATAACTCAGAACTGAACCAAGAAAAAGGAGAAGCTCATACCTGCCTAACAGGATAGAAATTATCAAAAACATAATAAAACCTCTTGTCAACGGAGAACCAGCAAGCTTAGTTGTCTCAAGCCAATACACAACCCAGACCATCACACCCAAAAACCCTCCAAGAAACCAGAAAACACAACACAGTTCAGGCAGGACAGAAGTAAAAACAACATAACATACTGAGCCAACCAAGCACGCACCTGCTAATGCCTTAACCTGCCTGTCATCAAACTAAAGCCATCAAACACAACAAAACTCAGAACCTGAACCAGCATAATCCCACCCCCTGTCAATTTCTTTTCATCTTTGAAAATAATACCATAACTTGCAACCTGTCCTAACCTCACAAAAACCTGAACCTGTGGAACATACAAACACACAAATTGAACTACCAAGAACCAAACTCAAACCATTACTGTCATAACCAAAGCCATCAAGCTGAAGCAAACAAAGACCAACATAACACATCTCAGAACTATGAACCAAAATCACAAAGCCTGTCAATAAAGCCATCAAACACACAGTTCAATACCAACATCCTGTCATACCAGTACCAAACCTCTCAAACAGGTACCAACAACCATACTCATCATCAAAAAATGCAAGCAAGCGAGGCAACCAGAAGAAGGAGATAAAGCAATATCAACATAGGCAAAAGCAACATACAAATCCAAAGGGCAACACATAGTGGAAGAAGAAGATAAAAAGAGTGAATTTTAAGAAGGGTTTTCAGGAAAATCCAGCATACATCATCAAACCCTAAAGATAGCAAAGAACGAAGTTACCAGGAAGGCATCAAAAGCAAGCATCTAGCTTCGTCACAGAAACGCCGCTCCGGCCTCCTAAGCATCACACTCCTCCGCCTCTCCTCCATCTCCCAAAATCAGGTAGCAATCTTCTTCCCCTTCACTTCATAAAAAACGAAAAAATAAAGAACTCAGTTTAAAACAAATCCGAACCACGCGAATCCATAATCAGAAAAGATAAAGACATAAAACGATTAGAACCAACCTTGTTTCAAGAAGATGTAGAGACCGTGCTAGGGAGGGAAAAAAGGTATGGAGGCTGATGCTGGTGGCCGGAAAGAGAAGCATTGATCAGAAGAAACGAAGAAGACGAAATTCAAGTGAACGGCGCCGTCCCAAACCCTAAGTTGTCGTTCTGAACAATAACGCCTAACCCTAAAATTCATTTCAGAATTGATATGGGCCTGACCCGTTTCACCCCCCTAGAGCCCATCAAAAATGTTTTTCTTCTTTTTCTTTACAACATTAAATACTAATCTCATTTTTATACATAAACAATACTTACTTCCTCTTTTTTCTTATATAAAACACTAACCATTCTTTTATTTTATAAAAGCAATATTTTTTTTATTCCTTGAAAAAATACTAACTTAATTAAAATGCTTTTTTTTATTATCATAAGGTTAAGACATTTTTTTTTAGATAATATATTTTGTACATACATTTTAAAATATATTTGTATATATTATCTTTTCTTTTTTATATATACATAATTAAATTAAAAATACTTTTTAATTGAAATATATATTTGTACATATTATACATTTTTCATAATATAATTAAAATTGAAAACTTTCTTTTTATTAACATACACATTTGTACAAAATTAGCATGTAAATCAAAAATACAAGATTAAAACATATACCTAGGTCAAAACCCTAATACGATTCAACTTCATATCACACTTGTACATAATTACACAATTCATATACATATACGTCTCACATTTGCACTTACACAACATATTGCCCTATACACATCTTATCTTATATTCATACATTCGATATTTATATTTTGATTGTGACATTCGATTTGGTTGTAAATACTATAAGTCTCATCCCCTTGTACATTTATACCCCCATTCCCGGACACTATTTTGTAATAGCGTAGATTTTACATTCCGCAATTTACAGTTTTCAATTATACCATGGTTAGACCTAGGGTTTGTATGTACATAAAATCAAACGCTAGATAACCTAATACAAGACAAATACATGTAATCAATACACAATCACACTTGCACCCCCTAGGGTAATCCCACATGTTGCCTTCCAAATGGGCCATGCTTGCACGTCGAATGTCTTTGGCAAAACAAAATCAAATGATCATAAGTCCCTCGATGACGCTTTCGAAAGTTGCCTAAACGGAATGATCATAGTCCCTTCAAAGCAAATTGCCAAAGACACTTGGCACCATTGCACTCATGATCTATGCGATGGCCCGCGCCTGTCCCGAATAAACTTCCTAAATACAAGATTGCCTACCAATTTCAATGGTAGAACAAAATTGTCAAAGGGGTTAAAACACGACGAAAATCTTTGAGAAAGCTTTAGGGTAGATAAACTCCTAAGTACTTGTCAATTTGCAAAGAAAACACTTGCCTAATTTCAAAACCCACTTCACAAACACTTTTCAAAAATCAAGCTTTTCAAACCCTTGAAACATCTTTTTAAAAGATAAAACACCTTTTGTAAAACATTCGAGTAAAGAATTGTTACAAGGTTAGCCTAGCGCAAGGCATCTTTTCAAAACATTTTCAAAACAATCCACAAAGCACCATTTCACACAATTGAAAACCAAGGCAAGATTGATCTAAGCAAGTACCTAAGAGCCCATGGATAACCATGGATGAAAAGGGTGCTAATACCTTCCCTTTTCATAATCTACCCCCCGAACCCACGAAATATCTCAAAAGGTTTTTGCTGTACTTTTTTAACCTTTCCTTTAGGATAAAATAAAAAGTCGGTGGCGACTCTTGCTAACCGCACAAGTGCGAATACGAACGCAAAACACAAGTCAGTTCTCCCACCGTATCACAGAACTGGCGACTCTGCTAGGGATAACTTTTAAGTGGGGTTACCTTAGGGTCTAGATCACCTTCTTGCATGACTAATTGGTTGATTTGCTTGCTTTATACCTTGGCTCTATTGTTTGGGTTTATAATCCTCCACCCGGATTTTGGGAAACATTCATAGATAGCAATACATTGTGGAAACTGTGCGGGGTATACCGACACGGTCTAAGCAATAGCTATATTAGTGCGACATATTTGTGGGTACCGGTAACCCTTGAGTTCAATCAAGGAGAGTACGGGGCCGCTGAGCGATGTCACTAAGCACTAATGACCTAGAACCTTACTTGACCATCTTGGCCTTTTATTAGGGGTAGTGAGATGACCGGCTTTGGTGCAGTCCGAAGTTGGTAGATACTCGATACTACACTCATTGAGGGTTGTTTTCTTGGAATATTTTGGTCGCCAGTTAAGTGGCTAAACCAAAACAATGAACAATGAAAATGATCCAGTGATATTGAGCTCCTTAGAACCCGGTTACTATTTATAGGATAGGTTTTTAAGCCAACTACACTCAAGAGGGTACTTACCTATGAAACCCCATGCAAGCCTGAAACTAGGGTTTGGTGTGATTTGCTTGTACACATGTTTTATGCATACATCATAAACATCATGAAACATCATATGCATTTACTAACCATTTCAAGGGTTTGGACCTTCATCATTGTTCTTGTTTTGTAGGTCATGGAAATACCTCGCCGAAACACCATTCAAGTCAACCTTGTGAGAATCTCTCCTCAACTCAAGGAGATCACTTCAAGAATTCCGGAAAATTCATCCTTCAGTGAAAGACATGGTGGACTGCTCAACCTAGTCAACACCAACATTGAAGAAGACATGATGAAAGTGCTATTTCAATTCTTTGACCCCCTTCACCATTGCTTCACTTTCCCGGATTATCAGTTGGTGCCCACTTTGGAGGAGTTTTCTCAACTCCTAAGAATCCATATCCTTAATCAACTACCCTTCAACGGTACGGAGAAGGAACCAAAGCCTGAAGATGTTGCTCGAGCATTACATCTACAACCGTCTGAAATCAAGGGGCATTGGGAAACCAGAAGCGGTGTCAAAGGATTCTTAGCAAAGTTCTTGTTTGAGAAGGCGCAAGAATGTTGGAACTCATTGGACCTACAAGCATTTGAAGAAATTGTGGCACTCCTTATCTATGGGTTGGTCCTGTTCCCAAACCCTGACCAATTGGTAGATGTCAACGCTGTCAAAATCTTCTTGTCCAGAAATCCAATACCAACATTGCTTGGAGACATCCTTCACTCATTTTACACACGAACAATGAGAAGGAGGGGTGTTCTCATGTGCTGCACTCCTATCCTCGCAAGGTGGTTTATTTCGCACCTTCCACAATCTGTCTTGAAGAATGATCGAGGTATAAGGTGGTCCCAGCGATTGATGACTCTCACTCATGCTGATATACATTGGTGTTCTCGGTCTAGAGAAAATATCATCATCGTCGATCGTTGCGGAGAATTTCCTAATGTCCCCTTACTCGGAATTAGGGGAGGTATCACCTACAACCCTTGCCTAGCTTTGAGGCAATTTGGGTACGCACGGAGGGATGGCCCTCATGACATGCTGATTCCTAGCCTAGTTTTTGACTTCGACGACGATGCGCAAGGACTTCGCCAAAGGTTCATCAGAGCTTGGGGAAAACTCAACAAGATTGATAGCAAGACTCTGGGACACAAGAACTCCATCCCTCTTGAGCCCTACCTCAAGTGGGTGCGAGCCCGAGCTCAAAGTCTGATGATGCCTTATCCCCACGTACTCCCAGTGATTAAGGAGCCCGTCAATGAAGGAGAGGTCCCCTACACCATCCTACATCCAGACATGCCTACGTCGTGAGAGGAAATGCAGAGGAGCTGGATTCAGCTCAAGGAGGAACGGAACACTTTTGAAGCTAGCTACTACGCCAGTGAAAAGAAGGTTCTGGAGCTTACCCGCCGACTCCACGAGCAAGAGGCCCTCAATGCCTACATCGCACCAAAGAGGATGCGCAATGTCTTTCTGCCTTGAGAAGTTTATGTTGTAATATTTGGCCCATGGGGCATTTATGTACTAACAAATTTCTTCTTATTAATATGACGTGCGTTCTTCTTTGTCTGAAACAATTTTGAATATCCTAAATCCTTGAATGCATTGCATACATCAGCATACCATTCATCATGTGCATAAGCAGGTCTCGCTCCAGGTTTCCTTATCTATCTGCTGTTTATTTCAGTAGGATGGATCTCGAGCAAACGGTCAAAGACCTACAAGCCCAGAATGCACAATTCCAGCAACTCTTGACGACCTTGGTCAAGAGTCAAGAGGATATCAAGGCTCATCTGGAGAGCAAGGACCCAGTGAAGAAGAAAAAGAGGATCGGAGTGGCTACGTCGGGGAGAAGATTTGACAGAGAAGCTCGGAGGGTGCTTGAATTTCCTCCTACTTCTGATGAGGGGACTAGTAAAAGAGATCGGGTTGCAGTGCCTTCCGAGTCTGATGCAGAGGAGGAAGAGGTTGAAGAGGACGAGGATTATTCGGACCAGCAGTATCCTCCAGCTGATGACAAGTACAAGGGTTTAGAAGACAGATTGGCTGCCATGGAATTGCAGAGAGTACCGGGTTTGGATTTTGAAGACATGGGCTTGGTCGCCGGAATTGTGATTCCTCCAAAGTTCAAGGTGCCAGCGTTTGTAAGGTATGACGGGCTGTCCTGCCCCAAAATGCATCTCAGGTCCTATGTGAGAAAGATTCAGCCCTATACAGCTGATAAAAATCTCTGGATTCATTTCTTTCAAGACAGTCTGTCGGGAGCCCAGTTGGAATGGTTTTATCAGTTAGAAGGAACCAGTGTCAGGAATTGGGAAGATTTGGCCACCGCTTTCTATAAACAATACCAGTATAATTCCGATCTTGCTCCTACCCGTACCCAGCTTCAGGGTATGTCGCTAGGAACAAGTGAGGGATTCAAGGAATACGCACAGAAATGGAGGGATTTGGCTGGCAGGGTGCAGCCTCCTTTAACCGATCGTGAGCTCGTTGATATGTTTCTTGGGACCCTATCTGGGCCATTTTTCAATCATTTAATCGATAACTCTTCCGCGGGATTTACTGATTTGATCTTAACGGGCGAAAGAATCGAGGCTGGCATCAAGTCAGGAAAAATTCAGAAGGGTGTCGCTGCAAGTATGGAGAAGAAGCCGTTTAAAAAGGAGACAGCTATGGTATATTCTCAAAGGAGAGCAGGGAAGACGGAGCGTCGGCCGACTGTGGGGGCCGTAATGATTCAAAACACTCCGAGTGAGCAGCCTCGCTACAACCAATCCAGACCAAATCAGCAACGGGTGGAAAGGCCACAACGGCAGTTCACTCGTATTAATATGACCCCAGCGCAGGTGCTTCCCCATCTGTTGAAATTGAATCTTGCCTCTATCAAAGAGGCGCCAAAGAATGTAAATACATCCTCTCCACATTACCATGCCAATGCTAAGTGCGCCTATCATTCAGACAGTGTTGGGCATGACACCAACGATTGCTGGGCCCTCAAGCATAAGATCCAGGACTTGATAGACGCCAAGGAGGTAGAGTTTGACGCTCCAGAAAAACCCAATGTGATCTCCGCACCTATGCCGAGGCACGGTCGGAACGTCAACGCCATTGAGGAGGATCGGTATGTTGCTGACGTTAGTGATCTAACTACTCCACTGTTAACCATTAAGCTAAATTTGTTAAGGGCCGGGATCTTCCCGGGATGTAATAGAGACTGTTACTGTTGTCACTCTCTGCCGTTGGGTTGCCCGCTACTAAAGGAAGGCCTCCAAGGCCTCATAGATAGCCGACAAATTTTGTTCGAAAAAGTTCCTGTTGTTCCAGTTCACGTTGAAAATATCTCAATCATAACCATTCACGCCAATCTTTCCGAGGCCGTCAAAAAGCCAGTTAAGATTACACCAGCTGCAAAGTCCATACCTTTGAAGATAACAAGGCCGGGGCCGGTTCCCTATGTCTCCGAGAAGTCGATACCTTGGAACTATGGTGGTGACATCTACTACCATGGTATCAAGCAAGTTGAAATAATTGAAGAAGATTCAGATGACGATGAAGCCAGCATTAGTAACATTGCGGGCACCAGCAAAATCACCAGGAGTGGGAGGATATTTTCTCCAGAGATTGCTCCTCCAAAAGCAGTCTTTGGACCCTCATCAGTAAAAGAAATCATCCCTGCACCAGCAAGGCTCTCTGCCAGAACTCCTTTGATCAAAGAAATTTTTGTTCCTAGCGCTGTCTCTCCTACCATCGCCGATAAAGGAAAAGGAATACAAGATGAGCCCGTCAGGACGAGGGCTCAACCCTTGGTGATTCCGGAAGCTTCCAAGAAAGAGATGGACGAAATTTTGAGGATAATCAGGAAAAGTGATTATGATGTGGTGGAACAGTTGGGGCAAACTCCCTCCAAGATCTCCATGTTGGCACTGTTGCTTTGCTCAGAAGCGCACGCTCAAGCTTTGATTAAGTTTCTAAAGGCAGCTCATGTGCCCCAAGAAACCTCCGCAGATCAATTTCAACATTGCGTGGCTAGCCTGACTGCAGACAATGGATTAGGCTTTTCTGATGCCGACCTGACCCCTAAAGGCCGAAATCACAATGATGCGTTGCATATCTCAATCGAGTGTCGCGGAACCACCCTTGCGCATGTTTTGGTTGATACCGGTTCGTCGCTGAATGTTTTGCCTAAGAAGGCCTTGGACCGGCTAGATTGCGAAGGGTTGGAATTGAAGCCGAGTGATATCGTCGTCAGAGCCTTCGATGGGTCGAAAAGAATGGTCCATGGAGAAGTTGAAATTCCTGTCAAGATAGGTACCGAGGTGTTCAAATCCACTTTCTATGTAATGGACATCCGTCCATCATACTCCTGCCTGCTGGGTAGACCTTGGATACACCATGCTGGGGCAGTCACCTCCTCCTTGCACCAAATGCTGAAATATCCTGTAAAGGGTAAAATCATTACTGTCCATGGCGAGGAAGAGTACATGATTAGCCATTTAAATTCTTTCCGGTACGTGGAAGTCGAAGGGGAGTTCATCGAGACACCGTTTCAACATTTCGAAGAAGTACTCCCTCAAATAGCAGTGGCGAAGTTGGCAGTTGAGACACCAAGACAGATGGCCAGGATGGCATCTCTGGAGGATGCAAGGGCTGCAGTTAAAGAAGGAAAGAATTCAGCGTGGGGGCAGCTACCCGACTTTCCGCATAAGGTTGATAAGCTTGGATTAGGTTTCACCACCGCTGGTCAGAAGGCCATGCGCCGGTCAAAGATTGAGAGAGCGCCAGTCAAGATTTCTCCTTACCAAATCAACACCCTGGGAGATGAAGACAAAGAAAGCAACTTTGAAGAGTGGATTCATCCGACAGTCAGAGGAGGGCTGAACAATTGGGAGGCTAAAGACTTTGTCCCTGTCACTTTTATTCCTCAGTAATTTATCTATCAAACATTTTCTATTTTGGTCTGTAATATTTTACTTTCAAACAATCAGTACACTATCTTTCCGCCTCCTGCCTTACCCGGGGCACGTAGGTCCACTTGTAAGGGTTTTGACTATTTTTCATATTCATATGCCATGTTTAATGATTCATTGGACGTTTTTCATTTGATAAACTGCTTGTGTTCATTTTCTTTCCTTTTTGCATTTTTGTTTAAGGATGGCTACCCCTTACACACACCCACACTCACCAATGCAGGTACCCATCCACCCCGGATTCCATGGGTGACTATTCTGCTGTATCTTTCAATGACTCTGAAGACCTGGTCAATCTAGCCGAGTATGAGGACGACGAAGGTTGTGAAGTACCAGGGGAACTAGCCAGGCTCCTGCAACAAGAGGAAAGGGCCATCTTACCGCATAAAGAGCCGTTGGAAACTATTAACTTGGGAACCGAGGAAAATCGGAAAGAGGTACAAATGGGTGCCAATCTGGAACCAGAAGTCAAGAAACGCTTGGTACAGTTACTGAATGAGTATGTTGAAATCTTCGCTTGGTCCTATGAAGACATGCCGGGTCTAGACACCGACATCGTGGTTCACCGTCTCCCCACAAGAGGAGACTGTCCACCGATCAAACAAAAAGTTCGCCGAATGAGGCCTGACATGTCCGAAAAAATCAAAGCAGAAGTGATGAAGCAGTTCAATGCTGGATTTCTGGCTGTTACGTCCTATCCTCAATGGGTCGCTAATATTGTGCCAGTACCTAAGAAGGATGGCAAAGTCAGAATGTGTGTGGACTACAGGGATTTGAATAGGGCCAGCCCTAAGGATGATTTTCCGCTACCTCATATTGACATCCTGATTGACAATACAGCTCAGCATAAGGTGTTTTCTTTCATGGACGGATTCTCGGGCTACAATCAAATCAAAATGGCCCCCGAGGACATGGAGAAAACAACTTTTGTCACGCAATGGGGCACTTTCTGTTACAAAGTGATGCCGTTCGGGCTGAAGAACGCAGGAGCAACTTATCAACGCGCCATGGTAGCTCTATTTCATGACATGATACATCATGAGATTGAAGTTTACGTAGACGATATGATAGCTCGGTCACAAACAGAGGAAGAGCACCTTGAACATCTGGAAAAGCTGTTTGCCAGATTGAAAGAATACAAGCTCAGGCTAAATCCAAGTAAATGCACTTTTGGAGTTAGGTCCGGTAAACTCCTGGGATTCATTGTAAGCAACAAAGGCATTGAAGTCGATCCGGCAAAAGTAAAAGCAATACAAGAGATGCCTGCCCCTCGTACTGAAAAGGAAGTTAGAGGTTTCTTGGGGCGCATAAATTATATCGCCAGATTCATTTCACATCTGACTTCTACCTGTGAGCCAATTTTCAAACTCTTGAAGAAAGATCAGGTAATTGAATGGAACGACGACTGCCAAGCTGCTTTTGATAGAATCAAGGAATATTTGCTAGAACCTCCTATTCTGATGCCACCCGTCGAAGGAAGACCATTGATCATGTATTTGACCGTTTTGGACAATTCAATGGGGTGTGTTTTGGGCCAGCATGACGAGTCTGGTCGAAAAGAGCATGCTATTTATTACCTTAGCAAAAAGTTTACCGACTGTGAGACTCGCTACTCGCTGCTCGAGAAAACTTGTTGCGCTTTGGTATGGGCTGCTCGCCGACTAAGACAGTATATGTTGACTCATACTACCTTGTTGATATCCAAAATGGACCCTATCAAGTATATCTTCGAAAAGCCCGCTTTATCAGGAAGGATAGCCAGATGGCAAATGATCTTGACCGAGTATGACATCCAATACACCACCCAAAAGGCTATAAAAGGGAGTGTGCTAGCTGACCATCTGGCTCATCAGGCTATCGAAGACTATCAATCCATGAGATTTGATTTCCCAGACGAGGACATCATGAGTTTGGACAACATTAAAGGTGACGGACCGTATGACGGACCCGAAAAGGGATCCCGATGGACCCTGTACTTTGATGGTGCCTCAAATGCACTTGGAAACGGCATTGGCGCGGTACTTATTTCTCCGGAAGGATGCCACACTCCTTTCACGGCCCGACTTTATTTCAGCTGCACAAACAATATGGCGGAGTATGAAGCCTGCATCTTTGGTCTCAAGGCTGCCATAGACTTGGGGATCAAATCTCTGATCGTATTCGGGGACTCGGCTTTGGTCATTAGCCAAATCAAAGGAGACTGGGATACCAAGCATCCTAATCTTATTCCATACAAAGAACATGTTCTGACGTTGTTGCCTCACTTCGAGCAAATTACCTTCGAGCACTTTCCGCGAGAAGAGAATCAGCTAGCAGATGCTCTAGCCACAATGTCCTCCATGTTTAAACTCAACTGGGATAACGAGGCTCCCCAAATCACCATCGAGCGAATGGATGAACCAGCGCATTGTCACGAGATTAACACCGAAGAAGTAGTGGAACAACCTTGGTTCCATGAAATCAAAAGGTATCTCGAGACCCAAGATTATCCTGAAGGAGCTTCCGTGAATGACAAGAAGTTCTTAAGGAAATTCGCTGCTAAGTTCTTCCTGAGCAACGGCATCCTTTACAAACGAAGCCATGATTGTGTATTACTCCGATGTGTGGATAAGGCTGAAGCAGAATTGATCATGACTGATATACACAGCGGCCCATTTGGCACTCACTTGAGCGGGCATACAATGGCTAAGAAGATCCTAAGGGCAGGCTATTACTGGTCTACCATGGAGGCTGACTGCCATCAACATTCCCGTACTTGTCACAAGTGTCAAGTCTATGCTGACAAAGTTCATATCCCTCCGGTTCCTCTCAACGTCCTAACTGCTCCATGGCCCTTTGCAATGTGGGGCATTGATATGATTGGAGAGATCAAACCCACGGCTTCCAACGGACATCGCTTCATCCTGGTTGCCATTGACTACTTCACTAAATGGGTCGAAGCAGCTTCCTTCGCCTCCGTCACCAAAAATGTGGTTGCCCGCTTTATCAAGCAAAATCTCATATGTCGGTATGGTGTTCCAGACATAATCATCACAGACAACGGTACCAATCTGAATAATACAATGATCACTGCATTATGCGAACAGTTCAAGATTTATCATCACAATTCGTCTCCCTATAGACCGAAGATGAACGGTGCTGTTGAAGCTGCGAACAAAAATATCAAGAAGATTATTCAGAAAATGACAGTCACCTACAAAGACTGGCATGAGATGTTACCATTTGCGCTGCATGGATACCGTACGACGATACGTACCTCAACTGGGGCAACCCCATTTTCTTTGGTTTATGGCATGGAAGCCGTTTTGCCTATGGAAGTGCAGATCCCATCTCTAAGAATTATGAAGGACGCAGGCTTGAATGAAGATGATTGGATTCAGACCCGACTTGATCAACTCAATCTGATCGACGAAAAGCGACTTGCCGCTGTATGCCATGGTCAGACGTATCAAAAACGGATGATCAAAGCCTTCAATAAGAAAGTCAGACGTCAAGTGTATCAAGTCGGAGATCTAGTAGTCAAGCGGATTATCCTGCCGCAAAGTGATCCCAGGGGCAAATGGACTCCTACATACGAAGGGCCGTTTGTAATCAAGAGCGTATTTTCTGGTGGTGCGATGATTCTGACCACCATGGACGGCGACGATTTTCCGCACCCTGCGAACGCAGACATAGTCAAAAGATACTACGCATAAAATAACCCGACAAGTCGAAAACCCGAAAGGGCGGCTTGGGCAAAAATGGGCATCCCGGTGAACCGAAAACCCGAAAGGGAGGTTCAGGCAAAAATTAGGGATAAAAACAAAAAAAATATGTACACCCAGCAAGTCGAAAACCCGAAAGGGCGGCTTGGGCAAAAAGGGGTTTCCCGGTGGATCGAAAACCCGAAAGGGCGATTCAGGCAAAAGTTAGGGAATTAAAGCGTATGACTATGTCTCGTCAGATCACTTCAAAGACAGTCTCTTCATCAACCGGTTCCAGGTTTCTGATCAATCCAGCCATCGTCAAACGAAGCATTGAATGGACAGATGTTCGGAGTTGTGAAAGCTACAGCAGAGTGGAATCCCATGGAATTATTTCACATAGCCATCTTTGTTTTGTATAAATTTTTCAAATATTTACGACAAGATCCTCTTACTAGGATGATTGTCTCCTTTGTACAAATATACCCAAAGAAAATCAATACAAATACTCTTCCCAAAATTTGTGTCATTTCCCTTTTCCTTTTTCTCTTGCACTATTTGTTTTATTTTGAGAAACGTCCAATGTTTTGTTAAATAGGCATATGCATTTGAAACATGATCACTTCCTAATTGAACC
This sequence comes from Vicia faba, assembly GCA_948472305.1. Lineage (NCBI taxonomy): Eukaryota > Viridiplantae > Streptophyta > Magnoliopsida > Fabales > Fabaceae > Vicia > Vicia faba. The sequence goes on from OX451736.1 coordinate 827,227,539, forward strand.
TAAGAAAAGGATTACTGGTGGGATGAAAGTACAGACGAATATTTCGACACCCTTCCAAAGGAAATCCCTCGAGATCTGTAATCCACGTCCCTAACCAACCTTGAGGTCTATCTCCAGCAGACCCTCGGAGCTTCTCCCCGTAAGATCCCGGAAGGTATTCCCCGCAGAGTACGGACGTCCCTTCCAAGTTTTATTCAAAGTTATTCTCACAAAGGCGTATAACTGAGTTATCCTCGACTAATCATCAGGAGAGGTCACACTCGCCAGAATTCTTCCCATCCCCAGCGGAGTTCCTCAGAATTCCCCCAACAATAACTTATCAGTACTATCCCCGGAGAAGTTTATCCCCAGCCAAAGAATCTTCCGGAAATCATTTTTCTTCAGAGTCCAAGAATCGGTATCCCCAGCAGATCAAAAGCTTCAAATGGTCAATCCCCAGCGAAGTCAGACTTTTAAATCTTCGCCCCACAGAGTTGTCAGGAGAAAAATCTTGCATTCCCCAGTAGAGTCAGTCTCCAGAGATACATCTCTCCCAGTTGAAGATTCTCAATCTGGCCTCCCCAACATTAAGTCTACTAGTTTGACACTCCCCAGTAGAAGACTTCAGGAATTCCCCAGAGGATTGGTATACAATCCAAGCTCCAAGCTCCCCAGCAATGACCCAGGATTTATTTTCTCCGGCAACAGTCAAGATACTTCTATCTCCCGATATCCCGGATTCATCTATCCTATGCAAGACAGCTCTCCAGCTTACATGCACATCCATTTACATTCATAAAACCATGATATACATTGTATCATGCATCATAGCATTGCATCCAACTAACTTTTTGCCTTTTTCAGGTAAGATCAGTCGACAGAGTAAAATAATTCAACTTCAAGATTTCTGAAAACAGTTCACGGGTTCTCCAAGTAAACGGATGTTAACCTATCACTTGTTCAGATTCTTCTCAAGACTTCTGAAAACAGTTCATGGATTCCTCCCAAGTAACGGATGTTAATCTATCAGCTTGTTCAGATGCGACCTTCGAATTTAGTTTACGGACGCTTCCCAACAACGGATGCTGCTCTATTGCTAATTCCACTTCAAGATTTCTGAAAACAGTTCACGGGTTCTCCAAGTAAACGGATGCTAACCTATCACTTGTTCAGATTCTTCTCAAGACTTCTGAAAACAGTTCATGGATTCCTCCCAAGTAACGGATGTTAATCTATCAGCTTGTTCAGATGCAACCTTCGAATTCAGTTTACGGAAGCTTCCCAACAACGGATGCTGCTCTATTGCTGATCCAATCTCAAGACTTCTGAAAACAGTTCATGGATTCTTCCCAAGTAACGGATGTTAATCTATCAGCTTGTTCAGATGCGACCTTCGAATTTAGTTTACGGACGCTTCCCAACAACGGATGTTGCTCTATTGCTAATTCAACTTCAAGACTTCTGAAAACAGTTCACGGGTTCTCCAAGTAAACGGATGTTAACCTATCACTTGTTCAGATTCTTCTCAAGACTTCTGAAAACAGCTCATGGATTCCTCCCAAGTAACGGATGTTAATCTATCAGCTTGTTCAGATGCGACCTTCGAATTTAGTTTACGGACGCTTCCCAACAACGGATGCTGCTCTATTGCTAATTCCACTTCAAGATTTCTGAAAACAGTTCACGGGTTCTCCAAGTAAACGGATGCTAACCTATCACTTGTTCAGTTTCTTCTTCCAGACTTCTGAAAACAGTTCACAGGTTCTCCAAGTAAACGGATGCTAACCTATCACTTGTTCAGTTTCTTCTTCCAGACTTCTGAAAGCAGTTCATGGATTCTTCCCAAGTAACGGATGTTAATCTATCAACTTATTTAGATGCGACTTCCTGAAAAATGGCTTGTAGGTTCCCCTCAACCACGGATGTCAACCTATTGCCTGTTCAGACCCCCAGTTCAGAAATGGTCTAAAGCTCGGACGCTTTCCTAATGTTCCCTTCCAGATGGCATCTTTAAGCCCATCCCCGACAAGTTTCTGTCACTCCCCTAGGTGGCATCGTTAAGCCCATCTCCAGATGGCATCTTTAAGCCCATTCCCACATCCAGTGCTTTGATGAGTGCAAATTTTCGGGCACTCTAGTGTCCAATCTCCTTTTACCTTCAAGTCGCGAAAGGCAAATTTGCCAATCTAACTCTTCAGGTCCAAGAAGATTGAACAGGGGCAACTGTTGTACCCCAAAATTTGCCCTCGCATTTTGCTACAAACAATCTCAGCTTCAGAACATTTCCTGACTTTCCAAACTGGCGCAAGAATCGGACAAACGGACTTTTCTTGACATTCAAGCAAAATTAGGGTTTTTTACTGATGTTCAGAGCTCTTGGTTTGTCTCATACAGTTGGCTTAGGGTCGGGATGATTTTTGGTTCAATTCTGATCAGGCAAGCGTTATCTAGCATTTAATCAGAAGTTAAGGTTTTATAGGCGTATTCTCAGAAGAATTTAAATTCCACCGCACTTTGCAGTTTGTTCCGAGATTCGGATTAAAATTTGCGTTATCTTGATTTAATCAGTAAATGAGACAGTCGGTTGAAATTCACCAGTCAGAAGGGATATGTGCGATGTGGAGTTGCAGTGCTTGATAAAAGAATCAGCAAAGAAAGAAGGGGAATTGCATCTGATTAAGTTTTTGTGTTCGAATAATGGATATGGCGAATTCATTTATTTTGATCATTGAAGGTTTAGTGGATCATTTATGATTCTAAGAATTAAAATATTTGAAGTTAAACCTTCATTTTATTTTATTTCAAGGGACTATAAATAATAATTGAACAATTAAAGAAGAGAATTAAATATCAAATGAATTTTTATTTCACATTTAATAATTGTTACAATTGTTATTATTTGAATATTTATTACAAAGTATTTAAATGATAATAATGTACAAGAATTAAAATAAAAATAAAAATTCTATCCTATTTTTAAATTCTTCATTCTCCACTTCATGCCAATGCTCCATATTTTTTTTATCTGCAAAAAGAAAGAGGAAGTCAGAAGACAATTAATTAAAAGAGACAGTTAATTTGTTCATCATTAGGGGCCACTGACTGGGATCAGTTGCCCTCTCTGCAAATCACGGGATTTCTCCCGGTTCACAAAGAGGGAAGATTTTTTGGTTCATGGAATGCAAATGCATAATTCTTAAAAATTCAAGGCTGCATAAGAATCTCAATGTCCAATTCAAATCAAACTGAAAAAATTCATTTCCAACTTTCTATCCAAAGCAAAAAGGAAGTTGCTGTCAAAATGCCTAAGGATTACCCAAAAGCACACTTGCTGCAAGGTCAAAATGCCAAGATATCAAAGAAGTGCAAAGCTGTCAAAAGGATGCAGAGAAATATATGCAAGCAATTCAATCTTTTTTCATCATTTCCCAGCATGAGAGAGGGCCCCTTCAGAACCATAGGACAATACAAATCATATAATAATTCTGAGTTGTACTATGAATGAGAAAAAGAGAGATAAAAGAGCATAGGCAGAGTTCAGGTTAGGCATAGGCAGTAGGACAGCAGAAATATATACAAAAAAGAAGACACAATTCAGCATGGCTTAAAACTACACAGCATGGACAGTTACTAAAAATGGAAAAGATGCCAAAAAATTGTGTCAAACTACCCAGCCAGCATGAATCAGAAGAAAGCCAAATTTTGAAATATGGTTAGGCGCCAAAGACCAATGGCAAAAGGACGAAATGATGCAAGAAAAGAGACTGATTGAGCCAAGCACCAATATCATATAACTCAGAACTGAACCAAGAAAAAGGAGAAGCTCATACCTGCCTAACAGGATAGAAATTATCAAAAACATAATAAAACCTCTTGTCAACGGAGAACCAGCAAGCTTAGTTGTCTCAAGCCAATACACAACCCAAACCATCACACCCAAAAACCCTCCAAGAAACCAGAAAACACAACACAGTTCAGGCAGGACAGAAGTAAAAACAACATAACATACTGAGCCAACCAAGCACGCACCTGCTAATGCCTTAACCTGCCTGTCATCAAACTAAAGCCATCAAACACAACAAAACTCAGAACCTGAACCAGCATAATCCCACCCCCTGTCAATTTCTTTTCATCTTTGAAAATAATACCATAACTTGCAACCTGTCCTAACCTCACAAAAACCTGAACCTGTGGAACATACAAACACACAAATTGAACTACCAAGAACCAAACTCAAACCATTACTGTCATAACCAAAGCCATCAAGCTGAAGCAAACAAAGACCAACATAACACATCTCAGAACTATGAACCAAAATCACAAAGCCTGTCAATAAAGCCATCAAACACACAGTTCAATACCAACATCCTGTCATACCAGTACCAAACCTCTCAAACAGGTACCAACAACCATACTCATCATCAAAAAATGCAAGCAAGCGAGGCAACCAGAAGAAGGAGATAAAGCAATATCAACATAGGCAAAAGCAACATACAAATCCAAAGGGCAACACATAGTGGAAGAAGAAGATAAAAAGAGTGAATTTTAAGAAGGGTTTTCAGGCAAATCCAGCATACATCATCAAACCCTAAAGATAGCAAAGAACGAAGTTACCAGGAAGGCATCAAAAGCAAGCATCTAGCTTCGTCACAGAAACGCCGCTCCGGCCTCCTAAGCATCACACTCCTCCGCCTCTCCTCCATCTCCCAAAATCAGGTAGCAATCTTCTTCCCCTTCACTTCATAAAAAACGAAAAAATAAAGAACTCAGTTTAAAACAAATCCGAACCACGCGAATCCAGAATCAGAAAAGATAAAGACATAAAACGATTAGAACCAACCTTGTTTCAAGAAGATGTGGAGACCGTGCTAGGGAGGGAAAAAAGGTATGGAGGCTGATGCTGGTGGCCGGAAAGAGAAGCATTGATCAGAAGAAACGAAGAAGACGAAATTCAAGTGAACGGCGCCGTCCCAAACCCTAAGCTGTCGTTCTGAACAATAACGCCTAACCCTAAAATTCATTTCAGAATTGATATGGGCCTGACCCGTTTCACCCCCCTAGAGCCCATCAAAAATGTTTTTCTTCTTTTTCTTTACAACATTAAATACTAATCTCATTTTTATACATAAACAATACTTACTTCCTCTTTTTTCTTATATAAAACACTAACCATTCTTTTATTTTATAAAAGCAATATTTTTTTTATTCCTTGAAAAAATACTAACTTAATTAAAATGCTTTTTTTTATTATCATAAGGTTAAGACATTTTTTTTTAGATAATATATTTTGTACATACATTTTAAAATATATTTGTATATATTATCTTTTCTTTTTTATATATACATAATTAAATTAAAAATACTTTTTAATTGAAATATATATTTGTACATATTATACATTTTTCATAATATAATTAAAATTGAAAACTTTCTTTTTATTAACATACACATTTGTACAAAATTAGCATGTAAATCAAAAATACAAGATTAAAACATATACCTAGGTCAAAACCCTAATACGATTCAACTTCATATCACACTTGTACATAATTACACAATTCATATACATATACGTCTCACATTTGCACTTACACAACATATTGCCCTACACACATCTTATCTTATATTTATACATTCGATATTTATATTTTGATTGTGACATTCGATTTGGTTGTAAATACTATAAGTCTCATCCCCTTGTACATTTATACCCCCATTCCCGGACACTATTTTGTAATAGCGTAGATTTTACATTCCGCAATTTACAGTTTTCAATTATACCATGGTTAGACCTAGGGTTTGTATGTACATAAAATCAAACGCTAGATAACCTAATACAAGACAAATACATGTAATCAATACACAATCACACTTGCACCCCCTAGGGTAATCCCACATGTTGCCTTCCAAATGGGCCATGCTTGCACGTCGAATGTCTTTGGCAAAACAAAATCAAATGATCATAAGTCCCTCGATGACGCTTTCGAAAGTTGCCTAAACGGAATGATCATAGTCCCTTCAAATCAAATTGCCAAAGACACTTGGCACCATTGCACTCATGATCTATGCGATGACCCGCGCATGTCCCGAATAAACTTCCTAAATACAAGATTGCCTACCAATTTCAATGGTAGAACAAAATTGTCAAAGGGGTTAAAACACGACGAAAATCTTTGAGAAAGCTTTAGGGTAGATAAACTCCTAAGTACTTGTCAATTTGCAAAGAAAACACTTGCCTAATTTCAAAACCCACTTCACAAACACTTTTCAAAAATCAAGCTTTTCAAACCCTTGAAACATCTTTTTAAAAGATAAAACACCTTTTGTAAAACATTCGAGTAAAGAATTGTTACAAGGTTAGCCTAGCGCAAGGCATCTTTTCAAAACATTTTCAAAACAATCCACAAAGCACCATTTCACACAATTGAAAACCAAGGCAAGATTGATCTAAGCAAGTACCTAAGAGCCCATGGATAACCATGGATGAAAAGGGTGCTAATACCTTCCCTTTTCATAATCTACCCCCCGAACCCACGAAATATCTCAAAAGGTTTTTGCTGTACTTTTTTAACCTTTCCTTTAGGATAAAATAAAAAGTCGGTGGCGACTCTTGCTAACCGCACAAGTGCGAATACGAACGCAAAACACAAGTCAGTTCTCCCACCGTATCACACATAGCATTTTAGCATTTTCAATAACCATTTCAAGGATCTCGAGGGTTCTTTTGATGCAGGGTTACGTTGGACCAGACATCTATCAAGGGGCAAGAGGTTTCTCCTCTAACCAGTCCAATCAAAGATCAAGTGCAACAACTTGAATCAGTGGCTATGACCCACTCGACATGGTGAGCTTGATTCTCGTGGAAAGACATCCACCGATACAAAGTTCTCCAATCAAAGATCAAGTACAACAACTTGAATCAGTGGCTATGACCCACTTGACATGGTGAGCTTGATTCTAGTGGAAAGACATCCGCCGATACAAAGTTCTCCAATCAAAGATCAAGTGCAACAACTTGAATCAGTGGCTATGACCCACTTGACATGGTGAGCTTGATTCTAGTGGAAAGACATCCGCCGATACAAAGTTCTCCAATCCAAAGATCAAGTGCAACAACTTGAATCAGTGGCTATGACCCACTCGACACGGTGAGCTTGATTCTAATGGAAGGACGTCCACCGGTGCAGAGATCTCCAATCCAAGAGCAAAGTTCAACCTCTAACATTTTCTTGTGTTTACCCCAAGAGATCCTTGAAAGCATGCATCCACATATCACGCATTTCATTTTGACCATCTTTCCTTTTTCAGGTTTCCTTACTCTCCTGCTGTTTATTTCAGCAAGAGATGGCTCTAGAACGGTCTGTCAAAGACATCCAAGACCAGACTGCTCAACTGCAAGAGATGTTCCTGAACTTGTCCCTGGGACAAGAAGAGATGAAAGCTCTCCTCACCAAGGACTTGGGGAGTTCCAACAATGCCAGAAGTGATCAGATTGCGGAGCTGCAGTTTGATTTGACAACACTGAGGACTCAAATGATGGGACAGTTGGTGGGCCAGATGGCTCTCATTCAAGACTTATCCCAAAGACAAGAAGAACTCAGAGTTCTTGTCCGCCAACTGTTTCCAAACAACCAACTGGGGCAAACATCTGGGGTCGAAGAGCAAGTCACCGCTCAGCCTCCATCCACACAAGAAGACAAGGGGAAAGCTCCTTTGCTAGCTTCAGGGTCACAAACCCATCAACAACCTCGTCAGCGTCAGCAGGGCAATCGGCGTAAACAAGAAAAGTCGGGAAGACAGTTTACAGAGACTGAAATACCATCATTCTTCATACTGAAGCGCCTGTTGGAGGTCAATTTGCTCACTGTAAAGGACCCTCCTCAGAAGCTCAACATCTCTTCTCCTCACTTTAATCCCGACGCATTCTGTGTTTACCACTCCTGCAGCCCGGGACACAGTACCAACGACTGTTGGGCCTTGAAGAACAAGATTCAAGATCTGATTGACATTGGGGTGCTGGAATTCATGCCAGACGGCGAGATGAAAATCTTCCGTTAAAGGGTTCTCCGCTTGAAGTGACGAAGCTCGAAACTGAAAGACTTTTGCTTCTTTTTGAATTTTCAAAGTTGTAATTTCTTTTGCTATCAAACAATTATCTGTTGATGTTAAACTCTGTTTTCATTAATGCATTGCATATGTTTGTCTTGAATTCATCCATTCGTTTCACTACTCTTATGCTTTTCTTTATGATATTTGACTCTTGATAAAAAGCTGTAAGCCTTTAGAGGGAGGATGACGAAACAATACCGTGATCTTATACAGTATGCTTTTGAACAAACCTTGCTGATGATGTACAAGCATTTCTTTCAATTCCCAAACACTGGAGTTATAAGGAAGTTAATCCCTAGTCAACCCCTTCGAGCCAAAGAAGTAGGAGTTTTCTGTTCTAAACAATCAAAACCTTTGATATAAACCCGGGGCAGGGTAGTATCTCAGTTAATTCAAAAGAAAATGCGCATTGAAGTCGCAAACGCTCAGTTCATAATACAACGAACGACGTCAAAAAAGAAAGCGTTCCTTCGGAATCAAAAGACAAGGGTGGTTCCCTATCACATAGACAGTCAATCTCTCAAAAGAGAAAAGCCCACCAAGCCAAAACCTATAAAGGAGGCTTAAGAAAACTGGGGCATCCCGCTGACAGTAATCCCGAAAACGGTAACAGTCAGGCAAAAGTTAGGGATAACAAATCAAAATCAAAATAGTGAGGTCATTACAAAACCCTCAACAACATGAAAAGTGTTGAAAAAGAAAAAGGAAAAGATGACTGTCTCTCCCAAATTCAAACCGGTGAACCATCGCCCAAAAGTCGTTCCAAACTCAAAACAGAGTGCGACGCACAGTTAACTGAGCTTAGGTTGAAGGACATCACGAAGAGCGGGTGGGTACAAATATACTTTGAGCCTTTATCCTTTGTTTCTTAAACCGTGAACCAGGCCACGTTACAACCCTTTAAAAGTCCTAATTGAAGCGTGGGTTAGTTCGAAAGCATACTGTTACAAAAGGTATCCTGACTCCTGTAGGGCTTTGCTCTAAGTCTTGTGTTAACTTGTCTTGTGAAAAGCTTTCTGCTAAAAAACGCATTTTTCAAAACTTCGAGACAAACATAAACTTTGCATTATTCGAATATCATTGTCTGCATTTGACCCTTTTATTTGACAGCGAAGAAATTCATACAGCGAATGTTCGGAGGAACGAAAACTCTCTCAGTAAGTCAAAATCACTTCAAGAGGATAACACTTCCATCAAATCTCCTATCAACAAGGGGCATGACATGTCGCAATCCAATTAACCTGGGGCAGTCCAGTCAAGGTCCAACAGATCTTTCAAAGTACAGTTAACCTGGGGCAGTCCAGTCAAGATTTCAAGAAATCTCTCAATATGAAGGGTAATCTGATTCAAGATTCCTTCATCACCACTTGGGGCATTCGAATGTCAAAAGTGTTCAACACATCAACTCCAACATTTCCAGATTCGACTCCTGTATCCAGCCAGGGCATATCTGTTGATCATATTTCCAGACTCGATTCCTGTATCTAGCCAGGGCACGTCTGAAGAGTTCGAAGATTCGACTCCTGTATCCAGCCAGGGCATATCTGTTGACGACTATTTCCAGATTCGACTCCTGTATCCAGCCAGGGCATATCTGTTGATTACACTTCCAGATTCGACTCCTGTATCCAGCCAGGGCATATCTGTTGACGACCATTTCCAGACTCGATTCCTGTATCTAGCCAGGGCACGTCTGAAGAGTTCGAAGATTCGATTCCTGTATCCTGCCAGGGCATATCTATCAACTATCACCTTTCCAGATTCGACTCTTGTATCCAGCCAGGGCATGTCTGAAGAATTCCAGATCAACACCTGCAACAACCCAGAAAACATCTGTGAACGACCCATTGTAGACCAACACCTGTAACAAGCCAGGAATTTATCTACATCACCACTTGGGGCATTCGAATGTCAAAAGTGTTCAAAACCGATGCAGTTTTACACAAGCTCATCATCAGGAAGCCCTACACCGGTTCCTCTTCAAGACTTCTGAAACAGTTTACGGATTCTTCCCAACAACGGACGCTAATCTACCGACTTGTTCAGATTCTTCTTCAAGACTTCTGAAACAGGTTACGGATTCTTCCCAACAACGGACGCTAATCTACCGACTTGTTCAGATTCTCTTCAAGACTTCTGAAACAAGTTTACGGATTCTTCCCAACAACGGACGCTAATCTACCGACTTGTTCAGATTCTTCTCAAAACTTCTGAAAACAGTTCATGGATTCATCCCAACAACGGATGTTAACCTATCACTTGTTCAGATTCTTCTCAAAGCTAACCACCACGGAAGATCGCGCTCGCCAAAATTCTTCCTATCTCCAGCGGAGTTCATCAAAATCCCCAGCCAGAGAATCCTCCGGAATTCAGTTCCCCTCAGAATTTAAGCTTCAGTATCCCCAGCGAAGCCAGACCATTGAACCTCCTCCCCACAGGGTTCTGGAAAGGCAAATCTTGAGTTCCCCAGTAAAGTCTCCAGGGTTACCTCCCATCGAACCGAAGACTCTCAATCTGGTCTCCCCGGCATGAGTCTACTAGTTTGGGACTCCCCAGTAGAGGTCATCAGGGATTCTCTTCCCCAGCGACAGCCAAGGATTTATTTTCCCTGGCAGCAGTCAAGATGCTTTTATCTTCAGCCATCTCGGATTCATGTATCCTCGGCAGGATTAGCTCATCAGCTTACATGTGCATTCATTACATTCATGTCATAAACATCAATGTCACGTATATTGCATCATGCATCATAACCTTGCATACAACTAACCCTTTGCCTTTTCAGGTAAGATCAGTCGACAGACACAGATCATCTCCTGAGATTCATCCAAAAATGGTTCAGATGTGACCCGGACACGGCAACATTTTGATACTTATTCCAGATTCACTCGGACGCATCAGCAGAAACCTTACACCGGTTCCTCTTCAACTTCTCAACTTTTGAAACAAGTTTACAGATTCTTCCCTACAACGGATGTCAATCTACCGATTTGTTCAGACTCTTCATAGCTTTTGAAAATAGTTTACAGATTCTTCCCTATAACGGATGTCAATCTACCGACTGATTCAGACTCTTCTCAAATTTTTGAAAATAGTTTACGAACGTGTCCCAACAACGGATGTTGCTCTATTGCTTATTCAATCTCAAATAGTTTACAGATCCTCCAGACACGGACGTCAATCTGTTGCTTGTTCGGACCCCAATTCAGAGACGTTCCAAAACAGGGATGCCCTTCTGATACTTGTCCACTCACTTGTGACATACAGTTCAACATCACCATATGGCATCTATAAGCCCATCCTCCTACCAGCAGTCGCCGGATGGCATCTTTAAGCCCATCACCAAATGGCATCTTTAAGCCCATTCACCTCCACCGTCACATCGACGAGCGCAAATTTTCTGGGCACATTAGTGTCCAATCTCCTTTTACCTTCAAGTCGCGAAAGGCAAACTTGCCAATCTAACTCTTCAGGTCAAAGAAGATTGAACAGGGGCAACTGTTGTACCCCAAAATTTGCCCTCGCATTTTTCTCCAAGAAATATCAGCTTCAAACATTTCCTGACTTTTCAAACTGGCTCAAGAATTGGACAAACGGACTTTTCTTGACAGTCAAGCAAAACTAGGGTTTTTACTGATTTTCAGAGCTCTGAATTGTTTCATACAGTGGGCTTAGGGTTTGGTTGATTTTTTGGTTCAATTTTGATCAAGCGAGCGTGATTTGGCATTTAATCGGGAATTAGGGTTTTATGGGCATATTCTCAGAAGAATTTAATATCCACAGCACTTTGCGGTTTATTTCGAGATTCGGATTAAAATTCGCGTTATCTTGGTTTAATCAGCGAAAGAGACAGTGGTGTAAATTCAGTTTGTTTGGGCCAGTCAAAGATGTGTGCAGTATTGGATTCACAGTGTTTATGCGTTTGATCAGTCCATTTGGGTTAATTGCTGCTTTGCTTTGGATGTTGAATAAGACAGGTTTAATTGATCAATGTTGTTTTATTTAAGTTATTCATTATTCTAAAATTGAATGATTGAAATTTATCTTTCAATTGTTTTAATTCTAAGAATTTTAAATAAATAAATAAGCAATAAAGAAAATTAGAACCAATTGGATAATTTGGATTTTTATTGATATTTGAATTATTTGTACAAATTGTTGTTTATAAATTAAATTACAGACAATAATTTACATTTAATTTAAATATTACATAGAATGAAAAAACTATCCTATTTTCTAATATTCTTCACTCTTCACTCCGCTCTGGTGCTCCATTGTTTTATCTGCAAAAAGAGAAGAAAAGTCAGAAGGCAGTTAAAAGAGACAGATAAAAATTGCTCATCATTAGGGGCCACTGACTGGGATCAGTTGACCCTCTTTGCAAATCACGGGATTTCTCCCGGTTCACAGAGAGGGAAGATTTTTATTTCATGAAATGCAAATGCATAAGTTACAAATTTCAAGCTGCATAGAAATTCAAAATCCAAAATCCAAACTAAACTGAAAAGTTCAATCTCAACTTTCTATCCAAAGCAAAGGCACTAACTGTCAAAATACCCAAAGTTCACTCAAAGTCCACTCAAAGAAAATCAAGAAAGTACTCAAAAGCTGTCAAAGAAGATTTTGGAAAAGATATCAAAATGCAAAGTCAGAGCAAAGCACAAAAGCTGGAGATAAAGATGCAGTAATGTATTATGCAAGAAATCTTAATCATCATTTCCCATAGTAGCCCCTTCAGAACCAAAGTACAGAATAAACATTAAAAAATTCTTTAACTGTACTATGAGTGAGGAAAAGAGAGATAAAGAACATAGGCAAGGGTTCAGGCATAGACAGTTCAGGCACAGTTCAGTAGGAGAAGACAGTTCAACAGCAGGCAGAATAAAAAAATATATGTAGAACATACCAACTCTGCCTCAAGACACACAAGCCAACACAACTCAGTTCAGAATAAGATAGAAGAGATATATGCAAACCAAAAATCTGCATCAGGATAAAAAAACTCAGAACACCCTGCCTTCACCTCAAGGAAATCCACCCCAAACCTTGTTAAACCAGTCATCAAATACATCATCCAAAACCAATATACAAAAACCTATTGTCAAAACAAAAACACAACTCAGTTCAGAATAAGATAGAAGAGAAAAAAAAGATACAAAGCTCAGTTCAGCAGCAGGAGGAACACACAATCAAGTTTCATAAAAACCATAACCTGAAAACTGAGTTATCAAGCCAAGCTTACATACAAACTCAGAACACCCTGCCTCAACCTTCAAAAACACACAAGAACCTGATAAGCCAAAACTCCCTGTCAAAAAACCTGATAAGCAATATACCAGTACACCCTGTCCAGAATCACAAAACCCACCAACTTGTCACAAAGCCAAGCTAACACCATAACCTTGCAAGACCAGTTAAAAACATCAGAACCTGCCTACATACTGTCAATAACCAACATAATCCCTCAACAGAAATTCAAAACCATCAAACCTCATCAACCCTGTCAAAACTTTCAAACATTGAAACCCAACAAAGTCACAAAGCCTGATTAATGCCCTGAAGCAAACACATTGCCAACATCCTGTCACACCAGCACCATGCCCATTGCCTAATCTCAAGACACCCTACTGTCAACAAGTTCACAAGCATAAGAGTTCAAGGCAATACAGGTGAGGCAACCCACGAGCCCTCAGTACAAGCATCATAGGGCAATAAAAACATGACATCCAACTCAACGAAAGCGTCAAGGGCATCAAAAATCTGAAGGCAAGCAAACGTACAAAAGGGCAAGTTCAAGATAACACAGAAAAATCGCTCAAGGCAACCTAAGCCCTCAGTGAAACACATCATGGGGCAAGCTCAAGGCAAAACATTTGAGGCAACAGTTCTAGGCAAGCACACATAGGCAAATCAGAAAAACGGATCCAACAACATACTCAAGCATACTAGATACAAGTCCTCAGAATCCTGGATTCCTCATAGGACGAAGAAGAAAGCAATATCAACATAGGCAGCAACTCAAGTCACTCAGGCAACAATATATAGGCAACAATGGCATGGAAGAAGAAAATAAAGAAGTGAATTAAAGGTTCTCAGCACAACTCATCATCAAACCCAAAAACGGTAACAAAATATACAAGATACCAGGAAAGCATCAGAAGCCAAGGGTAAGCATCACTGTTCACACCGTTCCGGCCTCCTGAGCGCTACTTCTCCACCTTTCCTCCACCTCCAAATATCAGGTAGTATAATCTTCGCCTTCTATCTCTTCTCCTTCATCTCATAATGAAAAGAAAATAGTAAGAACTCAAATCAAAGAAATGCGTATCGCTCACAAAGAAAACATAAAACGTTGTAATCAAACCTTAAATCAAGGACGCAAGGCTCATGTCAATGGAGGGAAGAAAGGCTTCTGGAGGTAGCGCTGGTGGCCGGAGTGGGTTGCTCAGGAAGATGCCCGGAGAAGGCGAATGCACGAACGCGCCGCTCAAACCCTAAAACGTTCATTACCAAATTGACTAACAAATTGCCTAACCCTAATTTTGTTTCCAGATCCATGGGCCTGACCCGTTCCTAATTATTCTAAGCCCATTAATCACTAACCTTAGTTTATATTTACTTCTTCTTTTTGATAAAATATTAACTCTTTTCATTTTTATAAAAACAATGTTTACTTTTTTTATATACTAACTCAATTAATTCATTTTTTTAACATACACAATTTATTTCTTAATTTAATTAAACATACTAACCTAATTAAAAATACATCTTTACCTCATATATTAAGTTTGAAAATAATTATTTTCATTTATTTATTTACTCTTTCATTTAAAATATATTTGTACATACATTTTAAAACATCGATTTGTACATATTATACATTTTTCATACATAATTAAAATTAAACTCTTTTTTTAGTTAACATTCTTTTTCATACATAACAATTTAAATACACATTTTCTCTAATATTAAACTCATAAACATTTGGACTAAAATACTTTCCAATTAAAAATTGAACATTTAATCAAAACATCTTCATTTTTCTTTTGTACATAATTCAACATATAAATCAAAAATACATTTAAAAACATTTCTCTAGGTCAAAAACCTTAATACGACTCAATTTCACATTTCGCACTTGTTACACAATGCACCTGTACATAATTACACATACACCTCACATTTACACCTACACAATATATTGCCCTATACACATTTTTATCTTATATTTGTATATTCGATATTTACATTTGATTGCGACATTCGATTTGGTTGTAACTTATTGGATACTATAAGTCTCATCCCCTTGTACATTTATACCCCCACTCCCGGACACTATTTTGTAATAGCGTAGATTTATATTCCGCAATTTACAGTTTTCAATTATGCCATGGTTAGACCTAGGGTTTGTATGTACATAAAATCAAACGCTAGATAACCTAATACAAGACAAATGCATGTAATCAATACACAATCACACTTGCACCCCCTAGGGTAATCCCACATGTTGCCTTCCAAAATGGGCCATGCTTGCACGTCGAGTATCTTTGGCAAAACAAATCAAATGATCATAAGTCTCAAAGTGTTGCCTAAACGGAATGATCATAGTCCCTTCAAAACAAATTGCCAAAGACACTTGGCATCATTGCATTCATGGTCCATACGATGACCCGCGCCCGTCCCGAACAAACTTCCTAAACACAAGATTGTCTACCAATTTCAATGGTGGAACAAAATTGTTAAAAGGGGTTAAAACATGACAAAAACCTTTGAGTACAATAGGGTAGACAAAACTCTTAGTTACTTGAGATCAAACTTGCAAAAACATTTGCCTTCTTTTCAAAAAATCACAATCCACAACACTTTCAAACAAACTCTCAAAAACATTTGAAAACATCTTTTCGAAAAGATCCACACTTTTGTAAAACACTCAAACACGAGTCAAATACATTAGTTGCCTAAAACAAGGCATCTTTTTCCAAAACATTTTCAAAAAGCACCCACACACACACCATTTTCAAAGCAATCGAAAAACAAGGCAAGTGATCTAAAAAACCAAGTAACTAAGAGCCCATGGATAACCATGGATGAAAAGGGTGCTAATACCTTCCCTTTTCATAATCTACCCCCCGAACCCAAGAAAACATCTCAAAAGGTTTTTGCTGTGCTTTTTAACCTTTCCTTAGGATAAAATAAAAAGTCGGTGGCGACTCTTGCTCAACCGCACAAGTGCGAATACAAACGCAAAACGCTAGTCAGTTCTCCCACCGTATCACACTATGTAATATCAGAGACTTTATGTCTCTTATGGTTTAATATGTAGTTTTATTTCATGTGTTAAGTATGCTACCTTTGCTTAAATTATGTCTATTTTTAGTCTTTTCCTCATCCTTTTTGATATTGACAAAGGGGGAGAAGACATTGTGTTTGCTTGTGTTTAGTAGTGCAAAATTTTTCTCCAGATTTTATAAACATCCTCTTGGAATCATAAGGCTATATTTAGGGGGGAGAAATCAACCTTAGGGGGAGAAGTAATTCAACTATGACATTCATGCAAGCAACATTCAACACACATTGATGCACAAGCAACAACATATGTCAAATTAGTTGCCTACATAAAAAAAGGGGAGAATGTGAATGCATGCACCCCATCAATGTGTTTGATGAAGACCAGTCTGAAATCACCAACCTTGCAGAATTTAACACAATAAAAAATAGGCAGTAGAATAGGCAGTACTTCCCGTAGGAGTGGAAAGCATCACACCGAAAAAAGAAGTGTCACACCGAAAAAAGAAGAAAACTTGGTTATTTGCACATAACGTGAAAACATTATATTAAAATAGAACATGAAAATGAAAAAAAACTTGGTCATGAATGAGTATAGCGCTCACGAACATCTTTCGCGATGAAATCACCCAATTCACCACTAAATTCAACTCTTGTAGGACTACCTCCAATAACCACAATGCAGAAGACATTTCTTTTCTTCTTCTGATATGCTTGTTAAATGAAAGAGAAATGTCAATAAGAAATAAGCAAAATGTCATAAAAGATAAAATGTAAATGTTGTCATTGGAAATGAAATATAAATTACCATATAAATTATCATAGGTATATGTACACGTGTCTTCTCCTGCTTCATTTATAAGTGTTTTATTGAAGATAACTATTTATGTTAGTTCAGATGAAGATAACTTCATACAATATCATTTATCCTGAAGAGGTTTCCTTAACTACTGCAGAGGCTTTGTCTGAAGATTATTCTATAAAAGTATAGTCATTGCTGCCCTGTTGATACACTATAGACATGTATAAATTAGTTATATCTTAAAATAAGTTGAGACAATTATGGCAGATGGACATACTAGTGATTGTACAATCAACAAATGAGCATGCAAGATACCTACAGAAGCCTGTTATAATTGGAAATAGAAGTGGAGTTCCAACAAACCTGGTTATATCAAGTGTGAAATGAATGAATTAGCTTTCATGTATGTCAAAGAATCTCATAAAATTAAAGCATGCAAAGTATATCATTGAAACATGTTTTCAAAATTAAAAATGAATTGGAAAGTTAAAGCAGAAGTAATGATACCTACCATGGAAAAAAAGAAGAACGTCAAAACAAAAATTAAGAATACAAAAGCCAGCTCAAGTTGTAAAGAATGTCGACTAATTTTGAGTATTGTAGTTTGGAATTCAACAATAGTAATTTGATATTTTAAATTCATCAATCCAATAATGCTTACCAAATTAACTCCAAGGCAATTTTCTTTATGGCCAATTTGCTGAAAGCTCTACAAATGATGAAACAGAAATAAACATTAAATCAGTAAATGTGATGTAACTCACTATATTGTTTTGTGTCTTGAAAATCATCTTTAATTTCGTGTTTCACGTTTCATCAAAGTACTAAACCTTCACAACAAAAGAAAAATTGTCATCCATGTACAGAGACAAGCAAGCATATCCAAGATCCAAACCAAACTCAGCTCATGTCATAAGCCTAGTTAATACTGTGGCGAATCTCCAAAAAATTGAGCCTAACAATTTAAGCGAATTTCACCCAATGGTATAAAAACGCCATCAAATACGATATAGATGGCGATAATTAATTGCAACAAGTTAGTAAAATGAATAAAAATCACTTATCTTTTAGTGCAGGTGTCCGTACCGTGATACGTTCTAGTTTGTATGTGCATACTTGCTACTTGTCGGCTTGTATGAGATCAAAAGCTTTTGATGATGGTGAGACTAGACGAATAGTTTTTGCTAGAGACGGAAATGATTTAGGTTTTGGTTAAAAAACGAAAACGAAAAACAAAAATCAGTGAAACACAAAAGCAACAACATAACACCAAAACACCATTCCATGTTAATAATACAAAAACCATGATAAACAATGTGAATCAAACAACATCAACAACAACATTACCAGAATCGAAAAACACCACAACAAAACACCATTCGAAGTTTAAACGAAAAATCCATAAAAAACAAAGTGAAACACAGAAAAGGAACAAATTCATTATCTACAAAAGACATTTCATTGCTTTGCAAAAGAGAAGAGAGGAAATATACTTCACCTGGATCTACTAGAGGGAGAAGAATGTTCCGAGAGGGAATAACTCTTTTGTCTGAAAGGGGATGGCGATCGAATTAAGGTTTGAGGAGATGAAGGAAGAGAAGTAACAGGTGAGAGAAGAGAGAAATCAAGCGACAAATTGTGAAAGAGAGATAAAGAAGAATGTGAATGATAATATTCCAATTGGAAAATAGTGATACACAAACTGTTTATCCAGGTAAAACTAGGTATCAAGGCAAATTTGAAAAAAATGTATGCCACTTGATTTAATGGAGAAATACGATTGAATAATATATGTCTATTTTGTCAATTACCTAAAAAGTCTTTACGTAATGTAATTTTTTTGATGAAAGGGTAAGATTGGAAGTGGCTAAGCATCGATATTAGTTATCAATATTAGGGGTGTTCAAAACCAAACCGGCCCAATAGAAAACCGCAAAACCGAACCGAACCAAACCGAAACCGCAAAAAACCGCATTTGGTTCGGATGTGTTTGGGTCATTTTCTCGTGGAACCGCATTGTTCAGTTCGATTTGCGGTTTGTATTTTACAAACCGAACCAAACCAAACAAAATCGCATTATGTTATAAAATCTTCCTAACCAATATATATTTCTATAATTCTTTAGAGAAATCAACATGTATTATGTGTATATTTTATCATATTTTGTATTATATTCATTTTAATTTACAAATCATAAAAAATAAAATATTATTCATTTATAAATACTATTTTCACAAAATATATTTTATCATATTCTTTGTATAATATTTATTTAAGAATACAATCTTGTTGATATCATTATTTAGATTTAGATAAAATTATAATACACAATTTTATGTATCAAATTATAAATTTATTTTGACAATTATAAATTTTTTATGGTAATGTATGAACATTTAAATATAAAATTATATTTTCCTATATATTTGTATGTATGACATAATAATTATTTTTGTAAAAAACCGAAACAACCGAATCAATCCAAACCGCATTCGTTTGGTTTGGTTTGATTCGGATTTATTTTTAAAAGCCAACCGAATCAAACCGAACCGCATATTTTTTTTCTCTTGCGGTTCAGATAATTTTTTGCTTAAAAACTGCCAAAACCGAACCGCAAACACCCCTAATCAATATTAGTTAGGGAGTTGAAAAATTGTATTTTTACATTATTAACAAAAAAAATATTTTCTTGTAAAAAAAAAACTAAAAGGATATTTTAGACTTTTGGATATATTTAGGGTCTTGGTAGAGTCACAAATAGATTCCCTCAAAACGAAAACCCTCGTATCTTGCGTCATTCTAATACTTGTTTTTTCTCTCCACAACTTCGGAATCGAGATAGCGCACACACAGTTTCATCACTCTCTTTTCAGCTCTTTCTAGGGTTTCTCTCCCCTCTTTTCTTCTCCCATTCGAGTCCATCACTTTGTCATCTGCGAACTCTCCCCCAAATCCGCGTCTCGCGATTGTTTCTTCAATCTGTAAGTGAAAAATTCAAATCAACATGGAAAAAAAACCCCAATCTTTGTTGTTGTTGTTGATGTTCTAACGAGAAATTTGATCAATTGTTTTTGGTTTCAGGATTGGTCGCTCTTGAACGACCTACATGTATTCTTCCAGAGGGAGTGGCGCTTACGGCCAATCGTACCCAGGTCAATCCGGATACGGTCAAAACGTAAGGGTTTCGAAAATTTTCAGTATTTTTCATTAAAATACACTTTTTTTTTGTTTCATATATAAATTGTCATGCTTAAAGAATGGATTTTTATCAATAGCTTGGTAGATTCTAAGGTTGATTTTGGATTTTGTGACTGTAGTTGAGTACTAATTATTCTGGAGCTTCTGTTGGAGGACATGATGCTGCCCAGCATTCTGCAGCTTCGAGGCACTCGGGTATATTAGGTAGTTCTCAGGAGGCCGATGTTGGTAACTATAGGGCTCATAGTGCTGTTGCTCAGTATGGAGGACAGTATAGTTCTGTTTATGGGTCAGCTGCTTTGAGCACAGCTCCTCAGGTCAGCTTTTTTTATCTCTCATTTATATAGTGCTGTGCTTCATGTGGAGAGTCGATTGTATTTTTTTTCTTCTTATTGTGCAGGTTCCTTCATTGGGTACCAAGGGAGCTGCTTCGTCAGCTTTAGATGCTCGGGGAGGGTATTCTTTGGGTGTTTCAGATTCTCCCAAGTTTGCTTCTGGTGACTATGTTCCCTCTTCAAGCCATGGGTATGGTCACAAATCTGATCAATTGTATGGTGACAAGAGTTTGGATTATTCTGGATTAGATAGAAGGCAATATGGAGAACGGCCGAGTGGTTACGTTGGTAGGGATTTGCCGAGTGATCAAGCTGGGCGCTATTCTACTGATGCTGTTGGATACAGTCATCAACATCAGGTATGTTTTACTCCTAGAAAGAGATTGCGGTTGCTTTATTGGTTTATCTGAGTATCTATGTTAGGAACCTATAAGTCTTACCAATGTAATTTAGGTTTCATGCATGCTTTTTTATTGTAATCATATTTCACTCGTTATATAATTCAGCAATCAGAAATTTATGACCGCATTGATCAGGCAACTTTGCTTCGACAAGAGCAACTGCTGAAATCTCAGTCTCTGCAAGCTGCCTCACTGGATGGGGGTGCGAGGTATTTTCTTTCTCGAGTTTTATTTTTTGAAAAATTTGCTTCATTTTTGTCTAATGCTCTGCTTAATGATCACTTGAAAATAGTATTATTTTGCTTAATGAATATGGTATATTTTTTCTATTCTCGGCTAAGCAGCTGTTTAATCTCAAGTTTCTGATATAACTGGGCAGAAGCTGTTCAGCAGTGCCTAGATGTGTTAAATAATTAAAATATTTCTACCTACACTAAGTAGCAACCCGTTTCTGGCAGACAAACTGATTATCTTGCAGCTAGGGGTGCTGCAAGTCGTCATCCAACCCAAGATCTAATGTCTTATGGAGGAAGGATTGATTCTGATCCCCATGCTTCGTCAATGCTAAGTGCTACTTCATATAGTGGACAACATGCACCTTCAATACTAGGAGCAGCACCAAGGAGAAACGTGGATGATCTCTTGTATTCCCAGAATGCGTCAAATCCTGGTTATGGAGTGAGCCTGCCACCTGGTAGGGACTATGCCAGTGGAAAAGGTATTCATGGAACTGCTATGGATTTAGATTACCCAGGAAATCTGCTGCCACATGGTGGGCCTACTGACCGGAAGGACGACCGGGCTAGTTATCTTCGGGAATTTGAACTAAGGGAAGATGAACGACGCCGGGACCGCTTGCGTGATAGAGATAGGGACAGAGAAAGAGACAAAGAACGCGAACGATTGCGTGAACGGGATCGAGAGCGCGAAAAGGAGCGCGAAAAAGAGCGCATGCTGGAGCGGCGTGAAAAGGAGAGGGAGCGAGATCGCAAACGAGCACTTGAAGTTAAACCTGAACGAACTCCAGTCAGATCCTCCAAGGACCCTCGCAGTACTTCAAAGGATCCTCGCGGGTCATCTTTGACAAAGGAGGGGAAATCTTCACGAAGGGACTCCCCACATCGTGGTTTACATAGGTGGATCTTAATGATTTTTTCTATTTCTGCGTCCTGCTCAGGTTCTGAATAACTTAGCTGCTTGTATATCTTGCAGCATTTTGTAACTAACTTAATGTATTGTTATGCTGAAGGCACCGTTCACCTGTTAAAGAAAAACGGAGAGAATATGTCTGCAAGGTAAAAGGAATGAGAACTTAAATTATGAGAATATCCCATTTCAAGAAGCCTTTGTCCTGCTTTATTTTCCTCTGGAGATCCTTGGATAATTGCTGAAGAAGATTTAGTAATTCCTGTTGTAGCTATTAGTTTTGCACTTGGACCTTTTATTATTGTTTAAAACGTTGGACTCAGGTTTATTGAGAAGTTCACTTCTGATCTCTATTTGCCCAAATGATTCAATTCGATGACACTGGGCCATTTCTGTTTTATTTGTTTCCTTTTCTCTTCAAAGTCCTTGTTGAACGTGCTTCCTCATAAGTCTTGTTTGCTTTTGGGTTTTAATTGCTCTTTTCTGTTACTTCTCTTCACACCCTTATGTGTTTTTGGCAGTTCTTATTTCTGGTGATTCGTTCCTTTTTATTCCTCCTTTCTCCTTTCTCTCTGTTCCTTATTGTTGGGCGCTGCTCTTAATTTTGGGATGTCTTTCAATTATTACTCAGCAATTCTCTGCAGCCTTCACTCAAATCTTGTTAAAGAGCTTATATGATTTTAAGAGTATTTCTATCCTTATTGATTCCACATAGACCTGTTTTCTGTTTTGTTCTTTTGTCTATTATATTACTGTTGCATGATTTCTTAAGTTATATTAATTGAGTTTACATTGTCTAAATTACACGAACAGGTGTACCCTTCTTGCTTGGTAAATATTGAGAGGGATTACCTCTCAATTGATAAGCGGTATCCGCGACTCTTCATTTCTCCCGAATTCTCCAAGGTATGCACAAGTTTACCCGCATCTGGTGATAGTTATTTTTGGGTAGATAATCATTTTTTCTAAAATATATCTCAATAAGCACATGATGGAGTTTTAAAGAACAAAATAAGCATATATTGCTTCTTTTAGGGTAAGAACTCAATTTTGATTAGACATTATTTTGTTCATATGCTTCAGGCTGTTGTGAACTGGCCAAAGGAAAATCTTAAACTCTCTTTACACACTCCTGTCAGGTACTTCTCTTCATGTCTCAAATGCTTTTGGTTATTTGCTCTTCTAGTTCTAGCTTAAAATTTTGAGAATTTATCTGTCTGTTTTTGTAGTCCGAGTATCTAGAATTTTTGTAGTAAGAGATGTAAACAACTATTTCTGTAATATTTGGTAAATTTTGTCTGTTTTGTAATCTGAATATCTTAATTTTCTTTAGTAAGACGTACACAAATATTTATGCAATATGTGGTAAAAAGTATTCGTGTGGGATCTCTTTTAAAGTTTAGTACACAAATATTTATGAAATGTATGGTAAAAATATTTGGGTGGGATGTCTTTTAAAGTTTAGTTGATTGGCGGTGGTAACATTTCTGTAATATGTGGTTTCACAATATTTTGTTTTCCTGAAAGTTACTTAATGTTTTTTGTTGTTACTTTTTTAATTTGTTATTTTCTGAAATAAAAAACCATACTCTTCATGTGTAGAATATATTCTTAATTGATTTTGCATTCCCTTCCTTAAGGTGGTAATCATGTTATTGCGTTTGAGAAATTAAAAGTAGAATGACATTAATGTGTTTTGAGCAGTTTTGAGCATGATTTTATTGAAGAAAGTGCCAGAGACACTTCCGGCAAGCTTTTGACGGGACAACCTACAAGTTCAGAACAAGGAAATACAGTTTGGAATGCCAAAGTAGGTTTAAGATCTAAGTTTTAAAGTACACTTTTCTCTTAATTTTATGTGATAAATTGGATTTATTTTTGCTGAGTGTGATTGTTTTGTCTTGTGGCATACAATTTTTTGATCTGTAAAATTTTTTCTCAATAGAAATTTAATAGCAAAAATAGGGTTTTCGAGATCTTGAACTATATTGTTTATTGTCAAGAGACTTCCATAGTAGTATACAAATAAATTGCTCTTAAGAAGTGTATTTTGGCTAAACCCATTGTTTTTCCTGCTACCCCAGACTCTGTTCAGATGTCTTTTACTCCAAATGTTTTTCCCTAATATTTTAATGTTTTGATGGAAAAAAATGAGCCTGCATAGTATTAATTTTGTTCCCTCTTAAGTTTAGGCATGTTGATTGGTCCTAATTTCTGACAGTTATTATGTGTTACTGCTAGTTCCCAGCCTGTGTTCTATTTCCAGCAATGCCTACCTCCCTCTCTCAATATTGCTATTGGCTTGTTTAATTGAGCAATTTTTTCTTTTCTTTTTATGCTTGTATAATTAATGATCATAATTCTCTGTTTACTGATCATCCTGTTACCTGCTATCTGCTGATTGCCCATGCCGCTAACTAATTCATATTTATAGGGATTATTCAATTTACTGGTTTTTGGATTCACATATTTGGTCTTCTGTTTGATATTGATATTTTAACTGTTTAATTCTTGAGAGATTTGTGTTTGATGTGTAGTTTTTTTCCTCCTTGTTTCAGGTTATTTTGATGAGTGGGCTTAGTAGGGGTGCATTGGAGGAGCTGTCATCTGATAAAATTTTTGATGACCGCATTCCTCATATTTGCAATTTCCTTAGGTTTGCAATCCTTAAGAAGGATCATTCATTCATGGCAGTTGGCGGTCCATGGGAACCTGCTGATGGGGGTGATCCATCTAATGATGATCACTCTTTGATTAGAACAGCCCTTAGGTTTATACTTTACTATCATAACATGATTATTACCGTGAAAACTTGTGCTTCTCCTTATTGAATAATGGATATTTCCCCCTTTTTCTTACAGACACTCGAAAGATATTAGTCAGCTTGATTTGCAAACATGTCAACATTGGAACCGGTTTCTTGAGGTATAGTTTATTTTTTGACTATTTATTTTAATTTACCTGTATTTAGCTTAATTCTTCTTTCAGTCCCCTTTTATATTTAAACTGCTACTAAGGAGTATGTCAATAACTATCATTTAAAGTGTTCACTTCTGCTGTATCCTCATGTCTTAAGTTAGATGCGCTTTTTTACATTTGCTTGGTTTAATGATTTTTGTAACATCTGTCGACTCTGTTTCTTTTGCTAATATTTCATTCATTCAAGATTAGTGTTATATCTTTTGGTCATATATAACATCTCATTTAACATAAGAAAGTTAGTTATCAAAAGCTGTTGCATGTTTTCCAGATACATTATGATAGAATTGGTAAAGATGGTTTCTTTAGCCACAAGGAGATTACTGTACTTTATGTTCCTGATTTGTCTGACTGCCTCCCTTCATTGGATGAATGGCGTGATCAGTGGCTTGCCCACAAGAAAGATGTGGCTGAAAGAGAACGTCAAGTTTCTCTAAAGAAAGAGGTTTGATTTTATTTATTAGTTTAGGTCGTTCGCTCATGATTTTTTTTTTGATGAATTGTATTGCAATACACTTTGTTTCCATACTTTCTCTACTACTATCTTTTAATCTTGTTTTGGTAATATTTCAGAAATCGAGGGTAAACAAGGAATCAAATGGTAAGCAAACTACTTACCTACACCTTCTTATCCAATCATATATAGCTGTATCTTTCTAATGCATGTCTTCATAGACATACTCCTGCGCATGAATTGGTACCATTTTCTTCTCATCCGAATTTTCTTTTTCACTAGGTTTGATTATTTTTCTTTTTCAATAATTTATATAAATCAGGTAAGAGGAAAGAATCTTCTACATCTGGAAAATCTGATGTTAAGAAAAAAGAGAAAGATAATAGTGCTGTTAAGGATGTAACCGAAAAAAAAGCTGGATTGAGCAACAGTAAAATTGCTAAGAATGATGCATCGGACATAGGTGATGGTAAGAGTGCAGAGAAAAAGCCACGGGAAACTACCCCCGGTCAAACCACAGGAAGTGTTAAGCCTGTGAAGAAGAAAATTATAAAGAAGATCGTGAAAAAAGTTGTCAATAAGACAAACGATACAGCCAAGAGACAAACTGACAAGCCAGGTGAGAAGGATGTTGCAGATAAAGTGGCCACATCAGATGTGCCTGTTGAGGAGGCCAAGTCTTCTGTGGATCCTACTGAGATTCAAACTCCTGGGAAAGACATAGTTGCGGAGGATATTCCTGTTGGGAAAAATGATAAGGAAATAAACAGTTTAGAAGATAAGCCGCTGGACAAGTTGGATCCAGCAGTTAACACAGGCACCAATGATTCTACTGTGAAAACAATAAAAAAGAAAATTATCAAGCGGGTACCTAAAAAGAAGGTAGTTGACGAGACATCTAAATCTCTAGTAAATGAAGGAAATGTTATGGCAGTTCAGGCACAGGAGGATACCAACAAAACTGACAAGCAGACTGCTGATGCCGACACCATAGTGACCCAGAGCAAAAAACCTGTGAAAGTAGTAACCAAAAGAAAGTTAAAAGCACCAACATCTGGGGTACAAGATGATGCAACTGATTCCAATAAGAAAGATCCAAAGTCTGATAAAAAGAATGAAGAGAATGCCGTGGCAGCTCCTATTAATGACGACACACAAAGCACTGGCAAGAAGGCTACTGATGCAGATACAAAAGCTGTGTCGGTGACTAAGAAAATTGTCAAGGTAGTTCCTAAGAAGAAGTTAAAGTTGACAACCTCTGAAAAGCAAGAAGGTTCAGGCGATTCAAATAAAAATGAAGTGAAGTCTGACAAAGATGACAAGGATGGAAAAGGAACTGGAGAAAAAAGTGGATCCAAAACTGGAGAAAAAAGTGGATCCAAGATAGATAAACAGAAAGCCTCTGAGAAAGATACTACAATTGTCAAGGGGAAACTGAAAGTTGGAGATAAATCAAAAGATGAGAAAGTATCAAAAGAGAAAGATGGAAAAGATGAGCCTAAAAGCAAACCCAGTAAAGAAGTGAAAGAGAAGAAGAAATCTGATGAACCTCCTCGGCACCCCGGATTTATACTTCAAACAAAAGCGACCAAAGATTCTAAAGTACGGTATTTTTGCTTAACTTTAGAAACATTTACACATACTGTCTTATGTACACACTTTAAGTCTAATGTCAATTCTTTTACAGCTACGATCATTGTCACTGTCTCTGGATTCATTGTTGGATTATTCTGACAAAGATGTTGAAGAATCAACAATTGAGGTCTGTTTACATGCTCTTATTTATTTTTCTATGGAACATTTCTCCTCGTTATTTGTGTATCAGACCGTTGCTGATTCAAAATTGACTTTCCCTGTTATTTTTGCAGCTTTCATTGTTTGCTGAATCATTTTATGAAATGCTTCAGTTTCAAATGGGTAGTAGGATTTTGACTTTTCTTCAGGTTGGTCAAGGTTGCTTTTTGTCAGGTTATGTTTGACTTGATTCTCTAATGAAAGTTTAATTACGCATACCATTTTTTCTTCAGAAACTGCGTGAAAAATTCGTTATCAAAAGAGCTCAGCGAAAGAGGCAGCGGGAAGAGGAGGATAATGCAAAGAAGTCTCGCACAAAACGTCAAAAAGGTGATGATCCTCCTGTTAAGATTGAGACAGATATAGACACATCAAATCCAACCCCGGCAGATAACGAGAAAGCTGTTGCCGAGAATGATAATTCTAGTAATAAGGAGGATGATGTGAAGATGGAAAATGCATCAGATGAGGAAGATCCAGAAGAAGAGGATCCGGAAGAATATGAGGAAATGGAAAATGGTAGTCCCCAACAGGACTCATCCGATGATAAAAATGCTGAGCTAGAGGCTGATGCAAAGAATGAATCTGAAAATGTTACTAGCAATGAGAAACCAGCTGATGAAACTTCTAAAGGAGGAATAAAGGTTAAAGATGAGCTGAAGGAGTCCAAGGATGATGTTCAACTCAAGGAAGAAAAGGAGAGCAAGGTTGATAAAATTAAGAAAGATACCCCTGCTAAGGAGGTTGTTGTGGACAAAGAATTGCTGAAGGTACTTGTTTTTCGTGTATACTATGTTTCAGTTGGTTATATAATGCTTCTATTTGGTCATGTATGTATCTGTCACGATTTAGCTTCAGTGAAATAATGCTTTGATTTATTTTTAATTACAGGCTTTTCGATTTTTCGACCGGAATTGTGTTGGCTACATTAGGGTAACAACCCCGGTCTTTATTTTATTATTATTGTCCACATAGTTTATTTTCATCCTTCAAGAATGTTAAAATATTTTATTTTTCTAGGTTGAAGATATGCGGATAATAATCCATAATCTGGGGATGTTCCTTTCTCACAGGGATGTGAAGGTGTGAAAAATTACCCAAGTTTGTTTAAGTTATTTTAGTTTCCCCATGACTCTATTCTTATGTTCTCTACAAATACAGGAACTTGTACAGAGTGCATTGCTGGAGAGCAACACGGGAAGGGACGACCGGATACTTTATATTAAGTTGGTGCGGATGAGTGACATTTGAAGTCCCCTTGTTCCTGCTTGTAATTTGACATTCATTGTTTTTGCTTGGTTTGGTAAAAGGATGTGCTGTCTTTTATTATTGTTAGGGAGAGTAAAAACGTTATAGAGTGGCGGGGCATATTTTCGTGCATGACTTTCTAACATTTTTGGAACTTTTAATATCTGCTGCTTTTTCAACATTTATGTTTAATGTACTTCAAACATTTGGATGTTAAGTAATATTATGTTGGCTTTTACTTTGCATCTTTCACATTTTGTCATGCTTACATGTCAATGTAAGTGTTTGAAGTAAAACTAACCTTATTTGCTGATGGAGTTTGTCAATTGGTAGTCTATGTCTGTATGTGCAGCAGTAAAAAAAAAAAAAAATAGAAATAAAGTATTAGTCAGTGCCTTCAAACATATTGAAATACTAGAAGAAATGAAGTAGCCTTAGCATGAAATAGAAATGATGATACCGATCTTTGTTGCTTTGCTTACATAGAACTTAACATTGGTATTTCCAGAAACAAAATAGTGTTTGAGATAAGTCCCACCTCGGAAGCTATGAGATATATAGTGTTGGCTATGCCATATAAAATAAGGGGAATGTGCCCAACATCTCTTGAAATTTGAAAATGTCTTTCATGCATCCTGAGTTGCATCTTTGAGGGAACATAAAATCACACTAATTTTCGCTTATTTGAGATAAATCTCATTTTGAAAAAATATTGTTCGGAGATGCATCTATATATTATTTGAATTGTATTTGGAGATTCATCTTCGAAATATTCTATGTAAATTAGGATAACTTAATTAACGATTCAGTGATGTTTTCCAAGATGCGTATAAAAAAATGTCGAGTGGGAAATTGAATAGAACATCACTTTATATGGTATTCTTCCTCATGCTCAAATTACGCGTCATTTTCAAAAAAATTTAAAAAATTTCTTTCATCCTCAATAGATTTTTCAACACCAAAATATCATTCTTGTATTTTATCATATCAAAGAGAACAAAATAAATTGAAATTACAGGTGAAGTTAATTCATTTAATCACTTATTCTTTACATTAATGTGTTTTTTGGATTGAAAAAATGAATGTTGAATCCTGATATGTATCTCTGGACGAAGTTTGGTGTAGACAGGATATGTATCTCTGGATTGTCTTGATAGTTTGAGTTTCAAAGTTGTTGAAAGCTCTAAAGATTTGATTAATTTTGGTACAACAAGATGCTGAACAAGAAGTTAAAATATGTGAAGAACAACGTGTCGAACAAGATGTTCTATCATGAAGACTCGACATCTTGGACTGCTACAACAGGATTTTGGTAAATCTGTTCTAAAATTTAACGAGCGCTTTAGCAGTGGATCAAAGATATTTTAACAGAAGATTCGAAGCCCATGGACAACTGAAGATTATAAAAAGAAGATTTAGTCCCGGGGCATCTTAACTAATCCTTGTGTAAAAATTTTTTAAAGTAAAAATAAGGGTTTAGGGTTTTGAGAGTCATGTACTTTCTTGTTGTAAATCACCCTTTGTATCGATTTGATATATTGTGATAGACATTGTTTCTATATAAATTCGGAAGCCTTTAGATAATGAATTATATATTATTCTTGGATGATGCTTTGAAGTAAATTTAAGTATGTTTGTTAGTCAAGAGTCTTGATCGAACTTTATATTGAAAGGAATGTCTTTCAAATAGTTTGATGCAGTCACCAGAAGTTGTGATTGTTAGATATCATTGAAGTGATTTAGGGAGTGAGATAGGTTTCTGGTATCTTAGATGAGGTTTTGAGATAAAGATTACATTGGGTAGTGATTAGGTAAAACAAAGGTTGTTTACCTGTAAATTTGAGGTTGTTTACATAAAATAATACTACAGATAGTGGAATCTTCTTCCTGGCTTGGTAACTTCCAGAGTATATGGTGTTGTACACCAAACTGGGTCATCATATCTTTGTGTTATTATCATTATGTATAGTTCATTTTTCTTATTGATTGACATGTCGTATAAGATGTTGGAACATCTGTCATGACGTTGTTTTGATAAGTATTATATCAGTGTGCTTTATCCATTCCAGGTGTTGTTACACAAAGATATTTGTCTCGACATATGTTAGGGCATTGTTATCTATATATCAGAATTTCAATTGGTATCAGAGCAGACATCTTGTTCTGTTCTGGGTGAGATCTAGAAAAGATACTTTCTGGTACAATGGACTTGAAGGAGAACATTGCCGGTTATAGCTATTGCTATGGTTGTGGTGTTATTTATGAGACATATTTTTCTTCTACTGCACGTGTCTCTGATGTGTGAACCTGTGATCTTCAGGTTGGTTTGTCTTCTGGTGATCTGGGTATTCCCTTGAGGAGGAGGATTAGTTTGGGATGACAGAAAAGGTTATATCTATATACTATAATCACTAAATACTGACTGATATTGATGATATCTCTTCCGCATGATGTCTTATAAGATGTTTTTTTGACATCTTTCCCGGAGCCTGTTGAGGATGTGTTTTGTTTTGCTGCATATGTCTCTGATGAAAGAACTCCATTAGACTTGTGTGCTGTGGTTCAAGAAAGATCTACTCTTAGAATAGTTTGAGTGGTTGTCCAGAGAAGTGATAAATATGTATTTTATGGTCAAAATCTCTTGAGTCTCTCTCAAGAACCTTTAAGCTCCCATCTAAGATATAGAGGTCTAGCTGCTCACATCCCAGATTAATAAAGCAAGATGGGGTCAGTCTTTATAGAAGTAAAAGACCAGCTGGGAGTAAGATAAAGAGAAAAGGTTGTGTTGATTCTTTCACTCTCTGATAAATGGTTGGTAAATACTCTTATCATGTATAAATTAGCCAAAGATACTTAAGATTTCTCTCAAGTCCACTCATAATGACACTTCTATTTGTGAAAAGAGCTCTGAAGAGAAAATTACCAAGATGAAGATACTCTGGGAGTGACAAACCTCTACAGAAAGACAAGAGCAACTTATTTTTGTTATTGAAGAGCTTGATTTTTGATGTAGGCGATTTATTTTCACCATATGTGTTCTTGTAATAATAACTCTCTGATCCTAAAGCTTGATCAAGTCTGTTAGGATACTCTCCTTCTTAAAGAAGGTTGATAAGGTTTGGCCAGCTAAGTCGGTAAGATAAAGCCATGATTGTTAAAGGAAAGTTGAGTCAAGGATGTCTTCCTTGACGTCTCAACATTGTCCTTGATAAGGGAAATTACATGATTTGTGTCCCTATAATGTTGTTATCCTCTAGATCGTATGTATGACCACATGAACAATGATTTAAAATCAATTTCTATTTGTGACATCCACAAGTATTTATTCGCTTATCCTTTATTTGGAATTCAAGAGATCTGAAGTATAAATGTTACACCAGGATGCAATATCATTATTTGAGAAATATCAAGAACTTATCCCATGGATTTGATTAATGCTTGCCAAGTGGGAGTCCTGAAAGACGAACACAGGTGTATGTTCTCCTTTGGAAATAAGTATCATATGTGTAGTCTTCAAAAGATCCTTAACCTGTCTTGAATAAAGAGGCTGATGTAGATGAAGACATCACCAGTCTGGTGAATATCCATGTGTTAGTTTATTTCTGATCTAATTTACAGAAGCACAGGAGCTAGGCCTTTACCTGTGAAGGAGTTTGTAGTATTCTGCTGAAGAAGTGTTAAAGATTTCTCTATTGGGATATGAAAGTTGATATTAAAGGTCTAGGACTAGTGTCCAGACATCTTGAAGAATTGTCTGCTCAAGGACAGAAGAATATATTGGAGAATTGTTCTTGATGATCGGTTAAGCGAGTTGGAGGATGTCTACTCAAACTTGATATCTTGATCAAACCTATGAGAACATGAAACTCAAGTTATGTTGGAAAAGATATCCAAGGTAGGATATGGTTTGGAAGCCTGTAGATCTTCAAGACTATATCAGGCAATATGGATTTCATTAGGCAACCTGTTAAGCCATTGATGTTCTAACATCACGTTGAACATCTAGATGTTTTCTCTGAAGGTGTTGTATGAAGTGAAGTTACATCATCTTGGGATAAGCTAATCTTCAGTTTAGAGGCTGGCTCACGAGTGTATAAATCGCTATAAAAGTTTTCTACACTTGTGTGTATCTTTCAGTAGTTGATATTCCAAAGTACTATAAACTTCTTGGCCTTTATATACTTTTGTTGGAGTCTCATATAAGCTGTTTGATATGAGCATTCCAAAATTCTGGCTGGTGCAAGGAGGATTTAGAACTGAAATATCCAGTCTTACTGGTTGATTAGAATATCATTGATCATCTTTTTAGGAAGTTGTGTCAAGTAAGGTTCTGTCTAAGCATGGGTCCAAGAAATGTGTGTCATTTGTTGTTCAAATGTTGATGCACCTTGCTGTATGAAGGACTGTTAAAAGGAATAGAAAATAGAAGACTTGAGGAGGAGCTGGTTCCTTCATTTCCTTGTTGGTTATAAATGGAATCTTCTCTTAAGGTGCTTAAGGATGAATGTGTCTCTGTATTAACTATGTGGTTCTGGAGGAAGCTTCATGAGAAGTATGCAAATTTATTTCTCTCAGTGGTACTCTATCTATTGCGATGTCTAGTTTTTTTTACTACTTTGAGATCCTTATGAAGGACCTCTATGCAAATGCTGATGTCATATGTGATGTTGCAACATCATACCTGTTTTTGGAAAATGACTTGGAATTATGGTGTGAAGTTTGATACTCACCATTTGATTTAGAAGTATGCTATCTAATCATGCTAGAGAATAATGTGGAGAAGATTGTCCTTGAGGATGTTATGATTTATGATGGGATCAAAATGCTTGTGGGGAAGTGGTTTCTTCTGATATAAGTTACTCTTGAAAGAATGGGTTTATTTGAGTCTTGTGAAGCAAGTGAACAAAGATCTATTACTATGGATATTGTGATTGATGAGAATGACATCTTGCATAACCAAAGAGTTGAGATACTTGGTTGAGATAGTTCAGGGGGTTTGGATGTATTCTCAAGAAGCTTAGACGTCTGTGCCTGTAAGAGTCATGATTGGAATTACAATATGTTTAACAAGTGTGTTGGACAAGGAGTGTAATGCTATGTGAACATAAAGATGAGTCTTGTGTTTTTGTTCACTATTTATGTGGTTCTTATCAAAGGAGGACTGGTTACTTATGACATGGGAAGTTGAATTTCTATCTAGGATATACTGATAAAGAAGTGCAATCTTCATATAGATTGCTTATGGGTCAAGCAGGATGAGCTTAAGTTCCTCTTGTCAGGCAAAATGTTCAAACATTATATTACTGGTGCATTTCATAATGAACTTGGCAACGTGAGTTTGATTCTGTCATTGGGAAATAAGTGGGATGAATCAAATCATGGTCATCTTCCTAGGAGTGATCTGAGAATCATCTTTGAGAATTTATTTTTCTTTGCAGATTGAAGTCAATATCAATGGAAACATTTTGTTGATAAATAGAAGATATCATCTTAAAGGAGTATATTTTGAATTCAGTGGAAGGCATTGTGATTATGCTTCAAAAGGTGAATGTCTATTTCCTAGAGGAATCTTTTTGAACCACTTTGTGGCCCTAGTATGAAAAATATCAGGCTGTAGGCTGAAAAAATGTTGGTTCTTTTAAAGACAAGAGAAAGTAGATAATTTCTGGTGGGATGTCAGGATATTGCCCAGGACTTGGCTCTATGAAGATCAATAAATGGTGCTTATGGATAATGTAATCAAGTATACGTCAGGAGAAAGTGTAACACGCGTTTTTGACCATGCACGCACATTCATTAGAATTTTAACTTCCATAAGAAACAATCCATAATGAATTAAGGCATGAATAATGCTTTGTGGATGGTGCACACTTAATTTTTGGTGCAGTTATATTCCTCAAATAATGCTCTCATTGACCAAGATCATTGCTACAATCGAGAGTCATTAATTCCTAAGTAACAACTAGAGTATTTAAAGGAGTCATTTCTTCCCTTTCATTCATCTTGTGTTAGGTTGTCTTCATCAAAGATCTTATGTCTTTTGTCCGGGTTTGGGTGAGTACAGTCCGGGTATCATTTTGTGGGGGATATCTTTGTCATTTTTTGGCTAAAAATGGGGAGAAAGGTACTGGTCACCATATGAGTTTTGCAGTTATTTTGCAAAGATGTTTAACATGGTGTCCCATAATCATGTATGAGTCTTCATCATGTCCGGGTCATGTCTCTATTTCTATTTGTGTCTTGTGATATGAGTTATGAACACAGTTGTGTCTCGTGTTCTGAGTTATCCAGGTTGGTGTTTGGTTGATTAGGGTAAAGTTCTTATTTCTTCTTAAGGGTTCTCTTATGCCCCAGAAGAGGAATACTTATCCCTTCGTGGCAAGAACCAGTTCCTGGGTTAAGGGGGAGTAACTGGATAATCAGATGTGTGTTCTGGTTATCTTCTTCCTCATATAATTGAAGAATAAAAGCTTTCATCTGAAAAGACTTCAGGACTTTTGTTCCTGGATTTATTGTGCAAAAGGAGTTTTACCCAAAATTAGCCAAAAGGGGGAAATTGAAAGCTCTACTGATTTGACTAGTTTTGGTACAACAAGATGTTGGACAAGAAGTTAAAATATGTGAAGAACAACATTCAAACAAGATGTCCTACCATGAAGACTCGACATCTTGGACTGCTACAACAGGATTTTGGTAAATCTGTTTTAAGATATAATGAGCGCTTTATCAGTGGATCAAAGAATATTTTAACAGAAGATTCGAAGCCCATAGACAACTGAAGATTATAAAAGGAAGATTTAGTCCTAGGGCATGTTAACTAATTATTGTGTAAAACTTTTGCAAACTAAAAATAAGGGTTTAGGGTTTTGAGAGTCATGTACTTTCTTGTGTTGTAAGTCAACCTTTGTATCGATTTGATACATTGTGGTAAACATTTTTTCTATACAGATTCAGAAGCCTTTAGGTAATGAATTATATATTCTTCTTGGATGAAGATTTGAAGAAAATCCAAGTATGTTTGTTAGTCAAGAGTCTTGGCTGAACTTTATTTTTGAAGGGGTTTCTTTCAAGTAGTTTGTTGCAGTCATAAGGGGTTGTGATTGTTAGATATCACTGAGGTGATTCAGGGAATGAGATGGGTTTCTGTTATCTTAGATGAGGTTTTGAGATAAAGATTGAATTGGGTAGTGATTAGGTAAAACGAAGGTTATTTACCTGTAAACCTGAGGTAGTTTACATAAAATAATAATACTGATAGTGGGATCTTCTTCCTGGCTTGGTATCCCCCAGAGTAGGTGTTGTTGTACACCGATTTGAGTCATCATATCTTTGTGTTATTATCATTCTACATAGTTCAAATTTTTCTTATTGATTGACATGTCGTATAAGATGTTGGAACATCTGTCATGACATTGTTCTGATAAGTATTATATCAGTGTGCTTTATCCAGTCCAGGTGTTATTACACAGATATTTGTCTCGACATATGTTAGGACATTGTTATCTGTATACCAATTTCAATTGTTTTTTTCTTGTTATTGGTGGTATTAGATATGGTGCACCCGAATATGTTTTCCAAAGCTACTGGGAGTGGATATTAAGCCATTCAAAATGAAGCATGATGTTAAACAAAATGAAGTGAATGATGATATTAAATCGAGTGCTCGATCAATTATTGTCGAGATAGATATTCGTGCATACTTTACAAATAAATAAGAGTTTATTGTTCTTGAAAATATGCTACAATAGGTCCGAATGGAGGCAGGGAAATTGAGGTTTGGTGTTTTAATCAGAAGGTCTGACAATGGTTCAGATAGAAGACAAGCATTTGTAAAAATGAGATATGAAATAAGTGGCACGTACCAACCACATATTAGGAAGTTGAAACAACAATATGAAACTGAATCAAGAAAATGCGAGTGTATGTTTAAATTGCGCGGATATCATATGTCATATGAAACATGGAAATTTAATGTGATTTTTGGTATACGTAATCATGCCTTGACTGACAAGCTAGTTGGCCATCCCATTGTATGCCATCTTGTTCTGGAGGAGAGGGAACTTGTTTCAAAAATGACATTAAACATGGTGGCGCTGAAAAATATACTCGCTGAAAAATATGCGTGCTCGAAATAATAAGGAGGTAAGATGACTAATATTTGAGATGCAACAACTGTAGAAGCTTTGGAAGATGACGACTATGTTTCTATGTTTTTACGAAGTTGAATTTTTCAGTATATTTTTATTTTTTGGAATCCAAAAAAGAGGAAAGTGTTACATGGACTTTGGAAATGTGAAAGACTATGTTGAAAGATCAAGAAAACATATCACAAATAATAATCATCAATCACGACACCACAGTGATGAATTTTCTTATAACAATGTTTTCTACATCATCTGTATTACTTTGTAAGTATAACATAACCAAAAATGTGAGAAGTCAACTGAAACCCGCGATTGACACCAAATAAATCAAAGGCGAGGATAAAAAAATGGTCAAACCTGGTA
Organism: Vicia faba; assembly: GCA_948472305.1. Lineage (NCBI taxonomy): Eukaryota > Viridiplantae > Streptophyta > Magnoliopsida > Fabales > Fabaceae > Vicia > Vicia faba. The sequence continues at coordinate 827,264,774 of OX451736.1, forward strand.
TGGTGGCATAAAAGATAATGGATGCATCAAATGGTATAATAAATTCTTCCATGGAAGAATTATATAGCGAATGTGTAATACATTTCAGGAGGGTGTGTACAAGATATCCATATTTTCTGAAATATGTTAAGGAAACTATTTTGGACTAGGTCAAAGAGAAGATTGTTTGTGCATAGATCGATCATGTTAGACACTTTGGCAATACAATAACTAACAAAGTTAAATCTACCCATGCTAGACTGAAGAATTGGTTGGGAAATAGTAAATGTGATTTTTGTCGAGATTGGGACGCCGTGAACTAAATGTTTTGAAACCAACATAATGAGATACACCCATATTTTGGTTGGAGTATTACTGTGTTAGAACACAGATTTAAAGACAAAATCCTTTATTCACAGTTGGTTGGCAATGTATCTCGGGCGACATTGAATTTTATTTTTCACGAGTCTAAGCGAACAGATAAAACATGTTCAAGTAGCTCAAAGTCTGGATGTGCACTTAGGAAGGCGTACGGTCTTCGATGTACTTGTTTAATTTCAAAGAAGATGAAACTTGAAAAACCAATACTTAAGGATGAAGTTTGTAGTCATTGGAAAAGACTCTGTTTTAATGATGATGGTGTGATGAAGGATGATAAATAAAAAATATCTATCATGACTGAGTGTGAAGTGATCCAAGAGAGATTTAGAAAATATGATGACATCATGAAATTGCACATCAAAGAGAAGCTGAGGAAGATTGCCTATCCTAAAACAACAGATTTGAGACCACTGTCGGAACTGGTTAAAAAAAGGGTGTCCCTAAAAAGGTTAAACTGACACAAAGTGAAAAATTCTTGAGACAGTCTCCTTCATACTTTGAACATGTTGACTCACATTTTCCAGATTCTTCAACTCCAAAATCCCAAAAAATATATTTTCAAATGTGCTTGCATTAGCAAACCATCCCTTTCACCACTGTTTCCAAAAATCAAACACATTGAAGAGATGTCGCTTTTTATGCACATATACATTGAGCGGATTGTAAATGTTGAAGGTGACAACAAATGCGATTTTCAAGCTGTTTCAGGTTTGATGGGTAAAGGAGAGGAGGCCCACCAATTTTTTATCCATTATCTTATACAAGAAATGATGATGCATAAGGAATCATACACAAAGCTATACAGGAAAAAAGAAAATTACGATATAATTCTTAATGCTCTTGTTCCCTTTGTTAGTGGTCCGAAACTGTCTCACAAATGGGCTCACTTCCCAATAATAAAACATATTATAGCAAATGCTTATAATGGTGTGTGTATTTATTTAACATGATATGGTTTCTCGGAAATATTCTTTCCATTTTGGAATAAGCCACCTCAAAGTCCATATAAACACATCATACATATATGTTGGCTATCAAAACACAATATTTTGTTCAGGTTTATTTGAAATCGAGATGTCCTATACCAAAGACATCACTGGAGTGGACGAAAAATTTCACACAATATGCTAAAACTTGGCAGAATCACTTTCTGAAAAGGATGGAAGAGTTCACTAAGTTAAGTAATATTGAAAGAAAAACAAATAAGGAAAGGTGAAAGAAGGAACCAAAAATAGATTTATATAGTGGCACATGTTTTGATACATTTTATTTTTAATATAACAATGTGACTTATTTTTTTCTATGTAATATTGTCCATAATGCTATAAAATTAGATGATAATTTTTGGACAATTTTTGCATTTCTAAATTCTGCATTGCATAATACATTGGTTCTTTATGAATAATGGTTTGTATGAGGTCGGAGATAGATCTCCAGACACACCTTTTAATTATTAAAAAAAATAAAACAGAGGACTGTACGAATGTGCATCTCCGGAAAGACCCTTATTTTTGAAAAAAAAAGGCGTATCTGGAGATGCATCTCCAACATATATCATGATGATAGGATAAGGTTTGTAAGGTTCTAATTGATCTACAAATTCTATAAATAGAGATTTTTCATTCCATGTTATTTACAAAAACTAGAATGGATACATATCCCCATCTTATATTTGTGTATTTTAATGGTGCAAATCTCCCACTTCAATTTAGGGTCTCCAAGGATATACTTTTCATTGATGTAAAATCCAAAATGAATACTCTCTCGTGATATTCAGAAAATCGAAGAGTTGTCAAGCGTATCATTCACTCTCGATTGACAATAAAAGGAAGAAACGATTCACCATGCTTGACCTGAGACAAATGGTGATTTAAAGCTTATGTGGAGTACCTTTTACCATTACTCAACAAAAGGTCAGATTGAAGTGAATGCAATAATTGCAAGATCAAGTGAAGATATTATAAGGATGTTGCAGCTTCCTATACCACCAATTTGTAATAACATGTAATGGTAAATTTATGTGAACATTAACAATCATCTATGTAATATTTATTTTGATGTTAATTTATGTTGTTTTTCCATTATGCCATTGTTCCTGGTTGTTTCTGGTTTGAACTATTAGAGCATATTCTAGAGATGTATCTTCATAAAACTTACTGAATATTGAACTAAAGGATGTTACGGAGACACATCTCTGAATTAATCTTTTATGCATATATAGATGCATCTTCAGACTAAATTTTAATAAAATAGGAGTTTTTCAGCAATTTCATCTGAGACGTGTGTGAAAAAAAAGGTCCGAAGCTGCATCTCTGGATGTTAGGAGAAGTTGTGACTTTTCACAGTGACGGAGGAGCACATCTAAGAATGGAAAAAGTAACCTTGTAAAATAAAAGTGGAATTACTGTCTTGGTCACACAATCACGAGTAGGGTTAAACATGTGCCTTTAATAGCGAAACCCATGTAAACATAAAGTACAAGAAAATATATATGTCATTATTTTTCTAATTTCTAATTTAAAAAATTGGATAAAGGTGAAATCAGATTCAACTAATGGAATCTGCTCAACCGCCGGTTGTGATTGGTTTTACGTTTTTTTGTCTGGTTTTTCGATTTTCTATCTAGTTTTATTTTATTCTGATTTTAAGGGAATATTAGACCAGAGAAATTAACAGTTTCTAGTTTAATTGGTTGGTCCAATTTTGATCACCTTGCCACGAACCATTACACAACATTACTGATACACTATTTCATGAAAAGTCACATATCAGTATGTGGTAATCGATTACTCTTCCATTATAATCAACTACTGCCTTTCTAGTGTTCAAAGTATTTGAATTTTGCAACTGATAATTGATTACTGATAGTGTGTAGTCGATTACTTCATGTAGGTAACTGATCACTATTTGCTGGTAATCGATTACAACCTTTGTTTTCTTTGAAAAATTAAACTTAAAAAATCAACTTTAATGTTTCTACCTTTTAACTTTGAAAACAAATTATTTTATGATTGAACGAATTTTTTTAGACTTTTAAGTGATATATAAGATAAATAGTGATTTATTAAAGATAAAGACATGTTTAACTTTAACTTAGGTGATCTTTTTTTTTTTGTTATTGGTCATTTATTGTTTTCATTTTTGTTGTTGTTGATATTGTTGCTGTTAGAGGTGTTCCCAGGTCGGTTTGGTCCGATTTTGAGAGAATATGATGATTAAACTGATTAAAAATTATACAGATTGATTTTGACTTGATTTGTATTTTTTTTATAAATTCCAAACGAAATCAAACCGTGAAATAATGGGTTGGTTTGATTTGAATTGATAAGTACATTAAAAAAGTGCATAAATATTTGAATAAAAATGATTTACGACCATTAATTTTACATAATACTATAAAATTATAGTGTTAATCGTGTTCAATCTTAAACACTAGACTAATAAATTATCCATAATAGATTAAAAAAATATACAAAAAAGACATCTAACACAAGATTTTGAATATGCAATTAGTTACTTTAGATAGCATGGCAATGAAGGTGGTTTTCAGCTCTATGCTCGATTAACATAGTAGATTAGCAATTTTTTAATAATAAATTAAAATAAAATTAAATAGCATAACATATCCACAAACTGACACATCATTTTTTTTTCATTCTCTTGAAGTTGAATGTTTGGTACTAGTTTCCATGATAACAATGATATGAGTCATGATAATTGATTATGGTTTGTTTGGGTAGACATGTTTACCGTTAGAATATTGGAAAACCGATGTCCAAATCAATTATCGCCGTGTTTCATTGATTTGGTTCAATCTTTGTCCAAACTAAAAAAATGCCCAACCTAAACACTATGATTTGATTTGAATTTCAGTTTTGTTCAAATTTTCCCGAACCACTTAACAATCCTAATTGTTGTCTTTATCAAAATCCAACCAAATTCTTAGAAGAGAGCTTCTTCATAAAATTTACGCATCCCAAATATAACGACTATTCTTTGTCACTGCATAAAATTTTATATACATGAAATCTCCTAAAAGAATCTTCTCCAATATCATAGATCGTATCTTTTAGTCGATTATCGATATCTACATTAACTTCATCTCTATGTGACATAATTGAGTTTTTTTTCCACTTCACCATACTACATCCATGTCGTATAAAGTTGACTAATTCCATCATAACATAGCTGGTTGAATATTTTTTTTTTCTTTCAAGTTTTTTCGTTTACCCGCAAAAAACACAAAGACAATAAATTTTTTCACTAATTTAAGAAAGTTTTCTTTCACTGAATTGAAGAAATTCAACCACTTCATTCTCATACTCTGCATTTAAATATATTAGCTTTCATCCAACTACGACCCACAACTACTTTCAGAAAATAAAATCAAAATCCTAACAAATCATACACTTTGTATGAAAATTTTGCTAAGTTACATTGTCATATCCAAATATTACCAAATCACGTTGTAATAAAATTTACACACACGCGCACACACACACGCACGCACACACGCACACACGCACACGCACACGTGCACGCACACGCACACGCGCGCATAAACACGCAAGCACACGCGCGCGCACACGCACGCACGCACACACACACACACGCACACGCACACACACACACGCACGCGCACACGCGTGCACGCGCACACACACAGACGCACACACACACACACAGACACACATACAGACGCACACACACACAGACACACATACAGACGCACACACACACACACACACGCACACATAGACACACACACAGACGCACACACATGCACAAACACACACACAGATGCACACACACGCACAGACACATACACACACATAGACACACATAGACACACACACAGACACACACACACACACACACACACATTATTAAGTTATATTTGAATTTCACTAAAGATTAGTTGTAAATAATGTATTTTAATATTCTGTGTAAACAATGAGAATAAAAAAAGCTTATTCACCTCAGTGTTTGATTTGAACCTAGGTATATGTTAAGTGTTTTTTTGGAGGATTTTCACCAGCCTTAAACAAATCTTTACCGTCCATTTAATGATTATCAATGTTTAAGACTCTACCGTTAGCGATTCACGTAAAACCTAAGAGACATCCATTATAAAAGCATGTTGACTATATAATTTATAACCTAAATGAGACACGAAACTCTTGAAACCTAAAGATGCTTGAAAAAGTTCTCTATGATTGATTGCAAGAGCAGAAAATCATCTGAGTTCAATGTTTTTTTTAATAATATTTATTTGAATCGAAAATCATATATTTGAATATTGATTTTAATTATCTTACCCTTTTTTTAATCATAAACAAATGCATGCAATATCCGTAGAGAATAATCTTGCACCAACATTTTATCTTTCCCAAGATTCAATAATCCGAAGATCTAAAATTTAAATCTTCATGAAATTTAATTTTTATCTAGATCTCTAGGGAATTTGATTTTTATTTTAATATTCTGTATAAACAATGTAATATTCTGAATAAACAATATAACTATTAAAAAAAAAAATCTTACCCTTTGATTTTCTAGATAAATCGAGATATAAGATACACTAGTTTTGAAAATAATAAAAGTGTTGTTGATGGAATTCAAACTCATGTGCATGTAACTTTATCCCTCGGTTTTTAAATCACCAAGGTGTTAAGTGATAACTTTTCATAACGCCCTTCGTTACCTCACTTCTTTAAACGATGTTAAATGTATTTCGCATCCGAGATTACATGTGTTTTTTGTAGCAGTGATAACAATCCTAATGTCTCTCATCACAGTCCTTAGATATTAGGCCAACACTTTGCTCAACACAAATGATAATTATTGTTCAAAGCCCGTATAATTGATCACGTTTGACAGACTAACCATCATCGAACGAATCATAATTACAACGTCAACCTACTTTTACAAAATTAAAATTTACAGCTGATTGTAACCCACACAATATTAGAATAAATTCTTTCATTTTTTATCTCTCTATTTATCATAATAAATATAATATTATTATTTAAAATATCTTGAACCCCATGGACCAAGATTCTGGCTGCGCCACCGCTTATAACACCATTAAATCTTCAATTTCAATAACAACAACAACCACATAAAATCTTCAATCTCGATAACAACAACAATATTAAACATTTTACTTAACACAACAAAAACAATAACACAAAACCTTCAATCTCAACCTCAATAACCACAACAACATGAAACCTTCAATCTCAATCTCAACAACAACACCAATATTAAACCTTCAATTTCAATTTTAACAACAACAATATTAAACTTTTAGAGTATAAGGTCTCAACAACTATAACAACATTAAACTTTAAATATCCCAACTACTCTCGATCGTGCATATGTGCAACTAACCCTACAACACCGATCCCAAATTTTTGAGAGTCCAATTTTTTTATTGGACAGAAAAATATATAAAAAACACAAATAATTGAAAACATAAATTCTGGACTACCGTTCAAAAATAAAACAACGGGCCCTTCTCTCTTGTTCTTTTATTTGCTTTGTGCTTTTGTCAAAAATGAAAAATGAAACAACACTATTTTTTCGTGCTTCATTTCATTAATATATAATTGTATTTTTGATGCATCATTTTTAATTATTAGAATTATATATATTTTTAATTTAGATTCACTTTATAAATTAGAACAGGGTCTCCGAATTGATTTGGCCGACTCTGATGTCAACAAAAAAAACATTACTGTGACACACATGGAGAAATAATTTACGTATGAGAAACACGATGAAGAAGTCAAAGAAATGAGATTCGTTTGACTTTTGAGTTTCCTTCTTACAAGTTTTGTTCCTGTTCCATTCTTTGAGTTTCGTTTAAGTTTCCTTCCTTCTTTTCTTACTTCGTTCGGGTTGGAGAATAGAAGATGGAGTTTTAAACCTTATTTGTGGAAGAAATAATATTTTCGAGTTTGGTTTAATGAAAAAAAAATATTTTTGAGTTTGGTTTAATAGAGAAGATGAAGAATGATGCTTCTTTCGCTAATAGAAGATGAATTTCATTAGGATTCAATAGGCATCTGATAATACAAAAGTGAAAAAATTACCTGACTTAATTATAAGTTAATGTGCACAATTTTTTCTCTCGATTGAAACTCCTAATCTAAAAAAATCTTAGTAATTTCTTTTAAATAAAAAAATTTCACTTTTTTTCTTCTTCAGTTAAACATGATAATGGGGAGAAAATCGTAACCATTTTTAATTAGAAAAACGTGACGTCAATTTTATTATTAAAATTAGAAAAAAAAGTAAAACCACTTTTCCCTTCAATTTCCAACTACAATACTTATAGAATTTTTCAATGATGGATTGCTTTTCTTTTAAATTTTAAATTAAAAATGAATAAATTTTTTCCATTAAATTATTTAATTAAAACAATTTCACTTCCATTTAATATTCAACTAAAATAAAAAATTAATTAAAAAAAATATATTTTATTGCTGTATTATTACTAAAAAAAACCAAAGTTTCAAGACAAAAATAAAAGTTATACAACAACAAGAGAGAATTAATGTTTTGAGTTCTACAAACAAGTGGTGTTTTTCTTAGCCATTTTGATACTCATTTGATAGTAATGCTACACATAAACCTCATTAAATTTTGGTAGTTGAAATAATTGTAGAAAATGAAATATTGACAGTTACTTAATGCGAACAAGAAACAACTATTAGTAGTCAAGTGGTTGCATGAAGTGCATTTACAATACTGTTTGTCTTTGAATTCCTCTAAGGCAAACATCCTGGGGCCATCTAACACACGAATCAACTTATCTGTAAAGTAAGATTTGGTGATATTGAAGGCATATTTAATGCAAACCATGAGTAGTCTTTTTTATTTTCTTTAAGGATTTCAACTGATAATATATGTTCTTTAAATGGAATTTTGCCGACATATCACTGTCAGAATTCTCCATATCCATGATGCAATATTCCTTTAAATGAATTTTCTAATATATATTAGTATTATGGAAGCCAAAATCCATCATGGAATTTATTTTTTAATATTATTTAAAAAAATATGTATCAGATGATTTTCAAACACAACACGTTTTACTTGTAAACTATGCACTCGAGAATACACTATATATTTCAATTTATATATTTATTAACATATTTAATAATATGTTACATTATTATATATCATGGTTTTAAATAAATATCCACTGCTTACGGTAAACTAAGATCTACATTACCTGAGATTTTATACATGTATTTAATATTTCCTTCTGCTTCGCACATGCCTCAACATAGCTATGGCTTGTAGCCATACAGTTCATAAACATTATCATTTCCTTCATTCAAGGTTTATGAAACGAACTGAATCTTTTAGGGTACGTTTGGTTCAAGAATTCGAAAGAGTTTCTCAGGAATAAGTTATTCGGGAATAAAAATAAAAAAGTTTGATTCTTGAGTATTTTAAAGAAAATGTGTTTAACATATTATTTGATATTTCCAGAAAAATTAGTAGTTATATTTTTTTATAAAAAAATCATGTGAAATTTTATGGGAATGAACATTCTCACAATCTTACATGGAAATAAAATCATTGAAATTATAAAAGTTATTGAAAGTTATTTTATTCTTTGGAACCTTTATTCTTAGAAATAATTTTTTTTCAAATTCTTAATAAACATGGGTATAACTATTGGTATAACTATTTTCTACCATTATTCCTTGATAACTGGAGATAAACAAATATCGGAAAACTCAACCCTTCTCGCCGGAATATACCATATCATTGCTGCCGGAGCCTTCCACCGTCGATGTTCTTCTTTTCTTCACTTCTGAAGGTTGATAATACGTCTCTAAGACCGAATCCATCCACTATTTCTCCTTTCTGTGTTGATTGTTGTTTCTTTTTAGTTTAGGTTTTCAAAAACCCTTTTTCAGATTTACTAAATTTTATTAACTTTTTTCAAAATTTGTTTTGATATTTGAAACGAGGACGAAAAACTAATTGCAAAGATGTAAAAATATTTTGGATATGAGAAATTTCACGGCGATACCACCATAACTTGATGAGCCGTGTAGACTACTCAGATGGATCAAAATCAAATATTCAAACAGAATTTTCTAAATTGTTATAATTAACGGACATTATAATTAATTGATTTTAGAGTAAATATGTTCAACAAATAATAGTTGACTGAGTAGTTGTAAGAATATTAACACTCAAGTATTCATGATTTCAAATCCTATGAAACTTTAAATTTTGAGAATATTTATTTATTTGCATTTTACGTTTACTAACCACGGAAACTTAAAGAAAATCTTAAACTATAAATTTTTTCCAAAACTTGCTACTATTATAAAAGCGTAAAATATATTTAATCTTTTATAATTATAATAAATGTATAAAGATTGATAGTGGCCCACATTTGTTAATCTTCGAGGTAATTTTCTTCTTCTCAATCTTATGCATTTATTAAGTAATAAGAATGAACTTATTTTTTTAGTTTTTATTTGAAAATTTATTTTACAATTTTTTTATTTCATTTCGTTAATAATCCGATCTTAAATATACGTCAGAAAGTAGATAAAATTAGCGGTATAATCGAATCGGTTTGAATTGATTTTTGGGTAAAAAAGGTTCGAAAAAATCGATGATATCTCCATCAATTTGATTTAGTTTGAGTTTTTAACAAATTTCTAAAATAGAATCGAACCAATTAATTAGTTTGGTTTGGTTTGGTTTGGTTTGATTGATCGGTTTTTAATATTTTTTTCTTCTAAATATCATATTTATTAGTTTATTCTCCAATATCGTACTTTTTAGTGTATTTTATGCTATTCTTTTTTTAAAATAATACATTTCATGTTATTTATTTCATGTTATATTTTCCAAACAACTTACAAATTGCTCTTAATCCATATGAAAAAGTGACATAATTTTCATTGAATCATAAAATAAATTCACTATCAAATATAAAAATTGACACTTGACATCAAAGGTTAGAAAGAGATTTAACAACTTAACAAATAAAACACAATAAATCACGCATCAATTAATTTGTTTCACACCTCAAACGCACATTAAAACTATTTTGTAACAAGACTAAAATGAATTTTGTTGAAGAAGAAGAAACAAAAAAGGTAAAAAAAAATATGAAAATTAACAAAGAGAATTTGAACACGAAGAAGACGATCATAACATATCAGAATGACAGTAGTGAGAGCAACAATTGAGGCGAACAACTAGAGAAGTAGTTAAGTGAAAACAAGTTTTTGCGACTTATGATTTATACTTTATATATTTTGGAGTTTGGTTCTAAATGCGTGTTGTGCTAAAATAAAGAAAGTGAAAACAAAGATGGAGAATGGTTGAACAACCGATATAAAATTTAGGTTTAATGATGAGTGAAATAAAATATTTAGAGCGTAATTATTTTTATTGGTTCAGTTCATCGATTTAGCGGTTTCTAAAAACTAAAAATGAGAGCCGAACCAAACGATATCAGTTTTCATTGGTTTGGTTTGATTTGATTTTAGAATTAAACCAGAAACAATCAATTCTATTTCAATTTTGTTTGGTTTGAATTGTCGGTTTAGTTAATTTTTCCTGATGCGCTTACACCCCTAAAAAAAATTGTGAAAATTAAAAGGAGATAAAGCCACTTGTACCAAAACATGAACAATTTCATTAATTTGACTCCTAACAAACTTAACATGAGAATTCTTAAAAAATGGTTAATAAACATTTACATCAATAAGTAATAGTACCAAAATCTGAAATATTGGATTGCTGTTTATTGACACTTTTGAATACACTTTTAGCATCTATCTCAAAATTGCGCCTCATCATCTAGAATGCAAGCACTTATTTCTACTTTGTTATAATAAGTAGAGAATGATGCCTTAATGTTATATTTGAGACATTTAGTCAAAAGTTTGCTCCAAATAATATCCGTAGACCTTTGATCTTGGATGGTATTGCTCGATTGAAGTTGTTGGACATTCCTCCGTTCCAATAACAAATAAGTAATACGACTATAAGTAGTGTCGGGAGAATGTTATATGTAAGTGTTCCTATATTTCTAGATACTCTAAAAAATGGTCGAGAATATTGTCTTTTGATCTTGATTTAAGACCTGTAATAAAATAGAAAATAGTCGAGAATATTGTCTATCGTTTCTGATTTAAGCCTTTCAAAAAGAAAAAAAAAATTATTATAACAAAAGAGACATATTACTCAACTGTTATTGCAACATAGGTCAAAGATCCATTTTTTCCCAATACTTATACATTTTGGACAATTATAAAAATATATGATTTACATCTTTAACTCCTTCTTCACATACACCATATAGTTTTATTTTTATTTTTTCTGACTAAAAGAGTATTTGAAATAATTGTTTTTGTTTTAGTAATATAGCATGAATTGTAAATATGTTATAATTGTGATATTTTATTTTATTTCTAGTAATAAACAACATTTTTCTTAAAATCATCAAAAGAATCATAGACATTGACCCTTTGTCATCAAACACTTGATTAACATGGAAGTGTAAAATTGGATTCAACCATATTAAATATTTTTGGAATTTACATATGGATGTTATTGGTGTGCTCGTACCACTTCTCTGCATGTAGAATAATAAATGAGGAGAAGAGAAATTGGTGCAGGAGGATATACCAACGGTAGAATAGACTAGTCAATAAGAAACAGATATAGGACATCTCCATCTGGCAAAATATTGGCCACATGCCAGAATTCTCTGCAAAGCTTCATTTTAAAAACTGCTCTATAACAGAAGACTAGAACAGTGCTGCAAAACCAGAAGCCAGAAGTAATAACAAGAATTTGAACTCTATGACACTAAGACAAGACTAGAGAGTATAGTAACTACTGAATGGATACAACGAAATTATGTTTCACTAACCACCAATGTCAGATTACATTACTAAAGAAAGTGGTACCGCATAATGTGGAATTTATAACTTTTTTTGGTATTCTTCGTTTCCTTCAACAGTGCACATTGTAGTAAGTGATGTTGAGTAAATTTTAATGTCATTAGTAATAAATTTTCATATTAAATAAGGTAGTAGGAAGATTAAGAATCAATGTAATTTGGAAGGACAAAAGTTAGTAAGTTATGATAGTTTTTATTAGTAGCCGTTATCTTTTCTGAATTGTAAAAGTCATTGGGTCTAGGGGTGTTCAAATCCAAACCAATCCAAATAAAAAACCGAAAACCGATTCAAAAAACCGAAAACCATTAAAAACCAAAAGTTATTGGTTGTGTTTGGATGTTATTTTATGAAAACCGATCGGTTCGGATTGAATTTCGGATGAATTTTTCAAAACCGATCCAAACCAAACCGAACCGAATAAATATATTTTGATACTTATTTACTTTTTATTAGTATGACATGTTATGTGAATTTATTATTAGATGATAATAATTTTTTTAATAATATTTATTAGTTTGGTATAATCTATTTATTTTTATTATTTCAAGCATAATCAATTACTCTCATTTTGTAATATTAACTTTTAATATACTATATGTTATATATTATATCAAATCTATGATTTATTAGTAGTTTTATAATATTAATAAAAATATAATGTGTAATTTGGATATCCAAAAACTGATCCAAATTAAACCGCATAAAATTGGATCGGATCAGATTGAATTTTTTTAAATATATCATCCAAAACCGAACTGAACCTTAAGTGAATTAATCTTTGGATCGGGTGAGTTTTTGCTTTAAAACCGATCCAAACCGAACCGCAAACACCCCTAATTGGGTCTATATAAGGACTAAGAGTGTATTTTATTTAACAAGCAATATAGAAAGGTTTGCCTCTTTCTCAAAAAAAAAAAAACGAAGTCTGCTTCTTTATATCAATTTGGCATCAGAGCTCATGGCAAAAATGATGAATCAAATGCCGTTGCCACGGCTAACGAAGTCAAATTATGAAAACTGGAGTATCCAAATGAAAGCTATTCTTGGATCTCTAGACGCGTGGGATGTGACCCATGAAGGGTTTGAAGAACCAACAAAAGTTGGGGGATATACGATAGCTCAAACGAGGGCGTTGAAAGAGACGCGATCGACGGATAAAACGATATTATATATGTTGTTCAGGGCTGTAGATGAATCAGGCTTCGAAAAAATTACTGATTCGACTACATCGAAACAAGCGTGAGACACGTTAGAAAGAGTGTTCAAAGGAGCAGATCGAGTGAAGCAAGTTCGACTCCAAACTCTTCGTGGCGAATTGGAGAGGATACAAATGAAGGATACATAAACTGTATCTGACTACATCACACGTGTGCAAAAGGTGGTGAATCAACTCACCAGAAATGGAGAAACAGTAACTGATGCACGAGTTGTTGAAAAGATCTTGAGATCTTTAACAGACAAGTTTAAGAATATTGTGTGTGTAATAGAAAAGTCGAAGGACCTTTCGACGCTCTCAGTCGAAGAGCTCGTTGGTTCTCTTGAAGCACATGAACAACGAAAGATGAAAAAGAAAGAAGAACCAGTCGAAGAAGCAAATCAAACCAAGGAATCGAACAAAGACGGAAAGGTACTATTTTCTCAAAATTTTCGAGGAAGAGGACGTGGACGTGGAGGTCGTGACAGTGGTCAAAGTGGTAGAGGTAGTAACTTCGAAAGAGGACAATCGAGCCAACAAAATTAGCATGGCAGAGGACGTGGTTAAAGAGGTGGTCGTTCGAATCATTCCAACTTCGAATGCTACAAGTGTGAGAAGTATGGTCATTACGCGAAGGATTGCAACTCCTACAAATGTTACAACTGTGACAAAGTGGGACATCTTGCAAAAGACTGTCGAATCGAAAAGAAGATTGAAGAAACAACCAACCTAGCCTTGGAAGCTGAATCGAATGAAGGATTTCTCCTGATGGCTCAAAACGAAATCAACACCAATAATGACAATGTTTGGTATCTTGACTCAGGAGCAAGTAATCACATGTGTGGTTACAAACACCTGTTTAAAGATATGAAGAGAATTGAAGATGGTAATGTGTCTTTTGGAGATGCATCGAAAGTGAAGGTCGAAGGAAAGGGCACAATCAGTTACTTGCAGAAGGATGGCTTGATTGGATCAATCGAAGACGTTTACTATGTACTAGATCTCAAGACCAACATATTGAGTCTGGGACAACTTACAGAAAAAGGTTCTTCGATACTTATGAAAGATCGAACACTGCATTTGAAGGACAAAGTAGGACATCTGATTGCCCGTGTCAAAATGGAAAGAAATCGAATGTACAAACTGAACCTGAGGAACGTTCGAGAGAAATGTCTGCAAATCGAAGTACATGATAAAGTGTCACTATGGCATATGCGCTTTGGTCATCTACATAATGCTGGTTTGAGAAGGTTGGCGAAAAGGAACATGGTGCATGGACTACCAGACATAGATTTCGAAGGAAAGTTCTGTGAAGAATGTGTGCTCAGCAAACAAACAAGAACCTAATTTCAAAAGAAGGCCGAGTATCAAGCTAAACATATTCTCGAATTGATACATACTGACATATGTGGGCCAATAACTCCAGAATCCTTCAGTGGAAAAAGGTACTTCATTTCTTTTATTGATGACTTCTCAAGAAAAACCTGGGTTTACTTCCTGAAAGAAAAATCTGAAGCATTAGAGGTGTTCAAAAAGTTCAAAGTAATGGTGGAGAAGGCAACAGACAGACACATCAAAGCAATTCGATCTGACAGAGGAGGTGAGTATACTTCGATGGCCTTTGTGAAGTACTGTGAAGAACAAGGCATAAGGAGATTCCTAACTGCACCATATTCACCTCAGCAAAATGGTGTGGCTGAAAGGAAGAATCGAACTATTCTTGACATGATTCGATCAATGCTCAAAATCAAGAACATGTTGAAAGAATTCTGGGCAGAAGTAGTACAATGTGCTGTTTATGTTCAAAATAGATGTCCATATTCGAAGTTAGAAGACAAAACACCATAAGAAGCATGGAGTGGATAGAAGCCAACAGTTTCTCATCTCAAGGTATTTGGTAATATAGCTTATGCACATGTACCAGATCAACGAAGAACAAAGCTTGAAGAAAAAATTCAGAAGTACATATTCATTGGATGATGAGAAGACGAAAGGGTACAAGCTCTTCGATCCCATAAGCAAGAAAGTGATCGTGAGTAGAGACGTTCGAATGAACGAATCAAGCAAGTGGGAGTGGAATAATTTAACATAGGTTATTGACGCAATCGAAGAAACAATTGTAGCTGTACCAACAAGTATTCCAACATAACATGAAGAAACTGAAGATGAAGATGAACCTATACAACCCAAAATGAGAAGTTTGCAAGACTTATATGATTTAACAAGTGAGGTGCATCTTGTGTGCCTTCTGGAAGATGCTGAAAACATCAGTGTCGAAGAAGCGTTACGAGACAAGAAGTGGAAAAGTGCCATGGACGAAGAGATTAGAGCAATCGAACGCAACAACACTTGGGAGCTAGTCGAATTGCCAAAAGGTAGTCAACCCATTGGTGTAAAGTGGGTATTCAAGAAAAAGATGAATACTCAAGGAGAAATCGAAAGATTCAAAGCACGACTGGTTACGAAGGGATACAAACAGAAAGCAGGAATTAACTATGACGAAGTGTTTGCGCCTGTTGCAAGAATGAAGACAATTCGATTACTCATTTCTCAAGCTGCTCAATTCAAATGGCCAATATTTCAAATGGATGTCAAGACAATATTTTTGAATGGTGTGCTCGAAGAAGAAATCTATGTCGAATAACTACTTGGATATATGAGAATTGGAGAAGAGAAGAAGGTGTTGAAACTGAAGAAAGCACTGTATGGACTGAAGCAAGCACCTAGGGCATGGAACACACGCATTGACACATATTTCAAAGAGAATGGGTTCGAGCAATGTCCTTATGAACTTGCCCTCTATGTGAAGAAAAATGGAAGTAATTTATTACTTATCGCTCTCTATGTTGATGACCTTATCTTTCTAGGCAATGATGTTCAGATGATCGAAGATTTCAAGAGCACCATGACAAGCGAATTCGAAATGACAAAATTAGGTCTGATGAGATTCTTTCTTGATCTGGAGGTTCGACATGAAGAAGCTGGAATCTTTATCTCATAAGAAAAATAAGTAAAGGAAATCCTAGAAAAATATAAAATGAAGAATTACAATCCAACTTCGTTGCCAATGGAACCAGGTGCAAAACTGTCAAAGTTTGATGGAGGAGAATGGGTTGAAGGAAGCAAATATAAAAGCTTGGTAGGTAGCCTTCGATATCTTACATGCACAAGGCCATACATTTAGCCAAGTGTTGGCATTGTAATTCGATTCATGGAGGAGCCAATACACATACATTGGAAGGCACTGAAATGAATTCTAAGATACATCCAAGGAACAATATCACTTGGAATGTTTTATTCAAAAACAGAAGACTACAAGTTAGTTGGTTATTCTGACAATGATTGGTGCAAAGACATAGACGATTGAAAGAGCACTTCTGGATATGTGTTTCTCATGGGAAACACAATATTTACTTGGCTATCGAAGAAGCAACCTATAGTAACACTTTCGACGTGTGAAGCTGAATATGTGGCAGCATCCTGGTGCGTCTGTCATGCAGTATGGCTCAGAAGGTTGATAAGCAAGATGGAGCTAAAACATGAAGGTCCAACAATAATACAAGTGGATAATAAATCAACTATCGAATTGGCAAAGAATCCAGTGAATCATGAACAAAACAAACACATTGATGTTAGATTTCACTTCATTCATGAACATGTGAAGGAGGGAAGTGTCAAATTGAGGCATGTAGCAAGCAAAAACCAAGCAGCGGATATTTTCATAAAACCGCTATCGAAAGAGATCTTCGATATAGGTAAGAAGATGATAGGAATGTTGGATGGAAGTGAAGGGTGAGAAAACACTTAGAAGGGGGGGGGGGGGGGGTTGAATAAGTTACTCTTTCTCTTTTTCTTAAAGGCTCAACAATAATGGAAAGACAAGGTTATTTTTATCTTGGTTCGTTTGAACTTAAACTACTCCAGTCCACCCACCAAGGTGATTTCTCCTTTCTAAACAAGGACTTAATTCACTATAATCAACTGATTACAAACACACAACAACTGTTGTGACTAACAATGCACAAGTAATCTTACAAGTGACTAACACCACTAAGACTTAAACTAGTCCTAGTCTACTTGAGAAATCTGACCAAACTTGGTCTCTCAAGGAACAATTACAAGAGTTAATTCTTTACAGATAGTGAAACAAAGTTTGCTTCTAATAAAGCTATATCACAACTGTGATTTTTCACTAAGAATAATATTGCACAAAGTGTATGAATAATGAATTTGTGAGCCAAATTTTTTTCACGTAGTTCTTGCTTCTTTTGAAATTGATGAGTAGTTGGCTTGCAATAAATGTCCTTCTATATATAGTAAGAACAAAATGACCGTTGCTTCCTTCAAAAGTGGAGAGCATTAAATGCTTGCGTGTTTCCTTGCACTATTCCATTTTCTAATGAACTAGCATAGACACTTGAGTGCATATAGCCGTCTTTGCATTAAATGAGAAAACGACACTTGTAAGAACATGTTTCCTGAAGCTTGACAAGACTTGTTAGCTTTTACATTCTTTCAGAACTTGCTTCACATCTTGAATTCAGAACATGCTTGCATATCTTCTAAACAACGCTTTGCTTGCTAAGTACTTTTTGATCAACGCTTGCTTTCAAATAACTTCTGAACAACACTTGCTTTCAAGGTACTTATGAACACAGAATCCTGCTAAGCGTTAGAAGATGCATTTAAATAATTATATTACCAGAGTCAGCATCAGAATTAGCGCTAAAACAAATAGTTCTTTCATCAAAGAACTTCTTCATTTATTTTCAGCTCAGCACATCAAAATGTTTCTGTCAGAATATTATCTGAAACAATTAAATATATTCATCAGAGTATCAATTATGTAAAATATAATTTATTGTTATCATCAAAACTTTGAGATATGATCAGAACTAATCTTGTTCTAACAATCTCCCTCTTTTTGATGATGACAAAAAAATATTCAGATAAGAAATAAAATTTAATAAGAGATAAGAATCTCCCCCTGAAATAAATATTTCTATAAGAAAAACTTCATGAGAATATTTATCAGAGCTTTGAAATTTTCTTCTTGGATTTCTTCAGCACGTCTTTTGAAGATAATGTTCAGCTGAATTAAACTTCCAGAGTTTAAATGATACCTGCAAAATCCTTTTACACATAGAAAGAAATCTTGTATTTTGTTAGAATGTCTGAGACTTAGTTCCATAACTGTTAATCAGAGATTAGATTAAAATACTCATTTTCTCCCCCTTTTTGGCATAAACAAAAAGTATATAAAAATAGTTGTAGAGCGTAAAAGTTTTAATAAAAATAAAATATCCAGAAGTACAAAACAACAAACAAAAGACAAGAAACAGAATGACACTAAGATTTCTTAGTAACAAGGGCCATAAGAAGATTCTTGATCTCAGATGCAGATTCCTCTTGTTTCATCATCCAGTTTTTGATTTCTTGGTTTGTCTGATCATGCTTATCCAAGCGCTCATGAATGACTTCATTTTCCCTCTTAAGCTCATTAAGAGTATCCATGATAAGTGAAGTAGGAGCAGAGGATGAAGAAGCTTCAGCAGATACAACCTTTGGAGCAGAAACTGTTGAGTCAGAATAAACAAAAGTAGAAAGCAGAGTGCCCAGATCCATCACAAGAGTTGGCACAGGTTCAGGTGCTGCTTTAGCAGAAGGTTGATTAAACAGAACAATAGCCAGAGGATTTGAATCGTCAGAAGCATCTTCAGATTCATCTTCTGATATGTCCATTTGATCAGCTGGACCATCAACAATCATCAGAGAAGACTTCTTGTTCCAAATATCAGCAGCTTCTGACTTGAAAGCATGCAATGTTTGGAGAAGTTTCCAAGCACCTGAGAGTGACATAAGTCCTGCAACTTCAGTGAATTAGCATCTAAGATTCTTCTGAAAGTTTCCCACAGAAGATCTGTTGCAGCTGGGTTCACACTTCTGGTGCGATCTTCCTTCAGAAGGTCCAACCAAGCTTGAACTTCTGTTAAAAAATTTTGAAAAAAATATATTTACATCTGGCTGAACATGTTTTGGGACAGCCTTTTTGAAAGTTTTGTTTTTCAGAAATTGTAGAGATTCAAAATCAACTACAGTTCTCAGAAAGTCAGCTGGTTCAGGATTTTCTATTTGTTCAGGATTTACTGAATGGTCAGGATGTTCAAAAAGGTCAGGTGTTGCTGATTGATCATGAGGTTAAAATGGTGCATGAGTTTCAGAGGGTTCAAGTGTTTCTGATGGTTCATGAGTTTGGTGTTCTAGAATGTGAGGAGGTGAAATCATTGGTGAGTCATATGTTGGAAGTTGTGGAGATGTGGGTGGTGTGACGTCAGGTGAAATAATGATTGTATTATCAGCAGTTGGAGTAGGGTTCTGAGGTTGTGGTTTGTTCATGGCAAAGATGTTTTCAGAAGGTAAGGTGAATGTTGGATTTTGTATGGCCAGAGCTACGTTGATTCCTGGTATTCTCCAAGATCCAGCATCATACCATCTAGTAGGTCTGGGTGATAAAGGTCTGGGAGGAGGTCTGGAAAAGTTTTCAGCAGGAATAGATTGAGAGATAGGTGTTTCAGATGGTTCTGATTGGGATGGTTCTGTTTGGGTTTCAGAGAATTCATCAGAGTCAAAATCACTCAAGTTTGATAATACTTGATCTCTTTGAGGGTTTTCAGCAAGAGGGTCAGAGGGTATGGTCAGGTCTATATCAACATCTATGTCACCTAAGGTTTTGGGTTCAACAAATGTAGATATATTAACAGAATCATAAACAGTAATAGTTTCAGCAGGTTTACCTGATTTCTTTTTCTTCTGAGGTCTAGCAGGTGGTCCTTCAACTGCTTTCCTCTTCAATGGTTGCTGAAGAACAACATCTAGAGAAGCTTGATGTCTTCATTGGAGCCAAGCAGGATCAATTGGTGTTCCATTTTCTTTACAAATCTCAATGTAATGCAGGATGATGCATGGATGATCTCCTCAGTTGAACAGTGGAAAATCAGCAATTGGTATCCTCCTTCTCTTAACAGTTGCTGGAACATAAGGAGTTGGTTCTATCAGCAATTTGTCAATAATCTTCCTTTTCACTAAATTATTTCTAGTCATAGCCTTTCCACAAGTAGGCTCTAACTCCCCCAGAAGATTAGCTTCATCTAGGTGAGCAATCAGACCATTCTCAGTCAGAATGTCTGAAATTAATCTACCTAATGGAATCCAATTCCTTTTGGATTTGGGGTTTTTCATCCTTTCCGCTTCCCTAGTTTCTTTGACATGATTCCAGAGATGTTCAAACAATAGATAAGGTAAATCAATATTAACATTTGTTCCTAGACAAAACAACAAGTATTGTTGATCAACATTAATATAGTCTAGAGAGCTAGTTTCCTTCCTATGGTGAATGCAACCATGGATTATTCTTGCCCATATCTTGTACTTATTTTTCAAATCCCTGACTTTAGAAGACCCTTGTCCATTTGTAAAAATTTATGCATAAACCTTTGACATTTCCATTCTGCCACTTGAAATACCAGTCACTCCATGTCCTTCAAAACCTAGTAGTTTTCTGATTTGATTTTCAGTAATGGAGATTTCCTTACCCATCACGAAAGATAGGATGACTTTAGGAGAAGCAATTGCATGTATCCAGAATTCCTTAACAAGGTGTGGAAAAACTGGACCAACTAGATGGTCAAAGAAGTTTCCCCAACCTTGAAACTCAACAGTAGGAATAAGATCAAAACCATTAGCTTTAAGATTCTCAAAATCCACCATTAATTCACTTAACACTTCTAAGCTATCCATTGGAATGAGAGTTGTTCTCTCAGGAACAATGTACTGCTCAGAGTGGGTGTTCTCAGAATGAGTAGAGGAGGAAGTCATTGGAGCTCTTAGGTTTGAGAGAAGAAAATGAGTTTCAGAAAAAAAATCAGAGAGACGATTGGATTTTTGAAAGAGAAGGTAAAAAGTGAAAAAGGGTTTTTACAAAGGTATTTATATGAAGATTTTTTCAGAAATAGGTTTAAAAATAAAACTGTAAAAAGAGTTTTTGAAAAAAAAATTAATTAAAAAGGAACCTAATCATGACAAGCATTTAATGATTTTGAAATTTGTGGGGAAAACGTGAGATTAGAGCTAATCATAACAGTTACCTAGAACGGCGTCAATAGCTTTTACACGTGTGACCTTTCAGAAACACACCACGTGTTCATCTCCTGAAGGTTGCACGAGACATTTGTTTGTTGTAATGAATTTCTGAACTATACTAGAAATGAAACGTTAGAACATTTCAGAACTTTACATATAGCTTCTGATGTAACTTCTCTTCTAACTTCTGAAGAGTTGTTAATCAGAACATTCATTTCAGAACATTATGAAGTCAAACACAGAAGATAAATATTATTTTATTCAGGACATAGTTCCATACAAATATTTTTCAAAATGAATTTAAATCTATCTTCTGAAAGGGGTTTGGTAAAAATGTCTGCCCATTGATGGTCTGTTTTTACAAAATTTAAATTTAAAATTCCCTTATGAATATAGTCCCTTATAAAGTGATATTTAATTTTAATATGTTTAGCTTTAGAATGTAAAATTGGATTTTTAGAAAGACAAATAGCAGAAGTATTGTCACAGAAGATAGGAATCTTACTTTCATAAAGATTGAAATCTTCTAGCTGACTTTTCATCCAAATCATCTGAGAACTAAATCCAGCAGCAGATATATACTCAACTTCTGTGGTTGAAAGTGCAATTGTTGCTTGCTTCTTGTTGTACCATGAGATAAGATTGTCACCCAGAAACTGGCAGCTTCTAGAGGTTCTCTTTCTTTCAATTCTATCTCCAGCAAAGTCAGCATCACAATAACCTACTAGTCTGTAATCTTGTGATCTTCTGTAACACAAACCTAGATTAGTAGTACCTTTCAGATACCTCAGAATTCTCTTAACAACAGTTAAGTGAGATTCTCTAGGATCTGATTGGAATCTAGCACACAAACAGACGCTGAATAAAATATCAGGTCTAGATGCAGTCAGATAGAGAAGGGATCCAATCATACCTCTACAGAGCTTCTGATCTACCTTCATACTTACCTCATCTTTTCCCAGAAGGCATGTTGGATGCATTGGTGTCTTAGCATCTTTGCTTTCTGACATCTGAAATTTATTCAGAAGTTCTTTAACATACTTCGTCTGATGTATGTAAGTACCTTCTGGAGTCTGGTTAATTTGAATTCCCAGAAAGAACTTCAATTCTCCCATCATGCTCATTTCAAATTCTACCTGCATGGTCTCAGAAAATTCTTTTCCAAGGGAGATATTAGAGGTTCCAAAGATTATATCATCAACATAAATTTGAAAAATTAAAACATCGTTTTTAAATGTCTTTCTGAAAAGAGTTGTGTCCACTTTCCCTCTGGTAAAATCTTTTTCTAAAAGAAAATTACTCAGACGATCATACCAAGCTCTGGGAGCTTATTTTAAACCGTACAAAGACTTTTTTAATTTAAAAACATGTTCTGGATGTTTTGAATCATTAAAGTCAGGAGGTTGATGGACATAAACTTCTTCTTCTATATAGCCATTTAAAAAAGCATTTTTAACATCCATTTGATATAATGAAATGTTATTTTGAACAACAAAAGAAATTAATAATCTAATAGACTCTAACCTGCCGACTGGGGCAAAGGTTTCATTATAATCAATTCCTTCTTGTTGACTATAACCCTGAGCAACCAGTCGTGCTTTGTTTCTGATCACCTCTCCTTGCTCGTTCAGTTTTTTTTCTGAAAACCCATTTGGTTCCTATAATGTTGAATCCTTTGGGTCTTGGAACTAGATCCCATACATCATTTCTGGAAAATTGATTAAGTTCATCTTGCATTGCTAAAATCCAATCATTATCTTCCAGAGCTTCATCAATAGACGTTGGCTCAATCAGAGATACCAATCCAAACAATGATTCTTCATTGATTCTGAGAGAGGATCTTGTTTGATCGGATCTTCTTTTCTTCCAATGATCACGTCTTATTTATGAGCTAAAGAGATTCTAGGAAACCTTTTCTGAGTGGGTTGATCAGAGATTCTGAGATTATCCAGAGCACTGTCAAGAGGATGATCTTCTGAGTCTTCCTTTGCTTCTGAAGTTTCAAAGTTTGAGGGATGATCTTATGTACCTACAGAAAAATCAATTTGCTTTGGTTGTTGCTTGCCAAGCTTATCATCAAACCTGACTTTGATTGGTTCTTCAACAATCAGAGTTTCTGTGTTGTATACTCTATAGCCTTTTTAGCGTTCAGAATAACCAAGCAGAAAACACTTTTGCGCTTTAGAATCAAACTTGTTTAGAGTTTCTTTAGTGTTCAGAATAAAACAAGTACGTCCAAAAGGATGGAAATAAGAAATGTTGGGTTTTCTGTTTTTCCACAATTCATAGGAAGTCTTTTCAAGAATAGGTCTAATAGAGATTCTATTCTGAATATAACATGTTGTGTTCACAGCTTCTGCCCAAAAGTGCTTTGCCATATTAGTTTCATTGATCATGGTTCTGGCCATTTCTTGTAATCTTCTATTCTTTCGTTCTACAACTCCATTTTGTTGGGGAGTTCTAGGACAAGAGAAACTATGAACAATACCATTTTCTTTAAAATATTTTTCAAAATAATGGTTTTCAAATTCACCACCATGATCACTTCTGACTTTTATAATTTTAAAATCTTTTTCGTTTTGCACTTGGTTACAGAAGTCAACGAACACAAAATGTGACTCATCCTTGTGTTTTAAAAACTTGACCCATGTCCATATGCTGAAGTCATCAACAATGACCAATCCATACTTCTTGCCTCTGATGGATGCAGTTTTAACTGGCCCAAACAGATCAATATGAAGTAGTTCTAGTGGCCTAGAGGAAGAAACAACATTTTTGGATTTAAAGGAAGGTTTTGAAAATTTTCCTTTTTGACATGCTTCGCACAGAGCTTCTGAGTTATACTTCAGATTGGGAAGTCCTCTGACTAAATTTAATTTATTTAGTTGAGAGATTTTTCTTAAACTGACGTGTCCCAATCTTCTGTGCCATACCCATTGCTCATCGCTAACAGACAAAAGGCATATAACATTTTGAGATTTAAGATCTGATAAATCAATTTTGTATATGTTGTTCTTTCTCTTGCCAGAAAAGAGGATTGTTCCATCTTTTTTACTAACAACTTTACAAGAATTTTGATTGAAGATAATGTCATAACCATTGTCACTTAATTGACTTATGGACAACAGGTTATGCACTAATCCTTCTACTAATAAAACATTAGAGATAGAAGGAAGGTTACCTTTTCCAATGGTTCCAGAACCAATAATCTTCCCTTTCTGATTACCTCCAAACTTCACGTCTCCTCCATCTTTAAATTCCAGGTTTTGGAACATAGACTTTTTTTCCGTCATGTGTCGTGAGCACCCAGAGTCCAGGTACCATGACTGGTGTCTCAATTGAGCTGTTAAGGACATCTGCAACAAATATTATTTTATCCTTAGGTACCCTTATCTTTTTGGGTCCTCTTGGGTTAGAGTGTTTAAAGTTCTGTTTGAACTTTGGGTTAGTATAAGAATTTCCAGAATGTGATGTATATTTTATATCATGTGTGTGTCCAAACTTTAATTGTTTGTTCAGAGGTTTGTAAGTTAAAGTCATCTTAGCAACAAGTTTTGGTATATATGTCTCCTTCCCTTTGGGAGGTTCATATCCAATTCCTCTTCTGTTTTTCCCACTAACTCCATAGATCATTGAAGCCATTTTGCTTCTATCTATGCTTTTAGCCAGAAAAGTTTAAAAGCTACAGTCATATTCTTTCATAATATATTTTAAACTTGACACATACTCTGAACTAGAAATTTTTTGAACATTTTGAATTTCTTCTTTAAGTTTAAAATTATTTTCTATGAGTTCAGATTTTTCTGTTTCATGTTTCTCAAGATCAGATGCAAGACTCTTCTTGAGTTTCTTGTATTTGATTTTGAGCTGACTATAGTTTTCCAGAAGTTCTGATAAGCTATCAGTAAGTTCATCTCTAGTAAATTTAGAAAATACCTCTATTGGTTCTGACTCACAGTCTGAGTCATCTGCTGTGGTAGCCATCAGAGCTAGGTTGGCGTTCTCATCTTCAGAATCAGATTCATCTTCAGAGGATTCTGAGTCGTCCCAGGTTGCCATCATCCATTTCTTTTTACCAAACTTTTTCTTTGGTTTTTCTCTTTGAAGTTTTGGACAATCACTCTTGTAGTGTCCAAGTTCTTTGCATTCATAACAAATTATCTCTCTTCTGTTTGACTTTTTGTGTCCAGAAGATTCTGGTTTATCTTCTGACTTCTTGAAGTTCCTGAACTTCTTCTGTCTGTGCTTCCACAGATGACTGATCCTTCTGGAGAGCAAGGATAGTTCGTCTTCTTCTGACGCATATTCTTCAGAGTTTTCCTCTTCAGCCTGAAAAGCGTTAGTATCATATTTCTTAATTGATTTAAGGGCAAGAGACTTACCTTTCTTCTTAGGCTTGTAACGCCCGTAATTAAATTAATTATTTAATTAAATTATTTTTGGAATATTTTGGGAAGATGTGTAATAATTAAATTGGATTTATTTTTATGATGTGGTGAAATAATATTAGAAATGTAATATTATTTAATGTGGGCTTATTTTGAGAGAGTAGAAGTAATAAGGGTGTGTGTAGGTTTTAAGCCCAATGAGGAATAATAGGATTATTTTATTATTTGATAGAAGGAATAGAAAGAAGAAGCAGTAGAAAGAAATAAGGATTTGGAAGAGAACGTGAAGCTTCTGGAAAAAGTGGAAAATGATAAGAACGAGAATTCAACCCGGAAATTGTAGAGCGACCTTCAATCCAAGGTAAGGATGGGGTTCTGACTTTATAATTGAGTTCATGATGTTTGATATGTGGGGTTAGAGGTGATTGTTGTTTTGTTCTTGAATTGGATATATATATGATGATGTATGATGAATTTTGGATGAATAATGATGTCATGATGTTGTTTAATCAATGTAGTATTATAAGATAATGTTAGGTGATGAATTATCCTGATCATAACAAAGTTTGTAGGGTTAAAATATGATTCCTGTAGTGAAATACAGAGAAAAATCACTGAATTTATACAGGACGTAACATTATGCATCAACCTCAAATGCTATGTGTCGATACAAGGAGGTTAAGAGACTCAGGATAAGTCGACACGAAGAGAGGATGCGTCGATACATGAGTGCTTTAGACTTAGGATGAGTCGATCGATGAGATGCATGTGTCGATACATGTTGTGTATGAGGCCAGGATGAGTCGATCCATAAGGAGGATGTGTAGAGTCATGTTTTACAGATGAAGCAGTACGTGTCGATCCCAAGGGTTATGCGTCGACCCATGATGACTGATTTTTGACAGATTCAGTTTTAAATTGTTGTAACTTGAGTTTTAGGATGCCGTTTGAGATGCCGTTCGAAGCATTGATTAGTTAACAGGATGAACTTTATTCTAGATGATTAAAATGATGAATAAGAAGTGTAATCCTAGTAGCCAATTTAGGATTTAGAATTATTCCCCATGTTGGTCGTTGTGCTGATTTTTGAACAGAATGATGAATGTGAGATGTTTAGAGACTGCTGTTCGAATCATGACAGTAGGATTAGTGACAATAACAATGTAAAATTGCAGAATAACAGTATGGATTACTGTAGTATTAATATACAGCTGAGTTGTTGGTGAGATGTTATTAATAAAGTGGTGTTTGATAATTTATGATGAACAAACGACGTTGATGTATAAATGATATTTGATGAATTATTTTGATGATTTGAGATGTTTGAGATGGTTATTTGAGATGCTAATTTGAGAAGTTTTTGAGATGATAATTGAGATGTTTTGAGATGATTTGAGATGATTTGAGATGTCTTTAACTTGGGTGTTGATATTACATTCATGGTTGTGTCACATACATTGCATTTTTTTTGAGATGGAGCTTATGCTCGTTGAGATGGCCTGGATTGGCAAATTTTAAGATGAAGGCTATGCCTTGTTGATGCCTCTATTAATTGGAAATTTTTTTAGATGGGAGTTCTGCTCCAATGGTACCACATGCATTTGCATAGTATTGATTCACATTATATGATTTCATAAAGAAGTGTATTTTGATGTTGATGAATGTATATTATGGTTGAGATTGTTGTTGATTATGAGATGAGAAGTGGTGATGTTGTTGATCTAATTTAATATATTAATTTTCATGCGCTTTATTATATTGTTAGATATCTCACCCCTATTGTTTGAATGTTGCCCTTATATTGGTAACGTGCAGGTAATCGAGAGTGAAGGCTGTATACCTTCAATAGTTCGAGTCGGTGTCATTGCTCTGATATGTAACACTCGGGGGGATGAACGCTTGCTGATTTTAGATTGTTGTTTTTCAGTTGTTGAACTTTAAATTGAGTATTATTGAAGATGCGATGTTTTGTAGTTGTTGTTTCGTTGTTTAAAGAAGTTATTGAGAATTCCGCTGCGTAAATGTTGAATTATTTTATTTAAAGATGTTATGATGGTTCATCAGATGTTTTGAAAGTGTTATATATCCACAATGAATGCAATGAATTTTGTTAGAAGAATTTGTGATGTCCCGATTCATTTATATGATTGAAATTTTATAACTCTGATTTATTTTGCATAATTGCTTGGGGTAGAATTGGGGTGTTACAAAGTTGGTATCATAGCAAAAGGTTGGTCCGACCTTGTCGTCGAGTCGTAGTTGTCTAACAATCGAGTATTGTTATTTTGAATTCTAACCGTTGTTTATGTTATAGTGATAAGTTGAGATGGATGGAAGGAATGATGCTGCACTTGCTGCTGCTTTAGAAGCAATGGCTCATGCGATGGAAAATCAGCCGAATGTTGACGGGAATGCTGGATCTCGTTGCTTGGCGACTTTCCAGAGAGAGAATCCACCTACGTTCAAGGGAAAGTATGATCCTGACGGAGCATTGGAGTGGTTGAAAGAGATTGAGAGAATATTTTGCGTGATGGACTGCACTCCAGTGTAGAAGGTTTGTTATAGGACTCATATGATAGCAGTCGAGGCTGATGATTGGTGGCTAGAGACTTGTCAGAGATTGGAAGCTGCATGTGAGAATGTCACTTGGGCTGTGTTCCATAGAGAATTTTTGAGAAAGTATTTTCCTGAAGATGTCCGTGGTAAGAAGGAAATTGAATTCCTTGAGCTGAAGCAAGGAAGTATGTCTGTTGTTGCGTATGCTGCCAAGTTTGCTGAGTTGGATAAGTTTTATCCGCATTACACTGAGGAAAATGCTGAGTTTTCGAAGTGTATTAAGTTTGAGAACGGGTTGCGCCCGGAGATTAAGAAGGCAGTTGGATACCAGAAGATCCGTGTCTGCTGATTTTGTTGATAGATGCAGGATTTATGAAGAGGATAATAATGCACATTACAAGATTATCAGTGAGAAGAGGGGTAAGCACCAACAGAATCGTGGTAAGCCTTATGATGCCCCAGCTGGTAAGGGTAAACAGAAAGTTGCTCATGGACAGAGGACTAGTGGGGGAGATGCTCCTGCTGGTGTGATTTGCTTTAAGTGTGGGAAAACTGGGCACAAGAGTAATGTGTGCACTGCTGAAGTGAAGAGATGTTACCGTTATGGTAAGAACGGACATGTTGTGTCTGAGTGTGAACACAAGAATGTGACATGTTTCAACTGTAGAGAGGAAGGGCACATTGGTAGTCAGTGTCCGAAACTGAAGTTGGCTCAGTCAAGTGGAAAGGTGTTTGCTTTGGTTGAGGATCAGACAGCTGCTGAGGATAGACTTATTAGAGGTACATGTTTCATTAATAGTACTCCTTTAATTACTATTATTGATACTGGTGCTACACATTGTTTTATTGTTGCTGATTATGTTGAAAGATTGGGTCTTATGTTGTCTTCTTTGAGTGGAGAAATGGTCGTTGATACTCCAGCCAAGGGGTCGGTGACTACTTCTTTTGTGTGTGCTAAGTGTCCCTTGTCGATCTTCGACAAATACTTTGTTGTTGATTTGGTTTGTTTACTGTTAAGTGGTTTGGGTGTAATTTTGGGTATGAACTGGTTAGAGCATAATTGTGTTCATATTAACTGTTATGACAAGTCAGTGAAGTTTTCTACTCCTGAAAAGGAGGAAGATGGTATGTTGTCTGCTAGACAATTGCGGAAGTTGATGCAAGAGGAAGTACATATGTTCTCGTTGATGGCATCGCTATCTGTAGAGACTCAAGATGTAATTGAGGAATTGCAGGTGGTGTGTGAATTTCCTGAAGTTTTCCCTGATGAGATTCTTGATGTACCGCTAGAGAGGGAAGTTGAATTTGCAATTGATCTTGTACCTGGTACCAGACCTGTGTCTATGGCACCATACAAGATGTCTGCATCTGAATTGTTTGAGTTGAAGAAGCAATTGGAAGAGTTACTTTAAAAGAAGTTTGTAAGACCAAGTGTATTGCCGTGGGGAGCTCCAGTGTTGTTAGTAAAGAAGAAAGATGGAAGTATGAGGCTTTGTGTTGATTATAGACAGTTGAATAAAGTGACGATTAAGAACAAGTATCCGCTTCCAAGAACAGATGACTTAATGGATCAATTGGTGGATGCTCGTGTGTTTAGTAAGATTGATTTGAGGTCGGGTTACCATCAGATTAAGGTGGAGGATGAAGATATTCAGAAGACGGCTTTCAGAACGTGTTATGGACATTACGAGTATTCGGTGATGCCTTTTGGTGTTACTAATGCGCCAGGAGTATTCATGGAATATATGAATCATACCTTTCATACTTATTTGGATTGGTTTGTAGTGGTGTTCATTGATGATATTTTGATTTACTCTAAGTCAGAAGAAGAGCATGCTGAACATTTAAGAGTAGTATTGCAAGTTTTGAAAGAGAAGAGATTGTATGCAAAGCTGTCCAAGTGTGAATTTTGGTTAAAAGAGGTTAGTTTTCTTGGTCATGTGATTTCAGGTAGTGGCATTGTTGTAGATCCATCGAAGGTTGATGCTGTGTTGCATTGGGAAACTCCAAAGTCAGCTACTGAGATTAGAAGCTTCTTGGGATTAGCTGGTTATCATAGAAGGTTTATTGAAGGATTTTCTAAGTTGTCACTTCCGTTGACTAAGTTGACTTGTAAAGGTAGAGCGTTTGTATGGGATGTTCAGTGCGAAGAAAGTTTCATAGAATTGAAGAAGAGGTTGACGTCGGCTCTGATTTTGACGTTGCCTAATCCAGGAGAGCCTTTTGTGGTGTATTGTGATGCTTCTAAGATGGGTTTAGGAGGTGTGCTTATGCAGAATGGTAAGGTAGTTGCTTATGCGTCAAGGCAGTTAAGGACTCATGAGAAGAACTATCCTACACATGATTTAGAGCTTGCTGCAGTTGTTTTTGTGTTGAAGATTTGGAGGCATTATCTTTATGGTTCTAGATTTGAAGTGTTTAGTGACCATAAGAGTTTGAAGTATTTGTTTGATCAGAAGGAGCTGAATATGAGGCAACGAAGATGGTGGAATTGTTAAAGGATTATGATTTCAATTTGAATTATCATCCAGGAAAGGCGAATGTGGTAGCTGATGCGTTGAGTCGAAAGACTTTACATATGTCAGCAATGATGATTAAAGAGTTGGAATTGATTGAGCAGTTCAGAGATATGAGCTTAGTTTGCGAGGTTACTCCGCAGAGTGTTATGTTGGGTATGTTGAAGATTAATAATAAATTTTTAGACAGTATCAGAGAAGCTCAGAAGTTGGATGTGAAACTGGTAGATTTGATGGTTGGAATTGATCAAGCTGAGAATAGTGATTTTAAGCTAGATGAGCAAGGTGTGTTGAGGTTTCGTAACCGGATTTGTATTCCTGATGATGTTGAGATGAAGAAAGTGATACTTGAAGAGAGTCATAGAAGTAAGTTGAGTATTCATCCAGGAGCTACAAAGATGTATCAAGATCTGAAAGGTTTGTTTTGGTGGCCTGGAATAAAGAGTGATGTGGCTCGGTTTGTGTATGCATGTTTGACTTGTCGGAAGTCGAAAGTTGAACATCAGAAGCCTACAGGATTGATGCAACCGTTGGAAGTACCATAGTGGAAATGGGATAGCATTTCAATGGACTTTGTGACAGGGTTGCCTAATACTTTAAGGGGGCCTGATTCGATTTAGGTGATTGTTGATAGGCTTACGAAGTCAACTCATTTTATTCCTATTAACATCAATTTTCCAGTGTCGAAGTTGGCTGAAATTTATATCAGTGTGATTGTGAAGCTGCTTGGTGTTTCTTTGTGCATTGTGTCAGATAGAGATCCAAGATTTACTTCTGATTTTTGGAAAAGTTTGCAAGAAGCGTTGGGTTCTAAGTTGAGGTTGAGTTCAGCGTATCATCCTCAGACAGATGGTCAGACTGAACGGACGATTCAATTATTAGAAGATTTGCTGAGGGCATGTGTTCTCGAGCAGGGAGGTTCGTGGGATACTTATCTTCCGTTGATAGAGTTCACTTATAATAACAATTATCATTTCAGTATTGGGATGACACCTTTTGAAGCGTTGTATGGTCAGAGATGTAGAACTCCGTTATGTTGGCATGAATCTGGAGAGAGTGTAATACTTGGACCTGAACTTGTTCGTGAGACTACTCAGAAGGTGAAGTTGATTCGAGAAAAGATGAAAGCTTCACAGAGTAGACAAAAGAGTTATCATGACAAGCGAAGGAAGGATTTAGAATTTCAAGCTAGTGATCATGTGTTTTTGAGAGTTACACCTGTGACTGGTGTTGGGCGAGCATTGAAGTCTAAGAAGCTCACTTCTTGTTTTATTGGACCGTATCAGATTTCAGAGAGAGTGGGAAATGTTGCTTATAGAGTGGACTTACCGCCTAATCTTTCGAATTTGCATGATGTGTTTCATGTGTCGCAACTTCAGAAGTATATTTCAGATCCATCTCATGTGATTCATATGGATGATGTGCAAGTACGGGATAATCTTACGGTAGAGACGATACCTGTATAGATCGCGGATCGTGAAATGAAGATTCTGAGGGGTAAAGAGATTGCTTTGGTTAAAGTGGTTTGGCTAGGAGCTACCGTTGAAAGCATGACCCGGGAGTTGGAGAGCAAGATGTGAGACTCCTATCCTGAATTATTTGATTGAGGTAAATTTTTGAGGACGAAAATATTCTAAGTGGGGGAGAGTTGTAACGCCCGTAATTTAATTACTTATTTAATTAAGTTATTTTTGGAATATTTTGGGAAGATGTGTAATAATTAAATTGGATTTATTTTTATGATGTGGTGAAATAATATTAGAAGTGTAATATTATTTAATGTGGGCTTATTTTGAGAGAGTAGAAGTAATAAGGGGGTGTGTAGGTTTTAAGCCCAATGAGGAATAATAGAATAATAGGGTTACTTTATTATTTGTTAGAAGGAATATAAAGAAGAAGCAGTAGAAAGAAATAAGGATTTGGAAGAGAACGTTAAACTGCTGGAAAAAGTGGAAAACGGCAAGAACGAGAATTCAACCCGGAAATTGTAGAGTGACCTTCAATCCAAGGTAAGGGTGGGGTTCTGACTTTATAATTGGGTTCATGATGTTTGATATGTGGGGTTAGAGGTGATTGTTGTTTTGTTCTTTAATTGGATGTATATGATGATGTATGATAAAGATTTGATAAATTTTGGATGAATAATGATGTCATGATGTTGTTTAATCAATGTAGTATTATAGGATAATGTTAGGTGATGAATTATCCTGATCATAACAAAGTTTGTAGGGTTAAAATATGATTCCCATAGTGAAATACAGAGAAAAATCGCAGAATTTATACAAGACGTAACAGGATGCATCGACCTCAAATGCTATGTGTCGATACAAGGAGGTTGAGAGACTCAGGATGAGTCGACACGAAGAGAGGATGCATCGATACATGAGTGCTTTAGACTCAGGATGAGTCGATCGGTGAGATGCATGTGTCGATACATGCCGTGTATGAGGCTAGGATGAGTCGATCCATAAGGAGGATGTGTCGACTCATGTTGTACAGATGAAGCAGTACGCGTCAATCCCAAGGGTTATGCGTCGACCCATGATGACTGATTTTTGACAGATTCAGTTTTAAATTGATGTAACTTGAGTTTTAGGATGCCGTTTGAGATGCCGTTCGAAGCGTTAATTAGTTAACGCGATGAACTTTATTCTAGATGATTAAAATGATGAATAAGAAGTGTAATCCTAGTAGCCGATTTAGGATTTAGAATTATTCCCCGTGTTGGTCGTTGTGCTGATTTTTGAACAGAATGATGAATGTGAGATGTTTAGAGTCTGCTGTTCGAATCATGACAGTAGGATTAGTGACAATAACGATGTAAAATTGCAGAATAACAGTATGGATTACTGTAGTATTAACATACAACTGAGTTGTTGGTGAGATGTTATTAATAAAGTGGTGTTTGATAATTTATGATGAACAAACGACGTTGATGTATAAATGATATTTGATGAATTATTTTGATGATTTGAGATGTTTGAGATGGTTATTTGAGATGCTAATTTGAGAATTTTTTGAGATGATAATTGAGATTTTTTGAGATGATTTGAGATGTCGTTAACTTGGGTGTTGATATTACATTCATGGTTGTGTCACATTGTTTTACCCCAAAATTTGCCCTCTCATTTTATCAACGTTTCTCATCACAAGACTCTTGGAACTCAAGATCAAGCTAGGGTTTGCTCTACTCAAGACACCTCCTTGCACTGTTGACCTAAATTAGGGTTTGAGTTTGCACAGGGATGTTTTTACCTAAAATGCCCTAAGTGACTTTCATACCTCATGTTGGACTCATAAGTTTTTCCATACCAAGTTTCAAGCCTTGAATCAAATATTTGCCCAGTCAATTGGATAGTTGACCAAGAAATCAGCTGTATTGGGGAAAAAGTCAACTGTGGCCAATTGACAGTCAAACCTCATGAATTTTGACCCACATCAACATTATGAACTCATATGAACCATTTGATCAAGTTTGGATCACAATTCCACAAGAAATTTGATCAGATCACCAAAAGGGCAAAATGGTCATTTTTAGGGTTTTGACTGTACAAAGGCAATTTTTGACTGGTTGACCTAACCAATGGCAAATCAAGCTCAACCATGGACTCAAGGACTCAATGACATTGTCTTGACCCATTCAACAAGTTCAAAAGATCTCAAATGCATAGGATTGACACATGAAATTTTCAGTCAACTGATCAAAATTTAACTGTATACTGAAAAGTCAAACTTTGACTTTTTGGTCAAAATCAAGTGCCAAGAGTCATTTTTCATCAAGACATGTCAAATTATGAAACTTGTTCATCAAGAAACCCAAAATTGCAAATTAGGGTTTAAAATGGAAAAATTTCATAACTTAGAAATTTTCTAAGTTATAAAATTTTCTTATTTTTTCCTAACTTTGTCCCATTTTTTAACCAAGATGAAAATGGATTCAAACAAAACTTACAACATGAAAGTTGTAGTCCATCACAAAGTCTACAACTTTGTTTCAAAAAGTTTTCTCAAAAGAATCTTGGATCTCAAGTTATGATTTTTGGAACAAGGGTACCTAAAACTTTTAACTTAGAGAAATTTTGCCCTAGTTTAGGCAGGATTTTGACCCATCTTCTTGGCCATTTTTCACATAGTTACACTTGGAGTCTTAAGTTGCATTTCAAATATGGATTATAGTAAATATTGCAGGCTTTCCAAATTGCCTAAGAACTCCTCAAACACCCTTGTGGTTAGGGAGAATCGAATGCTTGAAGTTGGCAAAAACTCACTTTGTAACCATGGCCAATACATGTTCATACCAAGTTGCAAATCTCACCAAACTAGCTTAGTACATAATTATAGGTCTCTAAACCCTTCAACACTCAAAAATTGAATGCAAATACATTGGACTTTGGATTTTTCCTGATCAAGGGAACATTATACATTGAATAATTCCATTTTGGGCATAAAGATCACACTTTCATTTTCATAAAGCATAACTTTTGCAAAGTTGTTTTTCTTGAGCTTTGAACTTCTTTCTTTGCAGAAAACAAGTTCCACAAACTTAGGAAAAGGTACAAGAAGTTGGTGCATGCTTGGAGATAGCCTGTACAGGCCAATCTCACTTCACTTCGAACTTTGCTTTCAAAACAAGTCAAATGGCCAAAAGCTCATAACTCACACATCTGATATATTGAACTCAAGCAAAGTTTTCAAACAAGTTTTGCATACCCTTGTAAGTCAGAAGCACGAGCCCTTCATCTTTGTTCTTGTTTTGTAGGTCATGGAATCTCTTCGCAGGAAAACAATTCAAGTCAACCTTGTGAGGATCCCTCCTCTACTCAAGGAGCTTACTTCTAGGATTCTAGAGAATTCTCTCTTCAGTGAAAAACATGGTAGGCTTCTCAACTTGGTCAACTCCAACATTGAAGAAGACATGGTGAAAGTTCTCTTCTAGTTCTTTGACTCCCTACACCACTGTTTCACATTTCATGATTACCAACTGGTACCTACTTTGGAGGAATTTTCTCAACTCCTGAGAATTCCTATTCTTCATCAACTACCCTACAACGGTACGTAAAAAGAACCAAAGCCTGATGATGTTTCTCAAGCATTACACTTGCAACCATCTGACATCAAAGGACATTGGGAAACCAAAAGTGGTGTCAAGGGTTTCTTGGAAAAGTTCCTATTGGAGAAGGCACAAGAATGCTGGAATTCTCTAGATCTACAAGCTTTTGAAGAGATTGTGGCACTCCTCATCTATGGGTTGGTCTTGTTCCCAAACCCTGATCAGCTTATAGATGTGAATGCTGTCAAGATTTTCATATCCCGGAATCCTGTACCTACATTACTTGGGGACATCCTACACTCATTTTACACACGAACAATGAGGAAAAGAGGTGTTCTCATGTGCTGTACTCCTCTCCTAGCAAGGTGGTTTATTTCTCACCTTCCACAATCAGTTTTGAAAAATGATCAGGGTTTAAGGTGGTCACAATAATTGATGACCCTCACACATTCTGATGTACATTGGTGTTCTCGGTCCAGAGAAAATGTCATCATCATTGATCGTTGTGGGGAGTTCCCTAATGTCCCACTACTTGGAATTAGGGGAGGCATTACCTATAACCCCTGTTTAGCTCTAAGACAGTTTGGATATGCTCGGAGGGATGGCCCTCATGACATGCTGATTCCTGACCTAGTTTTTGACTTCGATAATGATGCGCAAGGACTTCGACAAAGGTTCATCAGAGCTTGGAGGATGCCCAACAAAGTGGATAGTAAGACACTGGGGCACAAGAATTCCATCCCCCTTGAGCCTTATCTCAAGTGGGTACGAACCCGTGCCCAGAATCTTATGATGCCATACCCTCACATTCTCCCCTTGATCAAAGAGCCTGTGATGGAAGGAAAGGTTCCATACACCATCCTACATCCTGACATGCCAATATCATGGGAAGAACTACAAAAGAGTTGGATCCAACTCAAGGAAGAACAAAATACTTTTGAAGCCAGCTTCCATGCCAGCGAGAAGAAGGTTTTGGAGCTTACCCGCCGACTTTATGAGGAGGAAACTCTCAAAACTTACATCGCACCAAAGAGGATGCGCAATGTCTTTTTGCATTAAGAATTTTGTAATATTTTGCCCATGGGGAACTTATGTACTAACAATCTCTT
Source organism: Vicia faba (assembly GCA_948472305.1). Taxonomy (NCBI): domain Eukaryota; kingdom Viridiplantae; phylum Streptophyta; class Magnoliopsida; order Fabales; family Fabaceae; genus Vicia; species Vicia faba. The sequence goes on from OX451736.1 coordinate 827,302,047, forward strand.
CTTAATATGACGTGTGTTCCTTTTTGTTTGCAACAAATTTGAATTTCTGAATCCTTGAATGCATTACATGAATAACATACCATTTATCATATGCATAAACAAGTCTTCACACCAGGTTTCCTTATCTTTCTGCTGTTTATTTCAGCAAGATGGATTTAGAGCAGACAGTTAAGGATCTGCAAGCACATAATTCTCAATTCCAGCAACTCCTCATGACCTTAGCAAAGGGTCAAGAGGACCTTAAAGCACTGTTGGAGAAAGATAAAGAGAAAAAGAAGAAAAGGCCCGGAGTAGCCACTTTTGGAAGAAGGTTTGAAAGAAATGCTAGAAAAGTTCTCGAGTTCCCCTCAACGTCTGATGAAGGGGCTGGTAAAGGAAAAGGAGCTGCGAGACCTTCTGAATTTGAAGTTGAAGAGGAAGAAGAGGAAGAGGATGAAGACTACTCCGAATAGAAATATCCCCCGGCGGATGATAAATATAAAAATCTTGAGGATCGATTGGCAGCCATGGAGTTGCAAAGGGTACCTGGTTTAGATTTCGAAGAACTAGGGCTGGTCGCTGGGATCGTCATCCCTCCCAAGTTCAAAGTTCCAACATTTGCTAAGTATGACGGTCTGTCCTGCCCAAAGATGCATCTGAGATCCTATGTCAGGAAGATCCAACCCCACTCATCTGATAAAGACCTCTGGGTACACTTTTTTCAAGACAGTTTGTCAGGCACACAATTGGACCGGTTCTATCAACTCAAGAGATTTGAGGTTCATATCTGGGAAGACTTAGCCGCTGCTTTTTACCGTCAATATCAATACAACGCTGATTTGGCGCCCACTCGTACTCAAATACAAAGTATGGGGATGGCTTCCAATGAAGGGTTTAAAGAGTATGCCCAGAAGTGGCGTGATCTGGCTGGAAGGGTGCAGCCACCATTATCGGATAGAGAGCTAGTTGACATGTTTCTAGGGACCATGTCTGGCCCTTTCTTCAATCATTTGATTGGGAGTTCCTCCACGGGATTTACTGAACTAATTCTGACCGGCCAAAGGGTCGAGGCCGGTATTAAAAGTGGTAAGATTCAGAAAGATACCTCCGCGTCCGCTGCTGTTAAGAAAACCTTCCCAGCTAAGAAGGAAGCCTCTGCTGTTTATTCTCAGAAAAGCCAAGGGAGAACCGAGCGCCAGCCAACTGTAGGGGCTGTGATGATTCAAAACTCTTCAAATGATCAACCTCGCGGAAATCAGTCAAGACCTAATCAACAACGGGTAGAAAGGCCACAACGACAGTTCACCCGAATCAATATGACGCCAGCTCAAGTACTCCCTCATTTGCTAAAGCTGAATCTTACCAATTTGAAGGAAGTGCCAAAGAACCCTAATACCTCCTCTCCATACTACCACTCCAATGCCAAGTGTGCTTACCACTCTGACAATGTTGGGCATGTGTGATCGGTGGGAATAAAACTGACTGTTTTGGAATGCTGGTTCGCGTTTGCGTTTGTTTTCGCAAAATATCGCGGTAGGCAAGAGTCGCCACCGTCTTTTATTTTATCCAACAAGGAAAGGACAAAAGCACATAAAAATTCCTTTTCGAGATATTTCTCGGGTTCGGGAGGTAGATTATAGAAAGGGAAGGTATTAGCACCCTTTCTATCCGTGGTTATCCACGGGCTCTTAGGTACTTGCTCACTATGTTTTCAAAAGTTTGCTTTTCTTTGTGTTTGTGGGTTTTGGAAAGAGTTTTGTTTTTGAAGAGGGTGTAAGTGCGAAAAGTTTTGTTTTGTTTTAAAAGGAGCAAGTACTTAAGAACATCTACCTACTCAAAAAGGAATTAAACTGTGCAAATGTCCTTTAGACAGTGCTATCCCACTATTGAGGAGCAGGTAGCACCGTCGTTGGAGTTTTCGAGTCAATTCGATTAAGGGACGTGTGGTCACTAAAGCAATATTAGGATGCTTTAGCGGTAACCCTAATGTCTTAGATCATTTTTATCGAGGCAACCATTTCGAGGCAACTTTGATCTTTGGACAAGAGGGCGACCTCTAAGACTTACTATACTCAATGACCACGTTCGAGGCAACCAAGTGAGGCGTACCCTAAGAGTGGCATGTGCGAGTGTGTCAATTTTCAGTTTATATTATCTTTGTACATGTTATGGTGAGCTACGGTTGATTTAAAGGTTAATCTTGTCATGCAATCCTAGTTAGCATACATCTAATTAGTTAATATATGTATAGGAATTTAAAGTGCGGGAATTGTAAATCCTACGCTATTACAAGGCTTCGGGGAGGGGGATTATTTACATGTCCAAAAATTGGGGGAATAAAAGCAGTAAAGTGTAAAAGTCTTAGTCAAGCTATCACAAACCAGTAGGCAATTATAATAAAATAAACGCGCGCGAATCTGAAAATAACCTCTAAAAATCCTAAGAATAAAATATTTTTGTTGTTTTATTTTATTTTGGGAAAATGATCTAAATCTACTTAATTTTAGTTTTTGAGAAAATGATCTAAATCTATTTAATTTTAGTTTTGGAAAAATGTTAAGATAATTAAATGATTAATTAACAAAGTTAATTTAATAGAAAAAAAAACTAGCCTAATGTTTTTGTGTTTTTGATTTTATGTTGATTAAAAAAAGAAATGAAATGGTCAAAACAAAAATGAAATCGAAGGAACAGGCAGTAAATAAAAAAAAGTATAATTCTAGAGGCCTGGGTCGAAAGAGGTGTGGGATGTCTTTCGACCCAGTGAAGAGGCTTGATTGAAGGTGCCTGAGGGGCTGCACTCCGGGGATGTTCGATCTGGATATGTCATCCTTCGATATGGAAATCCTGGATCCAGTTCGAAGCTAAGCTGCTAAGCTTAGAAGCTCTGAACAGGATTCTGAGAAGATATTTCCTGCAAAAACGAGACAAATGTTAAAGGTCCAGGAGGGATTTTACCCCCTGATTTGAATCTCCTCCCAATTCTGATCCTTCCTCAACGTGAATATGCTGAATCTGGGTCTGGGTTCGTTTTATCCTGAGATTCGAAGGAGAAACTCAGATCGTGCCCAAGCAATGGCACGATCTCATCTTTGCGCTGTAGCTTACATGAAACATAATCAGTAATAACAGGAATACATATGCAATGCATATTTAAATGTCATGAGGGTGCAATTTTGATTTTGCAAACCCTTACCAATTAAAGATGTATGATCTGTGGCGCTGGGTGTGGAGATGTTTGCTGAATGACTGCTTTGGCTTAGATTACTTCTGAAAATATTGACAACCTTTGGTGGGTTGTGGGCAGCGTATCTCCAAATCCCCTATTTTTTTCTGTGTTTCGTTTCTTTTCTCTATTTTTTTCCTGTGTTTTTTCGTATCCTCTGCACTGTATGTTGGCCCTTGTATTTATAGGAGCGTGAGGGTGCTTGAAAATGGCAAGGGACAACCTTTTAACCAGGCCTTTAAAGCCATGAGACAAGAATCAGACATATTAAAATATTTCCTTTTTTGAAATATTCATGTCTCTTTGGAATCTGGAATGAACCTGGACACTTTTGATCTTCGAATGCCTTCAGGCCCTGCTCTTCGATTGGTCTTGATCAGCTCTTGTGGAGTTAGGAACAGAAAAGGCAAGAATCTGGCCTTTAACTCAGGAATTGAATCCACAATCAGCATTTAATTATTTCTATGTTTGCAAGGGAAACATGCCATTTTCTCATGTTCAGTGTACCTGGACATGTTTTTTGAGTGCCCACTTGATGGCCTCTTTCGAATGGTCTGGAAGGAGTTCTTCAAATGGCCCTTGTCCAAATACCAATCGAAGGGTATTTATTGAAATATCAATCGAAGAGTCCTTTGCTGCGCCAATCGAAAGATCTTGTTCAGATACCAATCGAAGGGTACTAATTAAAATTCCAATCGAAAGGCTTTGTTAACAGGCCAATCAAAAGGTGCTGTTCATGCTAATCTAAGGACATGGTTAACATGCTTGTCGAAGCTGCCTTGACACAATGCTAAATCGAAGGATCCCTTGGTACGCCAATTGAAAGACTTGGCCCAGGGTGCCAAACGAAAAGGTCTTTCAGAATTCTAATCGAAGGCCTTGACATAATGCCAATCGAAGTGCTTGTCCATAATGCCAATCGAAAGGCTCCTTCAGAATATCAATCGAAGGGTCTTTAAGAATGCCAATCGAAGGGTCTTTCAGAATGCCAATCGAAGACCTTGACATAATGCAAATCGAAGTGCTTGTCCATAATTCCAATCGAAAGGCTCCTTCAGAATACCAATCGAAGGGTCTTTCAGAATGCCAATTGAAAGGTACTTAAAGCACCACTCAAAAATTTTCTTTTTCGTTAGCCAAGGGTTTGTGATCAACCATGCAGGGGGAAGACTTTGGAAAAAATGAGAGGGCAAATTTTGGGGTGCAACAGTTGCCCCTGTTCAATTTTCTTAAACCTGAGGATATAGATTGGCTTTCGAGCCTTTCGTGATCCGAAGGTGGAAGATAATTGAACACTAGAGTGCCTAGAAAATTTGCATTCGAAGATGTGTTGGTTGATTATGTAGGGAATGGGCTTAAAGATGCAATTTGGAGAGGTAATGGAAAGTCATTGGAGATGGGCTTAAAGTTGCCATCCAGGGGCGATTGCTGGACTGTATTTGAATGAGTGACAAAATTACATCCGAATCTGGATCGTATTTGGACTGTTATTTGAAGGTCTCTGATTGCCTGTCATTAACTGGAAGAAATAAATCTAACCAGAGGAGGTCTTTTTTGATAATGATGTGTGATGAAGGAATCTGAGACGATTGCTACTCCAAACAGATGATGAAGGAATTTTGGACGATTACTACCTCAGCAGGATGATGAAGGAATCTTGGATGACTTCTACCTCAGCAGGATGGTGGAGGAATCTTGGATGACTACTAAAACAGCAGGATGATGAAGGAATCTTGGATGACTTCTACCTCAGCAGGATGATGAAGGAATCTTGGACGATTACTACCTCAGCAGTATGATGAAGGAATCTTGGATGACTTCTACCTCAGCAGGATGATGGAGGAATCTTGGACGATTACTACCTCAGTAGGATGATGAAGGAATCTTGGATGACTTATACCTCAGCAGGATGATGAAGGAATCTTGGAAGATTACTACCTCATCAGGATGATGAAGGAATCTTGGACGACTTCTACCTCAGCAGGATGATGAAGGAATCTTGGACGATTACTACCTCAACAGGATAATGAAGGAATCTTGGACGATTTCTACCTCAGCAGGATGATGAAGGAATCTTGGACGATTACTACCTCAGCAGGATGATGAAGGAATCTTGGATGACTTCTACCTCAGCAGGATGATGGAGAAATCTTGGACGATTACTACCTCAGCAGGATGATGAAGGAATCTTGGATGACTTCTACCTCAGCAGGATGATGAAGGAATCTTGGATGACTTCTACCTTAGCAGGATGATGAAGGAATCTTGGACGATTACTACCTCAGCAGGATGATGAAGGAATCTTGGATGACTTCTACCTCAGCAAGATGATGAAGGAATCTTGGACGATTACTACCTCAGCAGGATGATGAAGGAATCTTGGATGACTTCTACCTCAGCAGGATGATGGAGGAATCTTAGACGATTACTACCTCAGCAGGATGATGAAGGAATCTTAGATGACTTCTACCTCAGCAGGATGATGAAGGAATCTTGGACGACTTCTACCTCAGCATGATGATAGAGGAATCTTGGATGACTTCTACCTCAGCAGGATGATGAAGGAATCTTGGATGATTACTACCTCAACGGGATGATGAAGGAATCTTGGATGATTACTACCTCAACGGGATGATGAAGGAATCTTAGACGATTACTACCTCAGCAGTTTGATGAAGGAATCTTGGACGATTACTACCTCAACGGGATGATGAAGGAATCTTGGATGATTACTACCTCAGCAGGATGATGAAGGAATCTTGGATGATTACTACCTCAGCAGGATGATGAAGGAATCTTGGATGACTTCTACCTCAGCAGGATGATGAAGGAATCATGGACGATTACTACCTCAGCAGGATGATGAAGGAATCTTGGACGATTACTACCTCAGCAGGATGATGAAGGAATCTTGGACGATTACTACCTCAACAGGATGATGAAGGAATCTTGGACGACTTCTACCTCAGCAGGATGATGAAGGAATCTTGGATGATTACTACCTCAGCAGGATGATGAAGGAATCTTGGATGATTACTACCTCAGCAGGATGATGAAGGAATCTTGGATGACTTCTACCTCAGCAGGATGATGGAGGAATCTTGGACGATTACTACCTCAACAGGATGATGAAGGAATCTTGGATGACTTCTACCTCAGCAGGATGATGAAGGAATCTTGGATGATTAGTACCTCAGCAGGATGATGAAGGAATCTTGGATGACTTCTACCTCAGCAGGATGATGGAGGAATCTTGGATGACTTCTACCTCAGCAGGATGATGAAGGAATCTTGGACGATTACTACCTCAACGGGATGATGAAGGAATCTTTGATGATTACTACCTCCGCAGGATGATGAAGGAATCTTGGACGATTACTACCTCAACGGGATGATGAAGGAATCTTGGATGATTACTACCTCAGTAGGATGATGAAGGAATCTTGGATGATTACTACCTCAGCAGGATGATGAAGGAATCTTGGATGACTTCTACCTCAGCAGGATGATGAAGGAATCTTGGACGATTACTACAACAGCAGGATGATGAAGGAATCTTGGATGATTACTACCTCAGCAGGATGATGAAGGAATCTTGGATGACTTCTACCTCAGCAGGATGATGAAGGAATCTTGGACGATTACTACCTCAGCAGGATGATGAAGGAATCTTGGATGACTTCTACCTCAACAGGATGATGAAGGAATCTTGGACGATTACTACCTCAGCAGGATGATGAAGGAATCTTGGATGACTACTACAACAACAGGATGATGAAGGAATCTTGGATGACTACTACAACAGCAGGATGATGAAGGAATCTTGGATGACTTCTACCTCAGCAGGATGATGAAGGAATCTTGGACGATTACTACCCCAGCAGGATGGTGAAGGAATCTTGAACGATTACTACCTCAACGGGATGATGAAGGAATCTTGGATGACTTCTACCTCAGCAGGATGATGAAGGAATCTTGGACGATTACTACCTCAACAGGATGATTAAGGAATTTTGGACGATTACTACCTCAGCAGGATGGTGAAGGAATCTTGGACGATTACTACCTCAGTAGGATGGTGAAGGAATCTTGGACGATTACTACCTCAACAGGATGATGAAGGAATCTCGGATGACTACTACAACAGCAGGATGATGAAGGAATCTTGGATGACTTCTACCTCAGCAGGATGATGAAGGAATCTTAGACGATTACTACCTCAGCAGGATGGTGAAGGAATCTTGGATGATTACTAACTCAGCAGGATGATGAAGGAATCTTGGACGATTACTACCTCAGCAGGATGGTGAAGGAATCTTGGATGACTTCTACCTCAGCAGGATGATGAAGGAATCTTGGACGATTACTACCTCAACGGGATGATGAAGGAATCTTGGATGATTACTACTTCAGCAGGATGATGAAGGAATCTTGGATGATTACTACCTCAACAGGACGATGAAGGAATCTTGGATGATTACTACCTCAGCAGGATGATGAAGGAATCTTGGATGATTACTACCTCAACAGGATGATGAAGGAATCTTGGATGACTTCTACCTCAGCAGGATGATGAAGGAATCTTGGACGATTACTACCTCAGCAGGATGATGAAGGAGTCTTGGACGATTACTACCTCAGCAGGATGATGAAGGAATCTTGGATGACTTCTACCTCAGCAGGATGATAAAGGAATCTTGGATGATTACTACCTCAGCAGGATGATGAAGGAATCTTGGATGACTTCTACCTCAGCAGGACGATGGAGGAATCTTGGACGATTACTACCTCAGCAGGATGATGAAGGAATCTTGGATGACTTCTACCTCAGCAGGATGATGAAGGAATCTTGGACGATTACTACCTCAGCAGGATAATGAAGGAATCTTGGATGACTTCTACCTCAGCAGGACGATGGAGGAATCTTGGATGACTTCTACCTCATCAGGATGATGAAGGAATCTTGGATGATTACTACCTCAACGGGATGATGAAGGAATCTTGGATGATTACTACCTCAGCAGGATGATGAAGGAATCTTGGACGATTACTACCTCAACGGGATGATGAAGGAATCTTGGATGATTACTACCTCAGCAGGATGATGAAGGAATCTTGGATGATTACTACCTCAGCAGGATGATGAAGGAATCTTGGATGACTTCTACCTCAGCAGGATGATGAAGGAATCTTGGACGATTACTACAACAGCAGGATGATGAAGGAATCTTGGATGATTACTACCTCAGCAGGATGATGAAGGAATCTTGGATGACTTCTACCTCATTAGGATGATGAAGGAATCTTGGACAATTACTACCTCAGCAGGATGATGAAGGAATCTTGGATGACTTCTACCTCAGCAGGATGATGAAGGAATCTTGGACGATTACTACCTCAGCAGGATGATAAAGGAATCTTGGATGACTACTACAACAACAGGATGATGAAGGAATCTTGGATGACTACTACAACAACAGGATGATGAAGGAATCTTGGATGACTTCTACCTCAGTAGGATGATGAAGGAATCTTGGACGATTACTACCTCAGCAGGATAATGAAGGAATTTTGGACGATTACTATCTCAGTAGGATGGTGAAGGAATCTTGGACGATTACTACCTCAGCAGTATGGTGAAGGAATCTTGGACGATTACTACCTCAACGGGATGATGAAGGAATCTCGGATGACTACTACAACAGCAGGATGATGAAGGAATCTTGGATGACTTCTACCTCAGCAGGATGATGAAGGAATCTTGGATGATTACTACCTCAGCAGGATGGTGAAGGAATCTTGGACGATTACTACCTCAGCAGGATGGTGAAGGAATCTTGGACGATTACTACCTCAGCAGGATGGTGAAGGAATCTTGGACGATTACTACGTCAACGGGATGGTGAAGGAATCTTGGATGATTACTACCTCAGCAGGATGATGAAGGAATCTTGGACGATTACTACCTCAGCATGATGGTGAAGGAATCTTGGACGATTACTACCTCAGCAGGATGGTGAAGGAATCTTGGATGATTACTACCTCAATAGGAAATGAAGGAATCTTTGACGACTGCTACTCCAAAAGGTAATGACTTTTATCTGTCGATCGATCTTTCCTGAAAAGGTAAAGAGTTAATTGTATGCAATGTCATGAAGTATGCAGTGTGTAATGATGTTCTCAAAATAAATGAGATTTATGTTATATGTATTTTGTATGCATATGCTTTGAATGTTATTGAAATGTAATTTTGTCTTGGAGAATAAATTCTTGACAAGTGTTGGGGAGTTATTAAATCCTGGACTGCTGTTGAAGAGTAGGTATGTCTTCAAACTTTGCTTAGAATGTTTCCACTGAGGATCCTTGTTTTGTTAAGGAGAACTCCGTTGGGGAAAGTTGTGAACTCTGTGGAGAGTATTGATTCATTCTTGGGGAACAAGTTCAGGAGTCTCAGTTGTCGGTTGCTCTACTGGGGAGTCAAAGTTAAACTGACATCTGGTCGGGTCCAGGTTTCACAGTAACTTGCTGGGGATTGTAGAGTAGTCTACCGGGGAAGAGGAGTTGTGGTCCTTTAATTTGTAGTAGTCGGCGAGGCAAACTCAAGCTGGGGATTCCTGCCATTTGTTGGAGAAATAAACCCTGTTGCCGGTCTGCTAGAGAGGTGACGACTTCGTTGGGGGAAGTCCTCGAGGATTCTTGAGGTTGATTCAGCTGGGGAAAGGTTTTCAGAGATTAAACCCTTACTGGGAGTCATCCTATGAGAAGGATTTTGGGGAGATTTGTCATTGCCCCTAGTAGTAAGTGTTTGTGACATTGCCAGAAAAATGTTTGATTGTACGCAACCCTTCACTGAGATTGATGTTCAATGCCCCAAGTGACGGAGATGGAGACTTGCCCCTGGTTACTCTGCACTTCTTCAGAGATTTATTGAAATCTTGACTGGACTGCCCCAGGTGTGCTGGATAGTGACATGTCAAGTCCCCTTGTTGATAGGAGATTTGTCAATGGAAGTGTCATCTTTTTTGAAGTGATTTTGGTCACTGAGAGGGCTTTCGTTCATCGGATATTCGTTGTGTGAATTTCTCCGCTGTCAAACAAATAGCCAAATGCAAACAGTGATATTCAAATAATGCAAAGTTTATGCTTGTCTCGAAGTTTTGAAAAATGTGTTTTTTAGCAGAAAACTCTTTATAAGACAAATTCAACACAAGATTTAGGGCAAAGCCTTACAGGAGTCAGGATACCTTTTGTGACAGTATGCTTTCGAACTAACCCATGCTTCAGTTAGGACTTTTGAAGGGTTGTAACGTGGCTTGGTTCACGGTTTAAGAAACAAAGGATAAAGGCTCAAAGTATATTTGTACCCACCCGCTCTTCGTGATGTTCTTTAATCCTAAACTCAGTTAATTGTGCATTTGAACTCCAAATGAGTCTGGAACGACGTTTTTGGTGATGGTTCACACAAGTTGAATTTGTTGGAAGGCAGTCATTTTTGCAACATTTTTCATGTTGTTGAGGATTTTTAGCGACCTCGTTCTTTTGATTTGTTATCCCTAACTTTTGCCTGACTGTTCCTGTTTTCGAGATTACAGGCAGCGGGATACCCCGGCTTTCTTAAGCCTCCTTTATAGGTTTTGGCTCAGTGGGCTTTTCTCTTTTGAGGGATTGACTGCCTATGAGACAAGGAACCACCACTGTCTTTTGATTCCAGAGGAATGCTTTTGATGTCATTCGTTATATTATGAACTGAGAGTTTTGCGACTTAAAGCGCATTTGAATTAACTGAGAGACTACCCTGCCCCAGGTTTTGATTAAAGGTTTCAATTTGTGTTAAAATAGAAAACTTCTACTTCTTTGACTCGAAGGGGTTGACTATGGATTATCTTCCTTATAACTCCAGTGTTTAGGATTTGAAAGAAACGCCTGTACATCGTCAGCAAGGTCTGTCCAAAAGCATACTGTATGAGATTATGCCATTGTTTCGTCATCCTCCCTCTAAAGGCTTGTAACTTTTAGCAAGAGTTGAATGTCATAAAGTGAGTAAAAAAACATAGTTTAAATGTAATGAAAATGAGTGGATCAAATCAAGATAAACATATGCAATGCATTAATGAAACAGAGTTTGACATTAATAGATAATTGTTTGAATAACAAAAGAGATTACAACTTGAAAATTCAAATGAAACAAAGACATTCTCAATGATTTGGCATAGGAGCAGTGATCACATTTGGGGTCTCTGGAGGGTCAAACTTGATCTCCTTGGCATCAATCAAGTCTTGAATCTTGTTCTTCAAAGTCCAACAGTCGTCGGTGTCATGTCCAGGACTGTCAGAATGGTAGGCACATCTTTCATTGGGATTGTACCTTGGGGAGGCTATGTTGGGATTCTTAGGAGGGTCCCTTAACGTCACCAGATTTAATATCAACAGGTGTTGTAAAGCCTGAGACAGCGACATGTTGAGCTTAGTAAATTGCCTCTTGGGCATATTTGGCTTACTCTGATCAACCCGTTGTTTATGGCAAGGTTGTTGTTGGACCCTTGAGGTAGTAGTAACTTGGAGAGGTCTATTCTTCGTCAAACCAAACCTTTGACTTCTCGGAAGTTGATTAATGACTTGGTCCCTGGCCTTGACTGTTTGCTTCATGTTGTTGTATCTGTCTTGATGAAGCTGGTTGATAATGGTTCTCAGCTCTTCTTGTTCCCGAGCTAAGCCTTGGATAAGAGCCATATGCCCCAGCATCTGGGTTTTCATGGCACTGAATTCAGCTTGTAGTTGCTCCATTCGTTCGTCCTTATTGTCTTCAGGACTTTTCTTGACCAAATTCCCCATGAGGAGTGTTCTCAACTCTTCCTGCCCCTTGGATAGGTTTAGGAAGATTTCCTTGAACTGAGTCTCTTGAGTATGAAGGTCCTGGTTGTCTTGTTGGAGAGCCATTGCTGAAATAAACAGCGAGAACATGAGAGACTTGTACTGGAAGACCTGTTATGCAATGATATGTATGATATATGTATGCAATGTTTTCAAGGATCTCGCGGGGTAAACAAGAAACTGTTAGAATTTGAATCTTGTAGCTTTGATTGAAGGAACTCCATGTCGTTAAGAGTCCTTCTTCAAGAGTCAAGCTCACCATATCGAGTGGGTTATAGCCCCTGACTCAAGTTATCGTGCTTGGATTTCTAGACAACCTTGGCTAGAGGAAAATAAATCCCCTTTGCCCCTTGCTAGACTTTTGATTTACCATAACCTGCATCACAAGCCCTTGAGATCCTTGAAATGGTTAAGGAAATGTTAAGGCATGATGTTATGATGTGTATGATATGCGTTTAAGCAAAAGGGTGAGGTGATGTAAGTAAACCCTGTAATAAGTCCAAATTATTGGATAAGGACTGTAAACAAAACCAGCAAGGAACTCATGTTGTCAGATAACAAGAATGTGCAAGTAGTTCAAGTTTGAAGGCACACAAGTCACACATATAGCCTTAAGTTTAGGCTGGCATGGAGTTTAGGCATTACCCTCTTTCAGTTTAGTTGGTTTAAACCTGTCTGAAAAATAGTAACCGGGTTCTAGAGGATCTCAATATCACTGACTACCCTCAATTGGTCATAATTCCAGTTTAGTAACCTTTTCTTGCGGTCGGAATCATTGCGAGAGTTTAGACTCAATGAGTGTAGCATACTGCTACTGTTCTATGGCCAAGTTGGTCAATTTAAGGTTCTAAGGTCAGTTGGTGCTTAATGACTCCTTAGAAGACCCATATTCTCCTCGTTTCAACACAAGGGATATCGGTACAGACTAAGGTGCCACACCAACGTAGCTACTGCTTCATCCGTGTCGGTATACGCCAGACATATCCCTCACAGTTTATTGCTACTTACAAGGGTATCCCCAGATTCAGGTTAGGATCAATAGAACTCTGATACAAGCCCACAAAATTAAAGCATACAAATCATACAATTGAAAACATAGTGATCTAATCCTAAGGTACACCCCACTTATATATCCCCAGCAGAGTCGCCAGTTCTGTGATCGGTGGGAATAGAACTGACTGTTTTGGAATGCTGGTTCGCGTTTGCGTTTGTTTTCGCAAAATGTCGCGGTAAGCAAGAGTCGCCACCGTCTTTTATTTTATCCAACAAGGAAAGGACAAAAGCACAGAAAAATTCCTTTTCGAGATATTTCTCGGGTTCGGGAGGTAGATTATAGAAAGGGAAGGTATTAGCACCCTTTCTATCCGTGGTTATCCACGGGCTCTTAGGTACTTGCTCACTATGTTTTCAAAAGTTTGCTTTTCTTTGTGTTTGTGGGTTTTGGAAAGAGTTTTGTTTTTGAAGAGGGTGTAAGTGCTAAAAGTTTTGTTTTGTTTTAAAAGGAGAAAGTACTTAAGAACATCTACCTACTCAAAAAGGAATTAAACTGTGCAAATATCCTTTAGACAGTGCTATCCCACTATTGAGGAGCAGGTAGCACCGTCGTTGGAGTTTTCGGGTCAATTCGATTAAGGGACGTGTGGTCACTAAAGCAATATTAGGATGCTTTAGCGGTAACCCTAATGTCTTAGATCATTTTTATTGAGGCAACCATTTCGAGGCAACTTTGATCTTTGGACAGGAGGGCGACCTCTAAGACTTCCTATACTCAATGACCACGTTCGAGGCAACCAAGTGAGGCGTACCCTAAGAGTGGCATGTGCGAGTGTGTCAATTTTCAGTTTATATTATCTTTGTACATGTTATGGTGAGCTACGGTTGATTTAAAGGTTAATCTTGTCATGCAATCCTAGTTAGCATACATCAAAACAGTTAATATATGTATAGGAATTTAAAGTGCGGGAATTGTAAATCCTACGCTATTACAAGGCTTCGGGGAGGGGGATTATTTACATGTCCAAAAATTGGGGGAATAAAAGCAGTAAAGTGTAAAAGTCTTAGTCAAGCTATCACAAACCTGTAGGCAGTTATAATAAAATAAACACGCGCGAATCTGAAAATAACCTCTAAAAATCCTAAGAATAAAATCTTTTTGTTGTTTTATTTTATTTTGGGAAAATGATCTAAATCTACTTAATTTTAGTTTTTGAGAAAATGATCTAAATCTACTTAATTTTAGTTTTGGAAAAATGTTAAGATAATTAAATAATTAATTAACAAAGTTAATTTAATAGAAAAAAAACTAGCCTAATGTTTTTGTGTTTTTGATTTTATGTTGATTAAAAAAAGAAATGAAATGGTCAAAACAAAAATGAAATCGAAGGAACAGGCAGTAAATAAAAAAAAAGTATAATTCTGGAGGCCTGGGTCGGAAGAGGTGTGGGTTGTCTTTCAACCCAGTGAAGAGGCTTGATCGAAGGTGCCTGAGGGGCTGCACTCTGGGGGTGTTCGATCTGGATATGTCATCCTTCGATCTGGAAATCCTGGATCCAGTTCGAAGCTAAGCTTCTAAGCTTCGAAGCTCTGAACAGGATTCTGAGAAGATATTTCCTGTAAAAACGAGACAAATGTTAAAGGTCCAGGAGGGATTTTACCCCCTGATTCGAATCTCCTCCCAATTCTGATCCTTCCTCAACGTGAATCTGCTGAATTTGGGTCTGGGTTCATTTTATCCTGAGATTCGAAGGAAAAACTCAGATCGTGCCCAAGCAATGGCACAATCTCATCTTTGCGCTGTAGCTTACATGCAACATAATCAGTAATAACAGGAATACATATGCAATGCGTATTTAAATGTCATGAGGGTGCAATTTTGGTTTTGCAAACCCTTACCAATTAAAGATGTATGATCTGTGGCACCGGGTGTGGAGATGTTTGCTGAATGACTACTTTGGCTTAGATTACTTCTGAAAATATTGACAACCTTTGGTGGGTTGTGGGCAACGTATCTCCAAATCCTCTGTTTTTTCTGTGTTTCGTTTCTTTTCTCTATTTTTTTCCTGTGTTTTTTCGTGTTCTCTGCACTGTATGCTGGCCCTTGTATTTATAGGAGCGTGAGGGTGCATGAAAATGGCAAGGGACAACCATTTAAACAGGCCTTTAAATCCATGAGACAAGAATCAGACATATTAAAATATTTCCTTTTTTGAAATATTCATGTCTCTTTGGAATCTGGAATGAACCTGGACACTTTTGATCTTCGAATGCCTTCAGACCCTGCTCTTCGATTGGTCTTGATCAGCTCTTGTGGAGTTAGGAACAGAAAAGGCAAGAATCTGGCCTTTAACTCAGGAATTGAATCCACAATCAGCATTTAATTATTTCTATGTTTGCAAGGGAAACATGCCATTTTCTCATGTTCAGTGTACTTGGACATGTTTTTTGAGTGCCCTCTTGATGGCCTCTTTCGAATGGCCTGGAAGGAGTTCTTCAAATGGCCCTTGTCCAAATACCAATCGAAGGGTATTTATTGAAATATCAATCGAAGAGTCATTTGCTGCGCCAATCGAAAGATCTTGTTCAGATACCAATCGAAGGGTACTAATTAAAATTCCAATCGAAAGGCTTTGTTAACAGGCCAATCGAAAGGTGCTGTTCATGCTAATCGAAGGACATGGTTAACATGCCTGTCGAAGCTGCCTTGACACAATGCTAAATCGAAGGATCCCTTGGCACGCCAATTGAAAGACTTGGCCCAGGGTGCCAAACAAAAAGGTCTTTCAGAATTCTAATCGAAGGCCTTGACATAATGCCAATCGAAGTGCTTGTCCATAATTCCAATCGAAAGGCTCCTTCAGAATATCAATCGAAGGGTCTTTCAGAATGCCAATAGAAGGGTCTTTCAGAATGCCAATCGAAGGCCTTGACATAATGCAAATCGAAGTGCTTGTCCATAATGCCAATCGAAAGGCTCCTTCAGAATACCAATCGAAGGGTCTTTCAGAATGCCAATCGAAAGGTACTTAAAGCACCACTCAAAAATTTTCTTTTTCCTTAGCCAAGGGTTTATGATCAACCATGCATGGGGAAGACTTTAGAAAACATGAGAGGGCAAATTTTGGGGTGCAACAGCATGATACCAATAATTGTTGGGTGCTTAAGAAAAAAATCCAAGACCTGATAGATGCTAAGGAGGTAGAGTTTGATGCTCCTGAGAAGCCCAATGTGATTTCTGCCCCAATGCCCTAGCACGGTCATAATGTTCATGCCGGTATGGAAGACCTTCGTGTTACCAATGTTGCTGACCTTTTGACTCCCTTACCAGTGATTAAAGTGAATTTGATGAGAGTCGGGATATTCCCAGGCTGCGGAAAGGATTGTTACTTTTGTTTAAACATACGAGCTGACTGCCCAATGTTGAAATCAGGTATCCAACGCCTGATGGATACCCAAGAGATACTCTTCCAAAAGACCCCTGTTGATACCTTCACTCCTGTTACTCCTGCTACTTTTTCTACTTCAACCAACGATATTGCAATAATAACCATCTTCGACAATCTTCCCAAGGCTTGCAAAAGGCCTGTCAAGATTACACCTGATCCTGAATTTGTACCATTAAAAATCACCATGCCGGGGCCTGTCCCGTATCAATCTAACAAGACGATACCATGGAACTACGGAGGAGAAATCTTCTATCATGGTATCAAACAGATTGAAGGAGTCCAAGATAATTCTGAAGAGGAAACCCCTGATATAGGGAACATTGCAGGAACAAGTAAGATAACCCGCAGCGGACGGATTTTTTCTCCGGAGATTGCTCCCCCTCGAGCAGTTTTCGGACCCTCGAAAGCTTCTGTGCCTGTTAAGCCATATGTGCAGGGCCCGATAATTGAAGAATTGGATACTCCTGAAGTAAGACCATCTGTTGATACTACCGACAAGGGTAAGGGGATACTAGAAGCGCCTGTCAGGACGAAGGCTCATGCTGTGGTTATCCCCGAAATCACCCAAAAAGAAATGGAAGAAATCCTGAAGATAATCAGAAAGAGCAACTACGACGTCGTGGAACAGCTAGGGCAGACCCCTTCTAAAATATCCATGTTGGCTCTTCTACTCAGCTCTGAGGCCCATGCTAAGGCCCTGATCAAATTTTTGAAGGCGGCACACGTGCCCCAAGAAACTTCGGCTGACCAGTTTCAGGAGTGCGTGGCCAGTCTTACTGCTGATAATAGGCTTGGATTTTCTGATGCTGATTTGACTCCCAAAGGAAGGAAACACAACGACACGCTACATGTCTCAGTTGAATGCAGGGGAACCACCCTCGCCCATGTCTTAGTTGATACCAGTTCTTCCTTGAATGTGTTGCCGAAGAAAGCGTTGGACCGTTTGGACTACGAAGGATTGACCCTCAAACCTAGTAACATCGTTGTTAGGGCCTTTGATGGGTCCAAAAGAATGGTTCACGGAGAGGTTAGCATTCCTATCAAAGTAGGCACAGAAGTTTTCGACTCCGCCTTTTATGTGATGGACATTCGTCCTTCATATTCGTGTTTGTTAGGAAGACCGTGGATCCATTATGCTGGGGCAGTTACCTCCTCTTTGCACCAAATGCTGAAATATCCTGTTAAGGGTAAGATTATAACGGTGCACAGCGAGGAAGAGTACATGATAAGTTACCTCAACTCCTTCCGCTATGTGGAGTTGGATGGCGAGTTCATCGAAACACCTTTCCAACATTTTGAGGAAGTGTCTCCTGAGGTCGCAGTTGCAAAGACAATGGTTGAGGTGCCTATCGTTCCCAAGCATGTATCTAGGATGGCATCTCTCAAGGACGCAGAGGCGTTAATTAAAGAAGGAAAGAGTACAGTATGGGGGCAATTGCCTGATTTTCCCCATAAGACGGACAAATTTGGACTAGGGTTTACCGCTGCAGGACAGAAGGCCATGCGTCGCTCCAAGGCTGGAGGGCCACCCGTAAGGATCACTCGCCACAAAATTAATGCTGTAGAAGATGAAGATGAAGAGGGCCACTTTGAAGATTGGATCTTTCCAACCGTCGAAGGGGGTTTAAACAACTGGGAAGCAAAGGATTTTATTCCCATCACCTTCATCAACCAGTAATTTTATCTTTGAACAATTTCCTATTTTGGTCTGTAATAACTAAACAATTCGTACACTATTTTCACCTTATGCCTTGCCCGGGGCATATAAGTCCATTTGTAAGGGCTTGATTTTATTCATTATCATATGCCATGTTTTAATGAATCATTGGACGCTTTCATCTATAAACTTTTATGTTCATTTTCTTTCCTTTTGCATTTTTGTTTTATTTAAGGATGGCTATCCCTTACACACACCCACACTCACAAATGCAGGTACCCATCCATTCCAGATTCCCTGGGTGACTATTCTGCTTTAGCCTTTGGTAACTCTGAATATTTGGTCAATCATGCTGAGTACGAAGTTGATGAAGACTGTGAAGTGTCGGGAGAGTTAGCCAGACTTTTGCAACAAGAAGAGAGGGCTATTCTGCCTCATGAAGAGTTTCTAGAAACCATCAACTTGGGAACAGAGGAAGACAAGAAAGAGGTTAAGGTGGGTGCCAACCTGGAACCAAGTGTCAAAGAGCGCTTAGTGCAGTTGTTGAACGAATATGTTGAAATCTTCGCCTGGTCTTAAGAAGACATGCCGGGATTAGACACATATATCGTGGTTCACCGTCTCCCTACAAGAGAAGACTGTCCACTGATCAAGCAAAAGGTCCACCGAATGAGGCCCGGCATGTCTGAGAAGATCAAAGCTGAGGTGATGAAGCAATTCAACGCTGGCTTTCTAGATGTTACTTCCTATCCACAATGGGTTGCTAACATTGTGCCCGTACCTAAGAAGGACGGCAAAGTCAGAATGTGTGTGGACTATCGGGATTTAAACAGGGCTAGCCCTAAAGACGATTTTCAACTGCCACACATCGACATCTTGGTTGACAACACAGCTCAACACAAGGTATTTTCCTTCATGGATGGATTCTCGGGATACAACCAGATCAAAATGGCCCCTGAGGACATGGAGAAAACTACTTTTGTCACGCAATGGGGTACCTTCTGCTACAAAGTGATGCCATTCGGACTGAAGAATGTCGGGCAACCTATCAACGCGCCATGGTAGCTTTATTTCATGATATGATACATCATGAGATTGAAGTCTACGTAGATGACATGATAGCCCGATCACAGACAGAGGAATAACACCTTGGTCATCTGCAAAAGCTGTTTGTCAGGTTGAAAGAGTATAAACTCAGACTGAACCCAAGCAAGTGTACTTTTGGAGTTAGGTCTGGTAAACTTTTGGGATTTATTGTTAGCAACAAAGGCATTAAGGTTGATCCAGCTAAAGTAAAGGCTATACAAGAAATTCCTGCCCCCCGAACTGAAAAGGAGGTTAGAGGATTCTTGGGACGCTTAAACTATATCGCAAGGTTCATCTCTCATCTGACATCTACCTGTGAGCCAATTTTCAAACTGTTGAAGAAAGATCAGGTAGTTGAATGGAACAATGATTGTCAAGTTGCTTTTGATAAGATCAAGGAGTATTTACTGGAACCTCCTATCTTGATGCCACCCGTCGAAGGAAGGCCGTTAATCATGTATATGCCTGTTTTGGATAACTCAATGGGGTGCGTACTGGGCCAACATGACGAGTCTGGCCGAAAAGAGCATGCCATTTATTACCTTAGCAAAAAGTTTACCGACTGTGAGACCCGTTACTCACTGCTCGAGAAAACTTGATGCGCTTTGGTATGGGCTGCTCGCCGGCTAAGGCATTATATGTTGACTCATACCACTTTGTTAATTTCCAAGATGGATCCGATCAAGTATATCTTCGAGAAGCCTGCTTTATATGGAAGAATCGCTAGATGGAAAATGATCCTGACTGAGTATGATATCCAGTATACTACCCAAAAAGCTATAAAGGGGAGTGTACTAACTGACCATCTAGCTCATCAAGCCGTCGAAGATTACCAATCTATGAGATTCGACTTCCCTGACGAGGACATCATGACATTGGACAACATTGAAGGTAACGGACCATATGACGGACCTGAACAAGGATCCCGATGGACCCTGTACTTTGATGGTGCTTCAAATGCACTTGGAAACGGTATCAGTGCGGTACTCATTTCTCCGGAAGGTTGCCATACACCCTTCACTTCCCGACTTTACTTCAGTTGTACCAACAACATGGCTGAATATGAAGCTTGCATCTTTAGTCTCAAGGCTGCTATAGACTTGGGAATCAAATCTTTGGTCGTATTTGGGGACTCGGCTTTGGTTATCAGTCAAGTTAAAGGAGAGTGGGACACCAAACATCCTAATCTTATCCCATACAAAGAACATGTCTTGACATTGTTGCCTCATTTCGAGCAGATTACCTTTGAACATTTCTCGTGAGAAGAAAATCAGCTAGCAGATGCTCTGGCTACAATGTCGTCCATGTTTAAACTCAACTGGGA
The DNA here is from genome assembly GCA_948472305.1 of Vicia faba. Taxonomy (NCBI): domain Eukaryota; kingdom Viridiplantae; phylum Streptophyta; class Magnoliopsida; order Fabales; family Fabaceae; genus Vicia; species Vicia faba. Next base: position 827,322,632 of record OX451736.1, read on the forward strand.
TAACGAGGCTCCCCAAATTACCATTGAACGAATGGACGAACCTACGCACTGTCATGAGATTAATACCGAAGAAGTAGTGGAACAATCCTGGTTTCATGAAATCAAAAGGTATCTCAAGACTAGATAATATCCTGAAGGAGCTTCCGTCAATGATAAAAAGTTCTTAAGGAGATTTGCTGCCAAGTTCTTCCTAAGAAATGGCATCCTTTATAAGCGCAGCCATGATTGTGTTCTACTTTGTTGTGTGGACAAGGTTGAAGCAGAGTTGATCATGACCTAAATACATAGTGGCACATTTGGCACCCACTTGAGCGGACATACGATGGCTAAGAAGATTCTAAGGGCAGGCTACTACTGGTCTACCATGGAAGCTGATTGTCATCAACATTCCCGTACCTGCCACAAATGCCAAGTCTATACCGACAAGGTACATATTCCTCCTGTTCCTCTCAATGTTCTGACAGCTCCTTGGCCATTCGCAATGTGGGGCATTGACATGATTGGAGAGATCAAGCCTACGACATCCAATGGGCATCGCTTCATCCTGGTGGCTATTGATTATTTTACCAAGTGGGCCGAAGCAGCTTCCTACGCCTCAGTTACAAAGAATGTGGTTGCCCGCTTCATCAAGTAAAACCTCATGTGCCGGTATGGTATCCTCGACAGGATTATCACGGATAACGGTACAAATTTGAACAACACTATGATCACCGCTCTATGCGAACAATTCAAGATTTATCATCACAATTCATCTCCCTATCGGCCGAAGATGAACGGTGCTGTTGAAGCCGCGAACAAAAATATCAAGAAGATCATTCAAAAGATGACAGTCACCTACAAGGACTGGCATGAGATGTTACCGTTTGCTCTGCACGGGTATCGTACCATGGCACGTACTTCAATAGGGGAAACTCCATTTTCTTTGGTATATGGCATGAAAGCTGTTCTACCTATGGAAGTTCAGATTCCTTCCTTGAGGATTATGAAGGATGCCGGTTTGATTGAAGACGATTGGATTCAGACCCGGTTTGATCAACTTAACTTGATTGACGAGAAGCGACTTACTACTGTTTGCCATGGTCAGACGTATCAAAAACGGATGATCAAGGCTTTCAACAAGAAAGTTAGGCGTCAGGAATATCGAGTCGGAGATCTTGTAATCAAGCGGATCATCTTGCCGCATAGTGACCCCAGGGGCAAGTGAACTCCTACTTACGAAGGACCATTTGTGATCAAGAGCATCTTTTCTGGTGGGGCAATGATTCTGACCACCATGGACGGTGACGACTTTCCGCACCCTGCGAACGCAGACATAGTCAAAAGATACTACGCATAAAACGACCCGACAAGTTGAAAACCCGAAAGGGCGACTTGGGCAAAAATGGGCATCCCGGTGAATCGAAAACCCGAAAGGGCGGTCCAGGCAAAAATTAGGGATAAAACAAAAAAAATATGTACACCCGGCAAGTTGAAAACCCGAAAGGGTGACTTGGGCAAAAAGGGGTTTCCCGGTGGATCGAAAACCCGAAAGGGCGGTCCAGGCAAAAGTTAGGTAATTAAAGCGTATGACTATGTCTCGTCGGATCACTTTAAGAACAATCTCTTCACCAACAAGCTCCAAGCTTCTGATCAATCCAATCATCGGCGGACGAAGCAGCGAATGGATAAGATACTCAGAGTGGTGAAGGCTATAGCAGAATGGGAACCCCATGTAATTGTTACACATAGCCATCTTTCTTTTTGTATAAATTTTTTCTCAATTTTATGACAATATTCTCTTACTAGGATGTCTGTCTCCTTTGTACAAAGATACTTACAAAAGTTAATACAAAAATACTTCAAAGTGCAGAAATTTGCTTGCCTTTCATTCTTTTTTACACTTATGTTTTATTTGAAAACGTCCAATGTTTTGTTAAATAGGCATATGCATTTGAATATAATCACTGCTTACAAATAAAACGAAATTGAGAAGGGATAATTACTGGTAGGTTGAAGGTGTAGGAAGATATCTTTGTGCTGTTCCAGAAGAAGTCCCTTACAACACACCTTTCAGATCCTCAATAAAGCTAAAATTTGAAGTATATTTCCCTAGCGGAGTTAAACTTCAAGATCTCCAGCGGAGCCCGAAAATCCTGAAAAACTATCCCCAGCGGAGCCAGAATATTCTAAACCTTCTTCCCCAGCGAAGTCAAGTTTCCAACTATCAACCCCCGGTGGAAACTGTTCAACTTCCCCCAATTTCCCCAACAGGTTATATTAAAAGTCTGGAAACCAAGCAGATAACAGTTAACTTCTTGTCTTATCCCCAACCAGGATGCTTCCCCAGTAGATTGGCGTATAACCCAAGCTCCTGATTTCACCGGCCAAGTAAACATTCTCCCCACAGAGTTATCTCCCAGCAGATCGAAGATTATCGGTCTCATTTCTCCAAGAAGAAGCCTCCCAGGTTTTAACTCCCTATTAGAGATTTTCAGAATTTTCCTTGGTTCCCAGGAAAGTCATGAAGGATCCTCATTCCCCGTAGAAGTTGTCAGAACCCTTATGAATTCCAGACAAGTCACCAAGGATTTTCAATCCCCAGCATTGGTCCCAGGATTTCTCATCCCCACAAGTCATCAAAGATTTTTAATCCCCAAACAGTCAGCAAGGATTTCTCATCTTCAACAATAAAAGATTTTGAATCCTCAGCATCGGTCAAGAACTTACTTTCTCCGGCAGCAGTCTAAGATTTCATCATTTCTGGCTATCAAGGATTTATTTTCCTCAGCAAGACATCTACTCAGCTTACATGCATAACCATTACATTCATATATCATAAACATTGATGAAACATAGTTCATTGCATCATACATATCATGCAACATAACTTTGTGTTTTAGCTAACATTTTACCCTTTTCAGGATAAGATTAAAAGGCTATCGTTAACAATTAGTCAGATACAGTATGGATACACCCCATACACGGCGGTCATTCTATTACTCATTCAAAATTTCAAGCCAGAAATAGTACGGATACACCCCAGACACGACGGTCATTCTACTACTCATTCAGACTTCAGCAATCAGATACAGACTAGATACGCTCCAGACACGGCGACCATTCTATCTCTCATTCAGATTCTACTATCAACTTCAAGATCAGATACGATCCAAACACGGATACCATTCTGGCCCTTACATCAACAGTTTGATTCTCCCTAGTGCAGTCGCCACGGAAGTCATTATGTCGCTTATTCAGATCCCAGTTACAGTTTCAAATACGCTCCAGACACGGAAGTCATTCTGCTACTCATACAGATCTCAACTTCAGATACAGTCCAGATACGCTCCAGACACGGTTGCCATTCTGTCACTCATTCAGAACTTGTCCTCAGCACACAGTTGCTCCATACACAGATATTTCTCTGTTACCCATTCACAATACAGATACACTCCAGACATGGCAGTAATTCTGATATTCATTCAAAAGTTCAAATACAGTTACAGCTCGGATACGCCCCAGACACGGACGCCATTGCTTTGCTCATACAGACTCAGTCTCCAGATACAGTTCAAATGCATTCCAGACACGGATACCATCTTGATGCTCATTCTTTTGACCTACAACATTACAGTTCAACAAACATTCTTGGATGACATCTTTAAGCCCATCTCCAGCAAGATTCTACCATCTCCAAATGGCATCTTTAAGCCTATTTCCTCAGCTATATTTTGACGAGTGCAAATTTACGGGCACTCTAGTGTCCAATCCTCTTTTACCTTCGAGTCGCGAAAGGCAAACTTGCCAATCTAACTCTTCAGGTTCAAGAAGATTGAACAGGGGCAACTGTTGTACCCCAAAATTTTCCCTCTCATTTTATCAACATTTCTCATCACAAGACTCTTGGAACTCAAGATCAAGATAGGGTTTGCTCTGCTCAAGACACCTCCTTGCACTGTTGACCTAAATTAGGGTTTGAGTTTGCACATGGATATTTTGACCTACAATGCCCTAAGTTAATTTCATACCTCATGTTGGACTCATAAGTTTGTCCATACCAAGTTTCAAGCCTTGAATCAAATTTTTGCCCAGTCAATTGGATAGTTGACCTAGAAATCAACTGTATTGGGGAAAAAGTCAACTGTGGCCAATTGACAGTCAAACCTCATGAATTTTGACCCACATCAACATTATGAACTCATATGAACCATTTGATCAAGTTTGGATCACAATTCCACAAGAAATTTGATCAGATCACCAAAAGGGCAAAATGGTCATTTTTAGGGTTTTGACTGTACAAAGGCAATTTTTGACTGTTTGACCTAACCAATGGAAAATCAAGCTCAACCATGGACTCAAGGACTCAATGAAATTGTCTTGACCCATTCAACAAGTTCAAAAGATCTCAAATGCATAGGATTGATAGATGAATTTTTCAATCAACTGATCAAAATTTAACTGTATACTGAAAAGTGAAACTTTAACTTTTTGGTCAAAATCAAGTGCCAAGAGTCATTTTTCATCAAGACATGTCAAATTATGAAACTTGTTCATCAAGAAACCCAAAATTGCAAATTAGGGTTTAAAATGGAAAAATTTCATAACTTAGAAATTTTCTAAGTTATAAAATTTTCTTATTTTTTCCTAACTTTGTCCCATTTTTTCACCAAGATTAAAATGGATTCAAACAAAACTTACAACATGAAAGTTTTAGTCCATCACAAAATCTACAACTTTGATTCACAAAGTTTTCTCAAAATAAGCTTGGATCTCAAGTTATGAGTTTTGGAACAAGGGTACCTAAAACTTTTAACTTAGAGAAATTTTGCCCTAGTTTAGGCAGGATTTTGACCCATCTTCTTGGCCATTTTTCACATAGTTACACTTGGAGTATTAAGTTTAATTTCAAATATGGATTATATTACATATTTCAAGCTTTCCAAATTGTCCAAGAACTCCTCAAACACCCTTGTGGTTAGGGAGAATCGAATGCTTGGAGTTGGCAAAAACTCACTTTGTAACCATGGCCAATACATGTTCATACCAAGTTGCAAATCTCACCAAACTAGCTTAGTACATAATTACAGGTCTCTAAACCATTCAATACTCAAAAATTGAATGCAAATACATTGGACTTTGGCTTTTTCCTGATCAAGGGAGCATTATACATTGAATAATTCCATTTTGGGCATAAAGATCACACTTCCATTTTCATAAAGCATAACTTTTGCAAAGTTGTTTTTCTTGAGCTTTGAACTTCTTTCTTTGCAGCAAACAAGTTCCACAAACTTAGGCAAAGGTACAAGAAGTTGGTGCATGCTTGGAGATAGCCTGTACAGGCCTATCTCACTTCACTTCGAACTTTGCTTTCAAAACAAGTCAAATGGCCAAAAGCTCATAACTCACACATCTGATATATTGAACTCAAGCAAAGTTTTAAAACAAGTTTTGCATACCCTTGTAAGTCAGAAGCATGAGCCCTTGCCTTCTCAAACCTCCTCATACTCAAAAACCACATTTTCTTGCAAAACAGGGCCAGTTATGCAAATCACAAGCCACAATCAAATCCCCTCGTGCGTTTTGTCCAAAATCACTTCAAACACATTCCAAACAATATACCTAAGCTGTCCAGACCATTCACAAGCTACTATAACTCCATTAACACACATCACCATTTTTGTTTGGAAGCTTTGCATGTTGAGTTCTGTAGCACGATTAATGCCACTTCAAAAGAAACTAAGCGTTGGGAAAGGTTCAGGGGACGTCAAGCAAGCTCAAAAGAACCTCAGGCCCCATTGAAAGTTGTTGCATTGTCCAGCTCGAACTCAACTGAAACAGGTATTTCATGAACTTCTATCTCTCTATTTAGGAACATTTAGCCTTAGGTTTGTGAATGAAAGATGTTGTATTCATTGCCCTGAAACCATACATGTGCTTAGTTTTCATTTATATTAATCGTGCTAGGAGAATTTCATCCATGAACTTTCTGAAAAAACTAGGTTAGAACTTAGGGCCAGAGAAATTCTCTCTGGTCTTTGAGAGTTAGATTTAATGTTTTATATGGTTGAAATTGTTGTTTGATGCTCTACAAGTTTCATTTTTTGAATTTTGTCAAAGGATCACGTTTCCAGGAGTTGGCAGTTTGTACACAGAAGGCGCGTGTTTTTGTTTGAACAGAGGAAGAAGATGAAGTAGCTGGGCTGGGCCTGGTTACTTCCTACTTTTGACACCCCCATTTTCAGTTTCACACCCCCTGCCCCATTTCTTTGTATATTTATTATTTTTGCATTTTAATTTCATTTCTGACTTTATTATTTTATTTCCAAATATAAAAAATGCCTAAAAAATATTTTCATAAATTTTTACATTTTATTTGGTATTTATTTTAATTATTTCCAACATTAAAATGATTAAATACTTTATATTATTTTGTTAAAACTTAAAAATAATGTAAAAAATACTTTTATTTTCATTTATTATTTTTATTCACATTTGAAAATATTTTCTTGAAATATATACATTTTTGTAAATAATTTATTTTATTTTTTACATACTTAATATATTTAATATATATATATATATATATATATATATATATATATATATATATATATATATATATATATATATATATATATATATATATATATATATATATATATATATATATACTTTATTTTATTAAAAAACATAGAATAAAAAACACAAAAATAATATATTTTTATTTTTATTGATATTTTATACTAAAAAATACTATTTTTTCAATATACTTATATTTTTGTACATATTGATACATTTTTGTATATAAATATTAAATAATACCATTTCTTTAAGGAATTAGGGTTTACCCTAAAAATAATTAAAATTAACTTTTTATTTATTTCTTTACATTTCTTCCCATTGAAAATACTTTACATACATAAAAAAATCTTTTTTGCATAATACTTTTTATTTAATATTTATTTGTTGTATTTATTTAAATATTGTACATTTAAATATTATGCCTTGCAAATTCAATTTGGTTGTAATAATTTAGGGTTTAATTTCTTGCAAAATAATCCCCTATTCAAATTTGTACCCCCCTCCCTATATCATGTTGTAATAGCTTAGAGTTTAAATTCTCACACCTTTAAGCTTTCAATTATGCCATGATTAGAGAGTTAGGGTTTGTATGCAAAATCAAAACCAACAAATAGTTTGACCTAATCAAAGACAAAAATGCATGAAAAATAAACACAATGCACACTTTCACTCCTAGGGTTACAATCCACTTGTTGCCTTCAAAAATGGGCCATGGTATGCATGTCAAGTACTTTGGCAAAACAAAAACAAAATAAAAGATCATAGTCCCTCGATGACGCTATCTGAGTTGCCTAAGCAAAATGATCAAGTCCCTCAAGAAAATTGCCAAAAATACTTGACACAATTGCTATCATGATCTATACGATGACCCGCGCCTGTCCTGTTTAACATCCTAACACAAGGTTGTTCATCAAATACAATGGTGAAGCAACACTGTTAAAAGGATTAAAAACACAAGAAAGATCTTTGAGTAAAATAGGGTAGATATCTCTTAGTTACTTGATCAAAAGCTTGCAAAACATCCTTGTTATTTTCAAAATACACTTCACAACACAATTTCAAAACCCTACTTTCAAACATGAAAAACTTTTCAAAAGACAAAAACACCTTTGTATACATTCAAACAAGAATCATTACAAAGGTTGCCACAACGATGGCCTCTTTTCAAAACATCTTTCAAAACCACACACAAAGCACCATTTCAAACAATTGAAAAGCAAAGCAAGTGATCTAAGCAAGTAACTAAGAGCCCATGGATAACAATGGATAGAAAGGGTGCTAATACCTTCCCTTTCTATAATCTACTCCCCGAACCCAAGAAAACATCTCAAAGGTCTTTCCCGTGCTTTTTGACCTTTCCTTAGGATAAAATAAAAAGTCGGTGGCGACTCTTGCTAAACCGAAACATTTGCAAACACAAACACAAAATCCCAAGTCAGTTCTCCCACCGTATCACACACATACATTTCATTTTTTTTAGATGGAGCTTATGCTCGTTGAGATGGCCTGGATTGGCAAATTTTGAGATGAAGGCTATGCCTTGTTGATGCCTCTATTAATTGGCAAATTTTTGAGATGGGAGTTCTGCTCCAATGGTACCACATGCATTTGCATAGTATTGATTCGCATTATATGATTTCATAAAGAAGTGTATTTTGATGTTGATGAATGTATATTATTGTTGAGATTGTTGTTGATTATGAGATGAGAAGTGGTGATGTTGTTGATCTAATTTAATATATTAATTATCATGCGCTTTATTATATTGTTAGATATCTCACCCCTTCTGTTTAAATGTTGCCCTTATGTTGGTAACGTGCAGATAATCGAGAGTGAAGGCTGTATACCTTCAATAGTTCGAGTCGGTGTCATTGCTCTGATATGTAACTCTCGGGGGGATGAACTCTTGCTGATTTTAGATTGTTGTTTTTCAGTTGTTGAACTTTAAATTGAGTATTATTGAAGATGAGATGTTTCGTAGTTGCTGTTTCGTAGTTTAAAGAAGTTATTGAGAATTCAGTTGCGTAGATATTGAATTATTTTATTTAAAGATGTTATGATGGTCCATCCGATGTTTTAAAAGTGTTATATATCCACGATGAATGCAACGGATTTTGTTAGAAGAATTTGTGACGTCCCGATTTATTTGTATGACTGAAATTTTATAACTCTGATTTATTTTGCATAATTGCTTGGGATAGAATTGGGGTGTTACAAGGCTCGTGCTCATCAAGTTCTATCTCATGACTTCTGAGAGCCCTGATGAGTTCTTCAAGAGACACGTTGTTCAAATCTTTTGAAACTTTGAAAGCAGTGACCATTGGTACCCATCTTCTGGGTAAGCTTCTGATGATCTTTTTAACGTGATCTGCTTTAGTGTATTCCTTGTTCAAAACTCTCAGACCAGCGATCAGAGTTTGAAACCTTGAGGATATTGCTTCTATAGATTCACTTTCTTCTACTTTGAAGGCTTCATACTTCTGGACGAGAGCCAGAGCTTTAGACTCCTTCACTTGAGCGTTTCCTTCATGAGTCATTTTAAGTGACTCAAACATATCATGTGTTGTATCTCTATTTGTGATTTTTTTCATATTCCATTTTAGAGATAGCATTTAGAAAAATATTTCTAGCTCTATGATGATTTTTGAAATCAGCTTTTTGTTGTCTATCCATATTTTTTCTATCAATCTTGTTTCCTTCTGAGTCTGTAGGATGTGTGTAACCATCCAAGACTATATCCCATAAATCACTATCATGACCTAGAAAGAAACTTTTTAGTCTATCTTTCCAATACTCAAAATCTTCTCCATTAAATACAGGAGGTTTGTTGTAGTTATTGTTGTTTTGTTCAGTAGCCATTTGTGTTTTCTTCTGGATCTTTTCCTGACACGGTTAAGTGTTGTGCTCAGAGTTAAGCTCTAATACCAATTGAAGGGTGAGAAAACACTTAGAAGGGGGATGGGGTTGAATAAGTTACTTGTAAGTGTTTGGTTGTTGGCATGTTTTTTGGTAAAACCAGTTGTGTGAATGTCATGACTGATGTCATAACATTCTGGGATACAAGGTACATTCTATAGAAAAAGAATGTCATACAGGAGCTGCTCAATATGAGTGTTTAGCTGATCATTATGCAATGATCATATTTATTGCATTCTACCAAAATCAGTAAATAGGAATCTTGTTGTCATAACCAATGTTAAGACATCCTGTACTGATCTAACATTTGTGCAGATTTGTTATTCCTGAGAATTTCCAGGAATCTGGTTTATACAGTCTAGATCAGATTCTCACATGGACATTAGGTTAACTCTGCTTAACCCTAATGTGGTTGTTAAAAACCTTTGACCAAGTCTTGAGGTTAACCCTAATTAACCCTAACTATTTTTGTGGAAGCCCTAACTGAAGAATAACTGACTATATATTCCTCATGAAGACTGTTGGTGAAGGACACTTTTTGACAGAAGATCAATAAGGGACTGTATAGTTGTAACTACTGTGAGCCAATCAATTATCATTGTGATAAGTGATTTGGAGTAGGATTTGATTATAAGGGTTGTGTATCACTCAAAGCTTTGAAGCACGAGTGTTTGTGTTACTTGATTAAAGCTTTGAAGCAAAGTCAAGTTAGGGTTGTGTATCACTCAAAGCTTTGAAGCACGAGTGTTTGTCACTTGATTAAAGCTGTGAAGAAAAATCAAGTGTATGTACTGAAGAGTGTCTTCATAATTTCATTAATCAATTGTTTAGTATCACTGCTGTGATTAAGGGGGAGTGAGTAGGAACTCAGGTTTAAGTTGAACTTAGATTGAAGTTGCATTGGGTAGGTCTTAAGTGAAGGAGATAAACTGGTTGGTTTATTCCTGAATTAATATCTCTTATAGTGAATTTCCTCCATGGCTTGGTAGCCCCCAGAGTAGGTGTTGTTACACACTGAACTGGGTAAACAATTGACTGTGTTCTTTACTGCTTTTAAATTTACTGTCTTGAAGAGTGTCGGATACGGTGTTATAACATTCACTGTGACATTAAGTATCTGCTGCCAGAATTTCAATTGGAATCAGAGAAGGCACCCTGCCTGTCTTACTGGGTGAGATCTAAGGATATTATTTTCTGGCGCCATGGACAAAGAAGGAGGATTTGGGAACAGACCACCCATTCTGGATGGATAAAATTATGACTACTGGAAACCTCGTATGATTGCCTTCTTAAAATCACTGGACAAAAAGGCTTGGAGAGCTGCTGACAAAGGATGGAACCATCCCACCATAACTGGGAAAGATGGGACAACCAGTCTGAAACCTGAGGAAGAATGAAGCAAAGAAGAAGATGAGTTAGCCCTGGGTAACTCCAAAGCATTAAATGCCTTGTTCAATGGAATTGATAGAAACATATTCAGACTAGTACATCAATGTGAACTGGCCAAGGATGTTTGGGACACTCTCAAAACTACCCATGAGGGCACATCCAAAGTAAAAATGTCAAGGCTTCAGATGCTGACTACCAAATTTGAGAACCTAAGGATGATGGAAGATGAGACCATTCATGAGTTTCACATGAACATCTTGGAAATTGCCAACACCTCAGGAGCATTGGGAGAAAAGATGTCAGAAGAAAAACTGGTGAGAAAGATTCTCAGATCCTTGCCTAAAATATTTGCAATGAAGGTGACTGCTATAGAGGAAGCTCAGGATATTTGCAACTTGAAGGTTGATGAACTCATTGGGTCACTTCAGACCTTTGAGATGGGGATCAGTGATAATGTCGACAAGAAAAACAAGAGCATAACACTTGTATCTAATACTGAAGATGAAAACAAGGAGGATGAAGAAGAAAATATTTCAGAAGCTATTGCCATGCTTGGAAGGCAGTTCAACAAACTCATCAAGAGAATGGACACAAAGTCAAGGTCAAATGTCAAGAACATCCCCTCTGACATTAACAGATCTTATGACTCCAACAGAAGACCAAAGCCTGAAGAGAAGGGAAATCAAAGCAAAGGAATCCAATGCCATGGATATGAAGGATATGGGCACATTCGAGCTGAATGTCCTACCTTTCTTAAGAAACAAAAGAAAGGAATGTCTGTTACTTGGTCTGATTGTGACTCAGAAAGTAATTCTGAAGAAGAATCTGCCAAACTAGTTACTGCACTAACTGGTATTTGTAACTCTGATAGTGACTCTAGTGATGAGGAAGTAACATTTGAAGAACTGGCTGACTCCTACAAGAAGTTATGTATCAGAAGTGCTGAAGTTTGTCAGCAAAATGAGAGACAAAAAAAACTCATAGTAAAGTTGGAGGCTGAGAAGAAGGCATGCACTGTTACTATAAGTCATCTCGAAAGTGAAGTTCAAATGCTAAACTTAAAACTTGACCAAATGACTAAATCTGTCAAGATGCTGACAAATGGAACTGACAAATTAGAAGAAATCCTTCAGGTTGGACAAAATGTGGGAAACAAGTCTGGTCTAGGATTTGTGGCAGCAAAGAAATCTATTGTAGACAAGAAGAAAATCAGGCCTGATAAACAAATGTCTAAGCAGATGTCACAACATAGCACTCAACATCGAGAACAGAGAAATATGAAGAAAAAGTATCAAAGATGGAGATGTCATCATTGTGGAAGGTTTGGTCACATAAAGCCATTCTGCTTCAAATTATATGGATATCCTAATCAGACCCCAATTGTCAAACCTAAGTCTAACAAGGCACCATATACTCAACAATGGAAGAAAAAGGCTGCTGCCCTGATAGCTCACACCTCACTTAGAGTCTTTGCAAAGGAAGACTGGTACTTTGACAGTGGATGCTCTAAACACATGACTGGAATCAAGAATCTTCTTAATAATGTTAAACCTCACACTACTAGTTATGTGACTTTTGGAGATGGTGCTAGAGGAGAAATCAAAGGAGTTGGAAACTTGGACTGCCCTGGAGTTCCAAACCTAAATGAAGTATTGCTGGTAAAAGGCTTGACTGCTAATCTCATAAGTATCAGTCAATTATGTGATCTAGGATTCAAGGTCAACTTCACCAAGTCTGAATGTCTTATAACTAATGAGAAACAAGAAGTTGTAATGAGAGGAGTCAGATCTAAAGACAATTGCTACTTATGGGAGTCTGAGAACACTAATTATTCTTCTGCATGCTCTATTGCCAAAGAAGAAAAAGAAGTGAAACTGTGGCACCAAAAACTTGGTCATTTACATCTAAGAGGAATGAAAAGGATTATATCCATGGAGGAATTCCAAGGCTGCAAATTGATGAAGGGAGAGTCTGTGGTGAATGTCAGGTTGGAAAGCAGACTAGAATGTCACATCCAAAGTCAAAACATCTGACCACCTCTAAGGTGCTAGAACTTCTACATATGGATCTGATGGGACCAATGCAGGTGGAAAGTATTGGTGGAAAAAGATATGCCTATGTTGTTGTGGATGATTTTTCCAGATTCACCTGGATTAACTTCATTAGGGAAAAGTCTGATGTATTTGAAGTATTTAAGGAACTGTGCAAAAGAATTCAAAGAGAAAAAGAAGGATGCATGGTCAGAATCAGAAGTGATCATGGCAAGGAATTTGAAAATAGTAAGTTTGATGAGTTCTGCTCCTCAGAAGGAATTAATTATGAATTCTCTTCACCCATAACTCCTCAACAAAATGGAGTTGTGGAAAGGAAAAACAGGACTATACAGGAATCTGCTAGAGCAATATTACATGCCAAAAGACTTCCTATTCATTTTTGGGCTGAAGCTATGAATACAGCCTGTTATGTTATGTCCATAACAGGGTCACCTTGAGAAAGGGAACATCATCCACCATTTATGAACTTTGGAAAGGAAGAAAGCCTATAGTGAAGTACTTCCATGTATTTGGAAGCAAATGCTATATTCTGACAGATCGTGAACAAAGGAGAAAGATGGACCCTAAAAGTGATGAAGGAATATTCCTAGGATACTCTACCAACAGCAGAGCTTATAGGGTATTCAATTCCAGGACCAAAGTTATGATGGAATCTATAAATGTCATAGTTGATGATTACCATGAGGAAACAAATGTCCCATATGATGTTGAGACATTCTTTGAGACTTCAACTCAAAAGGATGATATTCCTAAAACTACTTCATCAGAATCTAAATCATAGGAAGCTAACAAAGACCCTTCCATCAGAATTCAGAAAGATCATCCTAAGGAACTAATCATAGGAGATCCTAACAGTGGAGTCATTACAAGATCTAGAGAAATCATCACAAACTCTTGCTTTGTATCTAAGATTGAACCAAGAAATGTTAAGGAGGCTTTAACTGATGAATACTGGATTGGAGCAATGCAAGATGAATTGAACCAATTCAAGCAACATTAAGTATGGGAGTTAGTTCCTAGACCAGGAGGAACAAACATCATTGGCACAAAATGGATCTACAAGAACAAATCAGATGCTGAAGGAGTTGTCACCAGGAATAAGGCAAGACTTGTTGCTAAAGGATACACTCAAGTTGAAGGGGTTGATTTTGATGAGACTTTTTCTCCTGTAGCCAGACTGGAATCAATCAGACTCCTATTGGGAATTGCTTGTCTCCTTAAGTTCAAGTTATTTCAGATGGATGTAAAGAGTGCATTCCTTAATGGGTACTTAAATGAGGAAGTTTATGTGGAACAACCTAAAGGATTTGTGGATCCAAACTGCCCTGATCATGTCTACAAATTGAGGAAAGCTTTATATGGCCTGAAACAAGCTCCTAAAGCATGGTATGACAAGTTGACAAAATTCCTCTCTGACAAAGGATACAGGAAAAGAGGCTTGGATAAAACTCTTTTTGTCAAAAATGAAGGAGGAAAGATAATGGTAGCTCAAATCTATGTTGATGACATAGTGTTTGGGGGAATGTCAGATAAAATGGTTAAACATTTTGCTGACCAGATGCAAGCTGAATTTGAAATGAGCCTCATGGGAGAATTGACCTACTTTCTTGGACTGCAAGTCACACAGATGGAAGACTCAATTTTTCTGTCTCAAAGCAAGTATGAAAAGAAGATTGTCAAGAAGTTTGGGATGGAGAATGCCAATCACAAAAGGACTCCTGCACCTACTCATTTAAAGCTGCCCAAAGATTCAAGTGGGGTTAAGGTGGACCAAAGCTTGTACAGAAGCATGATAGGAAGTCTGCTATACTTAACAGCCAGCAGACCTGACATTGCTTTTGCAGTTGGAGTATGTGCAAGATACCAGGCTGAACCCAAAGTAAGTCATATCAACCAAGTGAAAAGAATTCTGAAGTATGTGAGTGGAACCTACAACTATGGCTTGCTGTACTCCCATGGATGTGAACCAACTCTAACTGGTTACTGTGATGCTGATTGGGCTGAAAGTGCTGATGATAGAAAGAGCACCTCTGGAGGATGTTTCTTCTTAGGAAATAATCTTGTCTCTTGGTTCAGCAAGAAACAGAACTGTGTGTCTCTATCTACTGCTGAAGCTGAATACATAGCAGTTGGTAGTAGCTGTTCTCAAATGATCTGGATGAAACAAATGCTTACTGAGTATAATGTCACACAAGATGTTATGACATTGTACTGTGACAATCTGAGTACTATCAACATTTCCAAGAATCCTATTCAACATAGCAGGACCAAGCATATTGACATTAGACATCACTTCATCAGAGATCTTGTGGAGGAGAAGACGATTAAACTGGAACATGTTGCCACTGAACTACAACTGGCTGACATTTTTACCAAGGCACTTGATGCTAATCAATTTGAAAATTTGAGGGGCAAGCTGGGTATTTGCCAACATGAAGAAATGTAGCAATTAATTTTGCTTAAAACAAGGGATGAGAGAGATATTTTAGTTAAGTCTACTCTGATTGGGCTAATCATCTGTTTCTCTATTTCCTTCCAAAGTTTTAAGAAGTTGAATAGACATTCATATATCTCCCTCCTCTCGCGTTTCTGCAACAATCTCCAATCTCTCAAACGAAGATTTCTCTATCACTGTTACCTGTTTTCTAAATCACTCAAAATGTATCAACTATCCATGTCATCATCCTCTTCAAAGGCGACTGCTTCTTCCGCATCCTCTGATCGAGAACCTAGGGTAATCACAAACTGCATGGATTCTGATGTTCTGGAGATAACTCCTCTTTGTGAACTGGCAGCTGACCCCACTAAGGTCAAGAAGCTGCGAACCAGACATGCAAGAAGATCACAAGCCTCTCCATCTGGTAAATCCTCTCAACAATCATCTTCTGTTCCTCCAGAAATAGCAAATAGGGAAGGTTCTGTTTATGTTCATCAAGCTATAGCTAGACTAGTCACTAGGATTCTAAATGAGAATCACTCTGTGCCTGGAATTTCTGTACCTTTGAACCAAGAATCTGCTAGTCCAAATGTTGAAATGAATCCAGATGTCACTCAGAATGTTGAGACACCTGATGACAACATTAGGAAATCTCCTGAAAATCGCGATGATCACCAGAACCCTACTGAGAAGGATGTTGAACCCCCGGTTATTGATGTTGATGAAGAATACTCTGACAATGACTTAATTGCCAATATCAACCCTAGCATAGCTAGAAGGATGATGAACAGAAAAGGAAAGCAGGATGCTGTCAAAAGCCTCTCCAAAGAGAAGGCTACTGAAGTTGTTCATAAGAAAACCAGGTCTGAGAACAAGATAGGAGTAGAAGCTGTGAAAGCTGGATTGTTAAAAGAGAAAGGGAGGATGAAAACTCGAGTACCTGTTGGTAGTCTCTCAAAACCTTTGAGACAATCAATAGCAAAGAAAAGGAAGGAGCCTGAACCCTCTGAATCTGATGAGGAATCAGAATTTGAGTTTGATGTTGAAGACATTCCTCTCAGAAAGAAACTCTCTTCAAGAAAAATGCCTAAAGTCCCTGAAGTTTCCATTGACAACATCTCCTTTCACCATCCAGAGAATGCAAACAGGTGGAAGTATGTATATTTGAAAAGGATCGCCTTGGAAAGAGAGCTGAACAACAGTGCCATGGAATGTAAGGAGATCATGGATCTAATCAAGACTGCTGGTCTAATAAATACTGTGGTAAAGTTTACCAACTGCTATGAAGTTCTTGTCAAAGAATTCATAGTAAATTTATCTGATGGGTGTGCTGATGGAAAGTCAACTGATTTTAAGTGTGTGTATGTGAGAGGAAGGAAGGTAAATTTCTCTCCCTCTGAAATAAACAAATTCCTAGGAAGACCTGATGATGCTTGCCCTGAGCTTGAGGTTACTGACAACCAAGTGTGTCAAACCATCACTGCAAATCAAGTCAAGAGCTGGCCCTTAAAAGGGAAGCTGAATGCAAGCAAGCTGAGCATGAAATTTTCCATTCTGCACAAAATTGGTGCAGCTAACTGGGTTCCCACCAACCATAAGTCAACCATCTCCACAGGCTTGGGAAGATTTATTTATGCTGTTGGAACCAGGACAAACTTTGACTATGGCAAGTATATCTTTGATCAAACATTGAAACATGCTGGAAGCTGTGCTATTAAAGGCCCTATTTCCTTTCCCTCTCTCCTGTGTGGTATAGTCATTGCTACGTATCCTGACATTCTAGTTGAAAAAGATACTGTATGCAAAAGAGCCCCTGCTCTTGGTTTGCACTATAAGCTATTTCAGGGAACACATGTTCCTGACATTGTCATGACATCTGCTGAGACATCAACTGTCAAATCTCATTCCAAGAAAACTGATGTTATAGCTGTGCTGAAGGAAACCTGCAAAGAGCTTGATACAAGGAAAAGGACTCTTGAGGACCTGATTGCTAGACTAGAACAGGAGGAGATTGAAGGACAAAGAAGGGAAGAGGATGCTGCTGAAGACCAGCTTAATGCTGAAGATAGTGCCTCATCTGAAGATGACAGTGCTTGAAGATCAGTGCAGTTGACAAGTTTGCTGCTGGTACCTGTTGCTGCAAATGACTTTTGATTTTTTCTCGCTGTGTTTTTATTATTCCTTTTGGATGACTGTATAACTTAAAAGTACAAGTATCTTTGGCCTATTTATGGCTAAAGAGGGGGAGAAGATTTTGTGATAATTTTGGTAGAATTAGACTTGGTAGATATTATTAATTCTGCTGCTTTCTAATCTCTGATTGTTTAGGGGTTTTAGCCAAAAATTTGCCAAAGGGGGAGTTTGTAAGTGTTTGGTTGTTGGCATGTTTTTTGGTAAAGCCAGTTGTGTGAATGTCATGACTGATGTCATAACATTCTAGGATACAAGGTACATTCTGCAGAAAAAGAATGTCATCAGGAGCTGCTCAATATGAGTGTTTAGCTGATCATTATGCCATGATCATATTTATTGCATTCTACCAAAATCAGTAAACATGAATCTTGTTGTCATAACCAATGTTAAGACATCCTGTACTGATCTAACATTTGCGCAGATTTGTTATTCCTAAGAATTTTCAGGAATCTGGTTTATACAGTCCAGATCAGATTCTCACGTGGACATTAGGTTAACTCTGCTTAACCCTAATCTGGTTGTTAAAAACCTTTGACCAAGTCTTGAGGTTAACCCTAATTAACCCTAACTATTTTCGTGAAAGCCCTAACTGAAGAATAGCTGCCTATATATTCCTCATGAAGACTGTTGGTGAAGGACACTTTTTGACAGAAGATCAATAAGGGACTGTATAGTTGTAACTAATGTGAGCCAATCAATTATCATTGTGATAAGTGATTTGGAGTAGGATTTGATTGTAAGGGTTGTGTATCACTCAAAGCTTTGAAGCACGAGTGTTTGTGTTACTTGATTAAAGCTTTGAAGCAAAGTCAAGTTAGGGTTGTGTATCACTCAAAGCTTTGAAGCACGAGTGTTTGTCACTTGATTAAAGTTGTGAAGCAAAATCAAGTGTATGTACTGAAGAGTGTCTTCATAATTTCATTAATCAATTGTTTAGTATCACTGCTGTGATTAAGGGGGAGTGAGTAGGAACTCAGGTTTAAGTTGAACTTAGATTGAAGTTGCATTGGGTAGGTCTTAAGTGAAGGAGATAAACTGGTTGGTTTATTCTTGAATTAATATCTCTTATAGTGAATTTCCTCCCTGGCTTGGTAGCCCCCAGAGTAGGTGTTATTACACACTGAACTGGGTAAACAATTGACTGTGTTCTTTACTGCTTTTAAATTTACTGTCTTGAAGAGTGTCAGATACAGTGTCATAACATTCACTGTGACATTAAGTATCTGCTGCCAGAATTTCATTACTTATTTTCTTTTTCTTAAAGGCTCAACAATAATGGAAAGACAAGGTTATTTTTATCCTGATTCGTTTGAACTCAAACTACTCCAGTCTACCCGCCAAGGTGATTTCGCCTTTCTCAACAAGGACTTAATTCACTATAATCAATTGATTACAAACACACAACAACTGTTGTGACTAATAATGCACAAGTAATCTTACAAGTGACTAACACCACTAAGACTTAAACTAGTCATAGTCTACTTGAGAAATCTGACCAAACTTGGTCTCTCAAGGAACAATTACAAGAGTTAATTCTTTACAGATAGTGAAACAAAGTTTTCTTCTAATAAAGCTATATCACAACTGTGATTTTTCACTAAGAATAATATTGCACAAAGTGTATGAATAATGAATTTGTGAGCCCAGAATTTTTCACGTAGTTCTTGCTTCTTTTGAAATTGATGAGTAGTTGGCTTGCAATAAATGTCCTTCTATATATAGTAAGAACAAAATGACAGTTGCTGCCTTCAAAAGTGGAGAGCATTAAATGCTTGCGTGTTTCCTTGCACTATTCCATTTTCCAATGAGCTAGCGTAGACACTTGAGTGCATGCAGCCGTCTTTGTATTAAATGAGCAAACGACACTTGTAAGAACATGTTTCCTGAAGCTTGACAAGACTTGTTAGCTTTTACATTCTTTCAGAACTTGCTTCACGTCTTGAATTCAGAACATGCTTGCATATCTTCTAAACAATGATTTGCTTGCTAAGTACTTTTTGATCATCACTTGCTTTCAAATAACTTCTGAACAACACTTGCTTTCAAGGTACTTCTGAACACGGAATCCTGCTAAGCGTTAGAAGATACATTTAATTAATTATATTACCAGAGTCAGCATCAACATTAGCGCTAAAACAAATAGTTCTTTCATCAAAGAACTTCTTCATTTATTTTTAGCTTAGCACATCAAAATGCTTCTGTCAGAACATTATCTGAAATAATTAAATACATTCATCAGAATATCAATTATATAAAATATAATTTATTGTTATCATCAAAACTCTGAGATATGATCAGAACTAATCTTGTTCTAACAGGAAGAAACATTTAAGTTTACATAGGAGTTTTGTTGAGTAAACTTTAATGTCATTAGTGATAAATTTTCATATTAAATAAGGTAGTAGAAAAATTAAGATCCAATGTAATTTGGAAGGACAAGTTAGTAAGTTATGATAGTTTTTATTAGTAGCAATTATCTTTTCTGAATTATAAAAGTCATTGGGTCTATATAAGGACCAATAATATATTTTATTTAACAAACAATATAGAAATGTTTGTCTTTTCCTCAAAATAAAACAAAACAAAGTCTACTTCTTTATATCAAGCAAAGCAATCTATAGTATACATCAACTTTTGATTACATTTTATTTCAGAAAAAATGTTGACAAGAAAAGTAATTTATGAACGGATACAGCATTGTACGTAAAGAATCCTGCCTAAGAAATTATGTTTCACTAACCACCAATGTCAGATTACATTACCAAAGAAAGTGGTTCCGCATAATGTGGAATTTATAACTTTTTTTTGGTATTCTTCGTTTCCTTCAACAGTGCATATTGTAGTAAGCAAAGCAACCTATAGTATACATCAACTTTTGATTACATTTTATTTCAGAAAAAATGTTGACAAGAAAAGTAATTTATGAACGGATACAACATTGTACGTAAAGAATCCTGCCTAAGAAATTATGTTTCACTAACCACCAATGTCAGATTACGTTACCAAAGAAAGTGGTTCCGCATAATGTGGAATTTATAACTTTTTTTTGGTATTCTTCGTTTCCTTCAACAGTGCACATTGTAGTAAGCAAAGCAACCTATAGTATACATCAACTTTTGATTACATTTTATTTCAGAAAAAATGTTAACAAGAAAAGTAATTTATGAACGGATACAGCATTGTACGTAAAGAATCTTGCCTAAGAAATTATGTTTCACTAACCACCAATGTCAGATTACATTACCAAAGAAATTGGTTCCGCATAATGTGGAATTTATAACTTTTTTTTGGTATTCTTCGTTTCCTTCAACAGTGCACATTGTAGTAAGCAAAGCAACCTATAGTATACATCAACTTTTGATTACATTTTATTTCAGAAAAATGTTGATAAGAAAAGTAATTTATGAACGGATACAGCATTGTACGTAAAGAATTCTGCCTAAGAAATTATGTTTCACTAACCACCAATGTCAGATTACTGAATAAAGTATAATTAATGTTTTTCTTTTACCTCTCTAGTTACTACAAAACGAAAATCACTGTCCTCTAAAATGAGAATTTACTAACGTGTCCAACATTCCCATTCAAATATCTAAATTATTCTAATGAATAAGTTAGTAAGAGTATCAATATAAAATTGAGGATTATGCACATTTGTGAGAGACACATCACTTATCCACCTAAAACTTTAAGGTGATAGGTGAGTGGATTCTCTCAATTATATATGTTCAAGTCTCCATATTTCTATTCAATGTGAGACTATTTCTCCACTTACTCACACTTGCATTATTATTCTAACACCCTCCCAAGTATGAGTCTACGATACTCCCCCACTTGTACCGCAGTTGACACCTTGCAACAGAACACCTCTTCACACTTGCATTATTATTCTAACACTCATCATCAAGTGTGAGTCCACAATGCTCCTTCACTTGTACCACATTTGACACTTTGCAACAGGACACCTCTTCACACTTACATTATTATTCTGACACTCTCTCTCAAGTGTGAGTCCACAATGTTCTATCACTTGTACCACAAATGACACCTTACAACGTGACATCTTTTCACACTTGCATTATTATTCTAACACTTCCTCTCAAGTGAGTCCATAATGCTCTCCCATTTGTACCACAATTGACACCTTGCAACGAGACACCTCTTCACACTTGTATTATTATTCTAACACTCCCCATCAAGTGTGAGTCCACATGCTCTCTCACTTGTATCACATTTGACACCTTGCAGCGAGACACCTCTTCACACTTGCATTATTATTTTAACACCCCCCTCAAGTGTGAGTCCACAATAGACCCCCACTTGTATCGCCATTGACATCTTGTAACAAGACACCTCTTCTTGGACATTTTCCTTCAAGCACTACTACAAAATGCACAAACAACAACATCTAATTCACCACGGTTCTTCCAAACACCGTGGTCACATCTATAAACCCATGCGTTAGCTTTGTTTTTTTTTTTAAATTAAAAATTGTTAGGTTACAATAGCAGTTGCTGTAATAACCGTGTTTATAATATCAAGCTTTCTTGGGTTCGAATCTCAACTCCGTCAAATAATTTATTCCTTTAACATTGAGGCACACATTTTATTTTTTATTTACTTTTAAATAAAAAATAAAAGGTATGTCACTACAGTGGTTAATTTAAACATTGTTAGATTGTTTAAACTTCCAGTACGGTTCAGTTGTTTAACCATGATCAAAGATTTTACTAATAAATTAAAACAACTTAATCCTTCTTTCTTTCATACGATGTCCTAGGCGAACAAGCGAACCAGAGACGACAACAATACTCTTCATCTTCAATTGGAAATCTTCAACATATTCATTCTTGTTCATTTCAATCGCAAATCTTCAACATCTTCATTCTTGTTCTCGTCCTCATCTTCGAAGTACGGCACTTTTCATCTTTTTTTCGTTCAATGTTGTTAGCTATGCTGTTGGATATATAGAAGTGAACAAAAATATTATACCTTTCTTAACTGTTGTGTTTGTTCCCTTTCTTAGTTGTTCATATATATTGTTCTTGGTAGATATATATCTTGTTTGTTAGCTATTCATGTATATTGTTTTTGGAAGATATATATGCTGTTTGTTAGTTGTTCTGTTGGATATAGAAGTGAACCAAAATATTATATTCATATGCTTAAGGTTTAGAGTTATAATTTTTGGTTTAGATTTTGGTGTGTCATTCAGATTATTATTCGTGTATAAATTTCAAAAGTTGTTATGGATAACAGTTGGATGAAAGCCAATAGATTAAGTTTGATTTATGAGAATGAAGTTCATGAATTCCTTGAATACGCTGATAAAAATCTTCCTGACAATAATGGTATCTTTTATTGTCCTTGTGTTAAATTCGGGAATATCCGTAAAGGTACAAAGGATGAAATATTTCATCACATATGTGTTGTTGGTATATGCCAATCATATACAATATGGATGTGGCATGGTGAGGCGGATAACGAGGGAAGTCGGGCGTCACAAAGTCAAAGAGTGGAGGAAGATGAATATATGGATGATTGACTAAAGGATATATTCCGTGATGTTGGAGAATATTCTTTTAATAATGCTCATATTTATGATACTTTATATAGTGATAAATACACACCTTTATATAAGGGATGCACAAGTTTTAGACGACTGTCTCCGGTGTTAAAGTTGTTTAATATGAATGCAAAAAATGGATGGTTGGATAAAAGTTTCACGAAATAACTTGATTTGCAAAAGCAAATGTTACCAGAAGACAACAATTTGTCAAATCATTGTTATGAGTCCAAGAAGATATTGTATCCAATGGGTTTGGAGTATATATAAATACATGCATGCCTTAATGATTGCATATTATACATGAAATAGTACGAAAACTTGAAGCAATATCCAAAATATGGTGTGTCGCGTTACAAGATGAATGCCAACAGTGGTGATGACAATGTTAGTAGGAAACATCCTCCTGCTAAAGTGTTATGGTACTTGCCAATAATTTCGCGATTTAAGAGACTTTTTGCTAATTCAAATGACGCAAAGAATATGAGATGACATGTATATGAAAGGAAACATGATGGAAACATTCGCCATGTAGCTGATTCTTTGTAGTGGAAGAAAATTGATTCGTTGTTTTCAGATTTTAGAATTGAGCCAAGAAACCAGATGCTTGGGCTTGTCACTAATGGAATGAACCCCTTTGGTAATCTTAGCACTAATCATTTTTCGTGGCCTGTTCTTCTCACTATTTACAACCTATCTCCTTGGTTGTGCTTAAAGCGCAAGTATATTTTATTAAGTATGATGATTTCTGGACCACGACAACCTGGTAACAACATAGATGTTTATCTTACTCCATTAATTAAATATTTATGATTTTTATGGGATAAAGGCGTTGAAGTTGATGATGCATATTTTAGGGAAAAGTTTAAGATGCGTTCAATGTTATTTTGCACAATCAACGACTTTCCTGCTTATGGTAATTTGGCTGGCTATAGTGTCAAAGAACATAAAGCGTGTCCTATATGTGAATATGATACCCGTTATCACCAACTTGAGTTTGGAAAAAAGATCGTTTACCTTGGGCATCGGAAATTTCTAAAACCCGACCATCCTTATCGTAGATTGCAGAAGGATTTTAATGGAGAGAAATAGTTTACTATGGCTCCTAAACCTTTAACCAGGGATGAAGCCTATCAATGACAGGAACACATTAATGTTGTCTTCAAAAAGAGAGAAAAATAAAAAGGGCAAGTTGAGAAAAATATATGGAAAAAAAGGTCTGTGTTATTTGATCTTCCATATTGGTCAATTCTTGATGTTAGACATTGTTTTGATGAGATGCACATTGAGAAAAATATGTGATAGTTTGATTGGAACACTTCTAAACATTCCAGGCAAGAATAAAGATAGTAAGACTTCTCGTATCGATATGGAGGTGATGAGTATACGAAAATAGTTGGCTCCGATAGATAGAGGAAATAGAACTTATCTGCCTCCAGTATGTCACACTCTATCTAAAAAGGAAAATAAAATTTTCTACAAGTGCTTGCATGGTATCAAAGTTCCCCAAGGTTACTCATCAAACATTAATAAAATTATATCAATGAAAGATCTCAAGTTAATTGGTTTTAAATCTCATGATTGTCATGTATTGATGCAATAACTTCTACCAGTGACTATCCGTGGGATCCTACCAAATTTTTTGAGAGTAACTATAACCAGATTGTGCTTATTCTTCAATTCTATATGTAATAGAGTTCTTAATTTCAAAAAATTAGATGAATTAGAATATTAGGCTTCCATAATCTTGTGTCAATTGGAGATGTACTTTCCTCCATCATTTTTTGACATTATGGTTCTCTTGTTCATCTAGTCAGAGAAATCAGATTTTATGGTCTAATTTATTTAAGGGGATGTCTCAAATTGAGAGATATATGAAGATATTTAAAGGATATACGAAGAATCATCACCGACCGGAAGCTTCGATTGTTGAAAGGTACATCATTAAAGAAGCTGTTGAGTTTTGTTCAAACTATTTATCGGAAGCTGATTTTATAGGCATTCCAAAGTCTCGTCAAGCTGATCACACAGACGAAAGATGTATTCAAGGTCTAAATGTTACATCAATGACTTGAGATGTAGTTATTCAAGTACATTTCTATATATTAAAAAATATTGATGAAGTGCAACCTTACGTAGATACTCATAAAGGACTTTTGAAGAAAAAAATATTCCTGAATGAGCGAAAAGTTGTTGTTGATAGAGAATAACAAGATATTCATAGATTTGTTTAATAAAAGGGTATCTAATGATTGTAGTGTGATGACACCCAAATATATGATATTTTTGGCTTGATATACATAAATTATTTCTCTTATTTTATTTTAAATTATATTATTTTATAGGTATTACGCAGGTGTTCATCTATTTTTGCTGATAAATATTAAGTTAAACACTTTGGAAAAAATGAAGAAAAAAGGTGCAAAGATAGCAAAAAGGGCCAAAGGAGAATAGAAGAAACCAGCTTAAGCCCATCACAAGGCGTGTGAGCACGTGGCCCACTATAGCAAAGACCTTGACGATCGTCAAGGTACGCTGCCGTTCTTCACAGGCGTAATGGACCAAGTGACCATCGTCACTTGGACTTGAAGAACGTCACAAGCCCACTTTCTTCCTCTTTGACCACGTATTGCCAAATCCAACAGAAGAAAACTATTTCAAACGCAAATCCAACGTCCATCCTACTTCTCCGATCCACTCAATCAATGCATGGAAACGTAACTGTCTCAGTAGTCCTATTATTTCTCAAAAGAACACAGAGTGTTCCTACATTATCGAGAACCAACATATCACACAGAGGGCTATAAATAGGACCATTGACACAACGACTAAGGGGTCGGATTTTTGATATACTTTTGAGAATTCATTTTTTCTAAGGCAGTTTTCTTTAAGCATTATTCTTTTTCCTGCAAAATTTTATACTTCCTCTAGCATTTATTTTTCAGTACGATTATCTCTGTTCCCGACCGAAGCAAAGCCTACAGTTTATGCAGGATTGCTTCTAGTCAAGAATTAGAAGTGATTATACCCGTATCCAGAATTATTACCAGGTTTATTTTTATGAATTGTTATTACTTTTAATTAATATAATCATGTTTATTTTATTTTGTCTCTGGAATTATTCTGCGATTTGGTCTGATATTATGTTAGGCTAGAATTCGTATACCGGTATGTAAGGTCACATAACCAAGGGATCGAGTGACTCAGTTGGGACAATTTTTACTACAAAACCTTTTTCTGCTCTAAGTTACTATTTTTAATCGTTAAATTGTTTTGTTACGAAATTAAAGAACAGATAGAGGTTAGGGTCAACAAAGCGGAAGTTTGAGATCTTTTAACTAGACACTAGTAATTAGGCATTGGCTTAAAATACAGCGGAAGCACTTTAAAGTTAATTAAGATTTTATTTCGTTTTCAAAAGGTATTTTTAACTCCTGCGGGATGGAAGAAGCGTACATTAGGACTTAACTGCATAGCCTAGATCAATAAAACGAAAGTGTGAGACGAGGGCTTTTAAACTAAATAGGTTTTGCTGAAAGATGTTTTGAAAATATAAATACACCCAACTAGTTGCTAGCTCCCGAGGTTCGACTATTACATACTGGTAGTTCCGCTTATTGATAATTAAAATTAAACTTAATTTAGTATTTAGTTTCCCTACAACCCAATCAAACATTCATTAGCTTTAGATTTGCAAAGTAATAATAGAAGACGGTAGTTCGATTCATCAATCTCTGTGGTTCGATATATTTTAAAACTACACGACAAGACTGTGCACTTGCAGTCCGAATCATTAGATACCTCAGTGTAATTCGATCAAGTTTTTGGCGCCGTTGCCGAGGACTGATTTAATTCGATATCGCTACTCTTTTGTTACGCAGTAGAGACTAGAGAAAAACCTCTCTATTTCTTTTCTATTTATTTTCTTATTTGTATGCCAAACACTCATTCGCAAGGCGAGCCATTATACATATAAATCAATGATATCGAGCGGTATCTCAGACTTCGACGCTGCATTCAAGAGTATCATCTCTTGCATAACACTCCACCTCGTGAATCACTCGAATCTACTATTCCTTAACCAACAAAAGAAATGGCCGCACAACCTGCTCCACGCCCACTCAAATCATATGCTATTCCCTCTCAAGATGAACCGCATAATAGCATTGGTGCTCCTCCAATGGAGGCTAACAACTTTGAACTGAAACCTTCTTTGTTGTCTGTTGTACAACAAAACCAGTTTTCTGGTGGGTCAATGGAAGACCCCAATCTTCATCTATCAATATTTCTACAGTACGCAGATACGATTAAGAACAATGAGGTCAGTCAAGAGGCAATAAGACTTCATCTTTTCCCTTTTTCTCAATGAGACAAAGCCCGAGCTTGGCTCCAATCTCTACCCGCAAACTCAGTCACCACATGGGATGAGCTGAAAATTTTTTTTCTTGCAAGGTATTTCCCGCCAAGCAAAACAGTTATGCTAAGATCTCAAATAAGTGATTTTAGACAAAAGGACAACGAGTTCCTTTTTGATGCTTGGGAAAGATACAAGGATCTAATGAGACTATGCCCACATCATGTCTTGGAAGAATGATTAATTATCCATACCTTCTATAATGGTCTCCTTTACAATACAAGATTAACGATAGACGCTGCCGCAGGAGGTGCGCTTATGGATAAATCCTACATCGCTGCTTATGCTCTCATAGAAAGTATGGCCCAAAACCACTATCAGTGGGGAAGTGAAAGGGGACAAGTAGACAAAGGTACCGTAGAGAAAACACCGACGAAAGGAGGCATGTATGAGATAAGCGATCTAGACAGCGTCCATGCTAAGGTAGACCCCCTCACCCTTAAGATTGATAATTTAACCGCAATACCTCCAGCCACCGTGGCTGCTATAACTCAAAATTGCGAAATATGCGGAGTGCCTAGACATGCAGTTACCGAATGTAAGATCTTGGTAGGAACTCCAACCGACCAAGTGAGTTATGCTCAAGGAAACCCTTACTTAAACACATACAACCCTGGATGGAAGAATCATCCAAATTTCTCGTATAAAAACCCCCAATGCGTTGTATCCTCCAAACCAAGCACCTGCTGTGCCACCCGGATATCAGAAACCTCCTGCAAACGCTCCTAATGTGCCTAGAAAATCAAACTTAGAATTGATGATGGAAAACTTCATAGCTACCCAAGCGCAAACAAGCAAAGACGTCCAAAATCAAAACATACACACTAACGAGCAGATAAAACAATTAGCGAACAAAATAGATGCTTTGGCCACCCACAATAAAATGTTAGAAACCCAAATCTCTCAAGTGGATCAACAACAAGAACCTACAGCTGCACCGACTGATACATTTCCTGGTCAACCACAACCTAACCCAAAGGGGCATGCTCATGCCATGATATTAAGAAGTGGAACTGAGTTAGATGGACCAACTGACCCAAGACTTTCAAATACAAGAATGTACCAAAGATCCTAAATACCGACTGAGAAGGAAAATCAACCTGAGAAACCAGAGGAGGATAAAGAAGATAAAGGAGGAGAGGCCGAAGAAAAAGAAAAACCTTATGTGCCTCCACCGCCTTATAAACCCCAAATCCCATTTCCTAGAAGACTAGCTAAACCTAAGAATGTAGGGCAATTAAAAAAATTCGTAGAACTTCTGAAATACCTCAATATAATAATTCCTTTCACAGAAGCTGTGATACAGTGGGAGAACTAACTAGATGTTTTGCGTTTCGATCTCACTTGTGCGGTTAGCAAGAGTCGCCACCGACTTTTCTTTTATCCAAAAGGAAAGGTAAAAAAGCACAGGAAAGACCTTTCGAGATTATTCTCAGGTTCGGGGGGTAGATTATGAAAAGGGAAGGTATTAGCCCCATTTTCATCCATGGTTTTCCATGGGCTCTTAGTTACTCGTTTAGATCACTTGCTTTCATTTTCTTGTGGTGTGGGCTTTGAAAGTATTTTGAAAAATCTCTTTGTAATGGTTCTCGTCTCTATAAGAACGTATACAAAGTTTTGTTTCAAAAAGTGGTTCAAAGATGTGTTTACGAATTGTATTTCGAAAATTGTTTTGAAAAGAGGTTTTGCAATGGTTGTCGTCTCTATAAGAACGTATACAAAACGTTTTATATTTTTGAAAATGTTTTTGAAATGAGAGTGTAGGTGTAAAGAGTTTTTGTCGTGAGCAAGCGAGTAACTAAGAGCGAATCTATCTACTCGAAAGGTCTTAAGTTATTCTTTTCTTCTTCCTTTTAATGGTGCTATCTTACCATTGATTTGGTAAGAAGCCCCATCGTTATATGTGAAGGGACTGGCGCGGGTCAATTTTACAATCATTGAAGGAAACTTGTGAGACGCTTTAACAATTTTTGTAAGGGACGGGATCGTTTTAATCGAAGGCAACATCGAGGGTCATCGAGAGACTGCGATATTTTTTATCGAAGGGTCATTGCTAGAGTGTCTCATATTCGAGGGACATGATCGTATTTCCGAGGCAACCAGCGAGGTTACCCTAGAGGTGCGCGTGTGAAAAAGTGCGTTGGTTTCAAGTTATTTTATTCTTTGATTAGGTTATCTAGCGATTGATTTTGAATCTTGCCATACACGCCTAATTACTATACAGTATATGGAAAACAGTAAATTGCGGGAATTGAAATTCTACGCTATTACAAAATATTCGGGAATGGGGGTACAATTGTTACAAATGGGGATGAATAAAATGAGATAGAAATGTCCTAATATCAAACAATACAACTAAATTAAATTTTGTGCGATTTAATTAAAGCTATGATAATCCATGAGATAAAATCGACAAAGTATGAAATGAAATGTTAAGTATTTACATGAAAAAGAGAAAGATAAAAAAACTATTCTAAAAAATTGATTAAATTAAAATCTTTATTTTTTGTATTTTTTTATTAATTATATAAATAAATTTAAAGAAAGAAAACAAACTAAGTTAATTTTTTTTGATGTTTTATTAAATGTAAAAATTAATCAAAACAAGTTTATATAAAAAAGGAAAAATGATAAAAATTAAATCACAAAAACTTAAATCAAATAAATGAAAATGTAATTTATGTTTTATTTAGCAATTGTATAATAAGAAGAAAAAAATGTAAAAGAAAACAAATTAAACAAAACAAAGCAGTGAGCTTAAATGGTTGAAATGTGAGGCCCAAAGAGAATGTTATTCTTACTGAAACACAAAAAAAAACAGGCCAATGTGTGTGTGTGTGTGGGGGGGGGGGGGGTGGGTGAAACCTAGCAATGCGAATGGGCTTAAGGGTTTCAAACGAGCCCAAACTTCTTAAATCTGTTTAGTTATTGATTAGGGGCGAAAACAAAATTAGGGTTCTTGGAACCCCTTTGTTCACAGTGGCGCCGCTCATCTCTCTCATTCATCTCTTGTTCATCCTTCTGAACCTCTAAACTTCTCACTAAACGTCCCTATTTCCTTTGGCGAACAAAATCGCTCATGCCATCTCTTTGCCTTACCGCGATTCGCAATTTTGAAACCCTAATTTTGAAATCGGATTTATGTCTAAAATGTCTGAATCTAGTTTATCTGATCCTCCCCCCAACTCTCAGTTTCCGAAACGGTTGTCCTCGTCTCCCTAATCAAGTGCTAATGACATTATTTGGAAAAAAGGGTACTGTTCTGTTACCTTTCGAAACTTAACGATTTCAAAGGTTTTTTTTCCATTTTTGTTCATGTTTTCTGCTAATTCAACTTATGATTTTTAGATGCAGAGAGATGTGATTATGAGAAAGGTGAAGAATCCATACCTGTTGGAGTTCTTTCTGTGATTTAGAAAGGGAGAGGCGAGACGGTGACCGTGCTCCGTGGTGGCCTGAGCTTGCGCGAGGGGAGGAGATGAGGATGAAAGTGTGGGTGTTCTAGCTCGTTGGTAACTTTCTTCTGTCTTCTTTATTGAATGATAAAGATGTTGGTTATCTGGATTTTTTGTGGTTTGCTACTGTTTTTGTTTGATGATGGTTTTTAGGCTTTTGGAGTTTTGGTACTAGTTCTGTTAGCTTGATGGTTAACCATTTTTTTTTGTGTTTTTGATGAAATATGTTTTTGGTTTGATGATGTTTGCTGATGGTTTTGATTTCTCAGTTTGAGATTTGTGTTTTGTTGGCTTGATTATAGTTTTGGTTTGAGGATGGCTATTGGTTGTTTGTTCACAGTTTGAGACTTGTGGATTTCAGTTTGAGGCTTGGTGATGTTTCTGTTTTTGGGAGTTAGCAGGTTTGGTATTTGAGAGTTTTTGACAGGTTTTGGTATGTTTGGCTTTTTGGATATGTTGATGGTTTACTGGTTTTTGGTTAACAGGTTTGTTACAGGTTTGGTTCTTTTAAGAGTTTTGATGGTAGTGAAACTGTTGCAGGTTTGGTTGATGGTTGGATGCTTGTGTTTTGAATACTGGTTTATCAGTATGAGACTTTTATGTTGGTTTTGTGGATTGACAGTTTTTTGCTGTTGGAGACTTGTGTTTTTTCTGAGTTTTAGACTTGTGTTTTTTTTTGCTTGAGAGTTTTGATGGTTTGGGATATTGGAAGCTGATGGTTGTTGTTTTTTTTTGGTTCACAATTACTGTGTTTTTTTTTGGTTTTGTGTTTGAAGCTTGAGACTTGTTGCAGTTTTGGAACTTCTGGCTTTTGGTACTGCATTTCCGTTCTTGATGATGGTTAATGTGTTTGGTTTGAGAGTTTTACAGGTTTGGTTTTGGTTGCAGTACTTGAGATTTTTGTTTGATAGTTTTTGGAGGTTTGAGGTTTGAGGTTTGCTGAGATTTCTTTAGGCTTGTCAACTGTCTTCCTTTCTATTGGCCTCCTTCCTGTTATATTGACTCTCTTTCTGTTATCTCTATTCAAAATGGTGGGAAAACCATCAAATTTGAATATTTTGGCATATTGTTCTTATGGCCTTTTTGGTGGCAGTTTTGTTTTCTAGCAACTTCTATGCAATTTGTGACAGGCAGGGCAGCAGGACTGTGTATTCCAATATCCTAGGTGACTTCTTTCCTCTCTTCTCTCTCAATGACTTTAGGAAAGAAAATTACTTTTTACCCCTTTTTCCAATTCTGAAAAGTTTGCAAAGGAAAATGGAAAATGATGACTTATGCTTCTTGAACAAGCTTTTGCTTGTTTGACTTAGCTATTATATTTCCATACTTCTGCTTTGCTTCCTTCTTTAGCTTTTGTTGATGCTGTTTGCTTACTTGCTATGTTGCTGCCTCGTTTTTGCTATTTATTGCGCCGCTGTTTGGTTCAGTTTTGCTGTTTGCTTCAGTTTTACTGTTTGCTTGGACAACTTTGTAGCATTCTGTTTGGTTAGTTTGCTGCATTTGCTTGTTTGGACAGCTTTGTGGTATTTTTGTTTGTTCTTTTTGTGAACCAAGAAGGATAATCTTCTTGTGATTTGCAAATAGAGGAAATAAATTGTGATGAATTAAAATGGCCTTCTGATTCCACTTTGCAAACTTTAATGAGGAATAGGATTTAAAATCTCTGTTCATGCCCAAATGATTTTGTACTAATCATTTTTCTTTCTTTTATTTTCATGTGAGCACAATGGATATGACAAAGCAAGGAAGGCAAGAAATTTATGGCAAGCATGGAAGTCCTCAGAGATAAACAAAAGAACTTCAGTCAAACTTAGGCTTAGATTAGTTCTCATAGGCCAAACATTTGTTTGGATTTTCTTTGTAATTCAGAGAAAATCATTCTTGTACTGTATCCAATAGTTGTACTAATTCATTTTCCAAATACGATAAGTTGTAAAACCTAAAGTATTTAAAATAATAAATTGTTTTGTAACAACGTTTGAAATTGGAAAAAAAACCTTGAGTTATAACATGAAATATTCTGTTGTCACTTGAAATTCTTTACCAACGATAACTTGTAATTTCTTCTCGCATCCTAACTGATTCTTAAAGATTCCCAATCAAGATATTTGAAACAAAATGCTCCAGTCTGGTAACTTACATTTCAAGTAATCCCAATAACTATGTAACTGCATTCCAAACAAACACTCACTGTATATTCCATTTCCTGACCAAGCAAATGTTTTAAAAGACGCAAATCATCTGGTTAACCTGGATTAAACAATCATGAGTGTCCTACATGACAGTCTTAAAATCCATCTCTTGTCCCAAACAACCATGCCTTGAGAACAAACATTGTCTTTTCAGTAAACTTGAGAAAGCATGAAGACCTGTGAAAGCCAATTGGATCTTTGAGAATTCATTTCTTTTGAGAATCGCAAGAAACCCTAATTGCTGGTTTACCACCACAGAAGAGAATCTGTCTGGTCGATTTCTGAGCCAACTTGAATATCTGAGAAACCCTAAGGTTGTGTCTTCTATGAAAAATGAGAGGGCAAATTTTGGGGTACAACAGAAGCCATAACTCAAATACCCTCCTATGCCAAATTCCTCAAGGAAATCTTATCTAACAAGAAAAAGCTAGAAGATAATGAAACAGTCACACTTACTGCAGAATGTAGCGCGATTATCCAAAACAAGATGCCTCCTAAGCTGAAAGATCTTGGAAGCTTCTAAATACCATGTCATATAGGAAAGTTTGTCATAGACAAAGCCCTGTGTGATTTAAGAGCTAGCATTAGTGTTATGCCTTTGTCCATATGCAACAGACTTGAAATGGGAGAACTAAGACCAACAAAGATGTCCGTTCAATTGGCAGACCGCTCTGTTAAATACCCATTAGGAATCTTAGAAAACGTTCCCGTACGAATAGTTCAGTTCTACATCCCTACAGATTTCATAATCATGGACATTAGAGAAGACGAAAGTACACCTATCATTTTAGGAAGACCATTCTTAGCTACCACTGGAGCCATCATAGATGTAAAAAACGGCAAACTAACTTTTGAAGTAGGTGAAGAGAAAGTCAAATTTATTCTGACACAATTCTTACAAGTGCCTTCCATAGACGACACATGTTATCTGGTAGACATCATGGACGAATGCGTGAGGGAAATTGAATGGGAAACGATACCTTGTTCTGAAACCATGAAGATTCCCACACCTCTTATATTCGAAGATAACGAATGGTGTCCCGAATACCAAGATGACAATCTAAGAGAATGCTTAGCTCTGACACCTGACCACATGCCTTGTCCAAGAAAACAAGCCTTGGATCTTAAGCCATTACCTAAGACCCTTAGATATGAATTCCTCGACACCGAGCTTAAACGACCTGTAATTGTCAATGCAGACTTAGGACAACAAGAAACATACAAATTATTACAAGTCTTAAGAAAATACCCATCTGCCTTGGGATACAACATTACGGATCTCAAAGGAATAAGTCCTTCCATTTGCATGCATCGTATTATGCTGGAAAACGGCTGCAAATCTTCTAGAGAACATCAACAAAGAATTAACCCAATATGGAGCACCGTAGTTAAAGACGAAGTAAAAAAACTTCTAAACGCATGAATCATATACCCAATCTCTGATAGTCAATTGGTAAGCCCAGTCCACTGTGTACCAAATAAAGGAGGTATAACAGTCACAACAAACAAAGCAGGCGAAGCTGTAGAGGAACTAACCGTAAGCGGAGCTAGGATATGCATTGACTATAGGAAGCTAAACAAAGCCACTCGTAAAGACCATTTTCCTCTACCGTTCATTAATCAAATGCTTGAGCGATTGGCTAAGCACTCTCATTACTGTTATCTAGACGGTTACTCGGGATTTTTCCAAATTCCTATTCACCCGTTGACCAAGAGAAAACAACATTCACATGTCCTTATGGAACTTTCGCCTCCAGACGAATTCCGTTTGGATTATGTAACGCTCCCGCCACATTTCAGAGATGCATGATGGCAATCTTTGCTGATTTCATAGACAATATCGTGGAGGTCTTTATGGACGAATTCTCTGTATGTGGAGAGAGTTTTGAAGATTGTCTAATAAATTTAGATAAAGTTTTGGAGAGATGCGTAAAAGTGAACCTCGTTCTGAATTGGGAAAAATACCACTTTATGGTCAAACAAGGAATTGTGCTAGGACACGTTGTGTCTGAGAAGGGGATTGAAGTTAATAAAGCTAAGATTGAAGTCATAGAAAACTTATAACCCCTTAAAACAGTAATAGAAATACGTAGTTTCTTAGGACACACCAGTTTCTACCGACGATTCATAAAAGATTTCTCACAAATTTCCAAACCTCTCACTACCCTCCTTATGAAAGACGTTGAATTCGATTTTGATGACAAATTCCTAAGGGCATTTAACCAATTAAAAACAACTATTATATCCTCACCAATCATGCAACCACCCAATTGGAGACTACCATTTGAAATCATGTGCGACGCAAGTGATAACGCCGTAGGTGCAGTCTTGGGACAACGAAGAGATAAGAAGCTTCATGCGATATACTATGCAAGTAGAACCTTGGACCATGCACATATGAATTACGCGACCACAGAAAAAGAACTTTTAGCTGTAGTCTTTGCGCTGGACAAATTTCGCTCCTACCTCGTGGGCGCGAAAATAATCATTTATACAGACCATGCAGCTATTAGATACCTGCTAACCAAGAAAGATTCAAAACCAAGACTATTGAGATGGATTCTACTTCTACAAGTGTTTGATTTAGAGATTAAAGACAAGAAAGGTACCGAGAACGTAGTAGCCGACCATTTATCTTGAATGGAGAGGATGACACCAGAAGAGGTACCCATTAACGATGACTTCTCGTATGAACGTCTGTTAGCTCAGATGGACTTAGGAGATGCCAATGTAGAACCACCTGAATTAAATCTAAACCAATTACTTTTAGAACTTGACACACATACCATTAGCCGTGATTTACAAGAAATCCAAGACACAATAGATAATGATATGAACAAAACTGTGGACTCTGTCCGAACTAATCAGACCTTACCATGGTATGTAGATATAGAAAATTACTTGGCGGATAAAATCCTACCCCCTGATCTGACCTATTAACAGAAGAAAAAATTCTTTCATGATCTGAAATATTACTTTTGGGATGAACCTTTACTATTCAAGAGAAGTGCCGACGGTATTTTTCGAAGATGCGTCCCAGAAAGCGAAATTGAAAACATTATTTCTCATTTTCATGACGCCCCTTATGGAGGCCATGCAAGCACATCTAAGACGTGCGCTAAAATTCTGCTGTGTGGTTTCTATTGGCCAAATCTATGGAAAGATGTGCACATAACCATTCTTAACTGCTATCTATGCCAATGCACTTGAAACATATCCAGACGCGATGAGATGCCTCAGACTGGCATTCTACAAGTTGAAGTCTTTGATGTGTGGGGAATAGACTTAATGAGACCATTTTCGTCATCATTCGGAAACAAATACATACTAGTGGCTGTAGATTACGTTTCAAAATGGATCGAAGCAATAGCTTCTCCAACAAACGAAACCCGAGTCGTGATTAAACTGTTCAAGAGTATTATCTTCCTAAGATTTGGTGTACCCAAACAAGTCATAAGCGACGGTGGCTCCCACTTCATATCCAAAATCTTCGATAAACTCCTAACCAAATATGGGGTGAACATCGCGTAGCAACACCATACCACCCCCAAACAAGCGGGCAGGTGGAAGTCTCAAATCGGGAAATAAAAAAATATTGGAAAAAACTGTCACCAAGTCAAGAAAGGACTGGTAGGCTAAGTTACCTAAAGCACTATGGGCTTATAAGACGGCATTCAAGACGCCAATCGGAACAACACCCTTTAAACTCGTCTATGGTAAGTCATGTCACCTGCCAGTGGAAATAGAACACAAAGCTTATTGGGAAATTAAAACTCAAAACCTAAGCTACACTGTGGTAGGTGAGAAAAGGATCCTCGACATAAATGAATTGGAAGAGCTAAGGTTAGATGCGTATGAAAATGCGAGGATCTACAAAGAAAGGACGAAAAAGTGGCATGACAAACGAATCTCAAGGAAGGAGTTCAATGAAATAGATGTAGTTCTCTTATTCAACTCCCGTCTAAAACTCTTTCCTGGGAAAATCCGTTCGAGATGGTTTGGACCCTTCGAAGTGACCAAAGTCTTTCCAAGTGGTGCCATCGAGATCAAAGGAAAGTCCGCAAACCCATTCATAGTAAATGGCCAACGTTTAAAACATTATCACAACATTGAAAACAAAGACTACGCCGTGAGATTAACGCTTATAGAGCTACCACCCGAAATAGGAGACTAATTCACGTCTGAAACGATGTCAAGCTAACGACATTAAACAAGCACTGTGTGGGAGGCAACCCATAAGTTTTTCATTTAATTTCTTTCAAATCCCTTTATTTTTTATTTTTTATTCTGACTATTATTTCGATTCCTAGATTATTATCATTGCATATTTTATTTATTTTCTTCTTCTTTATTTACTAATTTTAGTATCGACTCACAGGCACTAACTAGCTAGACTAACTTATGGATACTATCACCTTTGCTACGGGGGCTCCGCAGAGGCGTTATGAGATACTGGCTCAGTGCGAGATGAACATGACGACTTATGTGCATGATCCCGTGTTAACAGTTCTAGGTATCAGGGAGAGTGTTTATTTTTTGTTCAACCAGATAGGTTGGGAAGGATTCCTTGCCCATAAGTACCCCACCTAACGAAAGCTTACCCTAGAGTTCCTGAGCTCACTCCATTATAAAGCTACCCAAGGATTAGGGCGTAGTAGAGGACAAATGTCCTTCAAACTATTCGGCTTTACCCACCATTTCATCATTCGTCGTCTTGCTGAGCTGCTAGGATTTCCTAGTTCCATAGATGCTTACATGGAGACCCAGGAAGACGACTACCTTGATTTTGAGCTAAACCATTTTTGGAGGGATATAGCTTGCCAATACCCTGAGGACCCTGACCACCTGGATGTGACTGATATCCATAACTCAATAATTAGGTATTTCCACCACATCTTAGCTTTCACCCTGTTCGGAAAACCTATAAACCGACACTCAGTTTCTAGTGATGAGTTATTTATTATATACTGTGCTTTCCAGTCTAGACCCGTAGTTGGTGCATCATTTATGATCGCTAATATGTTTGATATAGCCCAGTGTACCCATGGAACTATCTGTGTCGGCGGGCTAGTCACTATGATAGCCGAGGCATTATCCCCTGAGATCATCATTATCACGCCTTACGCCTTATGGCAGATACTATACCATGGACATACCATTCTGTTTTAACATTACTCTCATAGGTAACCTCGACCCACCTTACTTTCAGCTTCTAGCACGAAATGATCCTGTCTACTACTTTCTCTTGCCTAGCCCAGAGAACACGAGTGTCCATAACAAGAAAAACTAGTTGTATAACCTCGAGAAGACAGATGAGCATGACCCTGAGAGAGAGGAGAGTGACCCGTCCACACATCCTGGTTACCATGAGTATACTCCACTAGAGGAACCTACACCTCCCCCTGTTACCGAAGCTGTCGATGTTCCTATGGTAGATCATGCACATACTATTGAGACACTACAGTCTGATGTTACTGCGCTCCAAGGAGAGCTCACCACTGTTAGAGATAACATCAGCACACTTCGCCGTGACTTCTTCTATTTCATGGATGTCGTCACTGAGCAGTTCGACCATATCTATCAGCATTTGCACTCTACTGCTCCACCTCCAGGAGGCCCACGTGATCGCTAGTTTTGTTTCTGTGCCTCCTCAGTGAGGACACTGTTTGTTCTCAGTATGGGGAGGGTTTCATTATTATTTTTAATGCTCATATTTTTCGAATATTTTGTTACTATCGGTTCTAAATGTTTCAAATATTTATTTATTTTATTCAATAGTATTTATTTATTTCATTTCGTATTTCATATTTTTCGTTTTTGGTTAATTTCTATCTTTAATTAATTTTTTTTCTATTTCTATTCGATTATCATTCCTCCGATTCTACAAATTATGTGCCAGTAACTATTCATATAGATATATATCCCATGTAACATCACTTAAACTATATGAATAAATAAATAATTAAACAATTTTTGCTTTAACAATGCACACGGTCAAACAAGTGGTCAGACAATCCTGCACGCGCCATTAAACCCTGACGAAAGTCAGGAAGCATGTGACGAGCGTCAGAGGCTTGTCTCTTTGACCCTGAAGAACGTCAGGAAACGCGTGATGACCATCAGTTCCTGTATCCAGCGATTCCTTCCTGTGACCGTTGAACCATTGAATGAAAATGTGTCTTAAAAACCCCCCATTACTCCATTCATCCATAACTTCTATAACCTCTCATATTCATAATTATCTCATAAACCTCATTCATTTCCCACTCAATAAAATCCATCTATTTAAACCCTTTTTGCATCCCTTAGTTTTCACCACTACCACCCACCTTCCATTTCTTCATCACCAATACATTTTCTTCTTTATCAAAATCAAAATCATGGCCGCCCGAAGGAATCCACCAAACCAAGAAGAACCCGACATGCACCATCTTGTGCTCTGACAATGAGAAATAGGTGAAATTAAAAAGGAAAGGTACATAAAATTCCATCGTCGAGGTTTGACATCCACTAGGTTTGTCGACAAAAACTGCTTGCAAGAATTGGGGTTACGAACCAATATGCAAGGCTTGCTGGACAAAGCCGGCCTGAGCTTTATAAGCACGTTGAACACACCAACCTACGAGGTTATAAAATTGGAATTCTTGAGTTCCTATGCCTACCACACTCGCGACGATGCTGATGCGCACCTAACTGGAGCCGCTCAATTTCGGATGTTCAACCAAGAATACACGCTTAGCCATGAAAATTTGAGCGAAATGTTTCGTTTTCCCCGTGGAAATGATGTGCAATATCGTACTCCTTCGGAGATAGATTGGAGTGGAAGTCCATATGCACTATGGGAAAGAATAACCGGTGAACCCAATGTTATTCCTAAAGCAGGCTACGCCTCTCACATTCACAACCCAAATATTCGCTTCTTACACCGTATTACGCCCAACACGGTGTTTGGAAGGGAAAACAACAACAAAGTCAACACTAAAGAGTTGTATGCTCTTCACTGTGCCTTTTCACAAAACCTCCGTCTTAATCCCGTTACATTAATGATGGCCCATATTCAAAACCTTGTTACGAGAGATGGGACTACGCCTTTTTGTATCGGAGGCATTGTCACCACAATTGCAGTTCACCTGAACTGGAGGGAAAGGATTCAACTCCTACCTTCGCTGCCAGTAGTTTATATGGACATTGATAACTGTACAGTTGGCTGCCTGATCAAAGTGAGAGAAGCTGGAGGTTACTATCTAATGGTGAAGAATGCAAAAGTTCGTAGCGTTATCTTGCCGAATCACAATCGTACAAATTTGGGCAATCCTGATAATTGGCTTTACAACCTGAACGCACCAGAACCCGGAGTAAATGAGCAAGGAAATCAAGGTGAGGCCAACAATGCTGCTGTTGATGAAATTGAAGAAGAATTATAGCAGCAAGAGCCCCAACCACAACACGCCAACAATCCTGCCACCATTGATGCAATCTATGCCATAATAATGCAGCAGAACCAGCTGTCCATTCAACGCTACCAAAGCCTCGAGACACGCCAAATTGAGATGTTGAATCTCATGCAACAAATGTAGAGAGACCAAAGCGACTATACTCACAGGAACGATCAAAGTATGCTGGAATTCACCGCAGGAATGGCGGAAGATATGCGAGCCTTAACACTTCGTGTTGAATACTTGCATAACATTATTTCTCGGAGGAATGGCGGCGAATCTTCTAGAAGCAGTGAGCAAGCACGTAGAAGAGCAAGGGCACGTGGAAGATTTCAAAGACAAGAGGAGGAAGAATAATTGTCTAGTTTCCACTTCCCTTTTCCATCTTCTGTTAATACATTGAGGACAATGTATGATAAGTATGAGGGAGGAAGTATTTCCCTTTCCTAGTAATTTTTATTTTCTTTGTAATTTCCCTTCTATCATCTCTAATTCAATAAAATTTTTGTTATCAAGTTATCTTTTGAAGCATTTTGTGCTGTTTTTCCGATTCCCCTGTCTTTTTGAGCCCTATAAAAAAAATTTAAGCATAACTTGACTCACTTGACAAGTACATAGACTGCAAGATCTTTAATAGTTAGGGATTGTGGCAAGATTAAGCGAAATTACTACCGTCTAGACATTCTACAACCCCATAGTATGATAGACTAGTTCAAGTACCTGTTATTCCAACACCCTGAGTTTTAGTTTTTGTAGTAACCCTGAGTAGTTTATATTAGCAGTCAGCACCGTCTTAAACACAAACTACGCAGGAAGTCGATGAATATAAGTGGATGATCTAATTTATTATTTCATAAAAATGTTACAAGGTTTAAAAAAAGAGAGGTAACACACCAATTAAATTGGGCGATCCTTACCCAATCGTTTAATCCAAAGGATGTAAGCCTTACAAAGTAACATTAAAAATCATTTGGTAGATGGTTCAGGAGCATCTGATACTGAACTTAGTAGGGCAGATTACGGTTTGATCCCCCGCATCCTGCCATGGATTGAAAAAGGTTGCCACATTACTGTGCCAGAAACCTCTAAGGTCTAAAAAGAGATCATAACCACTAACCGGCTGTTCTGCTATGTGCGTGCAAAGATAAAGGGCTTAATGTGATTGCGCTAGAATAAAAGGCACAAACGAGACAAATACTCGAGGTAGGCTATGATAGCACCTGTAACTAGTTTACGTAAAATGGGACTATCTAGTGTCATTACCGTAATAATGGAGCATGAATCAAGATTTCAATTTTCTGACAAAAACACAACGCAACCATATATGAGTTGATTCGAGTCATGTATGTGCATCTGACCATGTTTAGAAAAACACCGTACTGAGCATTTGCTTGAGGACAAGCAAAGTTCAAGTATGGGGGAGTTTGATGACACACAAATATATGATATTTTTGGCTTGATATACATAAATTATTTCTCTTATTTTATTTTATTTTAAATTATATTATTTTATAGGTATTACGCATGTGTTAATCTATTTTTGCAGATAAATATTAAGTTAAACACTTTGGAAGAAATGAAGAAAAAAAGGTGCAAAGATAGCAAAAAGGGCCAAAGGAGAATAGAAGAAACCATCTTAAGCCCATCACAAGGCGTGTGAGCACGTGGACCACTATAGCAAAGACCTTTACGATCGTCAAGGTACGCTGCCGTTCGTCACAGGCGTAATGGACCAAGTGACCATCGTCACTTGGACTTGACGAACGTCACAAGCCCACTTTCTTCCTCTTTGACCACGTACTGCCAAATCCAACGGAAGAAAACTATTTTAAACGCAAATCCAACGTCCATCCTACTTCTCCGATCCACTCAGTCAATGCATGGAAACATAACTGTCTCAGTAGTCCTATTATTTCTCAAAAGAACACAAAGTGTTCTTACATTACCGAGAACCAACATATCACACAGAGGGCTATAAATAGGACCCTAGACAAAACGACCAAGGGGTCAGATTTTTGATATATTTTTGAGAATTCATTTTTTCTAAGGCAATTTTCTTTAAGCATTATTCTTTTTCCTGCAAAATTTTATCCTTCCTCTAGCATTTATTTTTCGGTACAATTGTCTCTGTTCCCGACCGAAGCAAAGCCTACAATTTGTGCAGGAGTGCTTCTAGTCAAGAATTAGAAGTGATTATACCCATATCCGTAATTATTATCAGGTTTATTTTTATGAATTGTTATTAATTTTAATTAATATAATCATGTTTATTCTGTTTTGTCTCTGGAATTGTTCTGCGATTTGGTCTGATATTATGTTAGGCTAGAATTCGTATACTGGTATGTAAGGTCACATAACCAAGGGATCGAGTGACTCAGTTGGGACAATTTTTACTGCAAAACCTTTTTCTGGTCTAAGTCACTATTTTTAATCGTTAAATTGTTTTGTTACAAAAGTAAAGAACAGATAGAGGTTAGGGTCGACAAAGCCGAAGTTTGAGATCTTTTAACTAGACAGTAGTAATTAGGCATTGGCTTAAAATACAACGGAAGCACTTTAAAGTTAATTAAGATTTTATTTTGTTTTTAAAAGGTGTTTTTAACTCCTGCGCGATGGAGGAAGCGTACGTTAGGACTTAACTGCATAGCGTAGATCAACAAAAGGACAGTGTGAGATGAGGGCTTTTAAACTAAATAGGTTTTGCTGAAAGCTGTTTTGAAAATAAAAAGACACCCAACTAGTTGCTAGCTCCTGAGGTTCGACTATTATATACTGGTAGTTCTGCTTATTGATAATTAAAATTAAACTTAATTTAGTATTTAGTTTCCCTACAACCCAATCAAACATTCATTAGCTTTAGATTTGCAAAGTAACAATAGAAGACAATAGTTCGATTCATCAATCTCTGTGGTTCGATATCTTTTAAAACTACACGACAAGACTGTGCACTTGCAGTCCGAATCATTAGATACCTCAGTGTCATCCGATCATAGTGCCTCCGAGATATCTAAGTGGTTGTCGTACGAGCCAAAATTTAATGTCATAACTTGTACTACATATGACATTGGTC
Source organism: Vicia faba (assembly GCA_948472305.1). Classification (NCBI taxonomy): domain Eukaryota; kingdom Viridiplantae; phylum Streptophyta; class Magnoliopsida; order Fabales; family Fabaceae; genus Vicia; species Vicia faba. Next base: position 827,366,315 of record OX451736.1, read on the forward strand.
ATTATATATTTTATACAAAATCAAAAGATAATCGTAGTACGAGCCGAAATAGTGGGGTTATGGCTGAAGCCGAATCGATGTATTTCTCTAGTTCGAAAGATAAGAATCCTATATTGGCAACTACCACTTTCTATGGTGTCATTGAGGAGATTTGGGAGATTGATTATGTTATTTTCAAAGTGCCTTTATTTAAATGCAATTGGATTCCCAATAATAGTAATGGTGTACATATTGATGACTTAAGATTCACATGGGTTGACCTTGGCAAAATATCTTTTATGACCGAACCATTCGTCATGGCTTCTCATGCAAAATAAGTATTCTATGTGACTGAATCTTCCGACATATCAGGGAAATGGTCAATCCTTCTCCAAGAAAAACATATTCCTCTTAGTGATGAAAGTCTTGATATTTCGTCCACTCCTTCTTACACAATACAAGTTCCTACCTCATATGATGAAGTTGATGGAAATGCTATGCATGCTATTTGAATCGATCATGAAGAAGACATATGGGAAAATTAACAAGTAAGTATGTTATTATTAATTCATAATATATTAATTGTATTTTAATTTCTATGTATTTTTACTAATGTAAGTATGATTATTTGAAATCATAGGTATTTATATGCCAAGACACCAAGAGACAGAGACACCTAGAGACATGAAACCAAAACACCAAGATACATTTATGTGATGCTTTATAATGTGTAAACTGGAGGTTATTTTAATTGTGACATTTTGGTTTTGAAGTAATTCACAATTTTGGGTTCTTAATCTAATTTTTGTTGTTATTATGATACATTTATTATTATTATGATAACTATATCATAAATGTAAATTGTCTCTTCTGCTGAGATTGTTCTGATGTGATGTGATCTACAAAATACAGGTTAAAAAATGGAGAGTGTTGCACCCCAAAATTTGCCCTCCCATATTCTCTAAGATTTGTCAAGTCAAAGTCACAAAATTCCCCAAGGGTTATGCAGTTCAACTGTCTCCTATACAGTCAAAACTAGGGTTTGAGTTCTGATCAAGAATTGAGAGTTTTCAAAGACCCAATCAAGTCTCATATGCCTACAAAGATGGTCAAGCATCCTTATATCAAGTTTCAAGGCATTCAGCTCAAAATTGCACAGTCAAAACCCTAGATTGCACTACAGTCAACTGTAGGGGCAAAATGGTCATTTGGCAGTCAAAAGTTCAAATTTTTGGTCAATATATCATTTTTAAGCCACAAACATCATTTGATCAATGCTTGATCATGATTCTCAAAATTTGGCTCAGAAATCATCAAAGATGCAAAAGTAGCTATATTTGGACAGTTGAAAAAGTCAACTGAAATTGACCAGGGCATAACTTTCACATGGATTATCAGAAAAATTCCATCCAAAGCTCATTTTGAAGAGAAAGACATTTCCTACAACTCATCTTCATATTCCAAGTCCAAGAAATGCTCTCACAAAAAGTTATCAATTTCAACATTATAGGTCATTTTCAAAAGTCAACAAAAAGGGACTTTAAGTCAAAGGCCATAACTTGAGATTGGTAAATCAAAATGACATGGGACCAAAGGCATTGGTTAAAGGACTCAAAGACATTTCCAAAATGTCCAAGAACATGTGAAAAGCTTAAAAATTGAGCAAGTTATGCCTTGTGGAAGTTGGGAAATTTTTGGGAATTTTGAAAAGTCAACATTGATGCAAATGATCCAAAAATGCAAATGGGCCCATTTCTCTTCCAAGTTTCTTCATGCCAAGCCTATGCACGACCATTAAGCCCAAGGGGAAGTGTTTTCTCATTTTTTAATTATTTATTTGAATTTATATTAATATTAATTCATTTAAATTATTTAAATATGTAGAAAATATAAACATGACCTAAAAAAATCTTTTTGTACACATTCTAGGCTCAAGATTTCGTGTACAATTAAATATGGCAAGATTTGGTTGATTGGAGCTTAATTGATACAAAATACATGAGAAAAAGATTCAAAAAGATCTTGGAAAATCAATTAGCAAAAACCATTATGGCATGAGATTTTGTTCAATTTTGATGACCTAATATGCTCACTATATGATCAGAATCACAACCCTAAAAGAATGACTCTCAGCTGCGCTCAGAAGCTAAAGACAAACTTGAAAAATTGTCCAAAAAATTGAAAACTGATTTCAAGGTTAGGAGACGATTCAAGCCTCAACTTCCATTCCATTAGATTCCTGGGACAATTCTGAACGTGTGCCAATCCCTAACATCTACCAAAACGCAAAGAAGTGGTAACAAGGACCTTCCCTGTACAGAGAAACTTTTGAAATCCTATATCATAATTCATACATTCTTTTGCATTTTTATTTGTGAATTCTTGTTTAATATGAAGTTTCCAAGCTAACTGATATGTTTAATTGAGTTTTCATAAGCCATACGCGATATTGCCATGTTTCCTTTTTAGGGTTTTCAGGAGCTCGAATTAGGGATTCTTACTAGAGGAAAAATTAGACCATCCCTGTACCACCATTGCATTCAGTACACCAAGACGAAGAGATTCATGTATTCGCGATGAATTTATGTTCAAAGATGAGCTAATCGTTATTTCTTCTAAACCCCTCTAAAACAACGCTCAAAAACCGTTGCCTTCGTTCTTCATGTTTCAGGAAAACGAAAGAGACGATGTGTTGTCAGCCAGTGATTCGCTAGTTTGAATTGCGCGCGCTTTTAGGGGGCCACTAACCAATTTTGCTTTTTATTATTTATTTGCTATAGTATATTAACATGAACGTGATGGCTCAGCTGGCAGGTGGACATACTTGTAACCCTCATGACCTGGGTTCAAGTCCCAGGTCTGGCAAAGTCCAATGTTATTTTTCAATATAAATTCCTATGCTACGCTCACGTCCAGGTGCACCATGTTCCATCATCATCCCATCATACACGCGCCTAGCTGCTCCAAATCAATGGCCTAGATCTGAAGAACACATGCACAAGGGTCAACGCACTAGCACACAACCTGGAAAAGTCAATGGACTCAAGCTTAATGGGCCTGATTTGCTGAACATTACCTCCAATTTTGGGACTACACCCCACTCTGGTTTGCAATTTCTTTCAATTTTTTTTACTTATTTTTATTTTATTGTTAATCATTATGTTATTTATTTTATTGCTTTAATTTAATTAAATATTTTTTACAATACATAAAAAATACAGAAAAATCAGAAAAGGCCAAAAAAATATAATACTTATTTATTTTAATTATTTTTATGAATAAATGCATGTAAATAAATTTAGTATAATTAGGTTTTTTTGCAATTTTAATTCTTTTCATAAAAAATATAAAAAATATAGAATTTAAGTTTAAGTGTTAATTCTATTTTTTATTTCCTTTTTTATCATAATATTATTATTTTATTTATTTTCATAAATTAAATTTTTGCATGTAAAATAAATTAGATTTAAATTAGGTCAAATTTCAATATTTTCACAATAAACTTAAAAAACATTAGAATTAGGGTTTAGCATTTCATTTTAATTTTAATTAATTTTTCTTTTTCTTTTAAATCTTAAAAAACACAAAAATACCAAAAACATTTAATTTTTAATTTTTTATTTTAATTCCTTATTAAATTTAATCTTTTTTGCCAAAAGGGTCCAACGCCCATTGTTTTTAATTATTTAATTTGCGCATTTATTTTATGTCATTTATTATAATTTTGTATCTCTCCCAAAGCGTTGTAACTTTAATTTTTTCGCACTTTATTTTGCTTCATTTACTTTCCGCTAAATCGGGTCCGGTTTAATTTTGGCGATGTGGACCCGCGCCATTTGTAATAGCTTAGATTTATTTTTTCCGCAACTTTTAACTGTTAACAAATACGCATGCAAGAATGAATGGCCCTAATTAAAATCAAGCGTAGAACACAAATAAACATGACAAGACAAAAATAAACGAATCTGACACACAAATCACACACCACCCCTAGGGTACGCCTCACTGTTGCCTTGCCTCGAAAGGTGGTCGTCGAGTAGAGGACGTCTTAGTAAGTCCTCATGATCCGGGAACCTGGCATGAGGGTAGCTTCTAAGGTGTCTTCCCATTGCTCTGGTGATCACCACGTCCCTAAAACTCGAATTGACCCGAACACCTCCAACGGTGGTGCTACCTACCTCTCAATGGTGGGATGGCACTACTTTTAAGGACATTTACACAGACGAATTCCTTAGGGTAGGTAGGTTCTCAAGGGTACTTGCTCTAATCTCAAAACAAACTCAAAAAGACTTTTCACACTGACACTTTTCAAAAGCTTTCAAAGCAAAATTTTCAAACACTCTGACGTACGAGTCGAACTGAAATTTTTCAAAGAAACTTTTAAAACCCACATTGAAAAGCAAGCAAACATTTTGAAAACACATTGAGCAAGTATCTAAGAGCCCATGGATAACCATGGATAGAAAGGGTGCTAACACCTTCCCTTTCTATAACCTACCTCCCGAACCGAGAGCAATCTCTTTAAGGAATTTTTCTGTGCTTTTGTCCTTTCCCTTTGGAGAAAATAAAAGACGGTGGCGACTCTTGCTTCCGCGACATTTCGCGAACCAGCGTTAAACAGTCAGTTCCAGATCCACCGATCACAGAACTGGCGACTCTGCTGGGGATCTAAACTTAAAGTGAGGTGTACCTTAGGATTAAGATCACTGTGTTTTCAATTGTATTGATTTGCTTGCTTTACTATTGTGGGTTGAATGGGAGTTACATAGATCCTAACCCGGATCTGGGGATACCCTGTTTAGGTAGCATAAGCTGTGAGGGACCTGTCCGGCGTATACCGACATGGGTGAAGCAGTGGCTACGTTGGTGTGGCGCCTTGGTCTGTACCGATATCCCTCGTGTTGAAACGGGGAGAATATGGGTCTTCCAAGGAGTCATTAAGCACCAACAGACCTTAGAACCTTAAATGACCCAACTTGGCCAATAGAAACAGTAGCAGTATGCTACGCCCATTGAGGCTAAACTCTCGTGATGGTTCTGGCTGCAAGAAAAGATTGCGATGCTGGAGTTATGACCGATTGAGGGTAGTCAGTGATATTGGGATCCTCTAGAACCCGGTTACTTCTGATAGGACAGGTCTTAACCAACAAACTGAAAGAGGGTACTACCCAGACCTCATGCTGGCCTAAACCTTAAGGGCTCTTTTGTGTGACTTGTGTGCCTTCGTACTTGACTATCTGCGTGCTTGTTACCTAACACTTGTTTCTTGCAGGTCTTGTTTATAGTCCTTAATTGGGACTCATAACAGGGTACTAAGTTTCTTGCAGGTTTTGTTTATAGTCCTTAACTAGGACTCATGACAGGTTTTACCAAATTTCTTGCAGGTGTTGTTTATAGTCCTTAACTGGGACTCATAACAAGGTTTACTAAATTTCTTGCAGGTTTTGTTTGTAGTCCTTAATTGGGACTCATAACAAAGTATACTGAATTTCTTGCAGGGTTTGTTTATAGTCCTTAATTGGGACTCATAACAGGGTTTACCTACTTCACCCCATGCATAGCATGCCATCATACCATTGCATACCATTGCATACATCCTAACCCATTTCAAGGATCTCAAGGGCTTGTGATGCAGGTCATGATGAACAATTATCCCAGCAAGGGGCAAAGAGGATTTATTTTCCTCTAGCCAAGGTTGTCAGGGGCTATGACCCACTGGATATGGTGAGCCTTTGACCCTTGAAGAAGGACTCTCAACAACATGAAGTTATTTCAATCAAGCCACCGGTTCCAAATGCTAACAAATTTTCTGTTTACCCCGCGAGGTCCTTGAAAACATTACATGCATGTCATACATCTCATTGCATTGCAGGTATCCCTTGACAGGTTGCTTACCCTTCCTCGCTGTTTATTTCAGCCGATCGCCATGAATCCTGAATCATCAGCCGAGCAGACTATCAAGGACCTCCAGGCTCAGAACGCCCAGTTCCAAGAGCTGATCATGAATTTGACCCAGGGGCAACAAGACCTGAAGGCTCTGCTTTTGAAGAAGGACAAGAAAAAGAAGAGGACTGTTTTGTTCAACCCTAGACGCAGGTCTGGGAATACACCGCAGACTGAAACTGAGAGGACTACCCCATCTGTGAGGGAAAGCAGTCACCATGAGAGGGAGGTGCCCAGTCCAGTGGTCTCTGACAATGAAACAGATTTCGACGACGAACAGTACCCTCCGGCTGAGGACAAGTACAAACAGTTGGAGGATAGGTTGAAGGCTATGGAGGTTCAACAGGTACCTGGGCTGGACTTCGGAGATCTGGGTTTGTCAACCGGTGTGGTTATTCCTTGGAAGTTCAAAGCACCATCCTTTACTAAGTATGACGGGGCGTCTTGCCCCAAGCTGCATCTAAGGGCCTATGTTCGGAAGATTCAGCCATATACGGTGGACAAGAACTTATGGATCCACTTCTTCCAGGAGAGTCTTTCAGGGACTCATCTCGAATGGTTCTATCAGCTGGATGGGACCAAGGTTCGTAACTGGGAGGAGTTGGCTACTGCTTTCTACAAGCAGTATCAGTATAATGCCGACCTTGCTCCTACGCGTACCCAACTCCAGGGTATGTCGTTAGGATCAAGTGAAGGTTTTAAAGAATATGCGCAGAAATGGAGGGATCTTGCTGGAAGGGTACAACCACCGCTGACTGATCGGGAACTTGTCGATATGTTCTTGGGGACCCTGTCTGGTCCGTTCTACAACCATCTAATCGGGAATTCTTCTGCTGGGTTCACAGATCTTATCTTGACTGGGGAGAGAATTGAAGCCGGCATCCGGTCTGGGAAAATTCAAGAGGCTGCACCTTCGGATAAAAATCCTCATCATGGAAAGAAAGAATCCAATGCTGTGCACGGTAAAAAGAGCCGTCATGAGGCAGGGGCAATCCAAATCTCCAATCCCGGACCTGCTCAACAAGGACAGGGGCAGCAGCGCAAGGAGAAACGGCAGTACACCAAACTCAACATGTCGCTGGATCAAGCACTGCAACAACTGTTGAAAACAGGGCTGATCACCTTAAGGGCTCCTCTCCGGAATCCGAACACTTCTGCACCCAACTATCATCCCAACGATAGGTGCGCATATCATTCAGATAGCCCGGGGCATACTACAGACAATTGCTGGCCTCTCAAGAATAAAATTCAAGATATGATCGACGCTGGAGAGATTCAGTTTGAAGTGCCAGAGACTCCGAACATAATCACTGCTCCGTTGCCCAATCATTGAAGCCTCTTGTTTATTTGAATTTTTGAGTTGTACTTTTCTTTGCTTATACAAACAATTAATGTCATAGCAAACTCTTTTATTCTATTAATGCATCGCATACGTCTGTTTTGGGAATTAATACAATTGTTTTCATTATATTCAAAATCCTTTTCATATTTTTTCTGATGATCAACTCTTGGTTAATAATTCTGAGCCTCTTGAGGGAGGATGACGAAAACGATACCATAATCTACAGTATGCTTTTGAACAGACCCCGCTGATGAGGTACAGGCATTGTTTCAATCCCCAAACACTGGAGTTATAAGGAAGATAATCCCTCGTCAACCCCTTCGAGCCAAAGAAGTAGGAGTTTTTATTTTCGAAAATTAAAACCCTTATCATAACCTGGGGCAGGGTAGTCTCTCAGTTGATCCAAGTGCATAACGAATGGCACCGAAAAGATCTTTACAAAACGAACAAAGACAGTGATGGTTCAGAACAATCAAAAGGACAGGCAGTCATTATCAAAAAATTTTCATAAATGAAAAGCCCGAAAAGTCTAAACCTACAAAGGGGACTTATGAAACTGAGGCATCCCGCTGGCTGTAATTCCCAAAAAAGGAAACAGTTCAGGCAAAAAAGAAAGGGATAACAAAATCAAGAAAGAGGTCTCACAAACCCTCAACCAAAACAAAGATGACTGCCCACTCAAAATAAGTTATCAACATCTGAACCATTATTGGAACATCAAAGCAAAGACTCAAGCAAGGTCTAACGCACGGTCAACTGAGTTTAGGTTTGGAGAACATCACGAAGAGCGGGTGGGTACAAATACTTTGAGCCTTTGTCCTTTGTTTCTTAAAACCGTGAACCAGGCCACGTTATAACCCTTAAAAGTCCTAGCTGAAGCATGGGTTAGTTCGAAAGCATACTGTTACGAAAGGTATCCTGACTCCTTAAGGCTTACGGTAAATACGGAGTTGACATCACGTTTTACAAACATTCATTTGTTTTATGAAAAAGAATGCATTTTCAAAATCTTCAAGACAGACATAAGCTTTGCGTTTTTTAACATAACTTTGTTTGCATATGACTTTTTGTTTAAACAGCATAAAAATTTGCACGATGAAAGTCTAATGAACAGAAGTACCTCCAATCAAGGGGCAGACATGAGCATTGTCCATTATCTGGGGCAATCCAATCAAGATCCGGAGAATCTCTCAAAAGGCCAAAAAGCCTGGGGCAAATCTCTGCCTAAGTCATTTGGGGCACTCCAGCAACGAATCTTGCACGATCAGACACCTTCTGGCAATATGGCAACACAAGCAGCCAGGGACACCTCCCTGCATTCTAAGAGCGTGGACACAGTCGAAAGATACTACGCAAAATCAAAGACCCGCTAGGTTGACACACCTAGGCAAAAATAAGGGCTTCCCGGCGAACCAAAAAGGTTCGGGCAAAATGAAGGGATGAAATGAAAAAAATCTGTACACCCGGCAAGTCGAAAACCTGAAAAGGCGGCTTGAGCAAAAATGGGTATCCCGGTGGACTGAAAACCCGAAAGGGCAGTCCAGGCAAAAGTTAGGGATCAAAGCGTACGACTATGTCCTGTCATCTTGTCACCTGCCTACCAGAAGAAGGTTGGTTCATCAACAACTGTCAGCACCCCACAGGTGCCTTCCACCTCAGAAACAGGGGCAATGATGAGTTGTCCAAACGATCTAATCGCTCTGTCCATCAAGGTATCAAGATAAGTTCAGATAAAGAACATGACCAGTACATCTTAATTCCCCAGAGAGAGTCAGCAGTCAGTGCATTCTTCTCCAAGTAGAGCCATCAAATCTCAAGGAAATTGGGTATCCTCCAGCAGATATCAATATTCCCCAGCAGCATATATTCTTAACAAGCATCCCTGGCAGCCTCGGCCTAAAGATTGTTCCCCGGCGGCATATCAACGTTCAAAGGATCATTTCCCCAATATATCAAAACTTCCCCAGAAGGGTCCAATCCAGTTCCCCAGGAAATTTGGAATTCATATCCCCAAGCAGTAAGCTTATCCCCAGTAAATTCTGGAAGCTTATCCTTCGCAGAGCACGAACGCGTCTCCCGGCTTTATTCAAAGAGTTATTTCCTTAACAGGATATAACTGGGTTATCCTCAGCCAAAAGCCACGGAAAGATCGTCCTCGGCAAAGTCTCCTTATCCCCAGCAAACTATCATCAACACTCAGCAAGGCATCCCTCTTCCCACAGAGTATTGCTTCTCAGCATGGTCGCTAGAGTATCTTTTCTCCCCGCAGAATCCGTCATTTGCCAAGTTTATTCCCCAACGGAGTTATCTTCTCCTACCGGTATACTTGCAACTATCATCCCTAACGGAAGCAAAGTCTGTTCTTCAACATCAGCCCAGGATACGACTTCCCGGCACCTGTCAAGGATTTATTTTCTTAGACGAACATACATTCATAAAACGTCACATACATCATTATAGCATACATATGCATCATATTACACGAATCTCATTGATTTTGAAGACATACAGTTCATGCATCATGATTTGGCATACGATTATGTTCTACCTTTTCAGGAAAAAAATCAATACAAAAATGATTACTATCAACTAACGCAATTCTTTCTAGATATAGTTTCAGATGTAAACCAGACATGGTGACGTTCTGATGCTGCTTCCAGAATTCCTTCTCGATATAGTTTCAGATGTAAACCCAGCGATGGTGATGTTCTGATACTGCTTCCAGATTCCCTTCTAGATATAGTTTCAGATGTAAACCCAGCGATGGTGACGTTCTGATACTGCTTCCAGAATTCCTTCTAGATATAGTTTCAGATGTAAACCCAGCGATGGTGACGTTCTGATGCTGCTTCCAGATTCCCTTCTAGATATAGTTTCAGATGTAAACCCAGCGATGGTGACGTTCTGATGCTGCTTCCAGATTCCCTTCTAGATATAGTTTCAGATGTAAACCCAGCGATGGTGACGTTCTGATACTGCTTCCAGAATTCCTTCTAGATATAGTTTCAGATGTAAACCCAGCGATGGTGACGTTCTGATACTGCTTCCAGATTTCCTTCCAGATATAGTTTCAGATGTAAACCAGATATGGTGACGTTCTGATACTGCTTCCAGAAGTCCTTTTTAGATGGTTCCCTCTCCGACGGTGTGTGAGGTAGTAATCCCTTTTTAGATGTTCCCCTCTCCGACGATGAGTGTGAGTTGATATTCTCCCTATGGTTCCCTCTCCGACGGTGTGTGAGGTAGTAATCCCTTTTTAAGATATTTCCCTCTCCGACGATGAGTGTGAGGTGATAGTCTCTTATGTTTCCCTCTCCGACGGTGTGTGAGGTGACAATTCCTTTTCCTATGGTTCCCTCTCCAACGGTGTGTGAGGTGGTAAACCCTTTTCAGATGTTTCCCTCTCCGACGATGAGTGTGAGGTGATCATTCCTTTCAGATTATAATAGCTTATGGTTTGCTTCCCGATGTTGCAAAGATGGTAATTCCCGCCAAGATTTTTCTCAACGAGCGTTGTTGAAGTTAAAATCATCCAAGGTTCTCTTATCATTCATGCTAAGGCAGTAACCAACCCTGGTTCTTTCATCGCTGTTTGAAGCTCCAGACTCAGCTCCTGTAACCAGTCAGGACATATCTATACCAAGCATCTGAAAATCAAGTCCTGCAACGTGTCAAGTACTCATTTTTCTGTTTTGCAGGTATGCAGGTTCTCGCTAAGGAATCTCCTACGCGATCAACATCCAGATGGCATCTATAAGCCCATCACCCTATCCAGCAACCTATAAATGGCATCTATAAGCCCATTCCCCCATCATCACTGCTACTATGTGAGCGCAAATTTACTGGGCACTCTAGTGTCCAATCATCTTCTACCCTCGGATTACGAAAGGCACGTCAGCCAATCTGCATCCTCAGGTCTAAGAAGATTGAACAGGGGCAACTGTTGCACCCTAAAATTTGCCCTCCCATATTCTCCAAGATTTGTCAAGTCAAAGTCACAAAATTCCCCAAGGGTTATGCAGTTCAACTGTCTCCTATACAGTCAAAACTAGGGTTTGAGTTCTGATCAAGAATTGAGAGTTTTCAAAGACCCAATCAAGTCTCATATGCCTACAAAGATGGTCAAGCATCCTTATATCAAGTTTCAAGGCATTCAGCTCAAAATTGCACAGTCAAAACACTAGATTGCACTACAGTCAACTGTAGGGGCAAAATGGTCATTTGGCAGTCAAAAGTTCAAATTTTTGGTCAATATATCATTTTGAAGCCACAAACATCATTTGATCAATTCTTGATCATGATTCTCAAAATTTGGCTCAGAAATCATCAAAGATGCAAAAGTAGCTATATTTGGACAGCTGAAAAAGTCAACTGAAATTGACCAGGGCATAACTTTCACATGGATTATCAGAAAAATTCCATCCAAAGCTCATTTTGAAGAGAAAGACATTTCCTACAACTCATCTTCATATTCCAAGTCCAAGAAATGCTCTCACAAAAAGTTATCAATTTCAACATTATAGGTCATTTTCAAAAGTCAACAAAAAGGGACTTTAAGTCAAAGGCCATAACTTGAGATTGGTAAATCAAAATGACATGGGACCAAAGGCATTGGTTAAAGGACTCAAAGACCTTTCCAAAATGTCCAAGAACATGTGAAAAGCTTAAAAATTGAGCAAGTTATGCCTTGTGGAAGTTGGGAAAGTTTTGGGAATTTTGAAAAGTCAACATTGATGCAAATGATCCAAAAATGCAAATGGGCCCATTTCTCTTCCAAGTTTCTTCATGCCAAGCCTATGCACGACCATTAAGCCCAAGGGGAAGTGTTTTCTCATTTTTTAATTATTTATTTGAATTTATATTAATATTAATTCATTTAAATTATTTAAATATGTAGAAAATATAAACATGACCTAAAAAAATCTTTTTGTACACATTCTAGGCTCAAGATTTCGTGTACAATTAAATATGGCAAGATTTGGTTGATTGGAGCTTAATTGATACAAAATACATGAGAAAAAGATTCAAAAAGATCTTGGAAAATCAATTAGCAAAAACCATTATGGCATGAGATTTTGTTCAATTTTGATGACCTAATATGCTCACTATATGATCAGAATCACAACCCTAAAAGAATGACTCTCAGCTGCGCTCAGAAGCTAAAGACAAACTTGAAAAATTGTCCAAAAAATTGAAAACTGATTTCAAGGTTAGGAGACGATTCAAGCCTCAACTTCCATTCCATTAGATTCCTGGGACAATTCTGAACGTGTGCCAATCCCTAACATCTACCAAAACGCAAAGAAGTGGTAACAAGGACCTTCCCTGTACAGAGAAACTTTTGAAATCCTATATCATAATTCATACATTCTTTTGCATTTTTATTTGTGAATTATTGTTTAATATGAAGTTTCCAAGCTAACTGATATGTTTAATTGAGTTTTCATAAGCCATACGCGATATTGCCATGTTTCCTTTTTAGGGTTTTCAGGAGCTCGAATTAGGGATTCTTACTAGAGGAAAAATTAGACCATCCCTGTACCACCATTGCATTCAGTACACCAAGACGAAGAGATTCATGTATTCGCGATGAATTTATGTTCAAAGATGAGCTAATCGTTATTTCTTCTAAACCCCTCTAAAACAACGCTCAAAAACCGTTGCCTTCGTTCTTCATGTTTCAGGAAAACGAAAGAGACGATGTGTTGTCAGCCAGTGATTCGCTAGTTTGAATTGCGCGCGCTTTTAGGGGGCCACTAACCAATTTTGCTTTTTATTATTTATTTGCTATAGTATATTAACATGAACGTGATGGCTCAGCTGGCAGGTGGACATACTTGTAACCCTCATGACCTGGGTTCAAGTCCCAGGTCTGGCAAAGTCCAATGTTATTTTTCAATATAAATTCCTATGCTACGCTCACGTCCAGGTGCACCATGTTCCATCATCATCCCATCATACACGCGCCTAGCTGCTCCAAATCAATGGCCTAGATCTGAAGAACACATGCACAAGGGTCAACGCACTAGCACACAACCTGGAAAAGTCAATGGACTCAAGCTTAATGGGCCTGATTTGCTGAACATTACCTCCAATTTTGGGACTACACCCCACTCTGGTTTGCAATTTCTTTCAATTTTTTTTACTTATTTTTATTTTATTGTTAATCATTATGTTATTTATTTTATTGCTTTAATTTAATTAAATATTTTTTACAATACATAAAAAATACAGAAAAATCAGAAAAGGCCAAAAAAATATAATACTTATTTATTTTAATTATTTTTATGAATAAATGCATGTAAATAAATTTAGTATAATTAGGTTTTTTTGCAATTTTAATTCTTTTCATAAAAAATATAAAAAATATAGAATTTAAGTTTAAGTGTTAATTCTATTTTTTATTTCCTTTTTTATCATAATATTATTATTTTATTTATTTTCATAAATTAAATTTTTGCATGTAAAATAAATTAGATTTAAATTAGGTCAAATTTCAATATTTTCACAATAAACTTAAAAAACATTAGAATTAGGGTTTAGCATTTCATTTTAATTTTAATTAATTTTTCTTTTTCTTTTAAATCTTAAAAAACACAAAAATACCAAAAACATTTAATTTTTAATTTTTTATTTTAATTCCTTATTAAATTTAATCTTTTTTGCCAAAAGGGTCCAACGCCCATTGTTTTTAATTATTTAATTTGCGCATTTATTTTATGTCATTTATTATAATTTTGTATCTCTCCCAAAGCGTTGTAACTTTAATTTTTTCGCACTTTATTTTGCTTCATTTACTTTCCGCTAAATCGGGTCCGGTTTAATTTTGGCGATGTGGACCCGCGCCATTTGTAATAGCTTAGATTTATTTTTTCCGCAACTTTTAACTGTTAACAAATACGCATGCAAGAATGAATGGCCCTAATTAAAATCAAGCGTAGAACACAAATAAACATGACAAGACAAAAATAAACGAATCTGACACACAAATCACACACCACCCCTAGGGTACGCCTCACTGTTGCCTTGCCTCGAAAGGTGGTCGTCGAGTAGAGGACGTCTTAGTAAGTCCTCATGATCCGGGAACCTGGCATGAGGGTAGCTTCTAAGGTGTCTTCCCATTGCTCTGGTGATCACCACGTCCCTAAAACTCGAATTGACCCGAACACCTCCAACGGTGGTGCTACCTACCTCTCAATGGTGGGATGGCACTACTTTTAAGGACATTTACACAGACGAATTCCTTAGGGTAGGTAGGTTCTCAAGGGTACTTGCTCTAATCTCAAAACAAACTCAAAAAGACTTTTCACACTGACACTTTTCAAAAGCTTTCAAAGCAAAATTTTCAAACACTCTGACGTACGAGTCGAACTGAAATTTTTCAAAGAAACTTTTAAAACCCACATTGAAAAGCAAGCAAACATTTTGAAAACACATTGAGCAAGTATCTAAGAGCCCATGGATAACCATGGATAGAAAGGGTGCTAACACCTTCCCTTTCTATAACCTACCTCCCGAACCGAGAGCAATCTCTTTAAGGAATTTTTCTGTGCTTTTGTCCTTTCCCTTTGGAGAAAATAAAAGACGGTGGCGACTCTTGCTTCCGCGACATTTCGCGAACCAGCGTTAAACAGTCAGTTCCAGATCCACCGATCACAGAGAGAATTATAAAAGCAGGATTAAATTTATTACTTCAGCAGAAAGTTTCACAATGGTTAAATAATACAATCACTATAATATCTTGCGCGCTGTCTAGAATAATATAAATACCAAAACAGAGCTGCTGACAATCGAATCATGGACTTATATGTATATCACAATGGTACTTTGGAACAACCATTATGATAGGATACATGCTTTCTAATTTTCTACACCGATCCCTGAACCATAATTGTAAGACGCATACACAACCACACGCTACATAACAACGCCTGGTCCCACGTGATTATATATCATTTCCAACCGTTGTTAAATGCCTTATTCGTAGCAGTGAAGTGTGATTCCACAATTCTCCCCCACTTGTACTGTCATTGACACCTTGCAACATGACACCTCTTCTTGGGCATTTCCGCTCAAGTGTGAGTCCACAATGCTCCCCCACTTGTACCACCATTGACACTTTACAACATGACACATCTTCTTTGGTATTTCGATACTAAATCGATCCCTTTCTCGAAACCAAAGGCTCTGATACTATTTGTTGGGAGGAGTTACTAGGAGCATTGATACAAAGTTGATGATTATGCACTTTTATGAGAGACACACCACTTATCCACCTAAAACCTTAAGGTGATAGGTGAGTGGATTCTCCCATTTATATATGCTCAAGTCTCCATATTCCTATTTAATATGAGACTATCTCCCCACTTACTCACACTTGCGTTACTATTCTAACACCCTCCCTTCCCCTCAAGCGTGAGTCCATAATGCTTCTCCTTAAGACACTTGTACTGTCGTTGACACCTTACAACGAAACACCTCTTCTTGGAAATTTCGATACTAAGTCGATCCCTTTCTCGAAACTAAAGGCTCAAGATACCATTTATTGAGGGAGTTACTAGGAGCATTGATACAAAGTTGAAGATTATGCACCTTTGTGAGAGACACATTACTTGTCCCCTAAAATCTTAAAGTTTTAGATGGAGAAGTGATGTGTCTCTCGAAAATGTACATAATCCTCAACTTTATATCAATGTCCCTAATGAACTCCTCCAATAATTGTTTTAATATTTAAATATTTTATTAAATTAAATAAATTAATATAAACTTAATTAAAATTAGATAAGTAAAGTTGAGGTATTACACCTATTCTCATTCTAGAATGGAACAATTATGATATTTGGCGGCATTCATTTCTTATTTATACTTTTGAATTTTTTTGAATGATAGGTTGAGCATGTTCAACTATTATTTTACTATTTATTTAATAGATTAAGTTTTATGTTTCGTCCTTTTTATTTTTCTTTTTTATTCTATATATAATTTTTCTTTATTAAAAAGATAAAGTTAAAATGACATAAAAAATTAATTTATAGAATTTATTTTAATTTAAAAGAATGTTCAAATATAAACTTATAAATGGTGGAGTATCATTTTAGAATTTTTTTTACCATTATACCCAACATTCTCATTCGAATATCCAAGTTAACCAACTTTCGTACAAAATAAAAAGAAGAAGAGATTAGTTACCTTTGATATGAGATAACTTTAATATCTTTGATGTATTTAAATGATAGATTGATGAATAAAATAAATTATTTAAGTGAGAGAAAAGAATTGGTTAGAGAGATAGACAGAGAGAAAGGTACTAAAGATACCAAATCTGAAAGGTAGTTAAACCCTTCTCCAAAAAAGAATGTTAAAATAGTTGGCGGATGCTTCAAATTTTAATAGGATGCCTCAATTGCATAAAAATATCTCTATTTTATATTGCATATTTTAGATTTATGCAGATTTTTTTTCTATTTAATTGCTTTGTCACGCAATTTTTTTAAAGTGAAATATATTAGGATTTTTGTTAAAAAATTGAATATGTTGGAGGAGTTATTAAGAGTATTGATACAAAGTTGAGAATTATGTATCTTTGTGAGACACACACTACTTATTCATCTAAAATTTTAAGGTGATAGGTGAGTGAATTCTCTCACTTATAAATGTTCTAGTAACCACATTCCTATTCAATGTGAGACTATTTCTCCACTTACTAATACTTGCATTATTATTCTAACACTCCCTCTCAAGTGTGAGTCCACGATACTCTCCCTTCAAGACACTTGTACCGCCGTTGACGCCTTGCATCAGGACACCTCTTCCAAAAGAAATCACACATAGAGCACTTATTTTTACATACGCCATCCTGAGAAGCGATAAAGTTCTTTATGTATAGCCAAATTTCAATCTTGTTCAGAAGTGCTTCATCAACATATGTAGGCTCTATCAGATACGCTTAAACTTAGAATCAATTCATCAGAATATGAAAGTCAAGATATGTGTTTCAACAACTTCTGATTGATTATCTTCTAAGACAATGACTTCTTGTCCTTTTGTAGCAACTTCATTACTATCTGCGTCTAAGAGAGTAATTTTCATATCATGTGTTGCTAGCAGCCAGAGTCCAGGTATCATGACAAGTGTTTCAACCGCGTTGCTAAGAATATATGTGTACATACGATGTGAGAGCTGACTTGTTTTGCGTTTTATCACAAATGTTGCGGTTAACAAGAGTCACCACCGACTTATCTTTTATTCAATAAGAAAAGGGTGAAAAGAACAGGAAAGACCTTTAAAGATTTTGAGTTCGGGGGGTAGGTTATGAAAAAGGAAGGTGTTAGCACCCTTTTATCTGTAGTTATCTACGGGCTCTTAATCGCTTAACTCACTTTGAAAATTTGTTTTTTGTGTGTGTTTGAGAATATTTTTAAAATGCCAATGTAAGGAGAACTCTAATGATTCTTGTATCGGTCCTCAAGAATGCATACAAAGTGTTTTGAAAATATCTTTGAAAGTGTTTGTGTGAGATGCTTTTATTTTGAAAAGTGTGAGCAAGCGATTAATAGTATTCTACCCACTCAAGGTCTTTCTTATACTTTTCCTTCTCCTTTAGATAGTGCTATCTGTACTATTAGCTAGTAGGAAGCCCTATCATTAGATGTGAAGAGACATACGAAGGGCCATCGTACAATCATCGAAGAAAACTTGTAAGGATGCTTTAGCAGTTTCATAAGGGACTAGATCATTTTTCAAAAAACAACATCGAAGGGTCATCAAGGGACTATGATATTTTATTTGAGGGTCTTTACTAAAGCATCCCTACGTTCGAGGGACATGACTATTATTTTTCCGAAGGCAACAGAGGGAGGTTATCCTAGAGGTGCAAATGTGCATGTGTGTTAATTCAGTTGCATTAGAGTTTTCTAGCGTTTGATTATTATCATGCCATACAATCTTATTAATTAACAGTTATATATACATACAATGCACACAAAGCATAAGTGCGAGAAAATAAAATGCGAGAAAATAAAGACCTACAACTATTACATGGCTTCGGGAGAATTAAAATATTTACAACTTTGCGGAAATTTAAACGCTAAGCTATTACAATAAAAAACTCATGCGACCTATACAACCGTTTCTAAGAAAATAAATGGCAAAAGTAAACATAAATGTTTGCAGAATTATTTTTAAAGTCTTATCATCTAAAAGATTAAAAATTAATTTTTTTTGTGTATTTTTTGATTTAATTTGAATAATAAAATAAATAGATTTTAAACCTAAATTAAACACTTAAATAATTATAAAAAAAACCTATGTCTAATTAATTAATTAAGAAAAATATTGTCTAAAATTAAATTGACCTATTAAAAGTCTAAATATAATTGTATTATATTCTTATGATTTTTTTATTTTAATCAAAAGTTAATTAAATAAAATAGATAACAAAAAAGAAAGGAAAACGGGTTAAAACAAAAGAAAAGAGAAAAATGTATGGGATGGGGATCAAACCCACGCCCTCTAGATTAACAACATGCCTGCTTTACCACTGAGCGAAGCGCTCGTTTATGTCTGGAAGATAGGCGCTGCATATTATATTTGGAAGCTTACACGTATTTGGAAAAATAACAAAAAAACATTGCAAAAGGCAGGGATCGAACCCACGCCCTTAACAATATACACGCGCTTGTTTGCCAACTAAACTATGCTTATTTTCTGTCATTAAAACACAAATAATATATTATGTATAAAAAGAAAACTGAAATCAGAGAGACGCCGGAGCCCTAGCTCCGGTCGTCTTCTTCGATCGTGCCAGATCCTTATCCTGCAAAAATGTTAGATTCAAAGTAAAAGGGGGACCATATCCCTCTAAATAGACCCTCCTGAATCCAAATCAAATGCTAGTTTTGGCTAAAGATGCCTAGATCGTGAGTTTCGAAGAAAGCAAGTTATCAAAGTTCTTCAATGGAAGATCATAGATCTAACGTTACAAGCTCCATGTAACGGCTGCAACCTATTCTAAATATTCACATATGAAGATCTGAATGATTAGTAGCTATGAAACATGCATGAAATGCAAGATTTTAAAAATTAGAATTTTACCAATCGGAGCAAGTGGTTGAGCTCGTTTCGGGTGGTGAATTAATTGAGTATGAGTCTGGAAATGTTTCTCAGACCTCCAGGAAGTGACTGGAGACCTTGGATTACTTTGAAGTTGCTTAGAATTTGAGAACCAAATGTGAAGTAAGTTGAATATTTTTGCTCTTTGAAACCCTATTCTCTTGCCAATATTTCGTGTCCTGTGCATCTGGAGTTTGTTGAGTATATATAGAGGATTACCTTTGGTCAAACAAATGAGGAAAATACCAAGTGTTCAATGCATTGCCAAAAACACATGAAACATGTTTTCAAACATTCCATTTTGAGAAGATCATGTTTCCATTTCTTGTCTCCCACGATTTGCATGGTTGTCAAAGGGTTATTGGGCCTCAAATTTGATACAAAACTAAGCCCACATGTCTTAGTCCATTAGTTTACTATTTTATTGAATTTATTTTGTATTTAATTGATTAAAAAACAAAATAAATGCAATAAAAATAAAAGATGAGGCATGAGTGGACTTATGGGTCTCTTATCATGTCATGAATATGTTTGAACCTAAAAAATTAGGTCAATTAGCCCACAATTTTAAAATTGATCAATGTAAATTTCATGCATTTCTCAAAATTTGCTCAACTTGCACAAATCATAACTCTCTTAAATTTCATCATTTAAAGGTGATCTTTGACTTTTTTGAAATCTCAATATGTCCCTTACAATCTCCATGTTTATCATTTTTTTCATTTAAAGACTTTATCTTGATGTAAGTTGCCTTGACAAAAAGTATCTTTTTGTTGACTTTTGAAATGACCTATAATGTTTTAGCCAATATCTTTCAAATGAAGCAGTTTTGGACTTGAGCTTAGAGATATAAAGTTGTAGAGAATTGAATTTCCTTCAGAATGAGCTTTGGTTGAGAAAAATATGAAGAAGCATGTGAAAGTTATGCTTGGTCAAAGTTCAATTGACTTCTCCTTAAGAAAACCCTAATTTGGTAACTTTTAACTTTCGATGAATTGAGAGTTTTCTTTATGAATCATGATCAAACCTTGATCAAATGATAAATATGACTTCAAAATGTTGATGCTGACCAAAAATATTGAAGTTTGACTGTATGTTGACCACAATTGACTTTTTGTTCAATGTAGTTGATCTTTAATCATCTGAGCAATTGACTGGGCAAACTTGTGATGCAAGGCTTGAAACTTGTCATGAGGGTAACTTGAAGCATATAAGGAATCATGGAATCCACTTGAGACATCAGAGGCTCAGTTTTTTTTTTGTTGAGAAAATCAAAACCCTAGTTGTTGGTCAACTGCTTAGGAGGAAGGTTTGATTGGTTAACCCTTGAATAGCCTTGAGAACTTGATACTTTCATGAGCATGAGGAGGTGTCTTGAACCAATTGTCTTCAAATATGGAAGGGAAAATTTTGGGGTACAACAACTGCCCCTGTTCAATCTTCTTAAACCTGAAGAGTTAGGTTGGCATGTTTCCGCCATTCATGATCTGAAGGTGGAAGAGGATTGAACACTTAAGTGCCTAGAAATTTGCACTCGCCGGTGCACGGAGTAATGTTGTTGGTTTATAGTAGTGCTTGAATGGGATTGAAGCGGGAATTCATACCGCTTGGTCATATAGATAGTTGCCCTGTCTTGTTTCAGAAATTAATCTTTGACCTGTCTGAAATTT
The DNA here is from genome assembly GCA_948472305.1 of Vicia faba. Taxonomy (NCBI): domain Eukaryota; kingdom Viridiplantae; phylum Streptophyta; class Magnoliopsida; order Fabales; family Fabaceae; genus Vicia; species Vicia faba. The sequence continues at coordinate 827,387,360 of OX451736.1, forward strand.
ACTGATGGTATTCGTCTGGCTAATTTTATCTGAAAAGTCAAAATTATCTTTATATAATGTCATGATGTATGTAACGCATTGCGTAATGATGCTCTCAAAATAAATGAGAATGTTATATGAGTTTCGGTATGCATATGCTATGATGTATTGTGACATGATGTATGGATACAATATGTCATTGAAGTGTATTGGTAGCTCCTTGTAATAACTCTGGATGGGGAAAATAAATCCCTGACCGTTGCTCGGGATGAAGAGAGTGATTATTCAACTTTTGCTGGGAATAATTTTCCTGAGATTCCCGCTTTCTATTTGAGGATACTCTGCTGGGAATCTTCGACTTCTGCTCGAGGATAGAGGCATTCAAGGAGAGTCGGTCATCGCCGTTATTTTTGTTGAAGGAACATACCCTGACTAGGGATAAAAGAGATAGATATTCCTCTTGTGTATTATCTATCCAGGTTTCAGATACTTTAGAAAATATTCTAGGGATAACAACTTTGATTAAACCCTTCCGGAGAAGAGAATTTTGTTAGGTATTTACGGTGTTAGAGTAGTAAGCTCCGCTGGGAAATTAAATTCCTGTAAATTGTGCCGAGGAAGTCTCCACTGTATGATGGGGAAATGATTAAACTTCCTTATATGCTAGGGGGCCTATTGGGGAAGAGGATCATGTCAAGCTATCCATCAGGGGTATAGAGGTGAACTGCTGGGAGATTCCCCAATTTTTGTCTGAGGGCATATTGAACTTGCTGAGGAATATATCTCTGTTGGGGATGAGTTTGCAAAGACAACTCTGTAGAGATAGTTTCACGAAGACTGCTCTGTGGAGATTTATGAATGACTTAAACATTATCTCAAATCCTAGAGTCTTCGATAAATGCTAATTCTGTTTTCATGCATATATTTGTAAACAATAATCATATTCAAATATATATGTTCATTCAATATAATCATTGAACATTTTTGCCGACAAAATAGAGAAAGTAAAAACAATTTTGAACTTGAAATTGATTATATTGATTTGGAAAATTTTCCTATAAACAAATAGTTTTATACAAAGAGACGAAAATCCTAGTAAGAGGAAACCGTCGTAGAAGAAAAAGTGTAAAAAGAGAAACAAAGAAAAAAATTATGTGGAAATGATCCCATCGAGTTTCAACTCTGCTATTGCCCCTATGTCTTCAAGTATCTCATCCCTTGCCGTCGAAAGAAGTTGATTGAACCAATCTGTACCGTTTGAACCTTGAAGTTGATGATTATGCTGGCTGTAAGTAGGTAGGTGATCGAACGGGACATAGTCATACGCTTTAATCCCTAACTTTTGCATGGACATCCCTTTCGAGTTTTTAGCCCACCGGAATACCCTTTTTTTCCAAGTCGCCTTTCCAGGTTTTCAACTTGCCGTGTGTATAATATATATATATATATATATATATATATATATATATATATATATATATATATATATATATATATATATATATATATATATAATTTTTCCTGAGCCCTTTTGGTTCGCCGGAATGCCTTTGTTTTTGCCTAGGCCTACCAACCTAATGGGTCTCTTTTATGCGTAGTATTTTTTGACTATGTCCGTGTTCACAGGGTGTGGAAAATATTCACCATCCATGGTGGTAAGTATCATAACACCGCTAGAAAATATCCTTTTGACTACAAATGGCCCTTCCTATGTGGGAGTCCATTTGCCCGTGGGATCACCTTGTGGTAGGATGATGCGCTTTATTACCAAATTACCAACCTGGTATACCTGATGTCTGACTTTCTTATTAAAAGCCTTAATTATGCGCTTCTGATACATCTGACCATGACAAACAACCGCAAGCCTTTTCTCATCAATCAAATTTATCTGGTCGAGTCTAGTCTGAATCCACTCGTCTTTATTTAAACCCGCGTCTTTCATAATCCTTAGGGAATGAATCTGGACTTCGACATGTAAGATATCCTCCATACCATAGACTAGAGAGAACGGGGTTTCCCAAGTTGATGTACGTAATGAGGTGCGATAACCATGAAGAGAAAATGGTAACATCTTGTGCCAGTCTTTGTATGTCACTGTCATCTTCTTCAAGATCTTATTGATATTCTTGTTGGCGGCTTCCACTGTGCCATTCATCTTTGGTCGATACAGAGAAGAATTCTGGTCCTTAATCTTGAATTGCATGCAAAGTTCCGTGATCATAGTATTGTTAAGATTAGTACCACTGTCTGTGATGATTCTTTCAGGTATGCCATACTGACAAATGAGGTTATGTTTGATGAACCGGGCCATAACATTCTTGGTAATGGAGGAAAACGAGGTTGCTTCAACCCATTTTGTGAAGTAATCAATAGCGACCAAGATGAAATGATAGCCATTAGAAGTGGTAGGCTTAATCTCTCCGATCATATCAATGCCCCACATTACAAATGGCCAAGGAGCAGTCAATACATTAAGAGGAACCAGAGGCACATGTACTTTGTCAGCATAAATCTGGCATTTATGACAAGTTCTGGAATGATGATGGCAACCAGTTTCCATAGTAGACCAATAATAACCTGCTCTCAGAATTTTCTTAGCCATCGTATGTCCACTGGAGTGAGTACCAAAGACTCCTTCGTGCATATCCTCCATAATCTCCTCAGCTTCCTTCTTGTCTATACAACGAAGCAGAGTCAAATCGTGATTACGCTTGTACAAAATTCCGTTACTTAGAAATAATTTGGTAGAGAACCTTCTTAGGAATTTATTATTGTTAATAGATGCCCCTTCAGGATATTCTTGAGCCTCGAGGTATTTTTTATTTCATGGTACCACGACTTTTCCTCTACTCTGTCACTATCAACTTCGTATTAATATGCAGGTTTGTCTAGTCTCTCGATAGTAATTCGAGTAGCCTCATTATCCCATCTGACTTTGAACATGGACGCCATGGTAGCCGATGCGTCTGCCAATTGATTCTCTTCTCGTGGAATATGTTCATAAGTGATTTCCTCGAAGTACGAAATTAATGTCAACACATGCTCCCGATAAGGAATGAGATTTGGATGTTTCGTATCCCATTCTCCTTTAATATAACTGATTACCAGGGCCGAGTCCCCGTATACATTTAATAATTTAATTCTCATATCGATAGCAATCTTTATACCTATGATGCATGCTTCATACTCTACAATGTTATTGGTACAATCAAAACACAACCTGGCAGTGAAAGGCGTATGGCAACCCTTGAGAGAGACAATCACAACACCAATCCCATTACCAAGCGCGTTGGAAGCTCCATCAAAAACCATAGTCCATCGGGATTGTTGTACCCCAAAATTTTCCCTCCCATTTTCTTCAAGACATTCTTCTAAGATTTTTAAATACTCAAGGCTACTCAAGAGTTGATTGGTCAAACCTCCTCCTAAGCAAGGGTCCTCAATTAGGGTTTTGTGCTCCACAAGGAATATTGGTTTGCAAAGGTCTTAAATGAATTTCATGTTTCATCATAGGTCCTCAATAATGCTTATGTCAAGTTTCAAGTCTTGTATCATAAGTTTGCTCAGTCAATTGCTCAGATGACTGAAAAAAACTGTATTGGGTAAAAAGTCAATTGTGGTGAACATATAGTCAAACTTCAAGATTTTTTGTCAACATCAACATTTTGAGGTGATATTTATCATTTTATAAAGGGTTGAACATGATTCTTCAAGGAAAGCCCTCAACTCGTCAAAGGTTAAAAATTGTCAAAATTAGGGTTTTGACTGAAGATGACTAATCATTGACTGTTGGCCTAGTGCATGACCTAATGGCTTGAAGCATGATCTCAAGGACTCAAATACAACATCCTGAACTAATTACATGGCTTAAAACATTTCTAAATATGCAAGTGATTGATAGTTGAAGATTTGAATCAATTGATGAAAAGTCCACAGTCACACAAAAGTCAAACTTTGACTTTTTGGTCAACATTGGAATTCAAAAGTAGAGAATCATCAAGATATTCAAAACTATCAAACTTGATCATCAAGAACTCAAAAAGTCAACAAAAGTCAAATTTGGAAAATTTTCTAGCACTTAGAAAATTTTTAAGTGTTTTTGTTTTTAACAAAAGTCTTAACTTCATAGCCATTTTTCACTAAGATCCAAGTTGATTCAAAGAAAACATTCAACACGAAAGTTGTAGGGATTGATGAATTCTACAACTTTTTCAATGTGGGATGAACCTCAAAAAGTGCTTGAATTAATAGATATAGGCCCATGAAGTTCTGATTATTTTTATCCAACACTTAGAAAAAATTTCAACAAGTTTTGGTCAGTTTTTCATCCCAACTTCTTGAACAATTTCCACTAAGGTTCCATTTGATTTAGCCAAAACTCACAACATGAAAGTTGTAGATAATGTTTCAAGCTTTCCAAGATGTCCAAGATCATAAAAAGATCATGCTTGAGCAAGGAGAATCGAAGGCATGAAGTTGGCATTCCATTCTTGAATTATAGGTCATCTTTGTGATGAACTCATGAACAAATGTTCAAGCCATGCTGCATAAGCTCACTTTATAGGCCTTTAATCTCCAAATATTTCTATAATCAGAAGATTACACAAGCTTTTAAGCTACGATCCAAGTGATTAAAGCTTTTTCCAAGCTTACTTGCCATTTAAGGGAGAAAGGTAACATTGTCATTTTGATAAAGTGACTTTATACACAATGTCAACTCTCCTTGAGCCCATACATTGTTGCTTATGACTTCAAAACATATCATCACCAAGAAGAAACCATTTACAACTTATCAACCACCCTACATTGCCTTCGAACCATGACTTTGCAAGTTACTTCAAAACCAAGCTTCAAAACCCTAACTTGTTATCTTTCAATTCTGGTCACTTGAGTCTTCAAAACCTCTTGCCTATAAGTAGAGAGGACATTTGTAAGCCAAGGCACGAGTTCAAAAGCCCTCTAACCCTCTAAAACTCTCCCAAGTCAGAATTGCACACAAAACCTCCATTTTTGAGCTTTGAAGTCCAAATCTTCGAATCTCTCAAACCTTACAACTTTTGTCCAAACCAATCGTCCAAACACTTCATATAAATCATATATAACTCATCCATACCCCTGTTTCCTCATTGTAACAACATCTTTATCATCCACCATTTTCACTTTCCATCATTGCAACTTGACTTGGTTGAAGTGATTCAGTAACTTTCAGTACAAAGTAAGGATTTGAATAGCTTCAAGGAGGTCCAAGGAAGGTTAATCAATTATCACATTGCACCTGGAAGCCCCCATACGCGTTCTGAGTTTGCACTTCAAGAGGTATATTTTTCAAACTTTGAACTCCTTATTTAAGCATCCTTTGTGCATACATTCTAAAGATAAAATGAAGATATCATGTCTATGAAGCTAACCATGTCCTTAAATTTCATTTTAATTAACTATGTGATGAGAATTTTGGAACTGAAGTTTCTGAAGTTTTAGGGTTCAGTTTGGTACCAAGTAAAACTCATCCTAACCATTGATCTATAGCTTTTGAAAGTTATATGGTTGGATTCATGGTTAAATTTCAATCAAGTTTGATGTTTACATTTTTTAAAATGGTTGAGAAATGAGAGTTTTACAAATTTGAACAATGTTGTTGTTGTTGTTGTTGCTGTAAATGCGCGCGAGGAAGAAGATGAAGTCCAAAATTTGAAAACAAGTTTACTTTATATTTATTGCAACATGTTTTATCACCAGATGTAGCAGCTACCCCAGTGGCAGCGTGCTTGCTCTTAAGTCATACCTATGGCTGGTCACAGGTTCGAGCCGGGCGTGGGACATTTTTATTTTTCACATTTTATTTCTTACAGATTCAATACAAACAAGGCAATAATGTACATGGTATACCTCACATCTTGACCTTTAGATCTCAAGATCACAGATCCAGCGCTCCAGACAACCAGCACCATGGTAGACTTCCTAAGACCAGCCCCACTGGATCACAAATAGGCGCTGGGCTCCTCTATTTTGGGCCAAACAAATTTGCTTCTTTTCACCCGTATCTACTGAACTACAACATTCCCATTTACTTTTTATTTTATTTTATTTATTTCAGACAAAATTCTTTGGGCTTAGCCCTCTTGGCCCAGCGCCTCAATTTCTTGTCTCGCCCCTTTTTTACTTCTAACCCAGACTCAATCTTTTTTTATTTCTTCATATTTTCTTTACTTTTATTTATTTATTTCATTTAATTAAAATACAAAAAAAATTATTTTTAAAAAATAATTAGGTTTAGGTTAATCCATATTTTGACATTTTTATTTCGTTGATTAAATAAAATTAATTAGACATTAGTTTTTGATTATCTTAATTAACTTCTAATTAATTTAAAATTAGGTTTAAATTGACATAAAACACCAAAATATTTTCTAAATACTTAGATTCTTTAGGTTTTAATTAATTAATTTAATTTTCATAAATAAAATTAATTAATTCAATTACACTTTGTTTTGTTTTAAGTAATTAAATTGTAAATAAAATTAGAATTAGGTCTAACTTTTTATTTCACATTTCAAATATTTTCTAAACAAAAAACAATAAAATCTTTTCTTAGATGCTTAAGAAATATTTTAGGGTTTTTCTTAAACATTTTCCCCTTTTCACCATCTTCGCGCACTTTACTTTCGTATTAATATTTTTCAATATTGTAAATGCTCAAAGTTTGTAATAGCTCTAATTAGGGCTTTCTTTATATTTCATCCCCATTCACAAATTTGTACCCCATTTCCCAAGGACTTGTGATAGAGTAGGACATTTCATTTCCCCAATTTATTGCTTTCCTTATTAGTGTTAGTAATTAGGGTTTGTATGGAAAGGTTAAAATCAATCATTAGAAAACCTAATGTCAAGACAAATACTTAAAATCAAAACACTTCACACCTCTCGGGTAACCTCACTTGTTGCCTGGATAAAAACAGTCATGTCCCTCGAACGTGGGACGCTTTAGCAAAGACCCTCGGTTAAAAGATCATAGTCCCTCGATGACCCTTCGATGTTGCCTTTAGTAAATGATCTTAGTCCCTTACAAAAATTGCTAAAGCGTCCTATAAGTTTCCTTCTATGTTTGTACGATAAACCGCGACTGTCCCTCACATCCAACGATAGGGATTCCTACTATCTAATGGTAGGGTAGAACCATCTAAAGAGGAGGAAAAGAACAAAGACTTTTTTGAGTAGGTAGAACGCTCGTAGTCGCCTGCTCACAAACAAAAACATCTCTTTTCATACAAACACTTTTCTGAAATATTTTCAAAAGCAAACATTTTGTATACATTCTCAACGATACGAGAATCATTACAAAATTGCCGCACTTAGGAATTTTCAAACATAGGCAAGCACAAAGCATTTCCAAAAAGTGAGCTAGCGATTAAGAGCCCGTAGATAACTATAGATGAAAAGGATGCTGAAACTTTCCCTTTTCAAAACCTACCCCCCGAACTCAAGAAAATTCTCAAAAGGTCTTTCCTGTTCTTTTCACCCTTTCCTTTATTGGATAAAAGAAAAGTCGGTGGCGACTCTTGCTATCCATAAAATTTGTGATAAAACACAAAACTAAAAGTCAGTTCTCCCACCGTATTATAGAACTGAAGACTCTGTTGGGGATGACTAAAAGTAAGGTTACCTTAAAAGCTAGATCACCTTTATTGCTTTATTTGATTGCCTTGTTTTCTTTACATTTCGGGATATGCTTGGGTTTATTTCTTGTATAGATCCTATACCTGGATCTGGAGGAATTTTAGGTAAGTAGCAATAGATCGTGAAAACTGTACGAAATATACCGATATGGTTGAAATGATGGCTACATTAGTGCGACACATTGGTTGGTGATGGTGTCCCTTGAGTAAGTCAAGGAGAATGCTGGGCTACCGCGTGGTGTCATAAGTACTAACTGACCTTAGAACTTTAGTTGACTCAACTTAGCCATTAGAAGTAGTGAGATAGTCGACTTTGGTGCAGACTGAAGTTGGATGATACTCGATGCTACACTCATTGAGATTGGACTTTTGGGATACTTTGGTCGCATTTTAGATGCTTGTGCTTAAACAATGCATGAGAGAAAGATCAGTGATATTGAGGCTCCTAGATCCCGATTACTTCTTTTAGGACATGTTGATCCAACTGAAACTTCAAGAGGGTACTTACCTATAAACTCCATGAAAGCTTAAACCTAAGGCTTTGTGTGTTTTGTTTGTGTTTGATTAATTGTTCAAGAATGACATCATAGCATCATGACATCATACCATGTCATTTTCACTAACCATTTCAAGGACCTAGGGATTTATCTTTGTCCTGTTTTGTAGGTTATAGCCTTTGCTCGCAGAAACACTATCCGAATCAATTTTGTGAAGATACCTTCTCAACTTAAGGAGTTAGTCTCAAAAGTTCCTGAAAGCTCTTCATTCATTAAAAGGCATGGTCGACTACTTAGTTTGGTTACCTCAGGTTTTAAAGAAGACATGATGAGTGTTTTATTCCAGTTCTTTGATCCCGCACATCACGATTTCACCTTTCCCGATTATCAGTTGGTACCCACAACAGAAGAGTTTTGTCAAATAATGGGAGTGCCTATTCTCAATCAAATACATTTCACCAGTTTAGAGAAAGAGCCACAACCTGAAGAAGTTGCATTAGCTTCACATCTGAACCGATCCAACATTATAGCTAATTGGGAAACAAGGAGTGGAGTCAAAGGTTTTCTAGCTAAATTTCTGTTAGAGAAGGCTCAGCTGTTTCTGGATGCTATGAGTTTTCAAGCTTTTTAGGAAATCTTGGCTTTGTTGATCTATGGTTTGGTGATATTCCCAAACCTATACTAACTCATAGATGTAAACACCATCAAAATATTTCTTTCTCGTAACCCTGTGCCTACTTTGCTCGGAGACATTTTGCATTCTCTTCACACCCGTACTATGAGGAAGCGAGGAACTCTTATATGTTGCATACCTGTGCTATCAAGGTGGTTTATTTTGCACCTTCCCTGATCAGTAATGAAGAATGAACAAGGCTTGAGGTGGTCTCAAAAGATGATGACCCTCTCTCATTCAAATATCTATTGGTGTTCCTGATCTCTGGAAGATGTTACTATCATTGACCGTTGTGGGGAATTCCCTAATGTTTCACTCCTTGACATTAGGGGAGGTATTACTTATAACCCTTCTTTGACTCTACGGCAATTTTGTTATGCTCGAAGAGATGGTCCTCATGATGCACTTATCCAGGGTATTATGTTTGACTATGAGCACAATTTTCAAGGTTATCGTTAAAGGTTTATACGTGCTTGGGGCATGGTAAACAAGGTTGATAGCAAAACTTTAAGACAAAAGAATCCTATCCCTTTGGATCCTTATCTAAAATGGGTACGAGCTCGCACTCAAAACCTTATGACATCATATCCAGCTGTTCTACCGGTGATCTTAGAGCCTGTTGTCGAAGGAGATGTTTCTCGCATCATCCTCCATCAAGACATGCATACTGACCTCAAAGAATTGCATAAGTCATAGATTCAACTCAAGAAAGAAAGAGACACATTTGAAGCATAATTCTATGCAAGTGATAAGAAAGTGTTGGAGCTCACAAAGCAACTTCATGAGGAGCAAAGCCTTAATGAATACTCCGACACGAAGAGGAAGCGTACGTGGGAGACTTGAGTCTTAGGGTTTAGAAGTTCATATTATTGTCTCCTTGAGACCCTTTTTCTTTTCATTGTAAGCCTAGAAGGAAGTTGTAATTTTGAACTTATTAATGAAATCTTTGTTTTTGTTTCCTTTTGGCTAGCAAATTTAAATCTACTAAGGTCCTTGAAAATATTGCATCTATATATCATGCATCATTTCATAAATAGGTTTTCCAATACAGGTTTCCTCATCTATTTATTGTTTATTTCAATATAAGATGGCCCTCGAACAAGCTGTCAAGGATCTCATAACTCAGCATGCACAATTTCAAGAGACTCTTCTCAATTTGGCCAAAGGGAAACAAGAGATGATGGCACTCCTCACCATAAAAAAGAAGACTAAGAAACGAGTTGTTATCCTCAACATGGGAAGAAGATTCAAAGGTCCTACTCAACCCGTTCAAGATGTTTCCTCCTCCGAAGAAGAAGACAACCAAGAGGAGGATGATAGAAGTGTCAAGGGTGAAGGTAAAAACAATCAGGGTTCTGAAGATGAAGACTACTCCGATGAACAGTGTCCTCCTGCAGATGACAAATATAAGCAGTTAGAAGACCGACTAAAAGCTTTGGAAATCCAGAAAGTTCCTGGGTCGGATTTTAGAGAGCTAGGTCTGGTCCCAGGGGTGGTCATCCCTCAAAAATTCAAGGTCCCTATCTTTGCTAAATATGATGGGGTCTCTTGTCCCAAACTTCATCTGAGGTCGTATGTCCAAAAAATCCAACCTCATACTGCTGACTGGAAATTATGGGTCCATTTCTTTTAAGAAAGTTTGTCTGATACTCAACGTGAATGGTTCTATCAGCTCGAAGGAACCAACATTCACACATGGGAAGTCTTGGCTGCTGCCTTCTACAAGCAGTATCAATATAATGCTGACCTGACGCCAACTCGGGTGCAGTTGCAAAACATGTCCATGGGCTCAAATGAAGGGTTCAAGGAGTATTACCAAAAATGGAGGGACCTATCTAGAAGGGTGCAACCTCCTTTGACTGACCGGGAATTGGTGGATATGTTCATGGGCACTCTGACGGGCCCATTCTTTAATTTGCTGATTGGGAGTTCTTCATCAGGGTTTATTGAGCTGGTTTTGACTGGTGAACAAGTTGAAAGTGGTATTAAGAGTGGGAAGATTCCGATGGCTACATCTTCTAATGCTGTGAAAAAGCCCTTCGTTTGTAAAAAAGAAATTAATGTTGTCTATGTCCAGAAAAGTCGTGGTAAAAATGATCGCCATTAATTTGTGAGAGTGATGTTGATCTCTAATCCAGCGCCTGTTCAACAACAACAATAATAACAAGGCAATCAGCGTAAGTCAGACGCTCTAAGGAGTCATTTTACCAGGATTAATATGCCATTGGATCAAGCATTGCAACATTTGTTAAAGGCCAACCTAATAACACTCCGGGATCCTCCTCCTAATCCCAACATATCCTCTCTGAAGTATAATCCAAATGCAAGTTGTGCATATCATTTGAACAGTCCTGGGCACGACACCAACATCTGCTGGGTCCTGAAAAACAAAATTCAAGACATGATTGATAACAAGGAAATCGATTTCGACCCTCTTGAGACTCCGAACATGATTAATGCTCCTATGCTGAAGCATGACAAAGGCATAAGTGCTATTGAAGATGTTTTGTATGTTACCTCTGTAAGTAATATGGTTACTCCTATCTCAATAGTCAAGAAGAATTTGCTACAAGCAGGTTTATTTCCGGGTTATATTAAAGAATGTTATTGATGTGCAGTTCATCCCAATGGTTGTGGGTTACTGAAGGAAGGAATTCAACGCCTGATGGATGAACTTGTAATTTTGATTGAAAAAGTTCTGTATGCTGAAAATTTGTGCCGAGATTTGTCTGTCATACCTGGCACTCCTTTCAAGATCACTTCCAAGGGTCCTGTAAGGATTATTGCCAATCCAAAAGTTGCTCCCTTAATAATTACAAAACCTGGACCCATCCCATATTCCTCGAAGAAGGCTATTCCATGGAATTATGGATCTGACGTCTATTACCATGGCATTAAACAAGAGTTGTCCGACAAAGATGATGAAGAGGATGATCCCGATATTGATAATATTGCGGGGACCAGTAAAATTACAAGAAGCAGAAGGATTTTCTCTCTAGAAATCTCTCCACCTGTTCAAGTTACATTTACTAAGACAACTGCCGAAGCTCAAAGTAAAGAGCCAATGACAGAGCCTGCCCATACGGATGAATAAAAAGAAGCTACAATCAAGGATACCTCTAGACAAGAAATGGAAGAGGTTTTGAAGATAATTCGTAGAAGTGATTACAAAATTGTTGAACAGCTGGGGCATACCCCAACCAAAATATCCATGCTATCTTTACTACTGTGTTCTAAAGCCCATGCGCAAGCTTTAATGAAAATTTTGAAGACTGCTCATGTACCACAAGAAATTTCTGCTAATCAATTTGGAAGTTATGTTGCTAGCTTAACGAATGGAAATATTTTAGGTTTCTCCGATGCTGACCTGACTCCGGAAGGAAGAAATCATAATAAGGCCATGTATGTCTCCATTGAATGCAGGGGAACTACATTGGCTCATGTGTTAGTTGATACTGTCTCTTCTCTGAATGTTCTGCCAAAGGGCGCTCTTGACAGATTGGATTATGAATGGGTCGTGCTGAAACCTAGTGACATTATAGTTCGGGGTCTAAAAGAATGGTACATGAAGAAGTGGATCTCCCTATCAAAGTAGGTTCACAGATATTTGAATCCACCTTCTATGTAATGGACATATGACCAGCTTATTCTTGTCTACTAGGATGTCCCTAGATCTATGGGGCAGGCACTGTTACCTCCACATTGCACCAGAAATTAAAGTATCCAGTGAAAGGGAAGATTGTTACTGTGTATGGAGAGGAGGAGTACATGGCCAACCACCTGAATTCATTTCGGTACATAGAAATGGACAGTGAATTTATTGAGACTCCCTGCCAAGGTTTTGAATTAATTTCCTCTATTGCTGTTGAAGATGTTTCTGCCATTCCGAAGACTACCAGGGCCTCACAAGATGGCTTCCTTGAAAGATGCCAAAGCAAATATAGAAGAAGGTGGTTGTACTGTTTGGGGTCAGCTTCCTGATATCCCCTACAAATCTGATAAGTTTGGTTTAGGCTTTACTGCAGAGGGTCAAAGGGCTGTTCGTCACGCTCGAGCTGGAAGACCTCCATTCCGTGTCAACAATAATGGAGTCAACGCAATAGAAGATGCTGACAATGATGGTGATTTTGACAGCTGGATATTCCCTACCATTGGTGATGGACTCGACAATTGGAAAGCAGAAGACGTTTTCCCTATCTCCTTCAGCCAAGAGTAATATCTATTTCTGTTTTTATTTGTTTTAAAAAGTTTGGTTATGTAATTTCTTTTAAAAAAATGACTTTAAACCTTGTGTCTTGCCCGGGGCACAATGGTTCATTTGTTAAGGGTTGTCATTTCATATGTCATATTTTCATTTAATGAAAACATTGGACGTTTTGCATTCAAATTTTGCACTCTCTGTCTTCCTTTTACTTGCACTTTTAAATAGCTATGTGTTCTTACACACACCCACACACTATATTGCAGATCCCCGTCCACTCTGGATCTCGTTGATAATGATTCTCCTATTTCCAATTATGACTTTGAAAATACAATCTATCAAGCCGAAAATGAAGGTGAGGAAGATTGGGAAATACCTGGAGAACTCGCCAGACTCTTAATACAAGAAGAAAAAGCTATCCAACCACATGAAGAGCCGATCGAAGTGATAAAATTGGGTTCTGAGACACACAGAAAAGAGGCCAAGATTGGCGCCAACTTAGAGGACAATGTCAAGAACATGTTGGTTTAGATGTTGCACAACTATGTTGAGGTATTTGCTTGGTCATACGAAGACATGCCAGGGCTCGATACTGATATTATGGTTCATCGTATGCCAATGAAAGAGGGTTGTTCTCCGATTAAACTAAAGGTTCATCGCATGCGTCTTAAGATGTCAGAGAAGCTCAAGGCCGATGTTATGAAACACTTTAATTCAGGGTTCTTAGTAGTGACATCATACCCTCAATGGGTTGCTAATTTTGTTCCGGTACCAAAGAAATGTGGCAAGGTACATATGTGTGTAGATTACAGGGATCTGAATAGGGCAAGCCCAAAAGATGACTTCCCACTGCCATATATTGATGTTTTGGTCGACAACAATGCTTAGCATAAGGTATTCTCTTTCATGGATAGTTTCTCGGGTTATAATCAGATCAAGACAGCGCCTGAAGACATAGAGAAAAATACCTTCGTCACACAGTGGGGAACTTTCTGTTACAAGGTCATGCCTTTTGGGTTGAAGAATTTCGGGGCAACTTATCATCATGCCATGGTAGCTTTATTCCTTGACATGATTCATCACGATATAGAAGTTTATGTCGATGACATGATAGCTAGATCACAAACTAAAGAAGAACATCTTGATTAACTACATAAGTTATTTGAAAGGCTGAAGAAATACAAGCTGAGGTTGAATCTAAACAAATGCATCTTTGGGGTGAGATCTAGAAAACTCCCAGGTTTCATCGTTAGTGGTAGAGGTATCGAAGTTGATCCTACAAAGGTTAAAGCTATTTAAGAAATGTCGGCTCCCTGTACTGAGAAAGAGGTCAGAGGTTTCTTAGCACGACTGAATTATATTTCTCGATTCATTTCTCATTTGACTGCTACCTGTGAACCAATCTTCAAGTTGCTGAAGAAAGAGAAAGTAGTAAAGTGGAACAACGAATGTCAAATAGCCTTTGATAAAATTAAGGAGTACCTACAAGAACCTCCAATTCTGATGCCACCAGTTGAAGGAAGACCTTTAATCATGTACTTAACAGTGCTAGAGAATTCAATGGGGGTGTGTGCTGGGGCAACAAGACGAGTCTGGTCGAAAAGAGAATGCAATATACTACCTTAGAAAATTTTTTATTGACTGTGAAACAAGATATTCACTGCTCGAGAAAACTTGCTGCACTTTTTCATGGGCTGCTCGCCGACTAAGACAATATATGTTGATTCATACTACTTTATTGATCTCTAAAATGGATCCCATCAAGTACATATTCGAGAAGCCAACTCTCTTCGGAAGAATAACCCGATGGAAAATGATCTTAACATAATACAACATTTAGTACACCACTCAAAAGGCAATCAAAGGAAGTGTAATAGCAGATCATTTGGCGCATCAAGCTGTAGACGACTACCAGTCTATGAACTTCGAATTCCCAGATGAGAACATCATGTTAATTATAGATTATAGAGAACCTGGACTGTAGGACCTGAACTAGGATCCTAATGGACTATGGTTTTCGATGAAGCTTCTAACGCACTTGGCAATGGGATCGGTGCTGTAATTATCTCTCCTTAAGGTTGCCATACACCCTTCACTGCCAGACTTTGCTTTGATTGCACCAATAATATGGATGAGTATGAAGTGTGCGTTATGGGTATCAAAGCTGCTATTGACCTGAGAATCAAATTCTTGAGCATATATGGAGATTCAACCTTGGTAATCAGTCAAGTCAAGGGAGAATGGGATACAAAACATTCGAATCTTATCCCTTACCGAGGACATGTGCTTACTTTGATTCAATACTTCTAAGAGATTACTTTTGAGCATATCCTAAGAGAAGAGAATCAGTTGGCAGACGCATTATATACCATGTTATCCATGTTCAAAGCCATATGGGACAATGAGGCTCCCAGAATTACAATTGAAAGATTCTACAAACCGGCACATTGCTGCGAAATTGATACTGATGGAATAGAAGAAAAACCTTGGTTTCATGAAGTGAAAAGGTACCTTGAATCTCAAGAATATCCTGAAGGGGCATCGATCAATGATAATAATTTCCTATGGAGGTTCTCGGACAAGTTCTTCTTGAGCAATGGAATTTTGTACAAGTGAAATCATGATTCAACTCTGCTTCGCTGTGTAGACAAGAAGGAAGCAGAGAAAATTATGGAGGATATGCACGAAGGAATCTTTGGTACTTACTCCAGTGGGCATACTATGGATACAAAAACTTAATAGAGGGTTACTATTGGTCGACCATGGAAACTGACTATCACCACCACTCGAGAACTTGTCATAAACGCAAGATCTATGCTGATAAAGTTCATGTGCCTCCAATACCTTTGAACATCATGACTTCTCCTTGGACATTTGCAATGTGGACCATTGATATGATTGGAGAAATCAAGCCTACTACTTCTAACGGACATTGCTTCATTCTCGTCACCATTGACTACTTTACAAAATGGGTTGAAGCAGCCTCATTTTCCTCCATTACTAAGAATGTGGTGGCCCGATTTATCAAGCATAACCTTGTCTATCGATATGGTATCCCCGAGAGAATCATCAAGGACAATGATACCAACCTCAACAACACTATGATCACTGAACTTTTCATGCAGTTAAAAATCAAGCACCACAACTCTTCTCCATATCGACCAAAGATGAATGGCGTAGTGGAAGCCACCAACAAGAATATCAAGAAGATCATACAGAAGATGGTTGTGACCTACAAAAACTGGCACTATATGTTACCGTTTACTCTCCATGGCTATCACATTTCAGCGCGAACATCAACTGGGGCAACCCCATTCTCCCTGGTCTACAGTATGGAGGTTACCTTACCTGTTGAAGTCCAGATTCCTTCCCTAAGAATTATGAAAGACACATATTTGGATGAAGAAAAATGGATTCAGACTCGACTTGACCAGATAAATTTGATTGATGAGAAAAGGCTTGCGGCTATTTGTCATGGTCAGATGTATCAGAAATGCACGATTAAGGTCTTTAACAAGAAAGTCAGACATCAGGTATACCAGGCTGGTGATTTGGTAATAAAGTGCATCATCCTACCACAAGGTGATCCAAGGGGCAAATGGGCTCCCACATATGAAGGGCCATTTATGATTAAAAAGATATTTTCTGGCGATGCAATGATACTTACCACCATGGACGGTGAAGATTTTTCGCACCTTGTGAATGCGGACATAGTTAAAAAATACTATACATAAAAGAGACCCGCTAGGTTGACTGGCCTAGGAAAAAATAGGGCATCCCGACGAATCAAAAGGGTTCGGGCAAAAATTAGGGATATAAATAAAAGATTGTACACCCGGCAAGTCGAAAACCTGAAAAGGCGGCTTGGGCAAGAAAGGGTATCCTGATAGACTGAAAACCCGAAAGGGCGGTCCAGAAAAAAGTTAGGGATTATAAGCGTATGGCTATGTCCCGTTGGATCACTTACCACAAGCTTTATTATCAAAGTCAAAGTTCAAATGGTACAAATTAGTTCAAAGAGATGATCGAAGACGTAGGGGAAATAACGGAGTTGGAACCCAAAGAGATCATTTCCACATGGCTATATGTTTTTTTCTTCACTTTGTAATCTTTTCATTTCATTACAATCCCCTCTTACTAGGATTTATGTCTCTTTGTACAAAGTCTCATATTTATAGGAAAATTATCAATACAAATACTGTAAAATCAAGCTTCTCAAATGCACTTCTATTTTGATGAAGACAAACAATGTTGACAAGAAGGAAAAGATGATTGATCAAGCTAAAAGCATATATGGATGAAGTCTTTGGTTCAAGCACTTAGCAAATTTCAAGGTATAATGATAATACTTACTTTGAACTTAAGACATAGATGCTCAATGGTCAAAAGAAATATTTTATATTGTCCAAATATTTACTCAACTTTTTATAAGAAAAAATTCAATTTTCACTTGAGTGCAGTCGATTTGCATATTGGTGCAATCGATTGCATGCTTCATTTTTTGAAAACATTTGCTACTGTTTCTAAGCGCAAATGATTTGCATGTTTGTGCAATTGATTGCTCTCAATCAATTTTTGCCACCGACTTCAAGTGCAATCGATTTACACACTTGTGCAATCGATTGCACACTCAAAATATCTGAATTTATAGGTGTTAAAACCCCTTGCAATCGATTTACACAAGGGTGCAATCGATTGCATGCTAAACGATTTTGAAAAACAACAACTTCACTCATGCCCATTCATAACACCAATTCATGGAAACCTTTCACTCAATCTTGGCAATTGTTCATGATTCATTTTTGCATAATTTTTATGATGTTTCAAAAGGATGCTATGAACATATAAATACTCATTTTCAAAATTATTTTAAGTACCTCTTCCAATCATATTTTATGAATTTTCAAAAATCAAACTCAAGATTTTATAGACTTTCATACACAAGTTTTCTACACACTTTAACATATTATCAACCAGAAAACTTTGAGCATTATATACCTTGAGTCATTGTATACTATTGTCATTGGAAGATAATATCAATTAATTTATTAAATCACTCAAAGTGATCATTGCTACTCAAACTCACTCAAATCAAATATTGCTATATACTTGCTTATTTTTCAGGATTGTTGGAAATAAGTTCAAGTGGTTTTGTAAATCTTGTTTTTCCAAGATTGTTGGATACAAGTAAATTCACTTTGAGAGGATTGTTCTCATTGTTGACATAGTGAAAATACAAGAGGATTTTTCTTGGTTTTGGGCAGTTCTTGTTTAAGTTTGCCATAATAAGGAAATCTCTTTCATGTTGAAAGGGGACTGGAGTACTCTCAGACTGTAAGGGGAACTAGGATATATCGCTTGTGTCTCTTTATTTTTCTACACTTTACTCTTTCATAAACTCACCATATACCAGAAAAATAATATCCATCATCACTAAAATGGTAAAACTTTTAAAGTACCTAATTCACCCTCCTCTTAGGCACACTTCGTACTTACAAATACACCCTAAAATTCAAACTTTTTGTTTTCCTGTTTTGTTTGCAAAAACGTCCAATAACTAAAATTGAATGAACATATACATATGAACACGATTAACTGTTAACAAATATATGTATAAGAACAAGAGTAAGCATTCACTCAAAGACTATAGGAGTACGGATGAGGTTCAAGCCGTCTAAAAATCCTTACAAAGCCACTTCCATGAGATTATCCTCACTGAGTAATCTTCACAAATTCATCTTCAATGAAGATAGATTCCACGCAATTTCCCCAAAAAATCTCTCATACGGTAAAAGGAATATGATCTTTTTCTTGGCAATATCACCCACCATCGGAGTTCCAATCAGTACAGTTCATGGATATTCTCTTCCACAGCTGAGTTTATTCCTCAAAAACTACAAAACCTCTTGCAGATTTTTTCTCTCCAGTAGAGCCTGTTTCCTCAATAATTTATTTCCCCAACAAGGTTTATTTCCCTAATAGATTATGGTCTCCCTAGCTTGAGTCTATTCCTCAGATGACTACAAATCATCGGCAAAATTCCTCTCCCTAGTGAAATCACCACTATCCCCATAGAGTTGCTACGAAACCTGGAATTAGACCAGATATCAGTCATCATTATCCTTCCCAGACGAGTCAGAAGGTTATCCATATCTTTTATCCCCAATCAGGGTATATAAGAATTATCCTCCCCCGATGAGTTAGAAGGTTATCCATCTCTTTTATCCACTATCAGGGTATGTAAGAATCAAACTCCCCAGTATAGGGATGAACGACTAATGTTTCTGAACCCTTCTCCCCAAATAGAATTCAACATTCCTCAGCGGAGTTTCCTCAAACAAAAAGCAGGAATCCCCAGCAGAAACACTCTAGACAAGATTGAAGATTACACATGTTCTTCATCCCCAGCATTAGTCAGGGATTCATTTTCTCCAGCAAGATGTCATACGAAACTATTGATACATTTTCAACAACATTTCACATTCATACATCATTTACCAATATCATAACATATGCATACAAAATGCATATAGCACAATCTCGTTTATTTTGAGAACATCATTATGCAATGCGTTTCATACATCGTGAAATTGCGTACAACAAACTCTTTACCTTTTCAGGAAAGATCAATCAACAGGTAAATATCATGAACAATTCTCAAATGGGTCTGAGATTAATTCCTGAAACAAGACAAGGAAACTATCTATACAACCGAGCAAAGATTAACTCCCGAAACAAGACGAGGAAACTATCTTTCTTTCTTTATGATCAGGTGAAGATCAATTCTAGAAACAGGACGGGGCGACTATATTTATCACCAAGTGGTATGAACTCCCGAAACAGGACGTGTTTACCAACAAAAGGAGATTGTAGATCAATTCCTGAAACAGGACGGGGCGACTATCTACGTGACGAACACTTCCTTCAGAGACTTTTTCTGGCTTAGATTAAATTAACCATAGATTTATTCTGATACTTCTTCCAGTTAAAGACAGACGCAGACATCTTCTGGATCAGATTAAATCAAGCATAGATTTATTCTGATACTTCTTCCAGTAGACTTTTCTGGCTCAGATTAAATCAACCATAGATTTATTTTGATACTTCTTCCAGTAGACTTTTCTGGCTCAGATTAAATCAATCATAGGTTTATTCTGATACTTCTTCCAGTCAAAGACAGGCGTAGACATCTTCTGGATCAAATTAAATTGACCAAAGATTTATTCTGATACTTCTTCCAGTAGACTTTTTCTGGCTCATATTAAATCGACCATAGATTTATTCTGATACTTCTTCCAGTTAAAGATGGACGCAAACATCTTCTGGCTCAGATTAAATCAACCATAGGTTAACTCTGATACTTCTTCCAGTAGACCTTTTTCTGGCTCAGACTAAATTGACCATAGATTTATTTTGATACTTCTCCCAGTTAAGAACAAGCGTAGACATCTTCTGTCTCATATTAAATCAAGCATAGATTTATTCTCATACTTCTTCCAGTGGAAGCCGAGCGTAGACTTAGTCTAATTTCTATCGTCAATTACTTTAGATGGCATCTATAAGCCCATCTTAGACAATTCTCCACCACCTCTCCAAATGGCATCTTTAAGCCCATTCCCAGTATTACACCAGCCAACAACATTACTTTGGGCACATGTGAGTGCAAATTTCTGGGCACTTAAGTGTTCAATCATCTTTTACCTTCAAGTCACGAATGGCGGACAAGCCAATCTAACTCTCTAGGCTTAATAATATTGAACATGGGCAGTTGTTGTACCCCAAAATTTTACCTCCCATTTTCTTCAAGACATTCTTCTAAAATTCTCAAATACTAGAGGCTACTCAAGAGTTGATTGGTCAAACCTCTTTCTAAGCAAGGGTCCTCAATTAGGGTTTTGTGATTCACAAGAAATATTGGTTTGTAAAGGTCTAAAATGACTTTCATGGTTCATCATACGTCCTCAATAATGCTTATGTCAAGTTTCAAGTCTCGCATCAAAAGTTTGCTCAGATGACTGAAAATCAACTGTATTGGGTAAAAAGTCAATTATGGTCAACATATAGTCAAACTTCAAGATTTTTTGTCAACATTAAAATTTTGAGGTGATATTCATCATTTGATCAAGGTTTGACCTTTATTCCTCAAGGAAAGATCTCAAATTATCAAAGGTAAAAAATTGTTAAAATTAGGGTTTTGACTAAAGATGACTGATCATTGACTGTTGACCTAGTGCATGACCTAATGGCTTGAAGCATGATCTCAAGGACTCAAATACAACATATTAACCAAATTACATGGATCAAAACATTTCCAAATATGAAAGTGATTGATAGTTGAAGATTTGAATCAATTTATGAAAAGTCAACAGTCACACAAAAATCAAACTTTGACTTTTTGGTCAACATTGGAATTCAAAAGTCAAGAATCATCAAGATATTCAAAACTATCAAACTTGATCATCAATAAATCAAAAAGTCAACAAAATTTAAATTTGGAAAATTTTCTAGCACTTAGAAAAATTCTAAGTGTTTTTGTTCTTAACAAAAGTCCTAACTTCATAGCCATTTTTCACTAAGATCTAAGTTGATTCAAAGAAAACTTTCAACATGAAAGTTGTAGGGATTGATGAATTATACAACTTTGTCAATGTGGGATGAACCTACAAATTTTCTTAGATTAATAGATATAGGACCATGAAGTTCTGATTATTTTTATCCAACACTTTGAAATTTTTTTTACAAGTTTTGTTCAGTTTTTCATCCCAACTTCTTAACCAATTTACAGCAAGTTCCGATTTGATTTAGCCAAAACTCAAAACATGAAAATTGTAGACAATGTTTCAAGCTTTCCAAGATTTCCAAGATCATAAAAAGATCATGCTAGATCAAGGAGAATCGAAGGCATGAAGTTGGCATTCCATTCTTGAATTATAGGTCATCTTTGTGATGAACTCATGACCAAATCTTCAAGCCATGCTGCATAATCTCACTTTAGAGGCCTTTAATCTCCAAATCATGCTATAATTATAAGATTACACAAGCTTTTGAGCTATGATCCATGTGATTAAAGCTTTGCCCAAGATTACTTTCCATTTAAGGGAGAAAGGTCACATTGCCATTTTGATAAAGTTACTTTATACAATGTCAACTCTCCTTGAGCCCATACATTGTTGTTTCTGACATCAAAACATATCAGCACCAAGAAGCAACCATCTACAGCCTATCAACCACCCAACATTGCCTTAGAACCATGACTTTGCAAGTTACTTCAAAACCAAGCTTCAAAAACTTAACTTGTTATCTTTCTATTCGGGTTATTTGAGTCTTCAAAACCTCTTTCCTATAGGTAGAGAGGAAATTTGCAATCCAAGGAACGAACAAGTCCACAAGCCCTCTAACCCTCTTAAACTCTCCCAAATCAGAATTGCACACAAAACCTCCATTTTTGAGCTTTGAAGTCCAAATCTTCTAATCTATCAAACCTTACAACTTTTGTCCAAACCAATCATCCAAACACTTCATATACATCACATATAACTCATCCATACCCCTGTTTCCTCATTGTAACAATATCTTCATCATCCATCATTTTCACTTTCCATCATTGCAAATTTATTGATTGGAGTTATTCAACAACTTTCAGCATAAAGTAAGAATTGGAATAACTTCAAGGAGGTCCAAGGAAGCTTAATCAATCATCACATTACACATTTGTTTAAGCATCCTTTGAACTCCTTATTTAAGAATCCTTTGTGCAAACTTTAAACTTCTTTCTTTGTTATCACACAATAAAAACAAAAATAACCATCCCCCCTCTCTCTCTCTCTACGACTTCCCATTTCTTCCATCTCTTCACTATACAACACAACAAAAACAATAGTAACCATCCCCTTCTCTCTCCACGGCTATCCCTTTCTTCCCTCTCTTCACTATAAAACACAAAAACAAAAACAACACACCCAGTAATCCATCCCTCTATCTCTCTCACGCCCATCTCCCTTCCTTCTGCCATTCCAATTCCACAACACAACTCCTCAAACCTCTATACGCTACCCTTCAAAATTTTACAACTATTCCGCAAGCCTCACAATCAAAAACACAATCAACAAATTTCAACAACACCATTAAAAAAACACAAACGGTAACCCACTTTCAATTTCAATACCAACAACAAACTCCTTTCTTCTCTCCAATCCGCCATTCCGCAGCAACCCAGCTTCAATCAACCTGTTTCTGTTCTTCTTCCGTGAAACACCCATCTTCAACGTATTCTCCTTTTTTATTTTATTCTTCTTTTAACATTTCTTTTTGTTTTGTTTTTATCTATTTAAATTTTATTTGGTTTGTTTTAAGTATATATATATATATATATATATATAATCTTATTAATTATGAACTATTTATATTATCTTACATCTGGGTTTTTTTGATGTCCTCGGCTTGTAATTTATTTTCACCCGAGGTTTGGTATACTCTTAGCTTATTTATCTGTCTGTGGTTTTAAATCCAAGGAAAAGAATTAATTTGTTGACTTCATGTCATCGAGTATCTAATACGATTGTGTGAAACCCCTTCATACTTTTTTTAGTTTTATTAATCTTAAGATGAATCTCCTACAAATCGATTTTTAAATTTGCACTCTCTTGAGCCAAAACTTCGACACTAGGTCGTTGCATCTTCAAAATCTCATCCCCGCACTCATTTAACGAAACAAACAATTTTAACCAAAAAATAGATATTTCAAAAGGTTCTTGTGAAGTACCGCAGATGCATATGGGGCTAGTACTTTCCCTTTGTATAACCAACCCCCGAACTTTCGATCTCTTTCAAATGCATTATACTTTTATATACTTTTAGTATTGCACTTACTTTGCATATTTATTGGTTTTATTTCACACTTTTCTCTTTTCCCTTGGAAATAATAAAGCGCGGTGGCGACTCTTGCTTATTTGTGAATCAAGTTAATCAATAGTTTGATCTCCGATTTTCACTGCTATAGAATTGGCGGCTCTGCTAGGGAGAGATTGACCTATCTCTAAGTGGGTTAAGCCTAATTTGTCATATATGTTTTTTTTTATATTTTTACTTGTTTGTTTGATTATATGTGATTTATTGTGGTTATTTGGGTGTTGATTACAATGGAAAAGTCCTATACCCGGGCTAAATACACTTAAGATAGGATGAGCGGTATAGTCATGTTAACTTTGAGGGAGTAATCCCGAAGAAGGAGACATGAAATCCCCCACTCAGTGGAGGTCCTCTTGAATGTAGCATTGTTTATCGAGTAATCGGGAAGACATCGCCGCTTTCTACCTGGGAGCCAGAGAAGATGAGAGCCGCAAAACCCTTAACCCATCTTGGCCTTTTAGATGTAGTGCATAGACTATGACGGAGTAATTTGGAAGTAGTCGTCATGCGATGTTGCACTCAGACGAGTTGTTTCATGCGAATATTACTAATTACCGAGTAATCGGGAAGTTGGTAATATCCGAAGGAAAAATGTAGACTCTGGGATTCCTTAGAACCTTGATTTACAAGTGATTTGAAACCCTAGTCCATATCTTATGGGTGGTTCTTACATTTGACTCCATGCTCGTGACGTTGAACCTTTCAACTTTGTTTGTGACCTTGCTTGTGGTTGTTGCATAGCCATGCCTTCATGCATCCATGAAACCCATTTTCACTTGATTTTTAAGGAATTTGGAAGTATTTCTTTGTAAACATCACAAGTCTCGTCAAGCTCAATGGATCTTGGGTGTTGATGGGGTTAAAACCCTAATCCACCAAAATGGATGATTTCTCTTGATGGTAACTTGATCAATGTTTTGATCTAATTTAAAATTCATCTTCTATCTTCATACTTTGATGTTTAAAACTTAATATCTTAAGTTCCTGGAAAATCAAATAAAAACTCTCTTTTTCATATCATACATCATTCTACATTTTTTGTTTCACTTTCAAAGTCATTTCCAAGCATTTTTTTCCTTTGGTCTCACTAGTACAACACTCGCGCTAAGAGGAAGATGGAAAATATTAAGCAAGAGATTTATGGACTCCGTAAGGAGATGGTTACTTTGAAAGCTGGTATGGAGTATCTAACTGCTTTGGTTGAAACTTTGGTTGTTGCCCACGTCAATCCTTCTAGGAAGGAAGAAGAGATGGAAAAGGTCTTCACAGAAATTCTAAAATCATTCTTTCATGAGAAGGTGACAGTCAATGCACCCAGTGATTTCCCTGAAAAAAGTGAATGTGGGAGTGCTTCTGGAAGAAGATGCCCGTGAGGAACGTTTGTTTGAAAATGGTAACTCGACAGGTAATGTAAAGAAGTATGGCGATATATTTTCCAAGAAAAGAGATCAAGACTCCATTTATACTTTGCAAAGAGGGAAAAGGAAACCTATATGTAGAAAAAGGAGTTATCAACATCCACATTTTGCTATTACTATGCCATCGATTAATCCAACTCTTACAAATAATCCGCGACTGCAGCGAGGAACAAGGAGACCCCAAAGAAGGGAAGATCATCATCAACAACAACGTGTTTTTCCTGTCATCCCTATGGTAAATACAACTTCTGAAGCTCCCAACCAACAAGTTCCAAATCAGAGAAAAACTCAGTTTGATCCAATTCTAACTACCTATACAGAGTTGTTCCCTGTCCTGATGCAGAGGAATTTGGTTCAGACCCAGTCTCCACCGAAGATTCCTGAGAGAATTTCGTGGTACTACCAAGCTGATTTGACTTGTGCCTTTCATCAAAGAGCCCTTGGGCATATGAACGAACATTGTTATTCATTGAAAGCTGAAATCCAGAAATTGGTCAGAAGTGGTATCTTGTCATTTAAGGATATTGGTCTTGAGGTTCAAGTCAAGCCTTTGCTGAAGATTGAAGGATACCTTGGATTTTAAAGAAGAGAGTCTTCTCAGTTTAATTATCATTTTTACTTCTTTTTCATTTGTAATTTTTCTTGTTTATCAATGCATTGTTTGCATGTAAGAACTTGTTTGTATTTGAATGATTATCTTAATATAATGAGTATGCTTGTCTTGAAGAAACCCATTTGTTTCACTCATATTTGTTTTCAAATTTTAAATTTCTTTTTGCATTATGATACCAACTTGTTGCCCATTCTCTTTCCTAGGTAGAGATTGAAGGGAGCAAGATGATCTGAAAAATGCAAAAAGCTCTGGTTGTATGCTTTTGGATAAAATCTTGCTGAGGATGTACAAGCATTGTTTCAAATCCCTAAACACCGGATGTGATACGGTGAGAGAACTGACTATGGTTTTTGCGTTTGTTTTCGCAAATGTTTCGGTTGAGCAAGAGTCGCCACCGACTTTTTATTTTATCCTAAGGAAAGGTTTAAAAAGCACAGCAAAAAACCTTTGAGATGTTTTCTTGGGTTCGGGGAGTAGATTATAGAAAGGGAAGGTATTAGCACCCTTTCTATCCATGGTTATCCATGGGCTCTTAGTTACTTGCTTAGATCAACTTGCCTTTTGTTTCAATTATTTGAAATGGTGCTCTTGTGTGTGTGTGTGTGGTTTGAAAATGTTTTTGAAAAGAGGCCAATGTAGTGGCGACCTTTGTAATGATCCATGTTGGGATGTATACAAAGGTGTATGTCTTTTAAAAAGGTTTTCATTTGTTTTTGAAAGTTTGTTTTGAAAGTGTTGTGAGGTGTGGTTTTAGAAAATAGGCAAGTGTTTTGTTTTGCAAGTTTGATTCAAGTAACTAAGAGGTTATCTACTCCTAAATTTCTCAAAGATTATTGCTATGTTTTAACCCTTTTAACAAGTTTGTTCCACCATTGTATTTGGTGGACAATCTTGTGTTAGGATGTGAAAGGGACGGGCGCGGGTCATCGTTTAGACCATAATTGCAATGGTGCCAAGTATCTTTAGGCAATTTTCTTTAAAGGACTTGATCATTTGTTTAGGCGACTTTTTGAAAACGTCATCGAGGGACTATGATCATTTGATTTGTGTTTGTTTTGCCCAAAGAGACCTAACATGCAATATGGCCCATTTATTGGAGGCAACAAGTGGAATACCCTAGGGGTGCAAGTGTGTTAAGTGTTGTCCATTTTCATGCTTGTTTATCTTTAAATTAGGTCAAACTATTTTGTTGTTTTCGCATACAAACCCTAATTCTAACATGGTATAATTAGAAAGCAATAAAGTGCAAAAAATAAATTTACTAAGCTATTACAACACAATATATGGGAAGGGGGGTACAAATGTTCAAATGGGGATTTTGACAAGGAATTTAAACCTAAACTATTACATCAATATTGAATTATGTACAAGATAATTTAATTGCATAAATTAAATAAAGTAAAAATAAATATGCAAAATGCAAAAATGTTTTTGTATGTATGGAATAAAGTATTTTTACATGTCAAAATAAACAAAAATAAAAGTATTATTTTTTTTGAGTTTTTTATGTTTAGGGCAAAACCCTAATTTTATTAAATAAAATGTATTAATTATTTACATGTACAATATTTATTTATTATATACAAAAATAAAATAAAAATGAAGTATATTTGTAAAAAGGGTATTTTTAATATTAAATATTAATAAAAAAATAAAAGTGTGTATATTTTGTATTTTACCCTAAATATTCTAATAAATATATATATATATATATATATATATATATATATATATATATATATATATATATATATATATATATATATATATATATATATATATATATATATATATATATATATATATATATATATATATATATGTATTATTTTCTAAATATGTATTATATATACAAAAATAATAATATTTAATATTTATAAAAAAATTATTTTTTATATAAAATATTTTCAGAAGATAAAATGAAATAAAATGAAAATAAAAATGTATTTGCACTATTTTAACATTTTTTAAATAAAAGTATATCTATTTATTTATTTATGTTCAAAAAACTAATCTAAACAAATAAATACCTAATAAATAGGAAAATGGTGAGAAAAATAATTTTTATATTTTTAATATCATAAGAAAAAATAAATAAGTCAAACCAAAAAAGAAAAAGTCAAAAAATCACAAAAATAAGCAAAATGGGCTCAGGGAGTGTAAAAGTAATAAAAGGGTGCAAAAAGAAAAGTCAAACAGGCCCAGCCCAGAAGGTTGTCATCTTCAACCTCAGAACACTTTTGTTCAATAAAACACGCGTTTTCTAACTTCCAATTCCTTGATCTTTTGCCAAATCTTCCAACATGAAACCTGTAGAGCTTGAAGCCACGATTATAGACATATAAAGAAGTCAATCTAACTCTCAGAAATGAGAAAGAATTTCTTTTCTCCCAAATCCTGACCTAGTTTTTATGCCATGTTCAGACTTAAAATTCTCTAAGCACACATAATATAAATGAAATCTAATCATATGGGCATGTTCAGGGCTATGAATGTGACATGTTTTCTTCACAAACCTAAAGCTAACAATGCCTGGATAGAGAGATTCGTGTTCATGAACTTACCTGTTCAGTTGAAGTTGTATCTGGTGATTGAGGTACCTTCAGTGCAAGGTGATGATTGGTACAACTTCCTTGATGTCCAGGGATGCTATTCCAAGCTTTACTTTGTCTTGAAACCTTTTGAATCGTGTTTGAGGTTTTGATTAGCTTCAAGGGATGTTAGGGAATGTGTTTGATGTGTTTTTAGCAAGAATGCATGGAAGGTTTGAGCTATGGAACTCAAACTGCAGCAAATGCTCTGTTTGGACAGTTCAATGGTGATTTTTGTGAATGAGAGTGTTTGGGACTGTTAGGGTCGTGTTCTAGCTCAGAATGAATGTTTAGAATATGCTTGATAACTTTTCTTAAGCCTTTGTTAACTGATATGAGAGTTGGTACATGTTATGCTATGTTTCTTAAACTTTTAAGCAAGCAATGGCCAAGTTCAGTTCTAGACAGGTAGAGGCCCCTCTAATGTGCTGCATAACTCAGTCTTGATCAGTGTGATTAACTCATAAACTTGTGCCAAAGAGATTTCAAATGTACTTGCTTGGATTTGCTTTAGACATAAAGTGTAACTTTTGCAAAAATGGATATAATGCTTTTTCCAATTTGGGATTAAACCTTTAGGCAATGCTTGAACACATAGAACATGGTCTTGGCACAAAGGATTGACATTAAATTTATGAGTGTAATTGAGATAAAAGACCTGTAATCAAGTTGTGCAAGCTGAGATTGAAAATGCATAGTGTTATGAACATGAAATTGGCCATGAACAAAGTGACTTTTGCCCATATTGCCAAATTCGATTCTCCCTAACCACAAGGGTGTTTGAGAAGTTCTTGGACATTTTGGAAAGCTTGGAATGTGTACTACAATCCATCTTTGAAATGAAAATTTAAATTCCAAGTGGAAGTGTATGAAAAATGGTCTTGAAGTTAGGTAAAAACCTTGCCTAAAATAGGTCAAATTTTCTCTAAGTTAAGAATGGTTTGTTGCCCTTGTTCCAAAAATTGTAACTTGAGATACAAGCCTCTTTTGGGAAAACTTTGTGAATCAAAGTTGTAGATTATGCAATAGGCTACAACTTTCATGTTTTGACTTTTGCTTGAATCCAAATGAATCTTGGTGAGAAAGTGGGACAAAATTAGGGAAAAATTAGGGTTTTTCATAACTTAGAAAAATTCTAAGTTATGAAAAATCTTCATTTCAAACCCTAATTTGCAATTCTTGATTTCTTGATGAACAAGTTTCATGATTTGGCATGTTTTGATGAAAAATGAATCTTGACCCTTGATTTTGACCAAAAAGTCAAAGTTTGACTATTCAGTATACAGTCAAAATTGATCAATTGACTGGGAAATTCAACTGTCAATCTTGTGTATTTGGGATCTTTTGAACTTGTTGAGCTTGTCAAGATAATTCCATGGGGTTATTGAGTCCATATGTGAGCTTGGTTTGTCATTGGCTAGGTCAAACAGTCAAAAATTGCCTTTGTGCAGTCAAAACCCTAAAAATGACCATTTTGCCCTTTTGATGATCTGATCAAATTTCTTGTGGAATTGTGATCCAAACTTGATCAAATGGTCCATGTGAGTTCATAATGTTGATGTGGGTCAATTTTCATGAGATTTGACTGTCAATTGGCCACAGTTGACTTTTTCCCCAATACAGTTGATTTCTAGGTCAACTGTCCAATTGACTGGGCAAAATTTGGAATCAAGACTTGAAACTTGGTATGGATAAATTTGGGAGTCCAACATGAAGCATGAAAGTCATCTTAGGCATTTTAGGTCAAAATATCTTTGTGCAAACACAAACCCTAATTTGGGTCAACAGTGCAAGGAGAAGTCTTGAGCAGAGGAAACCCTAACTGGATCTTGATCTTCAAGGGTCTTGTGATGAGAAAATGTTGAGGAAATGGGAGGGAAAATTTTGGGGTACAACAGTTGCCCCTGTTCAATCTTCTTGAACCTGAAGAGTTATATTGGCAAGTTTGCCTTTCGTGACTCGAGGGTAAAAGGAGATTGGACACTAGAGTGCCCGGAAATTTGCACTCGCATGTTGGAGTATCGGCAATGTGATGTCGGGAATGGGCTTATAGATGCCATTTGGAGAGATGGTGGATAGGGAGATGGGCTTATAGATGCCATCTGGAGATGTGACAGAACCTTGTCGGGAATGGGCTTATAGATGCCATTTGGAAGTGTTGATCGCATAAGAGATTCCTTAGCGAGAACTTGTGTGTTTGAGAAAGACAGATGTTTTCCTGGCTTGTTACAGGTGTTTGATCTTCAATCTCCTTATGCAGATATGCCCTGGCTGGATACAGGTGTCGAATCTACATTCGGTTGCTCACAGATGTGCCCTGGCTGGATACATGAATCGAATCCGGAAATAGTCGTCAAAAGATATGCCCTGGCTGGATACAGGAATCGAATATTTGAATTCTTCAGACGTGCCCTGGCTAGATACATGAATCGAGTCTGGAAACGTGGTCAACAGGTATGCCCTGGCTGGATACAGGAGTCGAATATGGAATTGTGATAGTTGCTAGATATGCCCTGGCTGGATACAGGAATCGAATCTTTGAACTCTTCAGACGTGCCCTGGCTAGATACAGGAATCGAGTCTGGAAATGTGGTCAACAGATATGCCCTGGCTGGATACAGGAGTCGAATCTGGAAACTGATCACTCACAGATGTGCCTTGGCTAGGTACAGGTATCGAATCTGGAATTGTGACAGTTGAAGGTAGTTGTCTTTGGGATTGTCTTTTCCCTGAAAAGGCAAAAACGTCAATTGTATGCAATGTCATGATGTATGAAAATGTGAAATGTTTATGAATGTATTTTCGTCTAGGAAAATAAATCCTTGACGACCGGCCGGGGAATCAAATTCTGGGCTGATATTGAAGAGTAGAGCTCTTCGCTTCCGCTGGGGAGGATGGTTGCAAGAATACACTGGTAGGAGAAGATGACTCCATTGAGGAATAAACTTGTTGGAGAGATCACTCTGCGGGGAATTGCTCTTGTGGAAGAGATACTTCGCTGAAGTTGACGAGAGCTCCACTGAGGATTTCAATGATGGACTCCGCTGGGGATAATGATGATAAACTCTGCTGGGGATTGAAAGAACTCTGCCGAGGGCGATCTTCCGTGGCAATTAGCTGAGGATAACCCAGTTATAAGCCCTTGTGAGGAATAACTTTGAATAAAGCTCGGGAGAGACGTCCGTACTCTGCAGGGGACAAGCTTCCAGAATCTACTGGGGATAAGCTTCAAGACCTGCTGGGGATATGGATTCCACCTTCCTGGGGAAACTTTTGGAATTGCACTGGGGTATTGATATTCCGCCGGGGAATGCTGCTATCTTGTCTTACTCTGTGGGGAGTTGAGAGAACTTGATCACATTCTTCAGTTAAATCTACCTTGGTACCTTGGCGAACAAAGCAACTAGACTGCCTGGACAATTTTACATTGCCCCTGTTTCTGATGTCACCTGTAATTAGTCTTTTGTTTCATATGCAAGTATTTATGAATTAGCAATTTAATGTCAAATGCATATATCAAAAATGAACATTGGACGTTCTTCGCAAGACAAAACAGAAAAAGGAAAAACAATTGGCAATTTGTATGGGAAAATGAATTTGTATTGACTTTGAAATTTGCCTGTGAATAGGCGTTTTTGTACAAGAGGCTGACATCCTAGTAAGAGAATGCCGCTGAATATCATAGAATTTACAATTTTGAAAAGGAAACAAAACAGCTATGTGAACAATCCCACTGGGTTCCAACTCTGCTATCGCCTTTATGTCTTCAAGCGTCTCATCACTTTGCTGCTTGGTTGAAGATGAAGCTGATTGATCGATGCCGAGATCTGAGCCAGATAGTTGATGCCGAATTCTGGATGCAAGGTGATCCGATGAGACATAGTGTTACGCTTTATCCCTAACTTTTGCTTGGACCGCCCTTTCAGGTTTTCAGTCCACCGGGATACCCATTTTTGCCCAAGCCGCCTTTTCAGGTTTTCGACTTGCCGGGTGTACAGATTCTTTTTCATTTCATCCCTTATTTTTGCCCAAACCCTTTTGGTTCGTCGGGAAGCCCTTATTTTTGCCTAGGTATGTCAACCTAGCGGGTCTTTTATTCATGCGTAGTATCTTTTTACTATGTCTGCATTGGCGGGGTGAGGAAGGTCGTCCCCATCCATGGTGGTTAGAATCATGGCTCCTCCTGAGAACACATGTTTAACCACAAATGGCCCTTCGTACGTAGGGGTCCATTTGCCCCGGGGATCACTTTGAGGAAGGATGATGCATTTGATTACCAGGTCCCCAACTTGATACTCTTGTGGTCTGACTTTCTTGTTAAATGCCCTGATCATCCGTTTTTGCTACGTCTGACCATGACAGATAGCGGTAAGTCTCTTTTCGTCAATCAGGTTTAATTGATCAAGTCGAGTCTGGATCCAGTCATCTTCGTTCAAGTCTGCATCCTTCATTATTCGGAGAGAGGGTATCTGGACTTCAATCGGCAAGACTACCTCCATGCCATAGACCAAGGAAAAAGGAGTTGCCCCGGTTGACGTCCTTGCTGAGGTACGATACCCATGAAGAGCAAACGGTAACATCTCGTGCCAATCTTTATAGGTCACTGTCATCTTCTGCACAATCTTTTTGATATTCTTATTAGCGGCCTCTACATCCCCATTCATCTTCGGCCGGTAGGGAGAAGAGTTGTGGTGCTGTATCTTGAATTGTTCGCAGAGCTCAGTGATCATTTTGTTGTTAAGATTGGTACCATTGTCCGTAATAATTCTTTCCGGGACGCCGTACCGACAGATCAGGTTATGCCGGATGAAACGTGCCACGACGCTCTTGGTTACCGTGGCGTAGGAAGCTGCCTCAACCCACTTCGTGAAGTAATCAATCGCTACCAAGATGAAGCGATGCCCGTTGGATACCGTCGGTCGGATCTCGCCGATCATATCGATGCCCCACATTGCAAAAGGCCAAGGTGCCGTCAGGACGTTCAGAGGAACCGGAGGGATGTGCACCTTATCAGCATAGATCTGGCATTTATGACAAGTCCGAGAATGTTGGTAACAATCGGCTTCCATTGTGGACCAGAAATATCCTGCCCTAAGGATTTTCTTTGCCATGGTGTGTCCACTCGAATGTGTTCGAATGTTCCTTCATGCAGTTCTATCATGATCTTCTCTGCTTCAGCTTTATCCACACAAAGCAGTAGAGTTGAATCATGATTCCGTTTGTAGAGAATGCCGTTGCCGAGGAAGAATTTGGCCGCATACCTTCTCATGAACTTCTTGTCATTGACAGATGCACCTTCAGGGTATTCCTGAGCTTCCAAGTATCTCTTCACCTCATGATACCAGGGTTTTTCAGTCACCTCTTTGGCCTCAAGATCGCAGCAGTATGCCGGTTCGTCCAATTTCCAGATAATGATCCGGGGAGCTTCATTGTCCCATTTGACTTTGAACATTGAAGACATCGTAGCTAGTGCGTCCGCTAGATGATTCTCCTCTCTTGGGAAGTGTTCAAAAGTTATTTCTTCAAAGTGGGGAAGCAAAGTCAACACATACTCCTTGTAAGGAATAAGATTTGGGTGTTTCGTATCCCACTCGCCTTTGATCTGATTGATCACAAGGGCGGAATCTCCGAAGACACTCAGATACTTGATCCTTAAGTCGATTGCAGCTTGAAGACCCATGATACATGCCTCATACTCCGCCATGTTGTTTGTGCAGTTGAAACACAATCGGGCGGTGAGTGGAGTATGAGTTCCCTTGGGAGATATGATTACAGCGCTGACGCCGTTACCCAAAGCGTTGGAGGCTCCGTCAAAATGCATAGACCATCGGGATCCTTCCTCAGGTCCTTCATCCGGTCCAGGTACTTCACAGTCAGTTACTACCATGATATCTTCGTCCGGAAAATCAAAGTTCAAGGATTGGTAATCGTCCACAGGTTGGTGTGCCAGATGATCTGCCAGTACACTTCCTTTGATTGCTTTTTGAGTTGTATACTGGATATCATATTCTGTCAAGATCATTTGCCATCTTGCTATTCTTCCAGACAGAGCAGGCTTTTCGAATATGTACTTGATGGGATCCATCTTTGAAATTAACAGAGTAGTGTGAGTCAGCATATACTGTCTCAACCGGCGAGCAGCCCATACCAGAGCGCAGCAAGTTTTCTCGAGCAGTGAGTAACGAGACTCACAGTCGGTAAACTTTTTGCTCAAGTAATAAATAGCGTGCTCTTTTCGGCTAGACTCGTCATGCTGCCCCAACACACACCCCATTGAATTGTCAAGTACTGTCAGGTATAGTATCAGAGGTCTCCCTTCCACAGGTGGCATAAGAATGGGTGGCTCTTGGAGATACTCTTTTATCTTTTCAAAAGCGGCCTGACATTCATCGTTCCAACGTACTACTTGATCTTTCTTCAGTAATTTGAAGATTGGCTCACAGGTAGCAGTTAGATGTGAGATGAATCGGGCAATGTAATTCAGTCGTCCCAGAAAGCCTCTGACTTCTTTCTCTGTCTTTGGAGTTGGCATCTCTTGTATGGCTTTTACCTTGGCAGGGTCCACCTGAATACCTTTATCGCTTACAATGAAACCTAGCAATTTTCTGGACCTCACCCCAAAGGTGCATTTGTTGGGATTCAACCTCAGCTTGTATAACTTTAGTCGGTCAAACAGCTTCCTCAGATGGTCAAGGTGTTCCTCTTCAGTTTGAGACCTTGCAATCATGTCATCAACATATACCTCAATCTCATGATGGATCATATCATGAAATAAAGCAACCATGGCACATTGGTAGGTTGCCCCAGCATTTTTCAACCCGAATGGCATGACCTTGTAGCAGAAGGTGCCCCACTGAGTCACAAAGGTAGTCTTTTCCATATCTTCCGGAGCCATCTTGATCTGATTGTACCCTGAAAAACCATCCATGAAGGAGAACACCTTGTGTTGAGCAGTATTGTCAACAAGAACGTCGATGTGAGGTAGAGGAAAATCATCTTTGGGGCTTGCCCTGTTCAAATCCCTGTAGTCGACACACATCCTGACCTTACCGTCCTTCTTCGGTACTGGCACCACGTTGGCAACCCATTGAGGGTAAGAAGTTACTGCTAGAAACCCGGCGTCGAATTGCTTCATAACCTCAGCCTTGATCTTTTCGGACATCTCTGGGCGCATACGACGGACCTTTTGCTTTACCGGAGGGCAGTCTTCCTTGGTTGGCAGGTGATGAACTACAATATCGGCATCCAAACCAGGCATGTCTTCATAGGACCAAGAAAATATCTCCATGTAATCATGTAGCATCTGGATCAATCGTTGCTTCACGCTGAGCTCTAGATTGGCACCAATCTTAACCTCTTTCCTATCTGTCTCAGTACCCAGGTTCACTGTTTCCACCGGCTCTTCATGCGGCTGAATGGCCCTCTCTTCTTGAAGTAGCAGTCTCGCGAGTTCACCAGGCACTTCGCAATCATCTTCACCTTCGTCCTCGGCCAAGTTGATCGGTTTCTCGAAGTCATAACTGGTGGTAGCAGAGCTGTTACCAGTGAGATCCAGAGTGGATTGAAACCTGTATGAGCGAGTGTGTGTAAATATAGCTGTTTTGCAATATATAACACAGAAAGAAAAAGGAGCACAAGATTTGAAATGCAACAAACGTCCAATGTTTTGATTGATGATATATGGAAATGTCATACAAAAAGCCCTGACAAATGGAGCTACGATGCCCCGGGTAGGACACCGAGCCAATAAAAGTTTCAACATATTGTTTGTTACAAATTGAAAATCAAAAGAGTTAATTACTGCGTGACAAATGTGATAGGTGTAAAATCCTTTGCCGTCCAGTTGCTTGGTCCGTTGCTGGTGGTTGGATAGATCCAACTGTGAAACTCTGCTTCCTCTACGTCCTCCTCGATAGCATTCACCCTTGGGTTAGAGATAAACACCGGAGCCTTTCTGATCTTGTCCTTGCGCACAGCCCTCTGAGCCTCTGCAGTAAAGCCCAACCCAAACTTGTCATTCTTTTGAGTGAAGTCAGGAAGCTGACCCCAGTTTGCCCATTTGCCTTTCTCGATTACAGCCCGGGCATCCTTCAAGGACGCCATCTTCAAAGGAAAGTCTTCTTCAACCACTGTTTCAGCTGATGCCAACGTTGGAGGAACCTCCTCAAAATGCTGAAAGGGGGTTTCAATAAACTCCCCGTCCATCTCGATATACCGAAATGAATTCAAGTGACTAACCATGTATTCCTCCTCACCCTGCACAATAACAATCTTCCCTTTGACAGGGTATTTGAGCTTTTGGTGTAGAGTGGATGTTACTTCCCCAACCTTGTGAATCCAGGGTCGACCCAACAAGCAGGAATAAGATGGACGAATATCCATTACATAGAACGTTGAGTCGAAAACTTGGGAACCCACACGAATAGGAATGTCTACTTCACCGTGCACCATCCTCTTAGAACCGTCGAAGGCTCTAACAATGATGTTACTAGGCTTCAATTCCAGGCCCTCACAATCCAAGCGATCCAATGCCTTCTTGGGCAAAACATTCAGGGAAGAACCGATATCCACCAACACGTGTACGAGAGTAGTGCCCCTGCATTCTATGGAAACATGCAGGGCATCATTGTGATTTTTCCCTTTGGCGGTGAGGTCAGCATCTGAGAACCCCAAACCATTGTCGGCTGTCAAATTGGCCACACAGTCAGTGAATTGATCCGCGGAGGTCTCTTGCGGCACATGGTCCATTTTCAGAAATGAAATCAGGGCTTTTGCATGGGCCTCTGAGCATAGCAGCAATGATAGCATAGAGATTTTGGAGGGGGTATGCCCCAATTGTTCAACAACATTGAAGTAACTCTTTTTAATGATTTTAAGAATTTCCTCCATTTCTTGTTGGGAGGCCTCGACAGCAGTCTTTTTAGGTGCCTCCGTCCTGGCAGGCAAATCGGTAGCAGCTTCTTTGCCTCGAGTATCAGAGGACTCGGCGACAGTAGTAGACACTGGAACTTGAACTGGAACATGCACACTTGAGGGTGTGATGATGAGAGGTTTTCGGATAACTGGTGGTGCAATGTCAGGCGAGAAGAGCCTGCCACTGCGAGTAATCTTGGCGGGACCAGTGATGCTACTGATACTGGTACCGGTGTTGAACTCCTGCTTCACTCCAAGCACATACACGTCGGCCCCATAATGCCATGGGACAGCTTTATCTGACTCATAGGGGAGAGGCCCCGGAACAGTAATAGTAATGGGTGCAATAGACATAATTTGGACTGGCTTCCTCGGGGGAGCTTTGGTAGGATTGTAAATTGTGACAACAGATACTTCTTCAACGGAAACAAATGGAACAGCAGTTTTCTTGAACAGAATTTCTTTGCTATCCATCAGGCTTTGGATGCTTGATTTCAGCAGCGGACAACCGGTAGGGATAATAGCACACATGAGGCAACCCTCGCTACAACCCGGAAATAAACCGGCTAGTAGTAAGTTCCTCTTAACAGTCAAAAGAGGGGTAGCAACATCATTTACCGAAACAACATACAAATCTCCCTCGATGGCATTTACTCTATGCTGGGGCATAGGAGCAGTTACAACATTTGGCCTCTCAGGCGCTTCAAACTAAATTTCCTTCGCATCGATAAGGTCTTGCACCTTATTTCTCAAGGCCCAGCAATCATCAGTAGTATGCCCGGGGCTATCGGAATGATAAGCACAACGGGCATTTGGGTTATACTTGGGAGATGCAGTATTCACGACCTTTGGCGCTTCTTTGATGGTCAAAGTTGGTTGATAACAGT
Source organism: Vicia faba (assembly GCA_948472305.1). Classification (NCBI taxonomy): domain Eukaryota; kingdom Viridiplantae; phylum Streptophyta; class Magnoliopsida; order Fabales; family Fabaceae; genus Vicia; species Vicia faba. Next base: position 827,425,713 of record OX451736.1, read on the forward strand.
TGCGGTAAAATTTGTGACAAGGTCATACTCAGCCGAGTATACTGCCTCTTGGGCCTTTCACCTCTTTGTTGATTGTACTGCTGAGGAGCAGCAACAGGTTTTGAAATGACCAAAGCATTGACGGCTTGACGGCTTTCTGGCTTGACTTGTCTTATAGGACCATAGACGGCACTTGCTTCTTTCTTGAAAGGCCTCTTCTCAGTACTTGTGGAGGCAGCTTTTTGTATCTTTCCTGACCTGATGCTAGCTTCAATTCTTTCTCCTGTCAGAATCAAATCCGTAAACCCAGCAGAGGAGTTACCAACCAAATGATTGAAAAATGGACCAGACAAGGTTCCTAGAAACATATCAACCAGCTCACGATCAGTTAATGGAGGCTGCACCCTGCCAGCCAAATCTCTCCATTTTTGTGCATATTCTTTGAACCCTTCGCCCGTTCCTAGAGACATACCCTGAAGTTGGGTACGCGTAGGAGCGAGATCAGAATTGTATTGATATTGTCTATAGAATGCGGTTGCCAAATCTTCCCAGTGTCGGATACTAGTTCCATCTAGTTGGTAGAACCACTCAAGCTGTGACCCCGAAAGGCTATCTTGGAAGAAGTGAATCCAAAGGTTCTTATCTGCCGTGTAAGGTTGGATCTTCCTTACGTACGACCTTAGATGCAGCTTTGGACAGGAAGCCCCGTCGTATTTGGCAAAGGCAGGCGCCTTAAACTTGTGTGGGATTACTACCCCAGAAGATAACCCCAAGTCTCCGAAATCCAGCCCCGACACATTCTGAATCTCTATGGCGCTCAAGCGGTCCTCCAAATGCTTGTATCTGTCAGTAGCAGGTGGGTATTGTTCGTCATTGTAGTCCGTCTCGTTGTCAGAGACTGCAGGACTAGGAGCTCCTCCCCCTTGGGGACTGTCTTTCTCAGCAGAAGAAGTAGTTGGATCAACCTCGTTATGGAGTGTGTTCCCAAATCTGCATCCGGTGTTGAATAACGCAGTCCTCTTTTTCTTCTTCTTCTTCAGGAGTAGAGTCTTCAACTCTTGCTGACCTTGGGCCAGGCTCAGGACCATTTCTTGAAACTGGGCACTTTGGGCCTGAAGGGCCTTGATTTCTTGCTCACTGGATGAGTCTGGATTCATGATGACTGTTCAAATAAACAGCGAAGAAAATTAAGCAACCTGTGGAATAGGGTACCTGTTATGCATATGGTGCAATGAGATGCGTATGTTTTATGTTTTCAAAGACAAACAAGATTCAACTTTGTAGACAAAAGGGACACACTTCATTAGATTCAAATTTTAAATTGTTCAACAACTTGCCCTTAGGCATTACAGGAATGAAAAAATACTGAAAAGGAAATAAAAGCTGTAAAAGGAAATATCCAAAGCCCATCAGTGCTCCCATGGCCTCCTCTTCTCAGTGCGGATGTAGTTATTCAGGACCCGCTCCTCCTCCAATTGCTTAGTCAGCCTCTGGACCTTCCGTTCCTGTTCGTTGAACTTTTCCCGATAAAAATCCCGTTCTTCCTTTAGCTGCGCCCAAGATCTCTTCATTGTGTCAAAATCAGTGGGTATCTGAGGAGGGAGGACAGTTGGAGGAACCCCATCTTCATCAGGAGATTCAAGAATGATAGGTCTGACAGCTTCGTACGGCATACCTAACTTCTGAGCACGGATGCGGACCCATTTGCAATAGGGTTCCATTGGTAGAGAAGTTTTTGGTCCCAACTCATGTGGGTCAGCTTTGTGAATTCTGTCCCAAGCCTTAATGAATCCATGGCGTAGTTTGTCACTGTCTGCCTGAAACTCAAAATGGAAGTGAGGAACCAACATTTCATGAGGCCCAACTCTTCTGGCTCTTCCAAACTGGTGGAGAGCTAAACATGGATTATAAGAGATTCCTCCTTGGATACCAATCAACGGAACATTAGGGTATTCTCCGCAACGATCAATAACAGATACCTCATCCAAACCTCTGAGAGTCCAAGTGATGTCATTATCAGTGAGAGACATTAACCTATGAGCCCAACCCTTTCCTTCTTCATTCTTCAGCACGAGCTTAGGAAGGTGCGAAATAAACCACCTCACTAGCAAAGGAGCACAACACCACGGAGTTCCTCGTTTTCGGGCAGTACGAGCATAGAGTTGTTGCAGGATATCACCCAAAAGAGTGGGTACAGGATTCCGAGACATGAAGATCCTTATGGCATAGATACTGATAAAGGTGTCAGGATTTGGGAACAATACCATGCCATAGATTAAAAGAGCCAGAATGTCTTCGTACGCCTTGAAGTCCAAGTCATTCCAGAAATCATTAGCTTTGCCAACCAGAAATTTGACCAAAAAGCCCTTAACTCCACTTCTAGTTTCCCAGTTAGCCAATACCTCTTCTTTGGTCAAGGGGAGAACTGCAGCAACCTCTTCAGGCCTAGGAGTCTTTTCCCAACCAGTGAATGGAGTTTGCTCCAAGACAAGGATACCAAGCAAATAAGAGAATTCTTCCAGGGTAGGGACCAGCTGGAAGTCTTGAAAGGTGAAACAATGATACAGGGGGTCATAAAACTGGGTCAGAACACTTATCAGTTGTTGGTCCCACTTTGCAGTGATCAAGCCAAGGAGAGAACCATGCCTGTTGATGAAGGAAGAAGTGTTTGGAATCCTACCAACCAAATCTTTGAGCAAAGTTGGTGGTTGGACAAAGTTGAGCCAGACAGTATTCCTACGCACGGGCATCATGATGTCCTACAAAACAGAGCAAAGATGAAACTTTTTTTGTCTTTGAAATGGGTTAGTCCTTTATACAGGATGCATGCAATGGTATGATGGCATGATGCTATGATGAAGCACACCACAAGTATTCACACAGGCAAGCATGATAAGGCACACAAGTCACACAAGATAACCCTTAGGTTTCAGGCCAGCATGAAGTTTAGGTATTACCCTCTTTTAGTTTCGTTGGTTAAGACCCGTCCTATCAAAAGTAACCGGGTTCTAGAGGATCTCAAATCATTGACTACCCTCAATCGGTCATAACTCCAGCATCGCAATCTTTTCTTGCGGCCAGAACCATCGCGAGAGTTTAGCCTCAATGAGTGTAGCATACTGCTACTGTTCTAATGGCCAAGTTTGGTCAATTTAGGGTTCTAAGGTCGGTTGGTGTTTAATGACTCCTTAGAAGACCTATATTCTCCTCGTTGCAACACAAGGGATATAGGTACAGACCAAGGTGCCACACCAACGTAGCCACTGCTTCACCCATGTCGGTCTACGCCGGACATGTCCCTCACAGATTATGCTACCTAAAAAGGGTATTCCCCAGATCCGGGTTAGGATCTATGAAACTCCAATGCAAAGCCCACAATTATAAAAGCAAACAAGGCAATCAATTGAAAACAAAGGTGATCTAAGCCCTAAGGTTACTCCATTTTTAATTTTCTCCCCAGCAGAGTCGCCAGTTCTGTGATACGGTGGGAGAACTGACTATGGTTTTTGCGTTTGTTTTTGCAAATGTTTCGGTTGAGCAAGAGTCGCCACCGACTTTTTATTTTATCCTAAGGAAAGGTTTAAAAAGCACAGCAAAAAACCTTTGAGATGTTTTCTTGGGTTCGGGGAGTAGATTATAGAAAGGGAAGGTATTAGCACCCTTTCTATCCATGGTTATCCATGGGCTCTTAGTTACTTACTTAGATCAACTTGCCTTTTGTTTCAATTATTTGAAATGGTGCTCTTGTGTGTGTGTGTGTGGTTTGAAAATGTTTTTGAAAAGAGGCCAATGTAGTGGCAACCTTTGTAATGATCCATGTTGGGATGTATACAAAGGTGTATGTCTTTTGAAAAGGTTTTCATTTGTTTTTGAAAGTTTGTTTTGAAAGTGTTGTGAGGTGTGGTTTTAGAAAATAGGCAAGTGTTTTGTTTTGCAAGTTTGATTCAAGTAACTAAGAGGTTATCTACTCCTAAATTTCTCAAAGATTATTGCTATGTTTTAACCCTTTTAACAAGTTTGTTCCACCATTGTATTTGGTGGGCAATCTTGTGTTAGGATGTGAAAGGGACAGGCGCGGGTCATCGTTTAGACCATAATTGCAATGGTGCCAAGTATCTTTGGGCAATTTTCTTTAAGGGACTTGATAATTTGTTTAGGCGACTTTTTGAAAGCGTCATCGAGGGACTATGATCATTTGATTTGTGTTTGTTTTTCCCAAAGAGACCTAACATGCAATATGGCCCATTTATTGGAGGCAACAAGTGGAATACCCTAGGGGTGCAAGTGTGATAAGTGTTGTCCATTTTCATGCTTGTTTATCTTTAAATTAGGTCAAACTATTTTGTTGTTTTCGCATACAAACCCTAATTCTAACATGGTATAATTAGAAAGCAATAAAGTGAGAAAAATAAATTTACTAAGCTATTACAACACAATATATGGGAAGGGGGGTACAAATGTTCAAATGGGGATTTTGACAAGGAATTTAAACCTAAACTATTACATCAATATTGAATTATGTACAAGATAATTTAATTGCATAAATTAAATAAAGTAAAAATAAATATGCAAGATGCAAAAATGTTTTTGTATGTATGGAAGAAAGTATTTTTACATGTCAAAATAAACAAAAATAAAAGTATTATTTTTTTGAGTTTTTTATGTTTAGGGCAAAACCCTAATTTTATTAAATAAAATGTATTAATTATTTACATGTACAATATTTATTTATTATATACAAAAATAAAATAAAAATGAAGTATATTTGTAAAAAGGGTATTTTTAATATTAAATATTAATAAAAAAATAAAAGTGTGTATATTTTGTATTTTACCCTAAATATTCTAATAAATATATATATATATATATATATATATATATATATATATATATATATATATATATATATATATATATATATATATATATTAAAATTCTCTAAGCACACATAATATAAATGAAATCTAATCATATGGGCATGTTCAGGGCTATGAATGTGACATGTTTTCTTCACAAACCTAAAGCTAACAATGCCTGGATAGAGAGATTCGTGTTCATGAACTTACCTTTTCAGTTGAAGTTGTATCTGGTGATTGAGGTACCTTCAGTGCAAGGTGATGATTGGTACAACTTCCTTGATGTCCAGGGATGCTATTCCAAGCTTTACTTTGTCTTGAAACCTTTTGAATCGTGCTAGAGAACTTCAGCTGCAAAACAAGAAAATGAAAATGGTGATGTTGCCTGGGAGTGTTACAGGTCGTGTTTGAGGTTTTGATTAGCTTCAAGGGATGTTAGGGAATGTGTTTGATGTGTTTTTAGCAAGAATGCATGGAAGGTTTGAGATATGGAACTCAAACTGCAGCAAATGCTCTGTTTGGACAGTTCAATGGTGATTTTTGTGAATGAGAGTGTTTGGGACTGTTAGGGTCGTGTTCTAGCTCAGAATGAATGTTTAGAATATGCTTGATAACTTTTCTTAAGCCTTTGTTAACTGATATGAGAGTTGGTACATGTTATGCTATGTTTCTTAAACTTTTAAGCAAGCAATGGCCAAGTTCAGTTCTAGACAGGTAGAGGCCCCTCTAATGTGCTGCATAACTCAGTCTTGATCAGTGTGATTAACTCATAAAATTGTGCCAAAGAGATTTCAAATGTACTTGCTTGGATTTGCTTTAGACATAAAGTGTAACTTTTGCAAAAATGGATATAATGCTTTTTCCAATTTGGGATTAAACCTTTAGGCAATGCTTGAACACATAGAACATGGTCTTGGCACAAAGGATTGGCATTAAATTTATGAGTGTAATTGAGATAAAAGACCTGTAATCAAGTTGTGCAAGCTGAGATTGAAAATGCATAGTGTTATGAACATGAAATTGGCCATGAACAAAGTGACTTTTGCCCATATTGCCAAATTTGATTCTCCCTAACCACAAGGGTGTTTCAGAAGTTCTTGGACATTTTGGAAAGATTGGAATGTGTACTACAATCCATCTTTGAAATGCAAATTGAAATTCCAAGTGGAAGTGTATGAAAAATGGTCTTGAAGTTAGGTAAAAACCTTGCCTAAAATAGGTCAAATTTTCTCTAAGTTAAGAATGGTTTGGTGCCCTTGTTCCAAAAATTGTAACTTGAGATACAAGCCTCTTTTGGGAAAACTTTGTGAATCAAAGTTGTAGATTATGCAATAGGCTACAACTTTCATGTTTTGAATTTTGCTTGAATCCAAATGAATCTTTGTGAGAAAGTGGGACAAAGTTAGGAAAAAATTAGGGTTTTTCATAACTTAGAAAAATTCTAAGTTATGAAAAATCTTCATTTCAAACCCTAATTTGCAATTCTTGATTTCTTGATGAACAAGTTTCATGATTTGGCATGTTTTGATGAAAAATGAATCTTGACCCTTGATTTTGACCAAAATGTCAAAGTTTGACTTTTCAGTATACAGTTAAAATTGATCAATTGACTGGGAAATTCAACTGTCAATCTTTTGTATTTGGGATCTTTTGAACTTGTTGAGCTTGTCAAGATAATTCCATGGGGTTCTTGAGTCCATATGTGAGCTTGTTTTGCCATTGGCTAGGTCAAATAGTCAAAAATTGCCTTTGTGCAGTCAAAACCCTAAAAATGACCATTTTTCCCTTTTGATGATCTGATCAAATTTCTTGTGGAATTGTGATCCAAACTTGATCAAATGGTCCATGTGAGTTCATAATGTTGATGTGGGTCAATTTTCATGAGATTTGACTGTCAATTGGCCACAGTTGACTTTTCCCCCAATACAGTTGATTTCTAGGTCAACTGTCCAATTGACTGGGCAAAATTTGGAATCAAGACTTGAAACTTGGTATGGATAAACTTAGGAGTCCAACATGAAGCATGAAAGTCATCTTAGGAATTTTAGGTCAAAATATCTTTGTGCAAACACAAACCCTAATTTGGGTCAACAGTGCAAGGAGAAGTCTTGAGCAGAGGAAACCCTAATTGGATCTTGATCTTCAAGGGTCTTGTGATGAGAAAATGTTGAGGAAATGGGAGGGCAAATTTTGGGGTACAACACCGGAGATATAAGGAAGGTAATCCCTTTTTAACCCCTTTTGAGCCTTGAAGTAGGAGTTTCTTTAATATACGAGAAAACCCCGAATTTTAACCCGGGGAATGGTAGTTTTCAGTTAATCTAATCGAGTGTTCAAAATTCATATGGAAGATATTTTGAAGAGAAACTGCGATAACTATCCTTCATATATCATGAGGCTAGAAGATGCGAAACCATAATGGTTATCCCTCATCCATCAAGAAACGAGGAAGTCACAATCCTCTCAAGAAGTCAAGACAAGCTAATGTCACACGTTTTGTACAAAAATCAAGAAAAAAGAAAGCCCGCTAAGTCAAAAACTTGAAAATAAGAGACTTAGGCAAAAAATTGGGGCATCCCGCTGGAATATCAATTCAAAAGAATTAGTTCAGGAAAAAGTTAGGGAAAACAAAAAATTGCAAAGAAAGGACTACAAAGAAAAATACACAGCCAAGAACAAATTCGTGTGATTACAAACACAAACACAAGAAGGGTGACTGCTACTCTGAAAGCCTTATCACTTCCTTAACCATCACAAAATATTTTTCTGAGAAATGAACACCAGTGTTGAATTAAATGAACATAAGACTGGAGAACATCACGAAGAATGGGTGGGCACCAATAAATTTTGAGCCTTAAAAATATTTTTTTCGGAAAACCATGAACCAGGCCATGTTACAACCTTCAAAAGTCCTAATTGAAACAAGGTTATTTCGAAAGCATACTTTGACAAGATTGCGTTCCTGAATCTCATAAGTTTTGGTAAATATTTGTGTTGGTATCATATGCTTTTGCTATACAAAAATAAATGTTGCTCTAACTCACAAAGTTTGTGCAACATTTTTTCAAAATCTTCAAGACTTACATAACTGTTGCATTAGAATTTTCATTCTCAGAATAAACTTTTTCTGCTTGTAAAACATTTGTTTGATATCAAGTAAGCTTACATATAATCACCAATGATGAGTTTAATCTTTTAAGGTCTGGAACTTTGTTAAGTAATTGACGAATCATTTTCAAGAATGATCATATCCAGGGGCATGTCGCCCGAAGACCTTCAGCATGAACAAGTTGTTTCCTTCATAGTTAATTAACCCTCATGGAGCAAATTTAAAGACTCTACTGTGCCAAATATAGTCAATATAGGGCAGTCACGTCAAGATTCGACGAATCTCTCCAAGAGTTTGAAGATACTAGGGCATTTTGGATTCCAGGTCTTTTGTAAAATCCTCTTGAGATGATTTCTTCTCATAAACCATGTAATTTTGGGCATTTAAGAGGTGAAGTTATTCGCGAGAATTGTCGTGCATCATGCAGTTTATCAGCAGTAAACTTGGGGCATACACAATTAGTTCCAAGGGCAATCCAGATTTGTCAAGATACGTGATCTGCTTTGCACACATTATCAGATGGTGGTATCCCCCAGTGTTTCCAGCTAGGCAAGTTTTCTTTCTCCCCGACTGAAGCGGAGTTTGTATTGTTATCCTTTCAATGGATTATTGATGTTAGAAGATTGGACTTTGGGTTTTCTCCTGAAAAATATCTTCCTCCCTAGAGAGATTAGAGCCTTATAGCAGAAATATGCTCCGTCGATGGTTTTTATTCTATCTCCAGAAATGTTCTCATCTTGTTGAGGTTAGCCGAGTATCTGGTTGTACTGTGATGTCTTATCATCTCCTGTTTATCTCTTCTATCTATTTTGTCAAACATATACATGAGATTCATTTATTCATTCACACTTGCATCATGCATGCACATTCGTATTTGTCGATGTTATTAGGTTCGTATACCTTGGTTATGTCTATTCAAATAACGCATTTTCTCTTTCCAAATAGAGTGTCAACTTAAGCAGAAAGTGCGCCTCCTTTCTAATTCCCCATTGAGTTAACTCTCGTGGAAGAATCTTGCTTTAGATTTCCTTTTCCATCTCTGGATAGGATAAATCCCCAATTGGGTTATTTCCTCATCGGGTGGAGTCTTGTTTGACTGTTTTCTCTCCACTTTATTCTTGGATTGAGCTTTGTCTCTTGCGGATGCTACCCCATGGATCTCTCCAGGCTGTGAAATCTAGATGGAGAGTGCATTTATTTTAATGTGTTCATTTCATTTTTTAGATTTTTGTCCATTTTTTAATCGTTTTTAGTCATTTTGGGTCTCTATTTATTATTCAGAAAAAATAAAATTTTTTATTTTAAATTGAGTTAATTTTTATACTTTCAGGTTTTTAAGTCATTTTTATTTTTAGAGGGCTTTTTGGTCATACATTTTTTTTGTAAAACTATGCTTTATCCCTATTGGTTGATGGAAAGAGTTACAGATCGCTGCACAAAAAAATTAGAGCGCATTGCAAATCACATAATTTTTCCTTTTCATTCTTCCTATTTAATATCATCTTCTTTCTTTGTTATCACACAACAAAAACAACAGTAACCATCCCTCTCTATCTCTCCACGACTATCCCTTTCTTCCCTCTCTTCACTATACAACACAACAAAAACAACAGTAACCATCCCTCTCTCTCCACGGCTATCCCTTTCTTCCCTCTCTTCACTATACAACACAAAAACAAAAACAACACACCCAGTAATCCATCCCTCTATCTCTCTCACGCCCATCTCCCTTCCTTCTACCATTCCAATTCCATAACACAACTCCTCAAACCTCCATACGCTACCCTTCAAAATTTCATAACTATTCCGCAAGCCTCACAATCAAAAACACAATCGACAAATTTCAAAAACACCATTCAACAGAAACAAACTGCAACCCACTTTCAATTTTAATACCAGCAACAAAGTCCTTTCTTCTCTCCAATCCACCATTCCGCAACAATCCAACTTCAATCAACCTATTTCTGTGTTTGTGATTTTAGTATCACCAATGTATTTTAGTAGTAATGTGATTTACTAAAGGCCGATGCAATTATGTGTTAAGCTTGGAAACGAGTTAGGGAAGTGCGGAGTGCATGCTCGTCGAGCCAATGTATAATTGAATATGAATAATTGGAACGGGGTCCCAAGGGGCGAAGCCCCTGGAGGGGTATGGGGCAGCGCCCCGTTTGAAAAGTTTCGAATCCTTTTCCTCAATCGACATAACCGTTTTCGAACAGGTGTGTCTTTTCGGTTTCAGTTATTGATCTCCTATATAAGGAGTCCTTTGGCCTCGGTTTCAAACACGAAAAACGACACTTTCTCTCTACATTTGTAATCAGTTTCTTTTGCCAGAAACAAATTGTTCTTCGAGAATTATCCCCACAAAGATTTCGTGAACCCATGCAAGAATAGGGTCGAAATACTTTGTTCGAAAAGTGTACGAACACGATTCTTCGAAGTTATCCAGGATTATCATACCCAAATATCTAACAAACGAACAAAGTATTTTTCTGATAATCATGGCCGGAGGAAGCACCATCAAGGAGATGACTACAAACTTCGGAAAACTGAACAAGTTTCAAGGACAAGACTTCAGGCGTTGGCAGAAGAAGATGCATTTCATGTTGACAACGTTGAAGGTGGTACACGTCCTGTCTACACCGATTCCAGAATCTCTGGAGAATGACATATTCGAAAATATGAGACGCATATCAAAGTGGGAGAACGACGACTACATATGCAGAGGGCATATTCTTAACGGTATGTCTGATTCCTTATTTGATATTTACCAAAACGTGGAATCTGCAAAAGAATTGTGGGATTGTCTCGAATCCAAGTACATGGCAGAGGACTCATCCAGTAAAAAGTTTCTGGTAACCGATTTCAACAATTACAAAATGGTTGAATCGAGGTCTGTCATGGAACAATTCAATGAACTCCTCCGAATCCTTGGACAGTTTACACAACACAGATTGAAGATGGATGAAACAATATCTGTCTCAAGCATCATAGACAAGCTGCCTCCTTCGTGGAAGGATTTCAAACACAATCTGAAACATGGAAAAGACGAACTGTCTTTGATCCAACTTGGAAGTCATTTGCACATAGAAGAATCTCTAAGAGCGCAGGAAGATGACAAAGGAAAGGGCAAAGAAATTGCTGGACCCTCGGTTAACATGGTCGAAGAGGGTGGTAAGAACGATTACAACAAAAACAAAGGAAAGAAGCGTGCCTTCAAGAACAAAAAAGGCAGTTTCTGTGCTAACAAGAAACCGAAACTAGAATGCTGGAAGTGTGGCAAAACAGGCCACTTCAAGAAGGACTGCCGTTTCAGCAAAAAGCACGACAACGCGAATGCAAGTGGTTCAGGAAAGGGGTCTAAGGACCACTCCGAAAACCAAGGTCAGAAATCAATTCGTGATTTGAATAGTTTGATTAAACATTCGGTTTCACTAAACTCTGAAGCATTTTATGTGCAGGATGATGCTGCCGCGTGGTGGATTGATTCTGGTGCCACAACACATGTTTGCAAGGATCGTTTCTGGTTCAAGACTCTTGTTCCAGTGGAAGATGGTTCTGTCCTCTACATGGGAGATGATCACTTCTCTCCCGTTGAAGGCAAAGGAAACGTGGTGCTAGAATTCAGTTCTGGAAAGACTATTACTTTGTTTAATGTTTTGTATGTTCTTAAATTACGTAAGAATTTAATTTCTGGTCCTGTATTAAATAAGCTTGGATACAAGCAAGTGTGTGAATCCGATAAATATGTTTTATCAAAGTCTGGTGTGTTTGTAGGATTTGGATATTACAATAATGGTATGTTTATGATGAATTTGAATGGAGTTCCTAATGATTCTGGTTCTGTATTTATGTCCTCATCGAATGTTATCAATTTTTCATTATGGCATGCTCGTCTAGGACATGTACATTATAAAAGAATGCATGAAATGTCTAAAGATGATTTAATTCCTAGTTTTAATGAAAATGTAGAAAAGTGTAAAACTTGCATGTTAACAAAGATCACTAGGCAACCTTTTAAAAGTATAACGAGGAAATCTATCATTCTTGAGTTGATACATAGTGATTTATGTGATTTGCATGCTACTCCATCATTAGGGCATAAATAATATTTTATCACTTTCATAGATGATGCGTCTAGATTCTGCTATGTTTATTTGTTGCACGCTAAGGACGAAGCCTTAGATAAATTTAAAATCTATAAAACTGAAGTTGAAGTGCAACAGAATGTGCTGATTAAAACATTACATTGAGAAAATACTCAAGAAGTTCAATTATGAAAGTTGTTCTCCAGTAAGTACTCCCATGGATCCGGGAGAAAAACTCATGCCAAATACAGGTAAACCTGTGGATCAACTCGAATACTCAAGAGCTATAGGCTCTTTGATGTATGTTATGATTAGCACTAGACCGGACATTGCTTATGCGGTTGGAAAGTTGAGCAGATTTACTAGTAATCCTAGTAGACACCATTGGCATGCGATAACTAGGGTATTCAAGTACTTGAAGGGTACTATGAATTATGGATTGTCATATATGGGATTTCCTTCGGTGTTAGAAGGTTATTCAGATGCTAGTTGGATAAATAATGCTGAAGATTCATCCTCTACAAGTGGATGGGCGTTCTTGCTTGGGGGAGGTGCCATTTCATGGGCTTCCATGAAGCAAACATGTATAACTAGTTCCACAATGGAATCTGAGTTTGTGGCATTAGCTGCTGCTGGTAAAGAAGTGGAATGGCTCAGGAACTTGGTATATGAGATTCCGATGTGGCCTAAACCAATATCACCAATTTCTATCTGTTGTGATAGTACTGCCACACTGGCTAAAGCTTATAGTCAAATATATAATGGGAAGTCTAGACATTTGGGTGTTAGACATAGTATGATTAGGGAATTAATCATGAATGGGGTGATATCTATTGATTTTGTTCGGTCGCAATAAGACTTAGCTGACCACTTGACGAAGGGGTTAGCTAGAGACTTAGTGAAGAAGTCGGTAATTGGGATGGGATTAAAGTCCATTTAAATCTATTAGCTATGGTATACCCAATTCCCTTCTAATACAATGTTAGAAGCAAAATTCAATGTGGAAAGATCATAGTTAGAGATTGGAGCAATCGTATTTATCTTCCCAAGGTATGTGCTCAGACCTGCAAGTAATGGCTAGGTTGAAGTATATCTTCTTAATGGTTCTCTTTGAAAAATTGCAAATGCAGGTGCAAGATTAAAAGGATCACCTATGTGAGCATGAAGTTTTGCCGCTTCAGGAAGCTTGGACTTGGCTTCTTATATGCTTATTAATGGATAAGGACACATGGCTTGTAAAAGTGTCAAGAATGAATAGTAGAGTATTGTAAGAAACATATGTGTACTGTATCTTCAGATATTCAAATGGATTGACGGGTTCAATCGTTATGACACCCCAATTTTCGAGTATTTGGAATGTGTATTTGTACTAAGATGAAAATTCAATCGCAAGATATTTTCGTTTATGCATTTGTTTGATCGTTATACCTGTAGGTTGTACCCTTGTATATATTTGTATGTACTGAGTAAATTAAGGATTCCACTAAAATGGGGGGGATTTGTTGGTGATTTTAGTATCACCAATGTATTTTAGTAGTAATGTGATTTACTAAAGGCCGATGCAATTATGCGTTAAGCCTGGAAACGAGTTAGGGAAGTGCGGAGTACACGCTCATCGAGCCAATGTATAATTGAATATGAATAATTGAAACGGGGTCCCAAGGGGCGAAGCCCCTGGAGGGGTACAGGGCAGCGCCTCGTTCGAAAAGTTTCGAATCCTTTTCCCCAATCGACATAACCGTTTTCGAACAGGTGTGTCTTTTCGGTTTCAGTTATTGATCTCCTATATAAGGAGTCCTTTGGCCTCGGTTTCAAACACGAAAAACGACACTTTCTCTCTCCATTTGTAATCAGTTTCTTTTGCCAGAAACAAATTGTTCTTCGAGAATTATCCCCACAAAGATTTCGTGAACCCAGGCAAGAATAGGGTCGAAATACTTTGTTCGGAAAGTGTACGAACACGATTCTTCGAAGTTATCCAGGATTATCATACCCAAATATCTAACATTCTGTTCATCATCCACGAAACACCCACCTTCAACGTATTCTCTCTTTTTATTTTATTCTTCTTTTAACATTTCTTTTTGTTTTTTTATCTATTTATTTATTTAAATTTTAATTGGTTTATTTTAAGTATATATATATATATTATAATCTTATTAATTATGAACTATTTAGATTAGGTTTTTTAATTAGTTTTTTGATTAAGTTATATTAGAGATTAATTTGGGTTTTAACGCTTCCCTTAAGATTTCTATTGTTGATCACTTAATTTGTTTCGTTTAATTTAAACACCCCACTTGAATTTTATATTTTCACACTTTGTCATTTGCGTTTTTATTGTATTATTTTATTTTATCTATTTCGATTTAATATTTGGTATTGTAAATATATAATTGTACATAATACTTTTGATTTTATATTTTATTCATTTCACTTGTAAATAAATTCAGGTTATGTAAATAATCTTTCCATTGCGTTGCGATTTTGAATTTTAATTCGAGTTAATTTTTGAAAATCGTATGGAAACATATAAGTTTCCCAGTACTGTTGGATTTGTCTGTATATTTCATGTGATGCAGGATTTCTTATCTAATACCGTGAGCTTTATCCATCGCCTTTGCGCTTTATCTGATTTCCCTCACGATCCATGCTTTCTTTGTCTGTGATTTATTTTCACGTGCTACGCTATCTTTATTCGCTGCTTGGAGTATTATCTTACATCTGGGTTTTTTTTATGTCATCGGCTTGTGGTTTATTTTCATCTGAGGTTTGGTATACTCTTAGCTTATTTATCTCTTTGTGGTTTTAAATGTAAGGAAAAGAATTAATTTGTTGACTTTATGTCATCGAGTATCTAATAAGATTGTACGAAACCCCTTCATAATTTTTTTAGTTTTATTAATTATAAGACGAATCTCCTACAAATAAATTTTAAAATTTTCACTTTCTTGAGCCAAAACTTCGACACTAGGTGGTCGCATCTTCAAAATCTCATCCCCGCACTCATTTAACCAAACAAACAATTTTAATCAAAAAACAGATATTTCAAAAGGTTCATGTGAAGTACCGCAGATGCATAGGGTGCTATTATCTTTCCTTTGTATAACCAACCCCCAAACCTTCGATCTCTTTCAAATGCATTATATTTTTCTTTACTTTTAGTATTGCACTTACTTTGCATATTTATGGGTTTTATTTCGCATTTCCCCTTTCCCTTGGAAATAATAAAGCACGGTGGCGACTCTTGTTTATTTGCGAGTCAAGTTAATCAATAGCTTGATCTCTGATTTTCACCATTACAACAGCCAACACCATGGTGGACTTTCTAAGGCCAACCCCACTTGATCATAAACAGGCGCTGGGCTCCTCTGTTTTGGGCCAAATAACTTTGCTTCTTTTCACCCACACCTACTAAACTACAACATACCCATTTTTTTTAAATTTTATTTATTTCAAACAAACTTCTTTGGGCTTAGCCCTCTTGGCCCAACGCCTCAATTTCTTGTCTCACCCCCTTTTTTACTTCTAACCCAGGCCCAATCCTTTTTTATTTCTTCATATTTTCTTTGCTTTTATTTATTTATTTTATTTAACTAAAATACAAAAAATAAATTTTTTTATAAAAAATAATTAGGTTTAGGTTAATCCATATTTTGACATTTTTATTTTGTTGATTAAATAAAATTAATTAGACATTAGTTTTTGATTATCTTAATTAACTTCCAATTAAGTTAAAATTAGATTTAAATTGACATAAAACACCAAAATATTTTCTAAATACTTAGATTCTTTAGGTTTTAATTAATTAATTTAATTTTCATAAATAAAATTAATTAATTCAATTACACTTTGTTTTATTTTAAGTAATTAAACTGTAAATAAAATTAGAATTAGGTATAACTTTTTATTTCATATTTCAAATATTTTCTAAACAAAAAACAACAAAATCTTTTCTTAGATGCTTAAGAAATATTTTAGGGTTTTTCTTAAACATTTTCCCCTTTTCACCATCTTCGCGCACTTTACTTTTGCTTTAATATTTTCCAATATTGTAAATGCTCAAAGTTTGTAATAGCTTTAATTAGGGTTTTCTTTACAATTCATCCCCATTCACAAATTTGTACCCCCATTCCCAAGGCCTTGTAATAGTGTAGGACATTTCATTTCCGCAATTTACTACTTTCCTTATTACTGTTAGTAATTAGGGTTTGTATGGAAATATTAAAATCAATCATTAGAAAACCTATTCTCAAGACAAATACTTGAAATCAAAACACTTCGCACACACGCACCTCTAGGATAACCTCACTTGTTGCCTCAGATAAAAACAGTCATGTCCCTCGAACGTGGGACACTTTAGCAAAGCCCCTCAGTTAAAAGATCGTGGTCCCTCAATGAACCTTCGATGTTGCCTTCAGTAAACGATCTTAGTCCCTTACAAAAATTGCTAAAGCATCCTATAAGTTGCCTTCTATGACTGTACGACAACCCGCGATTGTCCCTCATATCCAACGATAGGGTTTCCTACTAACTAATGGTAGGGTAGCACCAGCTAAAGGAGGAGGTAAAGAACAAATACTTCTTTGAGTATGTAGAATGCTCGTAGTCGCCTGCTCACAAACAAAAACATCTCTTTTCACACAAACACTTTTCTGAAATATTTTTAAAAGCAAACATTTTGTATACATTCTCAACGATACGAGAATCATTACAACAGACAAATGCTTAGGCATTTTCAAAATATTTTCAAACATATGCAAGCACAAAGCATTTCCAAAAAGTGAGCTAGCGATTAAGAGCTGATAGATAACTACGGATGAAAAGGGTTCTAATAACTTCCCTTTTCATAACCTACCCCCCGAATTCAAGAAAATTCTCAAAAGGTATTTCCTGTTCTTTTCACCCTTTCCTTTATAGGATAAAAGAAAAGTCGGTGGCGACTCTTGCTATCTGCAACATTTGCGATAAAACACAAAACCAAAAGTCAGTTCTCCCACCGTATTACAGGGATCCTGGATCAGGTCCTTCATGTGGTCTAGGTTCTTCATAATCAGTAACTAGCATAATATTCTTATCCGGGAACTCAAAATTCATAGAATGATAGTCGTTTACATCCTAATGAGCTAGATGATCTACCAATACACTTCCTTTGATTGCTTTCTGAGTAGTGTACTGAATGTGGTATTTGGTCAAGACCATTTTCCATCTTGCTATTCTTCTAGAGAGAGCGGGTTTCTCGAATATGTATTTTATTAGATCCATCTTAGAGATCAACAAAGTAGTATGAGTCAACATATACTATATTAGTCGGTGAGCAGCCCATACCAAAGCGCAACAAGTTTTCTCGAGCAGTGAGTATCTTATTTCACAGTTGGTAAACTTTTTCCTAAGGTAGTATATTGCATGCTCTTTTCGACCAAACTCATCATGTTTCCCCAATAGACACCCTATTGAGTTCTATAATACTACTAGGTACATGATCATAGGTCTTCCTTCGACCGGTAGCATCACAATTGGAGGTTCCTGAAGATATTCTTTGGTTTTGTCGAAGGCTATCTGTTGTACCCCAAAATTTTCCCTCTCATTTCTCAAGGAATTTCTCACAATGATTCTCAAAATTTAAGCTTGCATAAGTACAAACTTGATTTTCCAACATCAAGTTAAAGAGGAAACTTTTAAAAAGGGGAAAACAGATGAAAATAATATTTTTGACAAAATTGGAGAAAAAACAGGTCTCCTTCGATTTATCTCTTTCGATGCAAGCTTGGCTTGCATCTTTCGACTGGGCGTGGGCCTCTGGCACGTTTGCTTTAATTCATAAGGTAGGAGCTTCCTGTATGCAACCTTCGATTGCATCTTTGGCCTCATATGGTTCACAATACAGTGGCTGCCTATGTGCCTGCTTCGATTGGATATTTGGTGCTTGTATGCCTGTGTTGACTGGATAAATATTCCTCTTCATGCTTGCTTTGACTCAGAAAGTGATGACTGGCTATATGTAGTCTTCGATTGAGCCATAGATTCCTTCTTGCATGCAAGAGGCTCCCACCAGGCCAACAAGCACAAGGCAAGAGCCTCCTGAAGCCTCCTTCGATTCCAAGGCAAAGAGCCTCTTGGTTGATGTCCTTCAATTCAGGCGGCAACAACCTCTTTTCTGGTCTCCTTCGATTTCAAATTTTTCCTCCTGCATGCCTCTTTCGTTTGGGGCATGTGGCCCTCCTTTGTTACAAGCTTCGATTGTGCCCTTTATCCTCTGCATGCATTCTTCGTTTGGGGCGTGTGAATATTTCAGTACAAGTTGTTGGTTACACCTTTTGTTTGGGCATGTGTTTCCCTTCATGCAAGCCTTCGTTTGAGCAAATATATCTTACATGTTTACATGAAGTCGCAAAGCAGAGACCCCCTACATACACCCTTTCGTTTGGCCATATGACTCCTTGCACGCAAGTTTGAGTGGGCAGTATCTCCCCTGGAAATGGTTTGCTTAAACACACAAATTCTACACTATACCATTGTCTCGTACGAAAGAAGTACCATGGTGGCACATTCGAAGGACTTTCTATACATGCCTAGATGTCCCAACCGAATAACATGTTTTGTTTATCCATTTCAGGAGCATGTATTGGGACCATTCGAAGGAACACACAAAAGGCCTGGTCGAAGCATACCCATATGAGCCCTTCGAAGGACACTTTGATCTGAAAAAAGGAAATGTTGTTGAGGAGTCTGGTCGAAGGATAGTTCTAGGGGGTCAAAACAAAAGGTTGAGATGCCCAAAGGTACTTGCTGACCAAGTCCCATGCGCTGCTAAGTTCAGGCCTAATACACTGGCCATAAAACTCCAAAACTGCTGCACAACAGTCCTGCAACACTGCCTTATTCCTTGCACCAAAATGGCATACAAACACTGCCCCTCGTAAGCTACAAACACAACATACCTTTTTTGTTTAAACTTTTTGTTTTCCATCCTAAAAAATCAGCCAAGGCCATCTATAAATATGAGCCTCTACCACACTTGTTAGGGGCCCCGAAAGAGTTACAAGAAAACTCTTGTGAAAAATTCCCAAAACTCTCAAACACATCCCAACATTTTTTTAAAATATTCCAAACCCTTCTAAAAAACTCAACCCCCTTTGTACACTAAGTGAATCCTTCGATTCACTCCCCAAGTGACCAGAGAGCTAACCTTCAACCCACTCCCCCAACCACAATATAATAATCCTTTGATTAACCCTTTTACTTGTTATAGAAAAAACCTTCGATTCACTCACACACCCTCCTTCGATTCAATGTCTTCTTGAATAAAGTAGTAACTGGATTTGTCTCAGGAAGACCCCAACGAACTTCCATTCACCACCAAGGAAGACACTTGCAGTTTCCTTCCATTTAAGAACTTCAAGAGGTAAGTTACCTTTAAACTTGAAACTATTTTATTTGAATATCATGTGCACATGCAAATAAAGAAAAATGTAGATATTTCATATAGGGAGCTTGACCATGTTTTAACCTTCGATTCTGACTGCCCGTGTGTTGAAAATCTTAACTCTGACTAGTTAGGCTTTAGACTTTGAGACCCAATAATTTTGTGCTAACCCCTGGCCTGTAGCTTTTAGAAGTTACACTTGAATGTTGCATTTTAAGAGTTTAAAACAGGTTCACTGTATCCTTCGATTGGAGAAGTACTAAAGCCTTTCGAATCTCAACCTGAGGGCCTAGCATGCTTGCAGTCGAAGGAGGCAGCAAGGAGCCTGAGGAAAAGAGTGCACCTCACACTGACTCCATGCCTCAAATGAAAGAAGTAACCTGTAGGATGTCCATACTGACTGCCAAGTCTCAAACGAAAGAAGCAGCCAGAAAGAGGGTCACGCTGCCTTTCATGTCCCAATCGAAAATGTGATACAATGGGAGAACTGACTTGAGGTTTTGCATTTGTGTTCACAAAATATTTCAGTTTAGCAAGAGTCGCCACTGACTTTTTATTTTATCCAAAGGAAAGGTCAAAAAGCACAGGAAAGACCTTTGAGATGTTTTCTTGGGTTCGGGGGGTAGATTATGAAAAGGGAAGGTGCAAGCACCCTTTTCATCCATGGTTTTCCATGGACTCTTAGTTACTTGTTTAGATCACTTGCTTTTGCTTTTCAATTATTTGAAATGGTGCTTTGTGTGTGGTTTTGAAAAAGTTTTGAAAAGAGGCCATCGTTGTGGCAACCTTTGTAATGATTCTTGTTTGAATGTATACAAAGGTGTATTGTCTTTTGAAAAGATGTTTCAATGTTTGAAAGTTGTTTTTTGGGAAATGTTTTGAAATTGTGTTGTGATGTGTTTTTGAAAATAGCAAGGATGTTTGCAAGTTTGATCAAGTAACTAAAGGTATCTACCCTATCTACTCAAAGATCTTTCCTACACATTTTTAACCCTTTTACATTCTTGTTTTACCATTGTATTTGGTAAACAACCTTGTATTTGGATGTTAAACGAGACAGGCGCGGGTCATCGTATTGACCATGATAGCAATTATGCTAAGTACCTTTAGCAAATTTTTGAGGGACTAGATCATTTTGTTTAGGAAACCAAGATAGCGTCATCGAGGGACTATAATCTTTTGTTTTGTTTTTGTTTTTCCAAGACACCTAACATGCATACCATGGCCATTTTAAAGGCAACAAGTGGATGAAACCCTAGGGGTATATGTGTGCATTGTGTTGTCATTTTCATGCATTTTTGTCTTGTTTTAGTCAATCTATTTATTTTGATTTTGGATATTGCATACAAACCCTAATCTCTATCATGACATACTTGAAAGCAATAAATGCGTAAAAGTAATCTAAGCTAATCAACATTGATATGGGGAGGGGGATACAATTTTGAATAGGGGATTATTTACAAGAAATTAAAACCCAAATCAACAATTACAACCAAATTGAATTCTTTACAAATAAATAAATGGACAATATTTGAATATGCAAATAAATATGAATATGAAAAAGTGATTCTTTTTGTATTTTATTTTATGTAAAAAATAAAATATTTAATGTATAAAAAAAATTATAAAATAAAAGATTATTTTTATTAAGGGTGGAAACCCTAATTTATTTTAAGAAAGTATATATATTAATTATATTATTTATGTATAATAAAATAAAATAAAAAAATATACAAATGTCAAAAAAAGTACAAAAATAAAAATATGTTAGAAAAAATATTATTTAGGTATATAAATAATAAAAATAAAAATATAATATTTTTATGTATTATTCTCAAGTTTTTATTAAAGAAAATAAAAGTATATACTATTTAATAATTATTTCTATGTCTAAAAAATGATAAAAATAATAAAATAAAATGTGGAAAGTTATAAAAATATTTTTGGTATTTTTAATGTTTAAGAAAAATAAAATAAAGTCAGAAACTAAAAATGAAATTCAAAAATATAAAAATATAAAACAATGGGCCAAGGGGGTGTAAACAGTAAGGCTAGGGGTGCAAAAAGCATGAACAAGCCAGGCCCAACCCAGACTTTCCTTCGTCTTCAACCTTTAGATCAAAAAACGTGTGCCCTGTGTACAACTTCGTATCTCCTGTTTCAGTGCTTAAAAACGAAAACTTGTAACATGAAAATTATAGAGCATAATCACACGATTCTAACCATGTAAAAAACTTAATCTAACTCTCAAAGACCAGAGAGTATTTCTCTGGCCCTAATTTCTAACCTAACTTTTTCAAAATGTTCATTAATCAAATTCTCTCAACACAATTAACTTAAATGAAATATATGCATATGTACAGCTTAAGGGAAATGAGTACTACATTTTTTATTCACAAACCTAAGCGTAATGTTTCCTAAATAGAGAGATAGAAGTTTGAACAATACCTGCTTCAGTTGAACTCAAGTATGGCAATGTGGAGGTTTTCAATGAGGCCTGAGATGCTTGGGAGCTTGCTTGAACTTCCTTTGACCTTCCCCAATATTTAGTTTGCTTTAAGTTTGCTTGAATAAGCCTGTAGAAGTCAACCTGAACAAGCTGAATTCAAAAATGGTGAAGGTTGAAAACAAGGTTACAGTTACTGGCCAATGGTTGGGATAACTTAAGTGGGTTGTATTGAATGTATTGGAAGAGGTTTGGGGCAAAATGCACAAGTAGTTTGTGATTTGGAAACAAAAATGTAGAAACTGCCCTGTTTTGCAAGAAGAAGGTGTTTTGATGTTCAAGGGTGTTTGAGGATTGGATAGCTCGTGTTTCTGGCTCAATGTGATATGCAAAAGTTTTTTGGAATGGTTATAAGAGTTGGTTTTATCTGATACAAGAGTTGTGTAGACTTTTGCACATTTCTTGGTTTTGAAGAAAAGTGTAAAGTGATCAAGCAAAGAGCCTGTACAGGCTTCCTTCCTATCTGCACAAAGTGGTTGTCCTTTTCCCTGAGTTTATGGAGTTTGTTTGCTGTAAAAGAAAGGGTTCAAAGCTCAAGAGGAACAACTTGACATAAAGCCAACTTTATGAAAATGGCAATGTTCACTTTTTGCTATTTTTGGATTAATCCCTTGTGTAAACCTCTATTGATCATAATAAAGCTTTAATCCATTAAGTTTGCATTCAATTTTTGAGTGTGGAAGGGTTTAGAGACCTGTATTCAAGTACAAGCAAAGTTGTACAGATTTTGCAACTTGTGTCAACATGAAAATACCATGGATCAAAGTGATAATTTCCAAAATTCAAACCTTTGATTCTCCCTAACCATAAATGATTTTGGAGAGTTATTTGACATTTTGGAAAGCTTTCAACATGCTCTACAATCCATCTTTGAAATGAATTTTGATATTCCAAGGGGAACTATGTGAAAAATTTCCATGAAGATAGGTCAAAATGCTGCCTAAACTAGGGCAAAATTT
Source organism: Vicia faba (assembly GCA_948472305.1). Classification (NCBI taxonomy): domain Eukaryota; kingdom Viridiplantae; phylum Streptophyta; class Magnoliopsida; order Fabales; family Fabaceae; genus Vicia; species Vicia faba. The sequence goes on from OX451736.1 coordinate 827,448,636, forward strand.
CACTAAGTTAAAAGTTTCATGGACCCTTATTCCAAAAATCATAACTTGAGATCCAAAATCTTTTGGGAAAACTTTGTGATTAAAAGTTGTAGATTTTGTGGAGGACTACAACTTTCATGTTGGAAGTTTTGTTTGAATCCAATTGCATCATGGTGAAAATGTTGGGCAAAGTTGGGAAAAAATAAGAAAATTTCATAACTTAGAAAAATTCTAAGTTATGAAATTTTTCAATCTTAAACCCTAATTTGCAAAATTAAGTTTCTTGATGAAAAAGTTTCATGTTTTGACACATCTTGATGAAAAATGACCCTTGGCACTTGATTTTGACCAAAAAGTCAAAGTTTTACTTTTCAGTGTACAATTGATTTTTGATCAGTTGACTGAAAAATTCATCTGTCAATCCAATGCTTTTGAGATCTTTTGAACCTTGTGATTAGGTCAAGATGATGCCATTGAGTCCTTGAATACATAATTGAACCCAATTTTCCATTGGCTAGGTGAAAAAAAAATCAGAAATTGCCCTTATACAGTCAAAACCCTAAGAATGACCATTTTGCCCTTTTGATGATCTGATCAAATTTCTTGAGGAGTTGTGGTCCAAAATTGATCAAATGGTTCATATGAGTCTATAATGTTGATTTGGATCAAAAATCATGAGGTTTGACTGTAAATTGGCCACAATTGACTTTTTCCCCAATACAGTTGATTTCTAGGTCAACTGTCCAATTGATTGGGCAAAAATTTGATTCAAAGCTTGAAACTTGGTATGGGAAATATTATAAGTCCAAAATGAAGTATGAGAGTCACTTTGAGCATTGAAAGTCTAAAAATCCCTGTGCAAACTCAAACCCTAATTCTGTCTGGAATCCAAAGAGTCTTGTGAGGGGAAATCTTGATGAAATAAGAGGGCAAATTTTGAGGTACAACAACTGCCCCTGTTCAATCTTCTTGCACCTGAAGAGTTTGATTGGCGAGCTTGCCTTTCGTGACTCGAAGGTAAAAGAGGATTGGACACTAGAGTGCCCGTAAATTTGCACTCGTCAAAACGTGGTTGAAGGAATGGGCTTAAAGATGCCATTTGGTGATGATAAAGTCTTGCTGGAGATGGGCTTAAAGATGCCATCCTAGAAGTTTCAATCGCATAAGAAATTCCTTTGCGAGAACTCGTATACCTGTTGTTGAGGAGGATCATGCCGGGGAAGGCTGGTCTCTGTCGTGGTAGAAATAGAATTTTAGGAGCTTCAGTCGTCCGTTATTCTACTGGGGAATCTTCTCTTGGTTGAAGAGGTGAAAATGCACTGCCATCTGGTCGTGCTCCAGGCTCTTCAGTGACTTACTGGGGGGATGAGACTAGAATTTCTATCTGGTCGTTCTCCAGGCTTCGCAATTTCTCAATTCTTATCTGGTCGTGCTCTAGGCTTTAGAAGGAATTAAGCTGTTATCCGGTCGCCTCCGGGCTTTAACTTGAATTTAAGGCATACTAATATCTGGTCGACTCCAAACTTCTTGGTAATTAGCCAAGTAAACTTCTATTTGGTCAAAATCCAAGCTTCACAGTGTACCTCACTGTTATTTGGTCAAAATCCAGGCTTCACAGTCTTGTATTGCTATCTGGTCAAAATCCAGGCTTCACAATACCTTACTTCCTATCTGGTCAACATCCAGGCTTCAAAAGAAAATCAAATGGTTATCTGGTCGCTGTCGGGCTTCCTTTTGATTTTGGGACCTACTAATATCCGGTTGAATCCGGGTTTCAAAGCAATTGTCCGAGTAAACTGTTATTTGGTCAAAATCCAAGCTTCACAGTGTACCTTACTGTTATCTAGTCAAAATCCAGGCTTCAAAGTCTTGTATTGCTATCTGGTCAAAATCCAGGCTTCACAAAACTCGCTGGGGATTCAACTATTTTCCGGTTGATCTCCGGGCTTCAGTATGATCAAGATATTATCCGGTCAAATCCGGGCTTCATAATTTTGAACTGGAACAGGAATCTGAGCATTGATTTGAATAAGCAATATAATAGCATCCGTATCTGGGGCATCTCTAAGCTGTATTTGAGCTATGAATATTTGTTAAAGATAGTTGCTAATCTCATCCTGAAAAGGGTAGAATGTTAGCTGAAACACAAAGTTATGTTGTATGAAATGTATGATGCAATATATGTGTTTTATCAATGTTCATGATTTATGAATGTAATGTATGTGCATGTAAGCTGATTAGCTGTCTTGCTGAGGAAAATAAATCCTTGATAACTGGAGATAATAAAATCTTGGAATGCTGTCGGGGAAGATAAATCCTTGACTGCTGCTGTGGATAGAAAATCCTTGGCAACTCGCGGGGATTATTAAAACTTTGACAACTTCTGTGGGAATGTGAGAATCCTTCACGACTTTCCTGGGGATATAGGGATCCTTCAAGTCCTTTGAAGTTGGAACATGATAGACATTCCGTTGTAAGAATAATGCTGAGTGCTGCTTGAGAAACCTGCTTGGGGAGTCCCGAGATACTTGATGACTGCGGCTGGGGATTGAGAATCTTCAATCTGTTGGGAAATAACTCTGGGGAAAAAGTTTATTCTGTTGGAGAGTTTTCAATAGCTTGGGTTGTATGCCATTCTACTGAGGAATTATCCGAAGCTGTCGTCTGGTTAGCTGTTAGACTCTAAGATAACTTGCAGGGGAATCTTCTGGTTTTAAGACAACTCTCTGGGGAACTGGAGGAAACTGGATGGTCTTCCACCAGAGTTTAAGGGTTGAAGTTTCAGACTTCGTTGGGGAAGAAAGTTCTATCTTCGCTGAGGGTCTGTAGTTCAGAGTTTTCTGGCTCCATTGGGGATTGGAAGTTTGGAAACTTAGTTCTGGTGGGGATTTTGAAATTTAACTCCGCGGGGGACATGTATTTCAAGGTTTTGGCTCCACTGGGGACCTCGATGATGTACTGCAGGGGATTTCACTTGGAATAGCCTAAAGACGTTTTCCAATACTTCCAACCTATCAGTAATTATTCTTTCCCATTTCGTTTATTTGTAAACAGTGATTATATTTAAATGCATATGCTCATTTAATAAATCATTGGACGTTTTCAAATAAAACACAAGTATAAAAAAAAAGGCGAATAATTTTCTGCACTTTGAAGTATCTTTGTATTAACTTTGTGTAAGTATTTTGTACAAAGGAGACAGACATCCTAGTAAGAGAATGTTGTCATAAAAAAATGAGAAAAATTTATACAAAGAAAGGTGGCTATGTGTAAAAATTCCATGGGGTTCCCATTCTGCTATAGCCTTCGTAACTCTGAACGTCTTGTCCATTCGTTGCTTTGTCCGACAATGATTGAGTTGATTACAAGCCTGAAGCTTGTCTGGTGAAGAGATTGTCCTTAAAGTGATCCGACGAGACATAGTAATACACTTTAATTCCCTAATTTTTTCCTGGACCGCCCTTTCGGATTTTCAGCCCACCGGGAAACCCTTTTTTGCCCAAGTCGCCCTTTCGGGTTTTCAACTTGCCGGGTGTACAGATTTTTTTTACTTATCTGTAATTTTTGCCTGAACCGTCCTTTCGGGTTTTCAATTCACCGGGATTCCCATTTTTGACCAAGTCGCCCTTTCGGGTTTTCAACTTGCCGGGTCGTTTATGCGTAATATCTTTTGACTATGTCTGCGTTCGCAGGGTACGACAGGTCATCACCATCCATGGTGGTCAGGATCATTACCCCACTAGAAAAGATGTTTTTGATCATAAATGGTCCTTCGTAAGTAGGAGTCCATTTGCCCATGGGATCACTTTGCGGAAAGATGATCCGCTTGATCACAAGGTCCCCGACTTGATATACCTTGTGCCTGACTTTCTTGTTGAAGGCCTTGATCATACGTTTCTGATACGCCTGACCATGGCAAACAGCAGTAAGTCTCTTTTCGTCAATTAAGTTGATCAAGTCGGGTCTGAATCCAACCGTCTTCACTCAAACTAGTATCCTTCATGATTCTCAAGGAGGGAATCTGAACCTCAATGGGTAAGACAACCTCCATGCCGTATACCAAAGAAAATGGTGTTTCCTTAGTTGAAGTGCGTGCCGTAGTACGGTATCTATGTAGAGCAAAGGGTAAAATCTCATGCCAGTCCTTGTAGGTGACTGTCATCTTTTGAATGATCTTCTTGATATTTTTGTTCGCAGCTTCAACAACACCGTTCATCTTAGGCCGATAGGGAGATGAATTGTGATGTTGAATCTTGAACTGTTCGCACAAAGTGGTGATCATAGTATTGTTCAAATTTGTACCGTTATCAGTGATGATCCTGTCGGGGATACCATACCGACAAATGAGGTTCTGTTTGATGAAGCAGGCAACCACATTCTTTGTAACTGAGGCGAAGGAAGCTGCTTTGACCCACTTGGTAAAGTAATCAATAGCTACCAGGATGAAACGGTATCCATTAGATGTTGTAGGCTTGATCTCTCCAATCATGTCGATTCCCCACATCGCGAATGGCCAAGGAGCTGTTAAGACATTGAGAGGAACTGGAGGTATGTGTACCTTGTCAGCGTAGACTTGACATTTGTGACAAGTACGAGAATATTGATGACAGTTAGCTTCCATGGTAGACCCGTAGTAGCCTGCCCTTAGAATCTTCTTAGCCATCGTATGACCGCTCGAGTGGGTGCCAAATGTACCATTGTGTAGTTCAACCATGATCTGCTCAGCTTCAATCTTGTCCACACAACAGAGTAGAATGCAATCATGATTGCGCTTGTATAGGATACCATTGCTTAAGAAGAACTTGACAGAGAATCTCCTTAAGAACTTTTTGTCGTTGATTGAAACTCCTTCAGGGTATTCTCGCGTCTCGAGATACCTTTTGACTTCGTGAAACCAAGGTCGGTCCACTACTTCTTCGGTATTAATCTCGTGACAATGTGCAGGTTCATCCATCTGCTCGATGGTGATTTGGGGAGCCTCATTATCCCAGTTAAGTTTAAACATGGAAGACATTGTAGCTAGAGCATCTGCTAGCTGGTTTTCTTCTCGCGGGAAGTGCTCGAAGGTAATCTGCTCGAAATGAGGTAGCAATGTCAGGACATGTTCTTTATAAGGGATGAGATTGGGATGTTTAGTGTCCCACTCTCCTTTGATCTGACTGATGACCAAAGCTGAGTCTCCAAACACAACCAAAGATTTGATTCCCAAGTCTATTGCAGCCTTGAGACCAAAGATACAAGCTTCATACTCGGCCATGTTGTTGGTGCAGCTGCAGCAGAGTCTGGTGGTGAAAGGTGTATGGCAACCTTGTGGAGAGATGAGCACAACACCGATACCATTCCCAAGTGCATTAGAAGCACCATCGAAGTACAGGGTCCATCAGGATCCTTGTTCAGGTCCGTCATACGGTCCGTTATCTTCAATTTTGTCTAATGTCATAATGTCCTCATCGGGGAAGTCGAACTTCATGGATTGGTAATATTCGACAGCTCGATGGGCCAGATGATTGGCTAGCACACTCCCCTTTATGGATTTTTGGGTCGTGTACTATATATCATATTCGGTGAGGATCATCTGCCATCTAGAGATTCTTCCGGATAGAGCAGGCTTCTCAAAGATGTACTTGATCAGATCCATCTTAGAAATCAGTAAAGTGGTATGTATCAACATATACTGCCTTAGCCGACGAGCAGCCCATACCAAAGCACAACAAGTTTTCGCGAGCAGTGAGTAGCGAGTCTCACAGTCGGTAAACTTTTTGCTAAGGTAATAAATGGCATGCTCTTTTCTCCCAGACTCGTCATCTTAGCCCAATACGCACCCCATTGAATTCTCCAGGACAATCAGATACATGATTAACGACCTTCCTTCAACGGGTGGCATCAAGATAGGAGGTTCCAGCAAATACTCCTTGATTTTATCAAAAGCAACTTGACAGTCATCATTCCATTTAACCACCTGGTCTTTCTTCAACATCTTGAAGATTGGTTCATAGGTAGATGTTAGGTGAGAAATGAACCTTGCAATGTAGTTTAGGCGTCCCAAGAAACCTCTGACCTCCTTCTCAGTGCGAGGGGAAGGCATTTCTTGTATAGCTTTGACTTTGGCAGGATCAATCTCGATGCCTTTGTTACTGACGATGAATCCCAAAAGTTTACCGGACCTGACTCCGAAAGTGCACTTGTTAGGGTTCAGTCTGAGCTTGTACTCTTTCAATCTGTCAAACAGCTTTTGCAGATGGTCGAGGTGTTCTTCTTCAGTTTGTGAACGGGCTATCATGTTGTCTACGTAGACTTCTATCTCATGATGTATCATATCATGAAACAAAGCCACCATGGCGCTTTGATAGGTTGCCCCAGCATTCTTCAGTCTGAATGGAATCACTTTATAACAGAACGTACCCCACTGTGTAACAAAAGTAGTTTTCTCCATGTCTTCAGGGCCATTTTGATCTGGTTGTACCCCGAAAATCCATCCATGAAGGAAAATACCTTATGCTAAGCTGTATTGTCAACCAAGATGTCAATGTGCGGTAGTGGAAAGTCATCTTTAGGGATAGCCGTATTTAAATCTCTGTAATCCATGCACATTCTGACTTTGCCGTCCTTCTTAGGTACAAGCATAATGTTAACAACCAATTGTGGATAGGATGTAACTGCAAGAAAGCCAACATTGAACTGCTTCATCACTTCAGCTTTGATCTTTTCGGACATGTCGGGCCTCATTCGGCGGACTTTCTGTTTGATCGGTGGAAAGTCTTCTCTTGTAGGGAGACGGTGAACCACAATATCTGTATCTAGTCCCGGCATGTCTTCGTAGGACCGGGCGAAGATCTCAACATATTCATTCAACAGCTGAACTAAGCGCTCCTTGACATTTGGCTCTAGGTTAGCACCCACTTTAACTTCTTTTCTGTCTTCCTCTATTCCCAAGTTGATAGTCTCTAACAACTCCTTGTGAGGTAGAATAGCCCTTTCTTCCTGTTGCAGCAGTCTAGCCAACTCTCCAGGCACTTCACAGTCTTCATCACCTTCATATTCGACATGATTGACCAGGTCTTCAGAGTCACTGAAGGCCATAGCAGAATTGTTACCCATGGAATCTGGAGTGGATGGGTACCTGCATTTTGTGAGTGTGGGTGTGTGTAAGGGATAGCCACCTTTAAACAAAATAAAATGTAAAAAGAAAGACAATGAACACAAAAGTTTATATGTGAAAACGTCCATGATTCATTAAAAATGGCATATGAAGATGAAAAATCAAGCCCTTACAAATGGACCTATATGCCTCGTGTAAGACATAAGGCAAAAAGTGTACGAATTGTTTAGGAATTATTACAGACCAACAAAAAATGTTCGAAAGATAAATTACTGATTGATGAAAGTAATGGGAACAAAATCCTTTACCTCCCAATTGCATAGTCCTCCTTCAACGGTTGGAAAGATCCAGTCTTCAAAATTGCTCTCATCTTCACCATCCTCCAAAGCATGAACTCCATGATGGGTGATCTTCAATGGTGGCCCTCCAGCCCGGGAGCGGCGCACAAACTTTTGAGCAGAAGCAGTGAAACCCAAGCCGAACTTATCTGTCTTGTAAGGAAAATCTGGCAGCTGACCCCATACTGTGCTTCCTCCTTCCTCAATCACAGCCTTCTCATTTTTAAGGGATGACATCCGGGACACAGGTTTGGTAATGACATGTACAAAAGGCACTGCTGCAATTTCCTGAGTTACCTCCTCGAAATGCTGAAAGGGGGTTTCGATGAATTCACCATCCAATTCCACATAGCAGAAAGATTTAAGATGGCTTATCATGTATTCGTCTTCACCGCGAACTGTCACAATTTTCCCCTGGACAAGGTACTTAAGCTTCTGATGCAGAGTAGATGTAACGGCTCCAGCATGATGAATCCAGGGCCTTCCCAACAAGCAAGAGTAGGAGGGACGGATGTCCATGACATAAAATGTAGAGTTGAAAGTTTCCGTTCCCACTTTAATCGAGATGTCCACCTCCCCATGGACCATCCGCTTAGAACCATCAAAGGCTCTGACAATGATATTGCTGGGCTTCAGGGTCAAAACTTCACAGTCCAATCTGCCCAATGCTTTCTTCGGTAAGACATTTAAAGACGACCCGGTATCAACCAGAACGTGAGCTAAAGTAGTCCCTCTGCATTCCACCGAGACATGCAGCGCGTCATTATGCTTTCTTCCCTTAGATGTTAAATTGGCATCAGAGAAGCCAAGACCGTTATCGGTAGTTAGGCTGGCTACACACTCCTGGAACTGGTCCGCGGAGGTTTTCTGAGGCACATGGGCCGTTTTCAAGAATTTGATCAAAGCTTTCGCATGAGCTTCGGAACAGAGCAACAAGGCCAGCATAAAGATTTTTAAAGGGGTTTGCCCCAGTTGTTCTACGACATCATAGTCGATTTTCTTAATTATTTTTAAAATCTCCTCCATTTCCTTTTGAGTGGTCTCGGGAATGACCAAAGGCTGAGCCCTCATCCTGACGGGCGCTTCTTGGACCCCCTTACCTTTATCAGCAGCAACAGCAGAGGGTACAACTACGGGAGTAACAATTTCTTCAATCACTGGAGTTCTCACATATATGTTGACTGGCACAGGAGTAACCTTAGGAGCATTTAAGGGTCCAAAGATTTCCCTTGGAGGAGCAATCTCCGGAGAGAAAATTCTTCTGCTGCGGGTGATTTTACTCGTCCCAACAATATTTCCTATGTCAGGAGTCTCTTCATCGAAACTTTCTTCAATTGATTCAATCTGCTTAACACCGTGGTAGAAGATCTCTCCTCCATAATTCCACGGTATTGTCTTGTTGGACTTGTATGGGATAGGCCCTGACATAGTTATCTTCAGAGGTACAATCTTTGGATCGGATGTAATCTTAACAGGTCTTTTGGAGACCTTGGAAAGACTGGCAGAAATGGTAATTATAGCAACATCATTGATATGAGTTAGAGTAACAGGAGTTTTCTCAAAGAGGATTTCTTGATTATCCATTAGGCGTTGGATGCCTAACTTCAACAGCGGACAGTCGGATTGTAAGGACGAACAAAGGTAGCAATCTTTTTCACAGCTCAGGAAAATCCCGACTTTCAACAGATTCATCTTGATCATTAGTAATGGAGTCATTAAGTCATTAACATTAGCAACATAAAGATCTTCTACAACAACATGGACATTGTGACCATGTTTTGGCATTGGGGCAGAGATCACATTAGGTTTTTCAGGGGCGTCAAACTCCACCTATTTGGCATCTATTAAATCCTGGATCTTATTTTTGAGGGCCCAACAATTGTTGGTGTCGTGTGTGATCGGTGGAAATAGAACTGACTGTTTTGGAATGCTGGTTCGTGTTTGCGTTTCGCAAAATGTCGTGGTAAGCAAGAGTCGCCACCGTCTTTTATTTTCTCCAACAAGGAAAGGATAAAAGCACAGCAAAATTCCTTTTTGAGATGTTTCTCGGGTTCGGGAGGTAGATTATAGAAAGGGAAGGTGTTAGCACCCTTTCTATCCGTGGTTATCCACGGGCTCTTAGGTACTTGCTCACTATGTTTTCAAAATGTTTTGATTTTCTTGTGTTTGTGGGTTTTGAAAAGAGTTTTGTTTGAAAACTTCGATATAACTCTTGTATCTGTCCTCAAGAGTGTATGAAGTGTTGTTTGAAAACTTTTGTTTGAAAAGTGTAAGTGCGAAAAAGTTGTTTTGTTTTGAAAGAGCAAGTACCTGAGAACCTCTACCTACTCAAAAGAAATTAAGCTGTGTAAATGTCCTTTAGACAGTACTTTCCCACTATGGAGAAGTAGGTAGCACCGTCGTTGGAGTTTTTCGGGTCAATTCGATTATAGGGACATGTGGTCACTAAAGCAATGGTAGGACGCCTTAGCGGTAACCCTAATGTCTTAGATCATTTTTTATCGAGGCAACCGTTTCGAGGCAACTTTGATCTTTTAGACTGGAGGGCGACCTCTAAAACAACCTATACTCAATGACCACGTCGAGGCAACCAAGTGAGGCGTACCCTAGGAGTGGCATGTGCGAGTGTGTCAGGTTTCAGTTATGTTATCTTTGTACATGTTATGGTGAGCTACGGTTGATTTTATTTTAAGAGAGATCTTGACATGCATAGCCTAGTTAGCATACATCTAGCAGTTAATAGTTGCGGAAAGTAAAACTAAACTATTACAAGGCGTCGGGTATTTACATCGCCAAAAACAAACCCTTGAAAAGTAAATTGCGGAAAATAAATGAAAGCGATAAAAAGGCGTCCTAATTAAAGCTATTACATCCTCGGAGCAATTACAATTATATGATGAAAAATATTAATCAAGAATAATCACGCGCGCGAGAAAAATTGAATCGGAGTTTTTTTAGGGTTTTGACCCTTTTTTGAGAAAGAAAGAGGTTTTTATTATTTATGAATTAAATTAAATTAAACCTAAACTAATTAATTAATAAAAAGAAATATTCTTGGTTTTTTATGTTTCAAGGAAAAAAATAAAAGATGGTCAAAAGTTATTAAGACCCTAATTCTATATTAATTTTATTTATTGTGAAAATATTAAAATTAACCTAATTAAAAACTAAATTAATTATGTTAGTATTTATTTACAAAATAACTAATTAAATTTAATAAATAAAAATATTATATTTTTCATGTTTTCTGAATTTATTAAAAAAATGAATTAATTTGTTAGTTAGTGGTTAATTAAAAATTAAATTAAAACAAATTAAAATAAAAGATAAAAAGAGAAGAGGAAATAAACCCAGGGGGTGCTGAGCCCAATTCTGGAGTGACAAGAGCAATTCTGAAGGCCCACTACATCCAGCCTGTTTGACTTTTCTGGACTCCCTGCACGCTCATTGACTAAGGCGTATGGTGATCTCCCACTCATGTCCACTGGATCTATGCCTGAAGCCACATGGCGCATTGATATTTGAGGTGCATGGTGGACTACCTTTGGAAATCTGCATGTGAATATGTGAAGAAAAATGAAATAAATGTTTTGGGGGACCTGGGACTCGAACCCAGGTCCCAATGCTTCCAGGCCAGCACGCTTACCACTCAACCACCTGCATCCTTTTATTATTTGGATAATGAACAATTATTATATATGCAAACAACTCAAGATGCTGTAAAATAAAAAAATAACGCGCGCTTTTCAAATAAGCCAATGAGGTATCAACACATCATCATCTTCTTCGTTTGTCCTGCATAATCAGATTCAAATAGAGGGGGTTTTTAACCCCCCACTAACTCCTACAAGGAAAAATAGCGAATAGCACCACAATACATATAAATATTTCGCGAGGTATGGATTGTGTTCGTCTTGGCCTCACGATTTCAGTCATGTATCTCACTGGTCCCAATTTTTCTTGGTTCAGAAAGCCCTAATTTAAAGCTCAAGAACCCTAGAAATTTGATCATGGCATCTCACGATTCAGGGCATTTCAATTTAATTCAATTATGCCATTAGCTTCGTATGGTCTCTAGCAATGCAAAACAAACACAAAAACATGTTAATTGTGCATGAATTAAGAAATACAATTTTGAATAAAAGGTGCAAATCGTGAAACTGTATTCAGTGATTTCTTGAGCTTTGATGCCTGAATTTAATTGCAAATCACTTCTGACACTTCCTGCAATGTATTTGAATGGTCAAAGCGCCTTGAATTGGCCTAGAATGCAAGAACAGGTTTTCACTTTTCTTGGAATTTCTTGAAATTGACAGGGTTGTTTCTGCAGCTTTCAATCGTGTGCTAGGGTATGGTTAGCTTGCTTATGTATAAGGGAAACAAATTAGGTCAAAAAGCTGGGCCAATATCTATTGCATTGATGTTTAAATCTTTGATTGAAAATCAAATATTCTTGATTTTTTAAGATTGAACAATGTTGCCAAATTTGGATTTTTTTGTATCTTTGACTTGTGCACGAATTTGCCAGCATGTTTTGATCAGATTTGCTTCACAAGTTGATTTAAAAATCAAATCTTGTATTTTCTTATGATTTAAATTGATTAAATGAATTAATATTAATTAAAAATCCAATTAATCAATAAAAATAAGAAAATAAATCGAATTAATCTTTATGGGTCGTGCATAGGTCATGGGTGAAGTTTCAACAAGATATTTGAGGCTCATTAGCAAAAAGAAGGTGTTTTGAGCAAAGTTGACTTTTGCAAATTCAAGAAAATTTCCCAACTTCTCCAATGCATAACTTGCTTAATTTTGATCATATGACCATGTTCTTGGACATTTTGGAAATCTCTTGAAGTCCTCTAACCAATGCCTTTGGCCCCATGTCATTTGGATTTACCAATCTCAAGTTATGGCCTTTGACTCAAAGTTTACTTTTGTTGACTTTTGAAATTGACCTATAATGTAAAAATTGGTAACTTATTGTGAGAGCATTTCTTGAACTTGGAGTGTGAAGATGGATTGTAGTAAATTTCATCCCCTTCAAAATGAGCATTGGATGGAATTTTTCTGACAAACCATGAAAAGGTTATGCCCTGGTCAAGATACAATTGACTTTTCTGCTATCCAAAAATAGTAACTTTTGCATCTTGATGATTTTTGAGCTATTCTTGTGGAGTCATGATTAAGACTTGATCAAATGATGATTGTGAACTCAAAATGAGATGTTGACCAAAAATTCTGACTTTTGACTTCAAAATGACCATTTTGCCCTTGCAGTTGACTGTAGATCAAATGAGGCTTTTGACTGTGCAAATTGGCACTGTGAGTCTTGAAACTTGGCATGTAGGTGCTAGAGAATGTATATAGGCCTATGAGACTTGATTGAACCATTGAAAACCCCAAATTCCTTGAAAGAACCAAAACCCTAATTTCAGCTGTCTTAGGAGGTGTTTGGACTGTACAACTCTTGAGCAATCTTGAACAATTTGAAGATCATTCTTGACATATCTTGAGGAATATGGGAGGGAAAATTTTGGGGTACAACAGTTGCCCCTGTTCAATCTTCTTAAACCTGAGGATGTAGATTGGCTTGCGTGCCTTTCGTGATCCGAAGGTGGAAGATGATTGAACACTAAAGTGCCCAGAAATTTGCACTCGCATGGTGTAGTATCAGCAATGTGATGTCGGGAATGGGCTTACAGATGCCATTTGGAGAGATGATGGATAGGAGGATGGGCTTACAGATGCCACCTGAAGATTGTTGGTGGACAGGATGGGCTTATAGATGCCATATGGAGATTGTTGGTAGGTGGTTTTGTCTTCGTTGACGAGTTGTCTCTATTGACAGGTAGTCTCTATTGACGGGTGGTCTCCATTGACAGGTTGTCTCCATTGACGGGTTGTATCCATTGACTGGTTGTCTCTATTGACGGGTTGTCTCTATTGACGGGTTGTCTCCATTGACAGGTTGTCTCCATTGACAAATTGTCTCCATTGACGAGTTGTCTCTATTGACGGGTTGTCTCCATTGACGAGTTTTGCCTCAGAAAAAAATCTTTAGGAATCGATTTAATTGATTTTGTCTCCATTGACTGGCTTTGCCTCAGAGAAATCTTTAGGAATTGATTTAACTGATTTTGTCTCCATTGACTGGCTTTGCCTCAGAAAAATCTTTAGGAATCGATTTAACTGATTTTGTCTCCATTGACTGAATTAGCATCAGAAAAATCTTTAGGAATCGATTTAACTGGTTTTGTCTCCATTGACTGGCTTCATAAAAATCTTTAGGAATCGATTTAGCTGGTTTTGTCTCCATTGACTGGCTTCAGAAAAATCTTTTGGAATTGATTTAACTGGTTTTGTCTCCATTGACTGAATTTGTCTCCTTTGACTGAATTTGTCTCCCTTGACTGAATTTGTCTCCCTTGACTGAATTTGTCTCCTTTGACGTAGCTGAGAATTTAACTGCGTCTTTCCTGAAAGGTAAAGGTCAGTCATATGCAATGCATGATATGGATCAAGCAATGATGTTCTCAACATAAATGAGATTGTATTATATGATGCGTTTATGCATGTATCATGATGTATGAAAATGTGATGTTCTAGCTGGGGAAAATAAATCCCGGATAGCTGCTGAAGAATGATGTTGAATTCTTCGCTTCCACTGGGGACGGTGAACGAAGATGATAAACTTGCAAGAGAGGATGACTACGTTGGGGAATAAACTGGTGAAGAGATTACTCTGCGGGGAATTACTCTGTGGGGAGGAGGTGCTTTGCTGAGATTTTAACGATAACTCCGCTGGGGATTCCGTTGATAAGCTCTATTGGATATTTTGATGATGAACTCCGCTGGGGATAAAAAGAACTTCGCTGAGGATGATCTTTCCGTTGCAACTTGCCGAGGATAACCCAGTTAGATTCTTGTGGGGATAACCTTCTGAATATGGCTGGGGAGATGCATTTGTACTCTGCAGGGGACAAGCTTTTTTAGTCTGTGCTGGGAAATGGCTCCACTGGGGGTATCTTGTATTCCGCCGGGGAACATTCTTATATTTTGTTGACGAATATTAAGACTGTCGGGGATGCTTGCTGAGGAATATCTGTATACTCTGCTGGGGAATATTAAGACCTACTGGGGATACCCAACCTTTTCGGGACTGACGGTAGGCTAACTCTGCTTGGGAAGAATATTGCTGATTCATTCATGGTTGCAAGTCTCAGCGGGGGGATAGCTACCATTACTGTTTTACTCTTGGGGAGTGAAGGTATCTTGGTCACATTCTTCAACTGAACCTACCTTGGTACCTTGGTGGACAGAGCAACTAGACCGCTTAGACAATTCTTATTGCCCCTACTTCCGATGTCACCCGTGATTAGTCCTTTGTTTCACACGTAAATATTTATGAACAGCAATTAATGTCAAATGCATATATAAAAAATGAACATTGGACGTTCTTTGCAAAACAAAACAGATAAAAGGAAACGAAACAATTTTCAATTTGGTCTGAAAAATGAACTTGTATTGATTTTGAAATTTGCCTGAAAATAGGCGTTTTTGTACAAGAGGCTGACGTCCTAGTAAGAGAACGCTGCCGAACAAAATAGGGTTTATACAATTTGTGAAAAGAAAACAAAACAGCTATGTGAAAAATCCCATTAGGTTCCAACTCTGCTATTGCCTTTATATCTTCAAGCATCTCATCACTTTGCTGCTTAGTTGAAGATGAATCTGATTTACCTGTGTTGTCTGAGCCTGATAGTCGATACCGAAGTCCGGATGCGAGGTGATCCAATGAGACATAGTATTACGCTTATATCCCTAACTTTTTCCTGGACCGCCCTTTCGGGTTTTCAGTCCACCGGGATACCTATTTTTGCTCAAGCCGCCTTTTCAGGTTTTCGACTTGCCGGGTGTATAATTTTTTTTATTTTCATCCCTTATTTTTGCCCGAACCCTTTTGGTTCGCCGGGAAGCCCTTATTTTTGCCTAGGTCAGTCGACCTAGAGGGTCTTTAATCATGCGTAGTATCTTTTTACTATGTCTGCATTGACGGGGTGAGGAAGGTCGTCACCATCCATGGTAGTTAAAATCATTGCTCCTCCTGAGAAGATATTCTTAACCACAAATGGCCCTTCGTATGTAGGGGTCCATTTGCCCCTGGGATCACCTTATGGTAGAATGATGCGCTTGATCACCAGGTCCCCGACTTGATACTCTTGTCTTTTGACTTTCTTGTTAAATGACTTGATCATCCATTTTTGGTACGTCTGACCATGACAAATAGCAGTGAGTCTCTTTTCATTGATTATGTTTAATTGATCAAGCCGGGTCTGGATCCAGTCGTCTTCGCTCAAACCTGCATCCTTTATGATCCGAAGAGAGGGTATCTGAACTTCAATGGGCAAGACTGCCTCCATGCCATATACCAAGGAGTAGGGTGTTGCCCCTGTTGACGTCTGTGCTGAGGTACGTTACCCATGATGACAAAATGGTAACATCTCGTGCCAATCTTTGTAGGTCACTGTCATCTTCTGCACAATTTTCTTAATGTTCTTATTAGCTGCTTCTACAGCCCCATTCATCTTCGGCCGGTAGGGAGAAGAGTTGTGGTGTTGTATCTTGAATTGCTCGCAGAGCTCAGTGATCATCTTGTTGTTAAGATTGGTACCATTATCCGTAATGATCCTCTCTGGTACACCGTATCGACAGATTAGGTTGTGCCGAATGAACCGTGCCACGACGTTCTTGGTTACGGTAGCAAAGGAAGCTGCCTCAACCCACTTTGTAAATTAATCAATCGCTACCAGGATGAAATGGTGCCCGTTGGATGCCGTAGGTCTGATCTCACCGATCATATCAATGCCCCACATTGCAAAAGGCCAAGGTGCGGCCAAGATGTTCAAAGGAACCGGAGGAATGTGCACCTTATCAGCATAGACCTGACACTTGTGACATGTCCGAGAATGCTGATAACAGTTGGCTTCCATTGTGGACCAGTAATATCCTGCCCGAAGGATTTTCTTTGCCATGGTATGTCCACTGGAGTGAGTTCCGAAGGTACCTTCATGCATCTCTGCCATGATCCTTTCTGCTTCAATTTTATCCACACAACGCAGTAAGGTTGAATCATGGTTTCGTTTGTAAAGAATGTCGTTGCTGAGGAAGAACTTTGCAGCGAACCTCCTCAGAAACTTCTTGTCATTAACGGATGCACCCTCGGGGTATTCTTGAGCTTCAAGGTACCTCTTCACTTCATGATACCAAGGCTTTTCTGTTACCTCTTCGGTCTCAAGATCACAGCAATGTGCAGGTTCATCCAATTTCCAAATAATGATCCGGGGAGCCTCGTTGTCCCATTTGACTTTGAACATAGAAGACATCGTAGCTAGCGCGTCCGCCAACTGATTCTCCTCTCTTGGGAAGTGTTCAAAGGTTATCTCCTCGAAATGGGGAAGCAATGTAAATACATACTCCTTGTAAGGAATAAGATCTGTGTGTTTCATATCCCATTCTCCTTTGATCTGACTGATCACGAGAGCGGAATCTCCGAAGACACTCAGAAACTTGATCCTTAGGTCAATTGCAGCTCGAAGACCCATGATGCATGCTTCATACTCCGCCATGTTGTTGGTGCAGTTAAAACATAGTCGGGCGATAAGCGGAGTATGTGAGCCTTTAGGAGATATGATCACAGCGCCAATACTGTTACCCAAAGCGTTTGAAGCTCCATCAAAGTGCATAGACCATCGGGATCCTTCCTCAGGTCCTTCATCCGGTCCAGGTATTTCACAATCAGTTACTACCATGATATTCTCGTCTGGAGATTCAAAGTTCATAGACTGGTAATCATCCACTTCCTGATGTGCCAAATGGTCTTCTAACACACTTCCCTTGATTGCTTTTTGAGTTGTGTACTGGATGTCATATTCAGTCAAGATCATTTGCCATCTTGCTATTCTTCTGGACAAGGCAGGCTTTTCGAAGATATACTTGATTGGGTCCATTTTGGAAATCAACAGAGTAGTGTGAGTCAACATATACTGTCTCAGCCGGCGAGCAGCCCATACCAAAGCGCAACAAGTTTTCTCGAGCAGTGAGTATCGGGTCTCAGAGTCGGTAAACTTTTTGCTAAGGTAATAAATAACATGCTCTTTTCGGACAGACTCGTCATGCTGACCTAGCACACACCCCATTGAATTGTCAAGTACTGTCAAGTATAATATTAGAGGTCTCCCTTCAACCGGTGGCATAAGAATGGGTGGCTCTTGGAGATACTCTTTGATTCTTTCGAAAGCGGCCTGGCATTCATCATTCCAACATACCACTTGATCTTTCTTCAGTAGCTTGAAGATTGGTTCACAAGTGGCAGTTAGGTGCGAGATGAATCGGGCAATGTAGTTCAGCCGTCCTAGAAAGCCTCTGACCTCTTTCTCTGTCTTGGGAGCTGGCATCTCTTGTATGGCTTTCACTTTGGCAGGGTCCACTTGAATACCTTTGTCGCTTACGACGAAGCCTAGTAGTTTTCTAGATCTCACCCCAAAGGTGCATTTGTTCGGGTTTAATCTTAGCTTGTACAACTTCAACCGGTCAAACGACTTCTGTAGATGGTCAAGGTGTTCCTCCTCAGTTTGGGACCTTGCAATCATATCGTTGACGTATACTTCAATCTCATGATGGATCATATCATGAAACAGAGCAACCATGGCACGCTGATATGTTGCCCTAGCATTTTTCAACCCAAAAGGCATGACCTTGTAACAAAAGGTACCCCACTGAGTAACGAAAGTGGTCTTCTCCATATCTTCAGGAGCCATCTTGATTTGATTGTAACCGGAGAAACCGTCCATGAAGGAGAATACCTTATGCTGAGCAGTATTGTCCACCAGAACGTCGATGTGAGGCAGAGGGAAGTCATCCTTAGGGCTCGCCCTGTTCAAATCCCCGTAGTCAACACACATTCTGACCTTACTATCGTTCTTCGGCACTGGAACCACATTGGCAATCCACTGAGGGTACGAAGTGACTTCTAGAAAACCGGTGTCAAATTGTTTCATAACTTCGGCTTTGATTTTCTCGGACATCTCTGGACACATACGGCGGACCTTCTGTTTTACCGGAGGGCATTCTTCCTTGGTAGGTAGGTGATGAACCACAATGTCAGTATCCAACCCAGGCATATCTTCGTAAGACCAGGCAAAGATTTCCACGTAGTCATGCAACATCTGAATCAACCGTTGTTTTACACTAAGCTCCAGATTTGCACCGATCTTGACTTCCTTTTTGTCTGTCTCAGTACCCAGATTCACTGTTTCCACTGGCTCCTCATGTGGCTGAATGGCCCTCTCTTCCTGGAGTAGCAGTCTCGCAAGCTCACCAGGCACTTCATAATCATCTTCACCTTCGTCTTCGGCTAAGTTGATCGGAATTTCGAAGTCATAACTGGCAGTAGCAGAGTCGTTACCAGTGAGATCCAGCATGGATTGAGACCTATATATGTGAGTGTGTGTAAATAGCTGTTTTGCAATATATAATAAAGAAATACAAGGAGCGCAAGATTTGAAATGCAAAAAACGTCCAATGCTTTTATTAATGATATATGAAAATGACACACAAAAATCCCTCACAAATGAAGCCACGGTGCCCCGGGTAAGACACCGGGCCATAAGGTTTCACAATATTGTCTGTTACAAATTCAAAATAAAGGAGTTCATTACTGAGTGACAAAAGTAATAGGGACGAAGTCCTTTGCCGTCCAGTTGTTTGGTCCACCGTTAGTTGTAGGGTAGATCCAGCTGTCGAATTCAGATTCCTCCACGTCATCTTCGATGGCATTGACTCCATGCTTGGGCATGGGGGCTGTTACAACATTAGGCCTCTCGGGCGCCTCGAAATCAACCTCCTTTGCATCGATCAGGTCCTGAACCTTATTCTTCAAGGTCCAACAATCATCCATATTATGCCCTAGGCTATCAGAGTGATAAGCGCAGCGGGCGTTAGGATTGTACTTTGGGGACGTAGTATTCGGATTCTTTGGGGCTTCCCTTAGAGTTACCAAATTGGTTGTCAATAACTGTGGCAATATCTGGGACAAGGTCATGCTGAGTCGAGTGAACTGCCTTCTAGGTCTCTCACCCCTTTGCTGGTTGTGATGCTGAGGAGCACCGACAGGTTTTGAAATAACCACCGCGTTGACAGCTTGGCGGTGTTCAGATCTGTTTGGTCTCCTTGAACCATAGACAACACTGGATTCTTTCTTGAACGACTTCTTTTTAGTGCTCGAGGAGGCACCCTCCTGTATTTTCCCAGCCTTGATACCAGCTTCAATTCTCTCACCATTCAAGATAAGGTCTGTAAACCTGGCTGAAGAATTTCCAATCAAATGGTTAAAGAATGGACCGGACATGGTCCCCAGAAACATATCAACAAGCTCACGGTCAGTTAAAGGTGGCTGCACCCTTCCAGCCAGGTCTCTCCATTTCTGAGCATATTGTTTAAATCCTTCACCCGTCCCTATTGACATACCCTGGAGTTGGGTACGCGTAGGAGCGAGGTCGGAATTATACTGATACTGCATATAGAACGTAGTAGCCAAATCTTCCCTGTTACGGATGCTGGCCCCATCCAGCTGATAGAACCATTCGAGCTGAGTCCCTGACAGACTGTCCTGAAAGAAGTGGATCCACAAATTCTTATCAGTTGTGTAAGGCTGGATCTTCCTTACATACGATCGAAGGTGCAACTTTGGGAAGGAGGTTCCGTCATATTTGGAAAAAGCAGGTGCCTTGAACTTATGGGGAATCACCACCCCAGAGGATAAGCCTAGGTCTCCAAAGTCCAACCCGGGCATATTCTGTATCTCCATAGCACTTAAGCGGTCCTCCAACTGTTTATACCTATCCTCAGCAGGAGGATACTGTTCTTCATCATAATCCGTCTAGTTGTCGGAGACCACGGGACTAGGAACCCTTCTCTCTTGTGAACTGTCCTTTCCTACAGATGAGGTATTCAGCTCAACCTCATTTTGTAATCCATTCCCAAATCTGCGTCCAGTGTTGAACAAAACGGTCCTCTTCTTCTTCTTCTTCTTCTTCCTCTCTTTCAGAATCAGATTCTTCAAATCCTGCTGACCCTGGGCTAGGCTCATAACCAACTCTTGGAACTGGGCATTCTGGGCTTGGAGGGCCTTGATAGCTTGTTCAGTGGAAGGTTCAGTAGACATGATGATTGCTGAAATAAACAGCGAAGAAGATAAGTGACCTGTAAGAAGGGGTACCTGTTATGCATATGATGAAATGAAATGCGTATGACTTATGTATGCAATGTTTTCAAGGACCTCGCGGGGTAAACAAAGAAACTTGTTAGAATTTGAATTTTGCAGCTTGATTGAAGGAACTTCATGTTGCTGAGGGTCCTTCTTCAAGAGTCAAGCTCACCATATCGAGTGGGTCATAGCCCCTGACTCAAGTTATCATGTTTTGATCTCCAAACAACCTTGGCTAGAGGAAAATAAATCCCCTTTGCCCCTTGTTAGACAGTTGGTTCACCATGACCTGCATCACAAACCCTTGAGATCCTTGAAATGGGTTAGTCCTTATGCAGGATGTATGCAATGTTATGATGTTATGATGTTATGATAAAGGCACACCACAAGTATTCACAAAAGGCAAACATGGTAAAGGCACACAAGTCACACAGAAGAGCCCTTAGATTTCAGGCTGACATGAAGTTTAGGTACTACCCTCTTTCAGTTTCAGTTGGTTAAGACCTGTTCTAAAAATAGTAACCGGGTTCTAGAGGATCTCAATATCACTGACTACCCTCAATCGGTCATAATTCCAGTTTGGCAATCTTTTCTTGCGGCCGGAACCATCGCGAGAGTTTAGCCTCAATGAGCGTAGCATACTGCTATTTTTCTATGGCCAAGTTGGTCAATTTAAGGTTCTAAGGCCAGTTGGTGCTTAATGACTCCTCAGAAGACCCATATTCTCCTCGTTCCAACACAAGGGATATCGGTACAGACCAAGGTGTCACACCAACGTAGCTACTGCTTCACCCGTGTCGGTCTACGCCGGACAGGTCCCTCACAGTTTATTGCTACTTACCTAAAGGGTATCCCCAGATCCGGGTTATGATCTATAAAACTCCGATACAAGCCCACAAAATTTAAAGCATATAAAGCATACAATTGAAAACATAATGATCTAATCCTAAGGTACACCTCACTTATTAATACTCCCCAGCTGAGTCTCCAGTTCTGTGATCGGTGGAAATAGAACTGACTGTTTTGGAATGCTGGTTCGCGTTTGCGTTTCGCAAAATGTCGCGGTAAGCAAGAGTCGCCACCGTCTTTTATTTTCTCCAACAAGGAAAGGACAAAAGCACAACAAAATTCCTTTTCGAGATGTTTCTCGGGTTCGGGAGGTAGATTATAGAAAGGGAAGGTGCTAGCACCCTTTCTATCCGTGGTTATCCACGGGCTCTTAGGTACTTGCTCACTATGTTTTCAAAATGTTTTGCTTTTCTTGTGTTTGTGGGTTTTGAAAAGAGTTTTGTTTGAAAACTTCGATTTAACTCTTGTATCTGTCCTCAAGAGTGTATGAAGTGTTGTTTGAAAACTTTTGTTTGAAAAGTGTAAGTGCGAAAAAGTTGTTTTGTTTTGAAAGAGCAAGTACCTGAGAACCTCTACCTACTCAAAAGAAATTAAGCTGTGTAAATGTCCTTTAGACAGTACTATCCCACTATTGAGAAATAGGTAGCACCGTCGTTAGAGTTTTTCGGGTCAATTCGATTATAGGGACATGTGGTCACTAAAGCAATGGTAGGACGCCTTAGCGGTAACCCTAATGTCTTAGATCATTTTTTATCGAGGCAACCGTTTCGAGGCAACATTGATCTTTTAGACTGAAGGGCGACCTCTAAAACACCCTATACTCAATGACCACGTCGAGGAAACCAAGTGAGGCGTACCCTAGGAGTGGCATGTGCGAGTGTGTCAGGTTTCAGTTATGTTATCTTTGTACATGTTATGGTGAGCTACGGTTGATTTTATTTTAAGAGAGATCTTGACATGCATAGCCTAGTTAGCATACATCTAGCAGTTAATAGTTGCGGAAAGTAAAACTAAACTATTACAAGGCGTCGGGTATTTACATCGCCAAAAACAAACCCTTGAAAAGTAAATTGCGGAAAATAAATGAAAGCGATAAAAAGGCGTCCTCATTAAAGCTATTACATCCTCGGAGCAATTACAATTATATGATGAAAAATATTAATCAAGAATAATCACGCGCGCGAGAAAAATTGAATCGGAGTTTTTTTAGGGGTTTGACCCTTTTTTGAGAAAGAAAGAGGTTTTTATTATTTATGAATTAAATTAAATTAAACCTAAACTAATTAATTAATAAAAAGAAATATTTTTGGTTTTTTATGTTTCAAGGAAAAAAATAAAAGATGGTCAAAAGTTATTAAGACCCTAATTCTATATTAATTTTATTTATTGTGAAAATATTAAAATTAACCTAATTAAAAACTAAATTAATTATGTTAGTATTTATTTACAAAATAACTAATTAAATTTAATAAATAAAAATATTATATTTTTCATGTTTTCTGAATTTATTAAAAAAAATGAATTAATTTGTTAGTTAGTGGTTAATTAAAAATTAAATTAAAACAAATTAAATAAAAGATAAAAAGAGAAGAGGAAATAAACCCAGGGGGTGCTGGGCCCAATTCTGGAGTGGCAAGAGCAATTCTGAAGGCCCACTACATCCAGCCTGTTTGACTTTTCTGGACTCCCTGCACGCTCATTGACTAAGGCGTATGGTGATCTCCCACTCATGTCCACTGGATCTATGCCTGGAGCCACATGGCACATTGATATTTGAGGTGCATGGTGGACTACCTTTGGAAATCTGCATGTGAATATGTGAAGAAAAATGAAATAAATGTTTTGGGGGACCTGGGACTCGAACCCAGGTCCCAATGCTTCCAGGCCAGCACGCTTACCACTCAACCACCTGCATCCTTTTATTATTTGGATAATGAACAATTATTATATATGCAAACAACTCAAGATGCTGTAAAATAAAAAAATAACGCGCGCTTTTCAAATAAGCCAATGAGGTATCAACACATCATCATCTTCTTTGTTTGTCCTGCATAATCAGAATCAAATAGCGGGGGTTTTTAAGCCCCACTAACTCCTGCAAGGAAAAATAGCGAATAGCACCACAGTACATATAAATATTTCGCGAGGTATGTATTATGTTCGTCTTGTTCAGTCATGTATCTCACTGGTCCCAATTTTTCTTGGTTCAGAAAGCCCTAATTTAAAGCTCAAGAACCCTAGAAATTTGATCATGGCATCTCACGATTCAGGGCATTTCAGTTCAATTTAATTATGCCATTATCTTCGTATGGTCTCTAGCAATGCAAAACAAACACAAAAACATGTTAATTGTGCATGAATTAAGAAATACAATTTTGAATAAAAGGTGCAAACCGTGAAACTGTATTCAGTGATTTCTTGAGCTTTGATGCCTGAATTTAATTGCAAATCATTCCTGACACATCCTGCAATGTATTTAAATGGTCAAAGCGCCTTGAATTGGCCTAGAATGCAAGAACAAGTTTTCACTTTTCTTGGAATTTCTTGAAATTGACAGGGTTGTTTCTGCAGCTTTCAATCGTGTGCTAGGGTATGGTTAGCTTGCTTATGTATAAGGGAAACAAATTAGGTCAAAAAGCTTGGCTAATATCCATTGCATTGATGTTTAAATCTTTGATTGAAAATCAAATATTCTTGATTTTTCATGATTGAACAATGTTGCCAAATTTGGATTTTTTTGTATCTTTGACTTGTGCACGAATTTGCCAGCATGTTTTGATCAGATTTGCTTCACAAGTTGATTTAAAAATCAAATCTTGTATTTTCTTATGATTTAAATTGATTAAATGAATTAATATTAATTAAAAATCCAAATAATCAATAAAAATAAGAAAATAAATCCAATTAATCTTGATGGGTCGTGCATAGGTCATGGGTGAAGTTTCAACAAGAGATTTGAGGCCCATTAGCAAAAAGAAGGTGTTTTGAGCAAAGTTGACTTTTGCAAATTCATGAAAATTTCCCAACTTCTCCAATGCACAACTTGCTCAATTTTGATCATATGACCATGTTCTTGGACATTTTGGAACGCTCTTGAAGTCCTCCAACCAATGCCTTTGGTCCCATGTCATTTGGATATACCAATCTCAAGTTACGGCCTTTGACTCAAAGTGTACTTTTGTTGACTTTTGAAATTGACCTATAATGTAAAAATTGGTAACTTTTTGTGAGAGCATTTATTGAACTTGGAGTGTGAAGATGGATTGTAGGAAATTGCATTCCCTTCAAAATGAGCATTGGATGGAATTTTTCTGACAAACCATGAAAAAGTTATGCCCTGGTCAAGATACAGTTGACTTTTCTACTGTCCAAAAATAGTAACTTTTGCATCTTGATGATTTTTGAGCTATTATTGTGGAATCATGATCAAGACTTGATCAAATGATGATTGTGAACTTAAAATGAGATGTTGACAAAAAAATTCTGACTTTTGACTACAAAATGACCATTTTGCCCTTGCAGTTGATTGTAGATCAAATGAGGCTTTTGACTGTGCAAATTGGCACTGTGAGTCTTGAAACTTGGCATGTAGGTGCTAGAGAATCTATATAGGCCTATGAGACTTTATTGAACCATTGAAAACCCCAAATTCCTTGAAAGAACCAAAACCCTAATTTCAGCTGTCTTAGGAGGTGTTTGGACTGTACAACTCTTGAGCAATCTTGAACAATTTGAAGATCATTCTTGACATATCTTGAGGAATATGGGAGGGCAAATTTTGGGGTACAACATCGTGCCTCGCGCTATCTGATGATAGGCACACTTGGCGTTGGCATGGTAAAAAGGAGAAGTTGTATTCGGATTTGCGGTGCCTCTCTCAGGGTTGTAAGGTTTAACTTTAAGAGATGGGGGAGAACCTGGGCAGGCGTCATATTTATTTTGGTGAACTTCCTAGCAGGCCTTTCTGCTCTTTATTGGTTGGTCATGGGTTGATTGCTTCTAGGCTGATCAGCTGCAGTCTTTTGAATCATTACAGCCCCCACTGTTAGCTGGCGCTCAACTGTTACTCGACCTCTCTGAGAGTAGACAGCTGACACCTCTTTCTTGGCTAGAAAGGTCTTCTTGATAGCAGCGGAAACAGATGCATCCTTTTGAATTTTACCGCTCTTGATTCCAGCTTCAACTCTTTCACCAGTCAAAATTAACTCGGTGAACCCCGCGGACGAACTCCCGATCAAGTGATTAAAGAATGGATCTGACAGGGTCCCCAAAAACATATCCACAAGCTCTCTCTCAGACAATGGTGGCTGCACCCTTCCAGCCAAGTCCCTCCATTTCTGGGCATACTCTTTAAAGCCTTCATTAGGGACCATACCCATACTCTGTAATTGAGTACGAGTAAGGGCTAAGTCTGCATTATATTGATATTGTCTGTAGAAGGCAGCAGCCAAATCCTCCCAATTGTGCACATCAGATCTCTCAAGCTGGTAGAACTAATCCAATTGTGTACCCGACAAACTATCTTGAAAAAAGTGGACCCACAAATCCTTATCAGAAGAATGAGGTTGTATCTTTCTGACGTAAGACCGTAGGTGCATCTTCGGACAAGACAAACCATCGTATTTAGAAAATGTAGGCACCTTGAATTTAGGGGGAATCACAATCCTAGCAACCAACCCTAGCTCCTCAAAATCCAGCCCAGGCACTCTTTGTACCTCCATGGCAGCCAGACGCTCTTCCAGATTCTTGTACTTGTCGTCTACAGGAGGGTAATGTTGCTCAGAGTAGTCTTCATCCTCTTCTTCCTCTTCTTCTTCCTCAGACTCGGAGGGCACTACAACTCCCTTTCCCTTTCCTACCCCTTCATCAGATGTTGAGGGGAAATCCAGGACCCTTCTAGCTTGGTTCTCAAATCTTCTTCGCATAGTAGCCACACCAACTCTTTTCTTTTTCTTTTTCTCCTTTTCCTTTTCTTTTTCCAACAGTGCTTTAAGATCCTCCTGACCCTTTGCCAAGGTCATGAGGAGTTGTTAGAACTGTGAATTCTGCGCTTGTAGGTCTTTGACCGTCTACTCTATATCCATCTTGCTGAAATAAACAGCAGAGAGATAAGGAAACTGGTGTGAAGACCTTCTTATGCATATGATGAATGATATGTATTCATGTAATGCATTCAAGGATTCATAAATTCAAATTTGTTGCAAACAAAAAAGAACGCACGTCATATTAATAAGATAGAATTGTTAGTACATAAATTCCCCATGGGCAAAATAATACAAAATTCTAAGGTAAAAAGACGTTGCGCATCCTCTTCGGCGCGATGTAGGTGTTGAGAGACTGCTCTTCATGGAGTCGACGAGTAAGTTCTAAAACCTTCTTCTCACTGGCGTAAGAGCTGGCTTCAAAAGTGTTCTGTTCTTCCTTGAGCTGTATCCAACTCTTTTGAAAATCTTCAAGTGATGTTGGCATGTTAGGATGTAGGAGGGTGTATGGAACCTCTCCTTCCATAACAAGCTCTTTGATCACAGGGAGAATGTAGGGGTAAGGCATCATAAGACTCTGGGCGCGGGTTCATACCCACTTGAGGTAAGGCTCAAGGGGGATGGAATTCTTGTGTCCCAGGGTCTTACTGTCCACCTTGTTGGGCATCCTCCAAGCTCGGATAAACCTTTGTCGAAGTCCTTGAGCGTCATTGTCGAAGTCGAAAACCATGTCTGGAATCAACATGTCATGAGGGCCATCCCTTTGGGCATACCCAAATTGTCTCAGAGCCAAGCAGGGGTTGTAGGTAATTCCTCCCCTAATGCCAAGTAATGGTACATTAGGGAATTCCCCATAACGATCAATGATGATGACATTTTCTCTGGACCGAGAGCACCAATGAACATCAGAATGTGTAAGAGTCATCAACCGTTGTGACCACCTCAAGCCTTGCTCATTCTTCAAGACTGACTGGGGAAGGTGAGAAATAAACCACCTTGCTAGAAGAGGAGTAAAACACATGAGAACACCTCTTTTCCTTATTGTTCGTGTATAAAATGAGTGGAGGATATCCCCAAGTAATGTAGGCACAGGATTCCGAGATATGAAAATCTTGACAGCATTCACATCTATAAGCTGATCAGGGTTTGGGAACAAGACCAATCCATAAGTGCTACAATCTCCTCAAAAGCTTGCAGATCTAGAGAATTCCAACAGTCTTGTGCCTTCTCAAATAGAAACTTTACCAAGAAACCCTTGACACCACTTCTGGTTTCCCAATGACCTTTGATATCAGATGGTTGCAAGTGTAAGGCTTGAGCAACATCTTCAGGCTTTGGTTCTCTTTCCGTACCGCTGTAGGGTAGTTGATGGAGAATAAGAATCCTCAGGAGTTGAGAAAAATCCTCCAAAGTAGGCACTAGTTGGTAATCAGGAAATGTGAAGCAGTGGTGTAGGGGGTCAAAGAACTGGAAGAGAACTTTCACCATGTCTTCTTCAATGTTGGAGTTGACCAAGTTGAGAAGTCTACCATGTCTTTCAGTGAAGGGAGAGTTCTCTGGAATCTTGGAAGCAAGCTCCTTGAGTAGAGGAGGAATTCTAACAAGGTTGATCTGGATTGTTTTCCTGCAGAGTGATTCCATAACCTACAAAACAGGAACAAAGATGAAGATCCAAACCCTTGAAATAGTTAGTGGATGCATATGATGCTTCATGATGTTTATGATGTATGCACAAGTATATGTACAAGTAAATCACTCAAGATCCTAGTTTCAGGCTTGCACGGGGTTTCATAGGTAAGTACCCTCTTGAAGTTAGTTGGCTCAACCTGTCCTATGAATAGTAACCGGGTTCTAAGAAGCTCAATATCACTGGATTATTTTGTGTTCATTGTTTTAGTTTAGCCACTTTACTAGCGACCGAAATATTCCAAGAAAATAACCCTCAATGAGTGTAGTATCGAGTATCTACCAACTTTGGACTGCACCAAAGCCGGTCATCTCACTACCCCTAAAAAGGCCAAGATGGTCAAGTAAAGGTTCTAAAAGTCCATTAGTGCTTCATGACATCACTCAGCGGCCCCGTATTCTCTTTGATTGACTCAAAGGCTACCGGTACCCACAAATATGTTGCACTAATATAGATACTGCTTTAACCATGTCGGTATACCCCGCACAGTTTCCACAACGTATTTCTATTTACCTATGAATGTTTCCCAAATCCGGGTAGAGTATTTCAAACCCAAACCATAGAACCAAGTGTAAAGCAATCAAAGAAAACAAGGTAAGCATGTAAATGTGATCTAAACCCTAAGGTAACTCCACTTTTAGATTTCTCCCCAGCAGAGTCTCCAGTTCTGTGATACGGTGGGAGAACTGACTTGAGGTTTTGCATTTGTGTTTGCAAAATGTTTCGGTTTAGCAAGAGTCGCCTTCGACTTTTTATTTTATCCAAAGGAAAGGTCAAAAAGCACAGGAAAGACCTTTGAGATGCTTTCTTGGGTTCGGGGGGTAGATTATGAAAAGGGAAGGTGCAAGCACCCTTTTCATCCATGGTTTTCCATGGGCTCTTAGTTACTTGTTTAGATCACTTGCTTTTGCTTTTCAATTGTTTGAAATGGTGCTTTGTGTGTGGTTTTGAAAATGTTTTGAAAAGCGGCCATCGTTGTGGCAACCTTTGTAATGATTCTTGTTTTAATGTATACAAAGGTGTATTGTCTTTTGAAAAGATGTTTCAATGTTTGAAAGTTGGTTTTTGGGAAATGTTTTGAAATTGTGTTGTGATGTGTTTTTGAAAATAGCAAGGATGTTTGCAAGTTTGATCAAGTAACTAAAGGCATCTATCCTATCTACTCAAAGATCTTTCCTACACATTTTTAACCCTTTTACATTGTTGTTTTACCATTGTATCTGGTAAACAACCTTGTATTTGGATGTTAAACGGGACAGGCGCGGGTCATCGTATTGACCATGATAGCAATTGTGCTAAGTACCTTTAGCAAATTTTTGAGGGACTAGATCATTTTGTTTAGGCAACCAAGATAGCGTCATCGTGGGACTATGATCTTTTGTTTTGTTTTTGTTTTGCCAAGACACCTAACATGCATACCATGGTCATTTTAAAGGCAACAAGTGGATGAAACCCTAGTGGTGTATGTGTGTATTGTGTTGTCATTTTTATGGATTTTTGTCTTGCTTTAGTCAAGCTATTTGTTTTGATTTTGGATATTACATACAAACCCTAATCTCTATCATGGCATATTTGAAAACAATAAATGCGTAAAAGTAATCTAAGCTATTACAACATTGATATGGGGAGGGGGAGACAATTTTGAATAGGGGATTATTTGCAAGAAATTAAAACCTAAATCAACTATTACAACCAAATTGAATTCTTTACAAATAAATAAATGGACAATATTTGAATATGAAAATAAATATGAATATGCAAAAGTGATTCTTTTTGTATTTTATTTTATGTAAAAAATAAAATATTTAATGTATAAAAAAAAGATTATTTTTATTAAGGGTGGAAACCCTAATTTATTTTAAGAAAGTATATATATTAATTATATTATTTATGTATAATAAAATAAAATAAAAAATATACAAATGTCAAAAAAAGTACAAAAATAAAAATATGTTAGAAAAAATATTATTTAGGTATATAAATAATAAAAATAAAAATATAATATTTTTATGTATTATTCTCAAGTTTTTATTAAAGAAAATAAAAGTATATACTATTTAATAATTATTTCTATGTCTAAAAAATAATAAAAATAATAAAATAAAATGTGGAAAGTTATAAAAATATTTTTGGTATTTTTAATGTTTAAGAAAAATAAAATAAAGTCAGAAACTAAAAATGAAATTCAAAAATATAAAAATATAAAACAATGGGCCAAGGGGGTGTAAACAGTAAGGCTAGGGGTGCAAAAAGCATGAACAAGTCAGGCCCAACCCAGACTTGCCTTCGTCTTCAACCTTTGAATCAAAAAACGCGCGCCCTGTGTACAACTTCATATCTCCTGTTTCAGTGCTTAAAAACGAAAACTTGTAACATGAAAAATATAGAGCATAATCACATGATTCTAACCATGTAAAAAACTTAATCTAACTCTCAAAGACCAGAGAGAATTTCTCTGGCCCTAATTTCTAACCTAACTTTTTAAAAATGTTCATCAATCAAATTCTCTCAACAGAGTTAACTTAAATGAAATCTATGCATATGTACAACTTAAGGGCAATGAGTACTACATTTTTTATTCACAAACCTAAGCCTAATGTTTCCTAAATAGAGAGATAGAAGTTTGAACAATACATGCTTCAGTTGAACTCGAGTATGGCAATGTGGAGGTTTTCAATGAGGCCTTAGATGCTTGTGAGCTTGCTTGAACTTCCTTTGACCTTCCCCAATGCTTAGTTTGCTTTGAGTTTGCTTGAATAAGCCTGTAGAAGTCAACCTGCACAAGATGAATTCAAAAATGGTGAAGGTTGAAAACAAGGTTACAGTTACTTGCCAATGGTTGGGATAGCTTAGGTGGGTTGTATGGAATGTATTGGAAGAGGTTTGGGGCAAAACGCACGAGTAGTTTGTGATTTGGAAACAAAAATGCAGAAACTGCCCTGTTTTGCAAGAAGAAGGTGTTTTGATGTTCAAGCGTGTTTGAGGATTGGATAGCTCGTGTTTCTGGCTCAATGTGATATACAAAAGTTATTTGGAATGGTTATAAGAGTTGGTTTTATCTGATACAAGAGTTGTGTAGACTTTTGCACATTTCTTGGTTTTGAAGAAAAGTGTGAAGTGATCAAGAAAAGAGCCTGTACAACCCTCCTTCCTAGCCGCACAAAGTTGTTGTCCTTTGCCCCGAGTTTATGGAGTTTGTTTGCTGTAAAAGAAAGGGTTCAAAGCTCAAGAGGAACAACTTGACATAAAGCCAACTTTATGAAAATGGCAATGTTCACTTTTTGCTATTTTTGGATTAATCCCTTGTGTAAACCTCTATTGATCAGAAGAAAGCTTCAATCCATTGAGTTTGAATTCAATTTTTAAGTGTGTAAGGGTTTAGAGACCTGTATTCAAGTACAAGCAAAGTTGGACAGAATTTGCAACTTGTGTCAACATGAAAATGCCATGGATTAAAGTGATAACTTCCCAAATTCAAACCTTTGATTCTCCCTAACCACAAATGATTTTGGAGAGTTATTGGACATTTTGGAAATCTTGCAAAATGATCTACAATCCATATTTGAAATGCATTTTGAGATTAAAAGTTGAACTATGTGAAAAATTGCCATGAAGATAGGTCAAAATCCTGCCTAAACTAGGGCAAAATTTCACTAAGTTAAAAGTTTCATGGACCCTTATTCCAAAAATCATTACTTGAGATACAAGCATCTTTTGGGAAAACTTTGTGAATAAAAGTTGTAGATTTTATGGAGGACTACAACTTTCATGTTGGAAATTTTGTTTTAATCCAATTGCATCATGGTGAAAATGTTGGGCAAAGTTGGGAAAAAATAAGAAAATTTCATAACTTAGAAAAATTCGAAGTTATGAAAATTTTTCAATCTTAAACCCTAATTTGCAAAATTAGGTTTCTTGATGAAAAAGTTTCATATTTTGACACAACTTGATGAAAAATGACCCTTGGCACTTGATTTTGACCAAAAAGTCAAAGTTTGACTTTTTAGTGTACAGTTGATTTTTGATCAGTTGACTGAAAAATTCATCTGTCAATCCAATGCTTTTGAGATCTTTTGAACCTTGTGATTAGGTCAAGATGATGCCATTGAGTCCTTGAATCCATACTTGAACCCAATTTGCCATTGGCTAGGTGAAAAAAAATTATCATAAATTGCCCTTATACAGTTAAAACCCTAAGAATGACCATTTTGCCCTTTTGATGATTTGATCAAATTTCTTGAGGAGTTATGGTCCAAACTTGATCAAATGGTTCATATGAGTCTATAATGTTGATTTGGATCAAAAATCATGAGCTTTGACTGTAAATTGACCATAGTTGATTTTTTCCCTAATATAGCTGATTTTTAGGTCAACTGTCCAATTGACTGGGCAAAAATTTGATTCAAAGCTTGAAACTTGGTATGGGTAATCTTATAAGTCCAACATGAAGTATGACAGTCACTTTGAGCATTGAAAGTACAAAAATCCCTGTGCAAACTCAAACCCTAATTTTGTCTGGAATCCAAAGAGTCTTGTAAGGGGAAATCTTGATGAAATAAGAGGGCGGATTTTGGGGTACAACAGAAAGGAACATGCAAGAGGTGAAATCGAAGGGCATGACCTCACTGACTCCAGGCCCAAATCGAAAGAAGTCAAGAAAAGCATAATCGAAGGATGATTCTACCTAAATCGAAAGAGCCCATTTTTATTTATTTTATTTTGCCTTTATATTTTCTTGCTATTCAATATGGTTGTAATAATATAGGATTTATTTTTCTGCATTTGTATTACTTTTGTATAAATGTTAGTAATTAGGATGTATGGCAAGATAAAAACAACAAGTAGATTACCTAAAATTCAAAGACAAAATGCATGCAATCAAATACACTATTCACACACATGCACCCCTAGGGTAATCTCACTTGTTGCTTCGGAAAAATAGTCATGCCCCTCGAATATAGGCATTTTAGCAAAGACCCTCGATAAAAGATGTAGTCCCTCGATGACCCTTAATGTTGCCTTCAGTAAACGATCTAGTCCCTAAACGACATTGCTAAAATGTCCCATAGGTTTCCTTCTATGACTATACAAACGTCCCACGCCCGTCCCTTCACATCCAATGATGGGGCTTCTTACCAAAACAATGGTAAGATAGAAACACCTAAAGAGGAGGAAAAGAACAATTAGACCTTTTGAATAGGTAGGATGCTCCTAGTTGCTCGCTTTCTCACAACAAAAACATTTTATACACCAACACTTTCATTTTTAAACATTTTTAAAAGATAACACTTTGTACACGTTCTTATAGAAACGAGAACCATTACAAAGACACTTTTCAAAAAACATTCAAAACCCACACCACAAGCACATTTTCAAACAAAAGGAAGTGATCTAGAAAGCAACTAAGAGCCCGTAGTTAACTACGGATGAAAAGGCTGCTAATACCTTCCCTTTTCATAACCTACCCCTGAACTCAAGAAATAATCTCGAAAGGTCTTTCCTGTTCTTTTCAACCTTTCCTTATGGATAAAAGAAAATTCAGTGGAGACTATTGCTATCTGCAACAATTGCGATCAAATGCAAAACACCCAAGTCAGTTATCCCATTGTGTTACAGAACTGGCGACTCTTCTGGGGAATTTAACTTAAAAGTGGGGTTACCTTAGGGCTAGATCACCTTTACTTGATTTCTTTGTTTGACTTGTTTGATTTACATTTTTTTGGGTCTTTGCTTGGGCTTTTGTTAAAAGATCCTATACTCGGATCTGGGGCACCTTTTTTAGGTAAGTAGCAATAAATCATGGAAGTTGTACGGCATAAACCGATATGGACAAAGTGATAGCTATGTTAGCGTGATACTTTGGCTTGTACTAATGTTCCTTGAGTCAGTCAAGGATAACATTAGGCTTCCTTATAGTGTCATTAAACGCTAACTGACCTTTAGAACCTTTACTTGACTCATCCTAAGCCATTAGAAAGTAGTGAGATAGTCATCTTTGGTTTCGACCGAAGTTTGGTTGATACTTGATGCTACACTCATTGAGATTGGACTTTTGGGATATTCCGGCTGCAATACTTCGGTGCTTGAGCTAGAACAATGCCTAAAAGAATGGTCAGTGATATGAGACTCCTTAGAACCCTGTTACTTTTAATAGGACAGGTTGAGCCAACTAAACTTCAAGAAGGTACTTACCTTTAAAAAACTCACGCAAGCCATTAAACCTAGGGTCTTTTGTGTGAATTGCTTGATATATCTGTGATTTTAAAGCATAACCATAACATCATAAACATCATGACATACACGATAACCATTTCAAGAGGCTGTAGATTTATCTTTCCTTTTTTGTTTTGTAGGGTATGGATTCAACTCGCAGAAAGACATCTGAATCAATTTTGTAGAGGTCCCTCCCAAGCTTAAAGAATTGATCCTGAGAGTTCCTGAGAGCTCATCGTTCAACAAGAGATATGGTCACTTGCTCAGTTTGGTTACTACTAGGTTTGACGAGGGTCTGATGAGTGTTCTATTCCAGTTCTTCGACCCTAAACACCATTGCTTCAATTTTCCATATCATCAGTTGGTGCCTACGTTGGAGGAATTCTCCAAAATACTTGGATCACCTATATTGGAGCAAGTACCTTCACCCGTTTAGAACAAGATCCAGTTTCTGAAAGTGTTGCCATAGCTTTGGATTTGAAACCATATGACATTAAATCCAATTGAGAAAGAAGAAGTGGAGTTAAGGGCTTCCTTGCAAGTTTTCTAATAAAGAAAGCTCAGATATTCTTAGATGCTATATGTTACCATGCCTTTGAAGATGTCATAGCTCTCTTAATCTATGGATTGGTTTTGTTCCCCAATTCAAACTAGTTTATAGATGTCAGTGCCATCAACATCTTCATTGCTTGCAATCCAGTGCCTATATTGCTCGGAGACGTGCTGCATTCACTCCACACTCGTACCATGAAGAAACGAGGGAATCTTATGTGTTGTACGCCTTTTCTCTATCGGTGTTTTATTTAGCACCTCCCTCGGTCAATAATGAAGAATGAGTTAGGCTTAAGGTGGAATCAAAGGATAATATCCCTTTCTCACTGTGATATCTATTGGTGCCCTCGCTCTCAAGAAGAAATCTATTTTATTGATTGCTGCAGAGAGTTACCTAATGTGCCACTCCTTGGCATTAGAGGAGGCATCACTTACAACCCTTCTTTGTCCCTATGTCAGTTCAGCTACACCCAGAGGGATGGTCCCCATGATATGCTCGTCCAAGGTATTGTGTTTGACTATTCAAATGATCTGCAAGGTTATCGCCAAAGGTTCATTCGCGCTTGGGGCATGGTAAAGAAGACCGACAATAGTGCTTTGGGATGCAAAAACTCCATCCCTTTGGAGCCTTACCTCAGATGGGTGCGAGCTCGTGCTCAAAGTCTTATGATGCCATACGCTGATATCCTGCCAATGATCTCAGAGTCTGTTGATCAAGAAGACGAGCCTTGCATCATTTTTCATCCTGATATGTCAACAAGCTTTGAAGAGTTGCAAAAGTCTTGGATCCAACTCAAGGAAGAACGAGAAAGCTTTGAGAATCAATTTTACGCCAGTGAGAAGAAGGTTCTGGATCTCACGAAGCAGCTTCATGAAGAGCGTAGTTTGAACACCTATATTGCGCCAAAAAGGATGCGTTAGACCTTTTTGTCTTAGGAGTTTTATTTATGTATTTTATTTCTTCCATTGTAAGCCCTGAGAGGCATGATGAAATCAACTTTGATTTATTAATACAATGTGTGTTTCTTTTTGTCTAAGCAAATTTAAATCTCTTAGTTTCCTTGAAATCATTTTCATATGCACTTACATTCATCATAACACAAACAGGTTTTTACAGCAGGTCTCATTATCTTTCTACTGTTTATTTCAGTGTGATGGATATTGAACAGACAATAAAAGATCTTCAAGCACATAATGCTCAATTCTAACAAATGTTCTTGGCTCTGGCTAAAGGACAAGAGGACTTGAAGGATCTTATGATCAAAGATAAGAAGAAGAAGGCGAAGAAACCAGTCGGCGTTTTGAATCTGGGAAGAAGGTTCAAAAGACCAGCCAGGCGAACTTTAGATTTCACAACCTCGTCGGGTGAAGGAGATAATCAAGAAGGAAAGAACAAGGAAGTAAATGACAACCCAGAGTTTGAAGAATAAGAAGAAGAAGTTGACTACTCTGAAGAACAATATCCTCCTGCTGATGATAAATACAAAAGGCTGGAGGATCGCCTCAATGCTATGGAGCACCAAAGGGTACCTGGGCTGGATTTTGAAGAGCTAGGACTTGTCTCAGGGGTGGTCATCTCGCAGAAATTCAAAGTCCCCACATTTTCTAAATATGACGGTGTCTCTTGTCCTAACTGCATTTAAAGTCATACGTCAGGAAGATTCAACCCCATAATGCTGATATGAACCTATGGGTACATTTCTTCCAAGAAAGTTTGTCAGGGACGCAGTTGGGTTGCTTCTATCAGTTAAACGGAACCAATATTCGCAATTGGGAAGACTTGGCTGCTACTTTTTTCAAGCAATACCAGTATAATACTGGCCTAGCTCCAACTCGAACACAATTGCAAGGTATGTCTATGGGTGCTGGTGAAGGTTTCAAAAATTATGCCAAAAAATGGAGGGATCTCGCGGGAAGAGTCCAACCCCCTTTATCTGATAGAGAGTTGGTGGGTATGTTCTTAGGCACGTTGTCTGGTTCATTCTTCAACCATTTGATCGGAAGCTCTTCGGATGGATTTACTGAATTAATCATGACTGGTGAGCAGGTAGAAGCCGATATTGAGAGCGACAAAATTCAAAGGGATGTATCCTCAAGCACGATGAAGAAACCCTTTACCGGAAAGAAGGAGGTCAGTGTTGCTTATGACCACAGGAATCAAAACAAAACTGAACTTCGCCCGATGGTAGAGGCTGTTATGATCTCCAATCCTGTATCAAATCAACAACGAAACTATCAACGCAGGTCGGAGGCGCCCATAAGACGATTCACCCAGATCAATATGAATTTGTCCCAAGTTTTTTCACATCTATTAAAGTCCAATCTGGTGACTCCAAAGGAAGCTCCCAAGAACCCCAATACTGCTTCTCCCCGCTACAACCCGAATGCTCAATGTGCCTATCATTATGAATGTCCGGGACATGATACAAACGATTGTTGGGCCTTGAAAAATAAGGTACAAGACCTTATCGAGGCGAAAGAGATTGTGTTTGACCCCCCAAAAACACCTAATGTAATAACGGCGACAATGCCCAAACATGGTCAAGGTGTCAATGCTGTTGATGATGACTATTTTGTTTCCTCCGTGGATGATTTAACTACTCCCCTTTTGACTGTTAAACAGAATCTATTGCAAGCCGGTTTGTTTCTGAGATGTGATGAAAGTTGTCAGTTATGTACGTCTCTACCAGATGGCTGTTTGTTACTGAAGATGGGCATCCAACACCTGATGGTTAACAAATAAATCTTGTTCGAGAAAGTTCCTCTTGCCAGAAATTCATGTGAAGATGTTTCAATAATCACCATTTTCGACAATCCTCCCAGGGTCTCCACCAAAAGACCTGTCAGGATTACATCTATTCTAAAGCCTGCTCCCCTAATTATCACCACCCCGGGGCCAATACCATATTCTTCAGATAAATTTGTCCCCTGGAACTATGGGGCTGACGTCTATTACCATGGCGTCAAGCAAGATCTATTGGCTATCAAAGACAAAGTTGCTGAAGGCACTGATCCTGACATCGAAAATATCGTTGGGACCAGTAAGATAACAAGAAGTGGAAGGGTTTTGTCCCCCGATATCTCTCCAAAGACCATTGCTACTCCTGTAATTATTCCCGCTACCGCTCTTGTCAGTATTCCTAATGTTACTCCCATTGTTAGTCCTACAGTTATCCCCGCTACTGAGACATGGGACAAAGAGGTATTATTTGAGCCTGTCCAGACGAAGGCGCATCCAGAAGTCATTCCCGAGGCTTCTAGGAAGGATATGGAAGAGATATTAAAGATAATCAAGAAAAGTGACTACAACATCGTGGAGAAGTTGGGGCAGACCTCCTCAAAAATATCAATGTTGGCTTTACTTTTGTGCTCCGAGGCCCACGCTAAGGCCTTAGTAAAATTTCTGAATACCGTCCACGTGCCCTAAGACACCTCCATTGATCAATTCGAGAATTGTGTGGCCAGTCTAACTGCTGATAATGGACTGAGTTTTTCTAACACTGATTTAACTCCGAAGGGAAGGAAACACAATGATGCCTTGCATGTCTCCATTGAGTGCAGGGGCACTACATTAGCCCATGTTCTGGTGGATACAGGTTCGTCACTGAATGTCTTACCCAAGAATTCTCTTGACCGGTTAGATTATGAAGGACTCACATTAAAGCCCAACAACATTGTGGTGAGGGCCTTCGATGGTTCTAAAAGAATAGTGCATGGAGAAGTATACATCCCTATCAAAGTTGGAACTCAGACTTTTGATTCAACCTTCTATGTGATGGATATCCTCCCATCCTATTCCTGTCTGTTGGGTCGACCCTGGATCCATGGGGCTGGTGCCGTCACTTCTATCCTAAATCAAATGTTGAAATACCCGGTCAAAGGAAAGATCATCACATTCCATGGGGAGGAGGAATACATGGTTAGCCCCCTGAACTCTTTCAGGTATGTTGAAATGGACGGTGAGTTCATTGAGACCCAATTTCGGAATTTTGAAGAGGTCCCACAGACGGTTGCTATGACCAAGACTGCTACCAAGACTCTGAAGGTTACCAGGCCTCCATTTAAAATGGCCTCTCTGAAGGATGGTAGAGCAATAGTTGAGGAAGGGGGATGTACCATATGGGGTCAACTTCAGGATATTCCCTATAAATACAACAAATTTGGTTTAGGTTTTACTTCGGAGGCCCAAAGAGCTGTTTGACGTACTCGCGTTGGGGGACCACCTTTACATATCAACAATCGGGGAGTCAATGCATTGGAAGACAGTGATAACAACTGTGACATGGACGAGTGGATTTTTCCAACCATCGACGGAGGACTCAACAATTGGGAGGCCAAAGATTTTATTCCTATTACTTTTATTCAAGAGTAATTATCTTTTACATTTTTCAGACTTGTAATATTTAAACAATTTAGACTTTAAAACCTTGTGTCTTACCCGAGGCACAATGGTCCATCTATGAGGGTTGTTACTTCATCTTCATATGTCATTAATAAATAATGGGACATTTTTGCATGCAAATTTTACGCTCTTTATTTTTCTTTTCTACCTTTTATTTTATCAAAGATAACTATGCTCTTACACACACTCACATATCAAAATGCAGATCCACATCCACTCGGGATCCCATTGGTAACGGTTCTGCTATGACCTATCATAACTTTGAAAATCCGATCTACCAAGCCGAGGACGAAGGTGAGAAAGATTGTGAGGTGCCAGGGTAACTTGCCAGATTATTACAATAGGAAGAAAGGACCATACAGCCCCCGAAGAACCAGTTGAAACAATTAACTTAGGTACTGATGAGGACAAGAAAGAAGTCAAGATAGGTTCCAACCTGGAGCATAGTTTCAAGAAGCGTCTAACTCAGATACTACATGACTATGTTGAGGTTTTTTCCTGGTCATACGAAGACATGCCAGGACCCGACATTAATATTGTGGTCCATCGTCTGCTGACAAAAGAGGATTGCCCTCCAGTAAAATAGAAAGTTCATCGTATAAGGCCAGAAATGTCAGAGAAAATCAAGATTGAAGTCATGAAGCAGTTCAACACCGGATTCTTAGTTGTAACCTCCTATCCACAATGGGTCACCAATGTTGTTCTAGTGCCTAAGAAGAACAATAAGGTACGTATGTGTGTGGATTAGAGAGACCTGAATAGGGAAAGCCCCAAGGATGACTTCCCGCTTCCCCACATTGATATTCTGGTTGAAAACATCACATAGCATAAAGTATTCTCCTTCATGGATGGTTTCTCCGGATACAATCAGATTAAAATGGCACCTGAGGACATGGAGAAAACAATGTTCATCACATAGTGAGGCACGTTCTGTTGCAAAGTTATGCCATTTGGGCTGAAGAACACCGGGGCAACCTATCAGCGTGCCATGGTAGCTTTGTTTCACGATATGATCCATCACGAGATAGAGGTCTATGTGGATGACATGATAGCCATATCTTAAACTGAAGAGGAACACCTTGACCATCTGCAGAAACTATTTGAAAGACTGAGGAAATACAAACTAAGGCTGAACCCGAATAAATGCACTTTGGAGTAAGGTCCGGTAAGCTCTTAGGCTTCGTTATCAGCGGTAAAGGTATTGAAGTGGACCCTGAAAAGGTAAAAGAAATACAAGAAATGCCTGCTCCTCGCACTGAAAAGGAAGTTAGGGGATTCTTACGATGGATAAACTACATCGCCAGATTTATTTCCCATCTGACCGCTACTTGTGAACCAATCTTTAAATTACTGAAGAAAGATCAAGTGGTGGATTAGAATGACGACTGCCAGGCTGCCTTTGAAAGGATCAAAGAATACCTTCAAGAGCCTCCCATTTCAATACCGCCAATTGAGGGAAGACCTCTGATCATATACCTAACAATTTTGGAAAATTCAATGGGGTGTGTGCTGGGACAGCATGACGAGTATGGCCGAAAAGAGCATGCAATATACTACTTGAGCAAAAAGTTTACATACTACGAAACCAGATATTTACTGCTTGAGAAAACTTTCTATGCTATGGAATGGGCTGCTCAACGGCTAATACAGTATATGCTGACTCACACTACCTTATTGATATCCAAGATGGATCCAATTAAATACATATTCAATAAGCCCACCCTCTCTAGAAGAATAGAAAGATGGCATATGGTCCTGACCGAATACGACATTCAGTACACTATCCAAAAATTAATAAAGGGAAGTGTACTAGTTGATCACCTGGCTCATCAGGCTGTGGATGACTATCAATCCATGAATTTCAAATTCCCAGACAAAGACATCATGTTGGTAAATGATTGTGAAGAACTCAGACCATATGATGGACCTGAACAAGGATCCCGATGGACCATGGTTTTTGACAGAGCTTCCAACATACTCTGCAATGGCATCAGTGTTGTGATCATATCCCATGAAGGCTTCCATACTCCCTTCACTTCCAGGCCGTGTTTCAACTGTACCAATAATATGGGTGAATATGAAGTGTGCATTATGGGTCTCAAAGATGCCATAGATTTGGGGATCAAGTCCTTAAGTGTATTTGGAGACTCAACCTTAGTCATCAGTCAGATCAAAGGAGAATGGGACATGAAGCATCCTAATCTCATACCCTACAAAGAACATGTGTTGACACTGATCCCACATTTTGAGGAAATTACCTTTGAGCATTTTCCATGAGAGGAAAATCAACTAGCGGACGCGCTAGCCACTATGTCGTCCATGTTCAAAATCAGATGGGATAATGAGGCTCCTCAGATCACTATTAAGAGGATGGACGAACGAGCTTACTGTCATGAGATTGATACTGAAGAAGTAGTGGACAAGCCTTAGTTCCATGAAATTAAGAGATATCTCGAGGCCCAAGAATATCCGGAGGGAGCTTCAGTCAATGATAAGAAGTTCCTGAGAAGGTTCTCTGCTAAATTCTTCCTTAGTAACATAATCCTCTATAAGCACAACCACGAATCTACTTTGCTTCGGTGTGTAGACAAGAGTGAAGCAGATAAGATCATGGCTGATTTACACAAAGGTACCTTTGGCACTGATTCTAGTGGGCACACGATGGCTAAAAAGATCATACGAGCAAGATACTACTGGTCCACCATGGAAGCAGATTGTTATCAGCATTCACGAACCAGTCACAAGTGCCAGATCTATGCTGACAAAGTACATGTGCCTCCAGTTCCTCTAAACTTCCTGACTAATCCCTGGCCATTCGTAATGTGGGGAATTGACATGATTGGAGAGATCAAACCTAGAGCTTCTAATGGACAACGCTTCATCTTGGTTTCCATTGATTACTTCACGGAGTGGGTTAAGGCAGCTTCATTCGCTTATGTTACCAAGAACGTTGTGGCCCGATTCATCAGACAGAATCTTATCTGTTGATATGGTATTCCAGAGAGAATTATTATAGATAATGGTACCAATATCAATAATACTATGATCACCGGACTATGCGTGCAATTCAAGATCCAACATCGTAACCCTTCTCCTTACCGACCGGAGATGAATGGAGCTGTAGAAGCCACTAATAAAAACATCAAGAAGATCATACAAAAGATGACCGTGACCTATAAGGACTAGCATAAGAAGTTACCATATGTTCTCCACGGTTACCGTACCACGGCGCACAGATCAACAAGGGCAACTACTTTCTATTTGGTATACGACATGGAGCTGTCCTACCAATTGAAGTCCAGATACCATCTTTGAGAATCACGAGGGATGTATGGTTGAATGAAGATAAATGGATTTAAACTCGACTTGACTAGCTGAACTTGATTGATGAGAAGAGGCTTACGGCTGTCTGCCATGGCCAGATGTACAAAAAACGTATGATTAAAGCTTTTAACAAGAAGGTCAGACGTCAGGTATATCAGGTTGGTGACTTGGTAATCTAGCGTATCATACTGCCACAAG
Organism: Vicia faba; assembly: GCA_948472305.1. Lineage (NCBI taxonomy): Eukaryota > Viridiplantae > Streptophyta > Magnoliopsida > Fabales > Fabaceae > Vicia > Vicia faba. Next base: position 827,491,526 of record OX451736.1, read on the forward strand.
GTGATCCCAGGGGAAAATGGACTTCTACATACGAAGGACCATTTATGATAAAAAACATATTTTCTGGTGGGACCATGATCTTAACCACTATGGATGGCGATGACCTTCTGCACCCTGTAAATGCGGACATAGTTAAAAGATACTATGCATGAAAAGACCCGCTAGGTTGACTAGCCTAGGCAAAAATTAGGGATAAACAAAAAATATGTACACCCGACAAGCTGAAAACCTGAAAAGGAGGCTTGGGAAAAAAGGGTATCCCGGTGGACTGAAAACCCGAAAGGGCGGTCCTGGAAAAAGTTAGGGATTTAAAGCGTATGACTATGTCCCGTTGAATCACCTTACAGTCAAACTTCAGTATCAATTGTCAAAATGGTACTAATCAATTCAATCAGCTTCGGACAAAGTGACAAGTGGATGAGACGCTCAGAGACATAAAGGCTATAGCAGAATGGGAACCTCATGGGATTATTTAACATAGCTATCTTTCTTTGTATTAGTTTTCATTTTCACGACGACATTCTCTTACTAGGATGTTCGTCTCTTTGTACAAAAATACTTATTCAAGTTAATACAAAGTTATTTCTTTAAAAGTGCAAAACTATCTGCTTTTCTTTTACTTTCCTATTTTGTTTGCAAAAACGTCTAGTGATTATTTTTGAACATATGCATCTGAACGTAATTACTGTTTACAAATGAGCGCATAAAAAAGGGAACAGAAAACAGAAAGAAAATTACTAATGGCTTTAAGAAACAGGATAATATCTATAGGCCATTCCATAAAATCCATGCAGGTACTTTCTCTGGCAGGAGCAGAAGTAAGGACATCCTTCTACAGGATCTTTGGTGTATCTCCAGTATGCAGCCTAATGGTATCAGGTGTTCTCATATCCCTGACGGAGCAAAATTTCCAATTTCTGCACCAAAGATTCCCCAGTGAAAGTCGCCTAGCTTCTCAGGATTCCACAGCAGGATTTCACCAAGTCCACAAAGCAATGCACGACGTTTCCCTTACCCAACAAAGTTTATTTCTCTAATAATGGAAACTCATCCATGAATGCTTAAACTTCAACAAATATGAAGACTTACACTCCGTATTCCCAGCAGTAGCCAGAGATTTATTTTCCCTAGTCTAGCAACACTACAGCAGAACAACTAATAGGTGCATACATTGCATTCATACATCATAACATTGACAACACAAATGCATATATCGTAATATCATTTATTTTGAGACACATCACTACGCCGTGAATTTCATACATCACTAAATTGCATACAACTAACTCTTTACCTTTTCAGGAAAGATCAATCAACAGAAAATTACCACCAACAAATATTCGACAAGACATGACAACTATCTGTAAACAAATCAATTGTAGATCAATTCTCAAAACAGGATTGGGTAACTATCTGCATGACGATTACTTCCTTCAGACTTCTGCTGGTTCAGTTTAAATTGATCAATGGTTAATCCTGATTCCTTTCCGGTAGACACTTTCTCTGGTTCAGATAAATCGCTCCAAAGATTTATTATGATTCTTTTCCAAACCACTGCTGGTTCAGTTTAAATCGATCAATGGTTTATCCTGATTCCTTCCCAGTAGGCACTTTCTCTAGTTTAGATAAATCACTCTAAAGATTTATCCTGATTCTTCCCAATTAAAGATGATTCAATACCTCTGCTGGTTCATTTTAAATCGATCAATGGTTTATCCTGATTCCTTTCTGGTAGACGCTTTTTCTGGTTCAGATAAATTGCTCCAAAGATTTATTTTGATTCTTTTCCAGACCGCTGCTGGTTCAGTTTAAATTGATCAATGGTTTATCCTGATTCCTTCCCAGTAGACAATTTCTCTGGTTCAGATAAATCGCTCCAAAAATTTATCCTGATTCTTTCCAGTTAAAGATTATTCAAGACTTCTAATGGTTCATTTTAAATTGATCAATGGTTTATCCTGATTCCTTTCCGGTAGACACTTTCTCTAGTTTAGATAAATCGCTCCAAAGATTTATCCCGATTCTTTCCAGTTAAAGATTATTCCAGACTTTTGCTGGTTCAGTTTAAATTGATCAATGGTTTATCCTGATTCCTTTCCGGTAGACACTTTCTATGGTTCAGATAAATCGCTCTAAAGATTCATTCTGATTCTTTTTCAGACTTTTGTTGGTTCAGTTTAAATTGATCAATGGTTTATCCTGATTCCTTTCCGGTAGACACTTTCTATGGTTTAGATAAATCACTCCAAAGATTTATCCTGATTCTTCCCAGTTAAAGATAATTCAAGACCCTTTCCAGTTCAGTTTAAATTGATCAATAGTTTATCCTGATTCTTTTCCAGTAGACACTTTCTCTAGTTCAGACAAATCATTCCAAAGATTTATTCTGATTCTTTTCCAGTTAAAGTCAAGCTTAGACTTAGTCTAATTTCTGTCAACAATCACCTTTGGATGACATCTATAAGCCCATCTCCAACAACTATCCATCATTTCTCCAAATGGCATCTTTAAGCCCATTCCCTACACAATCAACCACAATATCATCAAGTGCAAATTTTTGGGCACTCTAGTTTTCAATCATCTTCCACCTTCAAGTCACGAATGGCAGATTCGCCAATCTAACTCTTCAGGTTTAAGAAGATTGAACAGGGGCAGCTGTTGTACCCCAAAATTTCCCCTCTCATTTCTCAAGGCATTTCTCACAAGGATTCTCAAAATTCAAGCTTGCATAAGTACAAATTGGATTTTCCAGCATCAAGTTAAAGAGGAAACTGTTAAAAAGGGGAAAACAGATGAAAATAATATTTTTGACAAAATTGGAGAAAAAATAGGTCTCCTTCGATTTATCTCTTTCGATTGGCCTTTTGGCCTCTTTCGATGCAAGCTTGTCTTGCATCCTTCGACTGGGATTGGGCCTCTGGCACATTGGCTTTGATTCATAAGGCAGGAGCTTCCTGAATGCAACCTTCGATTGCATCTTTTGCCTCATATGGTTCACAATATAGTGGCTTCCTATGTGCCTGCTTCGATTGGATGTTTGGTGCTTGCATGCTTGTGTTGACTGGACAAATATTCCCCTCCATGCCTAGTTTAACTCACAAAGTGATGGCTGGCTATATGTAGCCTTCGATTGAGACACAGATTCCTTCTTGCACACAAGAGGCTCCCACCAGGCCAACATGCACAAGGCAAGATCCTCATAAAGCCTCATTCGTTTCGAGGGCAAAGTGCCTCTTGATTGATGTCCTTCTATTTAGGAGGCAAAGGCCTTTTTTTTGGTCTCCTTTGATTTCAAATTTTGCCTCCTACATGCCTCTTTCATTTGGGGCATGTGGCCCTCCTTTGTTGCAAGCTTCGATTGTTCCCTTTATCTTCTGCATGCATTCTTCTTTTAGGGTGTGTGAGTCCTTCACTACAAGTTGTTGGTTACCCCTTTCGTTTGGGCATGTGGTTCCCTTCATGCAAGCCTTCGTTTGAGAAAAGATCTCTTGCATGTTTACATGAAGTCACAAAGCAGGGACCCCCTACACACAGCCTTTCGTTTGGCCATATGAATCCTTACAGGCAAGTTTGAGTGGGCAGTATCTCCCTTGGAAATGGTTTTCCTTAACACACAAATTCTACACCATGCCATTGTCTCGTATGAAAGAATTACCATGGTGGAACATTCGAAGGACTTGTCAGACGTGCCTGGATGTCCCAATTGAATGACATGTTTTGTTGATCCATTCCAAAAGCATGTATTGGGACCATTCAAAGGAACCCACAAAAGGCCTGGTTGAAGCATACCCATATGATCCCTTCGAAGGACACTTTGATCTGAAAAAAGGAAATGTTATTGAGGAATCTGGTCGAAGGATAAGGCTAGGGGGTCAAAACAAAAGGTTGAGATGCCCAAAGGTACTTGCTGACCAAGTCCCATGCGCTGCCAAGTTCAGGCCTGATACACTGGCCATAAAACTCCAAAACTGCTGCACAGCAGTCCTGCAACACTGCCTTATTCCTTGCACCAAAATGGCATACAAACACTCCCCCTTGAAAGCTACAAACACAACATGCCTTTTTTGTTTAAACTTTTTTTCCCTCCTAAAACATCAGCCAAGGCCATCTATAAATATGATCCTCCACCACACATGTTAGGGGCCCCGGAAGAGTTGCAAGAAAACTCTTGTGAAAAATTCCCAAAACTCTCAAACACCTCCCAACGTTTTTTTTTTAAATATTCCAAACACTTCTAAAAAACTCAACCCCCTTTATACACTAAGTGAATCATGCGATTCACTCCCCAAGTGACCAGAGAGCTAACCTTCGACCCACTCCCCCAACCACAATATAATAATCCTTTGATTTAACCTTTTACTTATTATAGAAAAAACCTTCGATTCACTCACACACCCTCCTTCGATTCAGTGAATGCTTGAACAAAGTAGTAACTGGATTTATCTCAGGAAGACCCCAACGAACTCCCATTCACCACCAAGGAAGACACTTGCAGTTTCCTTCGATTTAAGAACTTCAAGAGGTAAGTTCCCTTTAAACTTGAAACTATTTTATTTGAATATCAGGTGCACATGCCAATAAATAAAAAATGTAGATATTTCATATATGGAGCTTGACCATGTTTTAACCTTCGATTCTAACTGCCCATGTGTTGAAAATCTCAACTCTGACTAGTTAGGCTTTAGACTTTGAGACCCAATAATTTTGTGCTAACCCCTGTCCTGTAGCTTTTGGAAGTTACACTTGAATGTTGCATTTTAAGAGTTTAAAACAGGTTCACTGTATCCTTCGATTAGCTAAGTACTAAATCCTTTCGAATCTCAACTTGAGGGCCTAGCATGCCTACAGTCGAAGGAGGCAGCAAGGAGCCTGAGGCAAAGAGCGAACCTCATAATGACTCCAGGCCTCCAATGAAGGAAGTAACTAGTAGGATGTCCATACTGACCGACAAGTCTCAAACGAAAGAAGTAGCCAAAAGGAGGGTCACACTTCCTTCCAGGTCCCAATTGAAATGAACAGGCAAGAGGTTAAATCGAAGGGCATGACGTCATTGACTCCAGGCCCAAATCGAAAGAAGTCAAGAAAAGCAGAACCGAAGGATACTTCTGCCTAAATCGAAAGAGCGCATTTTCTTTATTTCATTTTTCCTTTATATTTTCTTGCTATTCAATATGGTTGTAATAGTGTAGGATTTATTTTTCTGCATTTTTATTACTTTTGTATAAATGTTAGTAATTAGGATGTATGGAAAGATAAAAACAACAAGTAGATAACCTAAAATTCAATGACAAAATGCATGCAATCAAACACACTATTCACACACATGCACCCCTAGGATAATCTCACTTGTTGCCTCGGAAAAATAGTCATGTCCCTCGAATATGGGAGTTTTAGAAAAGACCCTCGATAAAAGATCGTAGTCCCTCGATGACCCTTAATGTTGCCTTCGGTAAACGATTTAGTCTCTAAACGAAATTGCTAAAATGTCTCATAGGTTGCCTTCTATGACTATACAAATGTCCCACGCCCGTCCCTTCACATCCAATGATGGGGCTTCTTACCAAACCAATGGTAAGATAACAATATCTAAAGGAGGAGGAAAAAAACAGTTAGACCTTTTGAGTAGGTAGGATGCTCCTAGTTGCTCGCTTGCTCACAACAAAAACATTTTATACACCAACACTTTCATTTTGAAACATTTACAAAAGACAACACTTTGTACGCGTTCTTATAGAAACGAGAACCATTACAAAGACACTTTTCAAAATACTTTCAAAAGCCACACCACAAGCACATTTTCAAACAAAATCAAGTGATCTAGCAAGCAACTAAGAGCCCATAGTTAAATACGGATGAAAAGGGTGCTAATACCTTCCCTTTTCATATCCTACCCCCCGAACTCAAGAAATAATCTCGAAAGGTCTTTCCTGTTCTTTTCAACATTTCCTTTTGGATAAAAGAAAAGTCAGTGGCGACTATTGCTATCCATAATAATTGAGATCAAAGGAAAAACACCCAAGTCAGTTCTCCCACCGTGTTACACATTCTGACAATCTTCTATCCATTTCACTACTTGATCTTTCTTTAGTAACTTGAAGATCGGCTCACAAGTAGCAGTCAGATGGGAAATAAATCTGGCAATATAGTTTAGGCGTCCCAGAAAACCTCTGACTTCCTTCTCAGTATGGGGAGATGGAATTTCTTGAATGGCTTTAACCTTGGCAGGATCAACTTCAATATCTTTACCACTGACGACAAAGCCTACGAGTTTACCGGATCTTACCCCAAAGGTGCACTTGTTTAGATTTAGTATCAACTTGTATTTCTTGAAACTCTCAAATAGCTTGTGCAAGTGATCAAGGTGCACTTCTTAAGTTTGAGACCTAGCTATCATGTCATCAAAGTAAACGTCTATCTCATGATGGATCATATCATGTAACAAAGCTACCATGGCACACTGATATGACGCACCGAAGTTCTTTAAGCCGAAAGGCATCACTTTGTAACAGAAAGTGCCCCACTGTGTGACAATAGTAGTCTTCTTCATGTCTTCAGGAGCCATCTTGCTTTGACTATACCCAGAGAAGCCATCCATGAAGGAAAATATTTTATGCTGAGTGATGTTGTCAACCAGAACATCAATATGTGGAAGCGGAATGTCATCTTTAGGGCTTTCCCTATTCAGATCCATGTAGTCTACACACATACCACATTTCCATCCTTCTTAGGTACTGGCATCACATTTGTAACCCACAGAGGATAGGACATAACAACAAAGAAACCTGCGTTGAACTGCTTCTTAACCTCAGCCTTGATCTTTTCAGACATCTCGGAACGCATTCGACGGACCTTCTGCTTAATAGGATGACAACCTTCTTTCATTAGTAGACAGTGAACCACAATATTAGTTTCAAGCCCTGGCATGTATTTGTACGACCAAGCAAAGATCTCAACATAGTCGTGCAACATCTAGATTAATCTCTTTTTGACATTGTCTTCTAGGTTGGCACCTATCTTAATTTCTTTCTTGTCATCCTCAGTACCCAAGTTCATAACCTCAACTTGCTCTTCATGTGGACGTATAGTTCTTTCTTCTTGCATTAACAGCCTAGCAAGCTCTCTAGGTATCTCATAATCTTCCTCACCTTCATCCCCGACTTGGTAGATTTGATTTTCGAAGTCATAATTGGCAATAGGAGAGTTGTTATCAATGGGATCCATAGTGGATATGGATCTGCAATTTGTTGTGTGGGTGTGTGTAAGAACACATAGCTATTTTGAAGCAATAAAGTAAAAGAAAGACAAAGAGCGCAAAATTTGAATGCAAACGTCCAATGATTTATTAAATGAAGATATGTGGATGAAAATAACAACCGTAACAAATGGACCATTGTGCCTCGGGTAGGGCACATGGCTTAAAGTTATTGTTTAAATTACATATCCAAATAATTGAAAGCAAGAAAATATAAAATAGAAATTACTCCTGACTAAAGGAGATTGGTATAATGTATTCAATCTTCCAATTGTTGAGCCCGTTGCCAGTGGTAGGAAAAATCCAACTGTCTAGGTCATAGTCACTATCAGCATCTTTGACTGTGTTGACTCCATTGTCGTTGATGCGGAATGGTGGTCTCCAAGCACGAGCACGACGAACAACCTTCTGAGCCTCTAAGGAGAAACCCAAACCAAATTTGTTGGACTTGTACGGAATGTCAGGAAGCTGGTCCCAAGTAGTACAACCACCTTCTTCTACCACAAATTTTGCATCCTTCAGAGAAGCCATCCTGAGCGGAACTCTGGTAACTTTAGGAATAGAAGAAATGTACTCAGTAGTGGTAGTTGTCTAAGGAATAACTTCAAAATTCTTTCAGGGAATCTCATTGAATTCGCCGTCCATGTTAACATACTTGAATGAGTTTAAGTGACTTACCATGTACTCTTCTTCACAACAAACCGTGACAACCTTTCCTTTCATGGGATATTTCAGCTTTTGATGTAGAGTGGAGGTAACAGTGCCTTCCCCATGAATCTAAGGGCATCCAAGTAAACAAGAATAGGTCAGTCGAATATCCATTACATAGAAGATAGAGTAGAATAACTGTGAACCTACTTTGATCGGAATATCCACCTCTCTGTGTACCATCCTCTTTGAACCATCAAAGGCTCTGACCATAATGTCATTGGATTTTAGCATAACCCCCTCGCAATCAATAATGTCTAGAGCACCCTTCGGGAAAACATTCAACAAGGAACCCGTGTCAACCAACACATGAGCTAAGGTAGTGCCCCTAAACTAAATAGAGACATATAAAGCCTTGTTATAGTTCCTTCCGACAGGAGTCAAATCAGCATTGGAAAAGCCTAACCCATTATATGTCGTTAGGCTAGCAACATAATTTTCAAATTAATCAATAGAAATTTCTTACGGCACGTGAGTGGATTTCAAGAACTTCACCAAAGCCTGAGCATGGGCCTCTGAACACAACAATAGGGATAACATGGATATCTTGGAGGGAGTTTGCCCCAGCTGTTCAACAATTTTATAATCACTTTTCCAGACGATCTTTAATATTTCCTTCATCTCTTGCTTGGAGACATCTTCAATGGTAATTTCTTTGGGTGCCCCAGTCTGGGAAGACTACGTCATTTGTTCTTTACCTCGAGTCTCATTAGTTGACTCGGCAGCAGTAACACGAATTGGTGTAGCAACAATCCTCAGAGAGATTTCTGGAGAGAAAACCCTTCCACTTCTGGTAACTTTACTGGTCCCAGCGATATTGTCAACGCTGGAATCAGTAACTTCCCTTCACTTTCAGTAGTCAATGGTTCTTGCATGACACCATGGTAGTAGACGTCTGCCTCATTATTCCAAGGGATAGCCTTTGTGAGAGGAATATGGGATTGGTCCAGGTGTGGTGATTATCAAAGGATCAACTCTAGGTTTGGCAGTAATCTTTATAGGACCCTTGAAGTGATCCTTACAGGAGTACTAGAAATTACATATACCTCTTCTAGTTCCAAGTCTTGAAACAAATTCTCAATAGAAAGAGTCTTCTCAACTAGAATTATGTGGTTATACATCGGACACTGAATACTTTCTTTCAACAGTTTGCAGCCATTGGGTTAGGCTACGCAATAGTAGCACCTTTCAATGAAACCCAAAAATAAACCAGCTTGCAACAGATTCTTGTTAATAATTAGGAGGGGAGTAGTCAAGTCACTTACAGTAGAAACATACAAAACATCACCAATAACACTAATGCCTTTGTCATGCTTAGGCATAGGTGCAGTGATCACATTGGGAGTCTTGGGAGGATCGAATTCAATCTCCTTAGTGTCGATCATGTCTTGAACCTTGTTTTTCAGAGCCCAACAATTGTTTGTGTCATGTTCAGGACTATTGGAATTATAGGAACATCTCACATTAGGATTGTACCGAGGGGAGTAAGTGTTGGGATTATGAGGAGGATATCTCAAGGTAATCAACTTTTCCTTCAATAGATGTTGCGATGTCTGAGACAGTGGCATGCTGATCTTGGTAAATTGTCTCCTAGGTGTGTCCAACCTACGCTGATTGCCTTGTTGCGTTAGTGCGGGATTAGAGATTAATGCTTCCCCCATAGATTGGTTGCGATCACCTTTACCATGACCCTTCTGGCCATACAAAACATTAGCTTCTTTTTTTGTTGAACATCTTCTTCACAGTAATTGAAGATGCAGCCACATGAATCTCTCCGCTTCTGATTCCGCCTTCAACGTGTTCCCCATTAATATCAACTTGGTGAACCCAGCTGAAGAACTTCCAATCAGGTGATTGAAGAAAGGACCCGTCACAGTTCCCATGAACATATAAACCAACTCCCTGTTGGACAAAGGAGGTTGAACTCTTCCAGCTAAATCTCTACATTTCTCAGAATATTCTTTAAAACCTTCATTTGAGCCCATATTCATACTTTGTAATTGCACACGGGTTGGTTCAAGATCAGTATTGTATTGGTATTATTTGTAATAAGCAGCCCCCAAGTCTTCCCGGGTACGAATATTGATCCTTTCTAGTTGATAGAGCCATTCCAGTTGTGTTCCAGATAGGCTCTCTTGAAATAAATGCACCCATATCTTTCTGTCAGCAGTGAGCCGTTGAATCTTCCGGACATATGACCTCAGATGACGCTCGGGGCAAGAAACACCATCATACTTTGCAAAAGTGGGGACCTTGAATTTATGAGGAATAACAATGCCCGAGACTAAACCCAGATCTTCAAAATCCATCCCAGGAACTTTCTGGATCTCCATAGCTTTTAAACGATCTTCCAGCTGTTTGTATTTTTGTTAGCAGGGGGATATTGTTCATTCAGATAATCTTTCTCCTCTTCATCAGAGTACTTGGCATAATCATGGTTGCTTTTTTCAGTTTCACAACTCTTATCGTCTTTATCCTGTTCTTCGTCTTCTTCTAATGGAGTACCGGGATCCTGAACTCGCTTGACTGGTCCCTCGAAACTTTTTCCCATGTTAAGGATGCCATCTGATTTCTTTGTCTTTCTCTTCTTCTCTTTGGGGATGGCTGCTTTCAGTTCTTCCTGCCCCTTGTCTAGGTTCAAGAACATTTGCTGGAATTGGGCATTCTGAGCTTGAAGATCTTTGACAGTTTGTTCAAGAGCTATTTCTGTTGAAATAAATAGCAAGAAGATGAGAAAACCTGTTTTGGGAATACCTGTTATGCAATGATATGGTATGTAAATTCATATGCAATGTTTCAAGGACCTCGTGGGATTTAAATTTGTTAAACAAAAAGGAAACAAAGAAACTTAGTAGTAAGTTCAAATTATAATTTCCTTCTAGGCTTACAACGAAAACAAGATAGTTAAATTATAAAATTCCCGAGGCCTAAGGTATGAAGTCTCCCATGGGCGCTTCCTCTTTGTGTTGACATATGCATTAAGGCTCTGCTCTTCGTGGAGTTGCTTTGTCAGCTCCAATACTTTCTTTTCACTAGCATAGGACTGAGTCTCAAAGGTATTCGTTTCTCCCTTGAGTTGAATCCAGGATTTCTATAGTTCCTCGAAGTCAGTAGGCATATCAAGATGAAGAATGGTATGAGGAACATCTCCTTCAACAACATGCTCTATGGTCACTGGTACGATACTAGGATATGGAATTTTAATATTTTGAGCACGAGACCATACCCATCTGAGGTATGGCTTCAAAGGGATGTAGTTCTTATGCCCCAAAGTCTTGTTATCAATCTTATTGATCATGCCCCAAGCACGTATAAACCTTTGACAATAATTTTGAGAATCATTCTCATAATCAAAGACAACACCCTGGATGAGCATATCATGAGGTCCATCTCTTCAAGCATAACCAAACTGATGTAGATCTAGAGAGAGTTGTAAGTAATACCCCCCCTTATGCCAAGGAGTGACACATTATGGAATTCCCCACAACGGTCAATAATAGTGATGTCTTCTTGAGATCGGGAACACCAATAAATATCTAAATGAGCGAGTGACATCAACCTTTGAGACCACCTCAAGCCTTGTTCATTCTTCATTATTTATCGGGGCAGGTGCAAAATAAACCACCTAGAAAGTAAATGTATGAAACACATGAGAGTGCCTCGCTTCCTTACAGTACGAGTGTGAATAGAATGCATAATATCTCCAAGCAAAGTAGGCACATGATTATGGGTAAGAAATATCTTGATGGTGTTCACATCTATAAGTTGGTCTGGATTAGGGAACAATACTAAACCATAGACCAACAAATCCAAAATATCCTCAAAAGTGCGAAAACTCATGGCATCTAGAAGCAATCGAGTCTTCTCTAGCAGAAATTTAGGAAGAATACCCTTGACTCCATTCCTTGTTTCCCAATTAGATACGACATCTGATCGTTTCATATGTAAGGCTGCTGCAATGTATTCAAGTTTTAGAACTTGCTCTAGACCGGTGAAAGGTATCTGATCAAGAATAAGCACTCCGACTAACTTAGAGAATTCTTCCATTGTGGGTACCAATTGATAATCCGGGAAGGTAAAACAATGAAGCTTAGGATCAAATAACTGGAACAGAACACTCATCATGTCTTCTTTGAAACTGGGAGTAACCAAATTGAGTATATGGCCATGTCTTTTGGTAAATTGAGAATTTTTGGAAACCTTTGAGACTAACTCCTCAAGCTTGGAAGGTACCCTTATGAAGTTGATTCAGATAGTATTTCTGCGATCGAAAGCCATGACTTGCAACAAAGGACAAAGATAAATCCCTAGATCCTTGAAACGGTTAGTGAAAATGTTATGATATTATGATGTTGTGATGTTATGTTCATGTTTAGACAAGAAGTAAACACAAACAAATCACACAAGAGCCTTAGGTTTGAAGGCTTGAATGAGGTCCATAAGTAAGTACCCTTTTCTATTAGAGTTAAGTTGGCTCAACCTGTCCTAAAATAGTAATCGGGTTCTAGGGATCTCAATATCACTGATATTTCTCACATGCTTTATTTAGTATGGCAACTGACTTGCCACTAAGAAAAACCCGAGAGTCGAATCTCAATAAGCATAGCATCGAGTATCAACCAACTTCGGACTGTATCAAAGCCGTCTATCTCACTACCTTCTAATGGCCAAGATGGGTAAATTAAGGTTCTAAAAGTTAGTTAGTGCTTATGACACCACGCGGAAGCCCAATGTTATCCTCGATTGACTCAAGGAACATCGGTACAAACTAAAGTTTCACACTAACATAGCCATCACTTCAACCTTATCAGTTTACGCCGTACAATTTCCATGATCTATTACTACTTACCTAAGGCATCCCTAGATCCGGGTGTAGGATCTTTACAAGTAATGAAACCCAAGAAACCCTTAAAGATAAATAAGACAATGCAAATAAAGAAAAAGTAAAGTGATCTAAATTCTTAAGCTAACCCCTCTTTCATTTTTATCCCCAACAGAGTCGCCAGTTCTGTAATACAGTGGGAAAACTGACTTGTTTCGCATTTTATCCCAAATGTTGCGGTTGGCAAGAGTCGCCACTGACTTTTCTTTTATCCAATAAGGAAAGGGTGAAAAGAACATGAAAGACCTTTAAATATTTTGAGTTCGGGGGGTAGGTTATGAAAATGGAAGGTGTTAGCACCCTTTTCATCCGTAGTTATCTACGGGCTCTTAATCGCTTAGATCACTTTGAAAATTTTCTTTTTGTGTGTGTTTGAAAATATTTTGAAAATGCCAATGTAAGGCGAACTTTGTAATGATTCTTGTATGGGTCCTCAAGAATGCATACAAAGTGTTTTGAAAATATCTTTAAAAGTGTTTGTGTAAGATGCTTTTGTTTTGAAAAGTGTGAGCAAGCGATTAATAGTATTTTACCCACTCAAGGTATTTCTTATACTTTTCCTTCTCCTTTAGATAGTGCTATCAGTACTACTAGCTAGTAGGAAGCCCTATCGTTAGATGTGAAGGGACAGGCGAAGGGTCATTATACAGTCATTGAAGGAAACTTGTAAGGAGGCTTTAGCAGTTTCGTAAGGGACTAGATCATTTTTCGAAAGACAACGTCGAAGGGTTATCGAGGGACTATGAGCTTTTATTCGAGGGTCTTTGCTAAAGCATCCCTATGTTCGAGGGACATGACCATTATTTTTCTGAAGGCAAGAGAGGGAGGTTACCCTAGAGGTGAAAATATGCAAGTGTGTTGATTCGGTTGCATTAGGGTTTTCTAGCGTTTGATTATTATCTTGCCATACAATCCTATTAATTAACAGTTATATATATATACAAGGCATATAAAGCATAAGTGCGAGAAATTAAAATGCGAGAAAGTAAAGACCTACAACTATTACATGGCTTCGGGAGAATTATAATATTTACAACTTTGTGGAAATTTAAACGCTAAGCTATTAAAAAAAACTCATGCGACCTATACAATTGTTTCTAAGAAAATAAATGGCAAAAGTAAACATAAATGTTTGCAAAATTATTTTTAAAGCCTTAACATCTAAAAGACTAGAAATTTGCTTTTTATGTGTACTTTTTGGTTTGATTTGAATAATAAAATAAATAGATTTAAACCTAAATTAAACACTTAATTAATTTATAAAAAAAAACCTATGTCTAATTAATTAATTAAGAAAAATATTGTCTAAAATTTTAAATTGACCTATTAAAAGTCTAAATCTGATTTTATTATATTCTTATGATTTTTTTTATTTTAAACAAAAGTTAATTAAATAAAATAGATGACAAAAAAGAAAGGAAAAATGGTTAAAACAAAATAAATGAGAAAAATGTAAGGGATGGGGATCAAACCCACGCCCTCTGGATCAACAACATGCCTGCTTTACAACTGAGCCAAGCGCTTGTTTATATCTGGAAGATAGGAGCTGCGTGTTATATTTGGAAGCCTGCACGTATTTAGAAAAATAACAAAAAAACATTGCAAAAGGCAGAGATCGAACCTATGCCCTTCACAATATACGCGCGCTTGCTTGCCAACTGAACTATGCTTCTTTTCTGTCATTAAAACACAAATAATAAATTATGTATAAAAAAGAAAACTGAAATCAGAGAGACGTCAGATCCCTAGCTCCGGTCCTCTTCTCCAATCATGCCAGATCCTTATCCTACAAAAACATTAGATTCAAAGTAAAAGGGGGACTCTACCCCCCTAAATAGACCCTCCTGAATCCAAATCAAACGTTAGTTTTGGCTAAAGAAGCCTAGATCATAAGTTTCGAAGAAAGCAAGTTATCACGGTTCTTCAATGGCAGATCATAGATCTAACATTAAAAGCTCCATGTAACGACTGCAACCTATTCCAAATATTCACATATGAAGATATGAATTATTAGTAGCTATAAAACATGCATGAAATGAAAGATTTAAAAAAAATCAAAATTTTACCAATCGAAGCAAGTGGTTAGGCTCGTTTCAGGTGGTGAATTGATTGGGTATGAGTCTGAAAATGTTTCTCATACCTTCAGGAAGTAATTGGAAACCTTGGATTGCTTTGAAGTTGTTTATAATTTGATAACCGAATGTGAAGTAAATTTGAATATTTTTGCTCTTTGAAACCCTATTCTCTTGCCAATTTTTCGTGTCCTGTGTATTTGGAGTTTGTTGAGTATATATAGAGGATTACCTTTGGTCAAACAAATGAGGAAAAGAACAAGTGCTCAATGCATTACCAAAAACACATGAAACATGTTTCAAACATTCCATTTTGAGAAGATCATGTCTCCCACAATTTGCATAGCTGTCAAAGTGTTATGGGGCCTCAAATTTTATCCAAAACCAAGTCCACATGTCTTAGCCCATTAGTTTACTATTTAATTTAATTTAATTTGTATTTAATTGAATAAAAAACAAAATAAATGAAATAAAAATAAGATATGAGTCATGAGTGGACTTATGGGTCTCTTATCATGTGATGGATATGTTTGAACCTAAAAAATTAGGTCCATTTGCCCATAATTTCAAAATTGATCAATGTAAGTTTCATGCATTTGTCAAAATATGCTCAACTTGAACTAATCATAACTCTCTCAAATTTCATCATTTGAAGGTTATATTTGAATTTTTAGAAATCTCAAGATGTCCCCTACAATCTCTATGTTGATCATTTTTTTCATTTTAAGACTTTATCTTGATGTAAGTTACCTTAACAAAAAGTATCTTTTTGTTGACTTTCGAAATGACCTATAATGTTTTGGCCCATATATTTCAAATGAAACATTTTTGGACTTGAGCTTAGAGATACAAAGTTGTAGAGAATTGAATTACCTTAAAAATAATCTTTGGTTGAAAAAAATATGACGAAGCATGTGAAAGTTATGCTTGGTCAAAGTTTAGTTGACTTCTCCTTAAGAAAACCTTAATTTGGTAACTTTTGACTTTTGATGAATTACGAGTTTTCTTAATGAATCATGATCAACCCTTGATAAAATTATTAATATGACTTCAGAATGTTGATGTTGACCAAAAATCTTGAAGTTTGACTGTATGTTGACCACATTAGACTTTTTGTTCAATGTAGTTGATTTTTAATCATCTGAGCAATTGACTGAGCAAACTTGTGATGCAAGGCTTGAAACTTGTCATGAGGGTACCTTGAAGCATATGAGGAATCATGGAATCCACTTGAGACATCATAGGCTCAATTTTTCTTTTTCTTTTTTTGAGAAAACCAAAACCCTAGTTGTAGGTCAACTACTTAGGAGGAGGCTTTGATTGGTCAACCCTTGAGTATCCTTGAGTACTTGAGACTTTCATGAGCATGAGGAGGTATCCTGAATCAATTGTCTTCAAAGATGGGATGGAAAATTTTATGGTATAACAATATGCAACATAGATGATTTGTTTCTTGGGTACCCATTACTTATTGGGTTCTATCTTGTTAGTTCCCCTAGAGTTTTTAACAACTTTGGGTTTAACAACAGAATAATCATATTTGTGATAATTAAAGCGAGATGATTTTTCCAAATTTTTTGCCTTAGGTTTAGAAGTAAATTTCTCTTTTTCTTTTCTATTTTCTTTAGGCACAAACCCAACAGAGACAAAATGGGAATGAAGAGTATTAGGTTTGTCTTCCTTATCAGAATTAGATTCATCGTAGGAGTTATAACCAGTACCATTGGTTCCATTTCTACTCACATCATAGATCATAGAAGCCATCTTGCTTTTCCATACGCTTCTGGCTAGGAACTTCTGGAAAGCTTTGTCATATTTATTAATGACATCACTAGTACTCTCAAAAGCTTCTGGAAGATTTCTCGTGCATTTAAGAGCAGAGTTCTCATCTTTAAGAAATTTTTCTTCATTTAAAGTGGAGAGATCTTGCTTAAGCTTATTGTTTTAGAAGATTTAGATTCATGGGACTTTTTACGTTCCTTAAATTCAATCTTGAGTAGCTCATGCTTTTCCAGAATTTCAAGTAATTAGGAAGTTATTTAAGAATGAGTAAGGTCAGAAAATACCTCTTTGGAGAATACCTCTTCTGTGTCTGAATCATATTCTTCTTCATCTTCTGGAGGGATTTTTTTAGGCGTTTTAACTTGAGCCATCACTGCCACGTTAGCACGTTCTTCATCTGAGTTGTATTTTGAGGATTCAGAATCATCCCAAGTTGCTATTATCCCTTTCTTCTTGCTCTTGGGAGCTTTCTTCTCAGGTTTTTCCTTATGAAGTTCAGGACATTCATTCATGTAGTGTCCTGGCTCGTTGCACTTATAATAAGTGACTTCTTTTCCATTAGACTTCTTTTTGACTAGAAGTAGACTCGAAGAGACCACCAATCATTCTAGTACTTTTGAAACTATTGCCTTGATTTCTCTTCTAGAGACGGTTAACCCTTATGTACAGCTGAGACAACTCATCTTCATCTTCATCAGAAACTTCTTCTGAACCCTCAATCTCTTTAGCTTGAAAAGCTTTAGACTTATCAGATCTTCTGACAGACTTGAGCGTAATAGATTTAACTCTCTTCTAAGGTTCATCCAGTTCTAGCTCAATATCGTGACTTCTTAGAGAGCTCGCCAGTTCTTCTAGAGAAGTGTTACTGAGATCCTTTGCAAGCCTGAGTGCAATTACCATAGGCCTCCATTTGGATGGAAAACTTCTGATAATCTTCTTCACGCGATATGACGTAGAATAACCTTTGTTTAGAACTCTTAATCTAGCAACTAAGGTTTGAAACCTTGAGAACATCATCTCAACTGTTTCATCATCTTCCATCTTAAAGTCTCCATACTTCTGAATCAAGGCCAGAGCCTTGGTTTCCTAGACTTGATCATTTCCTTCATGATTCATTTTGAGAGAGTCAAATATAGACTTAATTGGGTCTCTATTTGTGATCTTTTCATACTCAGTGTAAGAAATAACATTCCAAAAGATGGTTCTTGCTTTATGATGATTCTTACAATCCTTCTTTTGTTGATCAGTCATAGATTTCCTTTTAATATGCTTTTCATTTGCATTTGTGGGATGTTCGTAGCCATCAACTAGCATATCCAAAAGATCAACATCATGATCTAGAAATAAACTTTTCTAGTATGTCTTTCCAGTATTCAAACTTTTCACCATAAAAAATGCGAGGTTTAGCATTGTAGTTATATTTATCAAAAATTGAAGTTGGTGGTCATGGGGTAGGATCAACCATAGTGTTTCTAAAATTCGTCGGGATCTTTATCTGACACAATTAAGTGTTTTATAGAAATCAATACCAGAACCGGAGCTCAGATACCAATTAAAGGTACAAGAAACACATGAAAGGGGGTTTGAATTGGGTTGCACCAAATATAATCTTTTCGCAAATCAAATACAAAGATAACAAGTGAATACAAATAGATTAACACAATTATTTTTATCCTGGTTCACTGCTAACTAAGTTACTCCAATCCACCCCGCAAGGTGTTTTACCTTATACACAAGAACTTAATCCACTATAATCAACCAGATTACAGGCAACTACAATAAGTCTGATCAACCATATTGGCACCCCTAATAAGTTCATCGATCCTTATTGCAAAACCATTATGACCATATCCAAAGTCTTCTTGAGAATCCAGACTACACATAATATCTCAAGGAACCTATCAACAACAATTGATTACAAAGATGTGTATAAAAACATGCTTCTACACAAGAAGATTACACAATCTTTAAGTATAGTAACAAAAAAGTGTTGATAGCAAGATACGAACAAAATATCTTTGCTTATTTACAAAACTATAAATGAACTACTCTACAAAGTTTGTGCAGCGGTTTGGTGTAGTTTTGCAGCGGTTTGGTGTAGTTTTGTAGAATTGATTCGTTGATTTCAAATTCTTCCAAATACTCCATTTATAACTGAAAGAAGAGATCCGTTGGAGGGTAGAATAGGAAACACAAATACAACTATTTTGTTCCCAATGGTCATGGTGAGACTGGTAGACAATAGTACAAAAAGGCATGTCCTTGCGCCACTCTAGAGAGTAGATGTCATAATGTACTTTTGTACTCTTATACTCACCATCAAACGAAACCCCTTAGTATTAATCTTCATATTCTATATCTTTAGAGGCTTGTGATTTCTTTTTTGATGAAGCATGTTGTAGAAATATCAGAATTATGTATCTTGAGAACCTAAGTCTTTAGAGCCTTTTAGGGCTTGTTCAGAGAACTCTTGCCTTCAGAGTCTTCAGCACTTGGTCTTCAAAATGTCTTCAGATCTTTAGAACTTGTTCAACATAACCTTGTCTTTAGCATCTTCATAACTTGGAATATAAAAAGTAAAGCTTTAGAAGGCCTATAAAGCTTCCTTGCATAAGTCACAATCAAAAGCTCTTTTACTAAAGTTCCTTAGAACCGTTGCATAAGAAGTATTCCAGAACCTTGACTTAACTTATAACACACCATAAGTATTCTTCTAGAGTATTGAGTTCAGAACCTGATGATGTCACACGCCTTCTTACCAGATTCAGAACCTACTTAACAAAAGCTACACACTAAATAAAAACCATTAAAGTACACAATTATTCTCTAAGATAACATGTAAAGTTATCATCAAAACTTAAGGCTAGATGGAGAACCGATCTTGTTCTCACAAATTCTTCCTTAGTTAGGTTAGGAGTATTTTCTGGTCTAAACTCCTCCCGCTTAATCTTTGATCAACTGGTCCAAGAGTTCATATCTATAACCGACGATTCTGATTCAGAGAGCCTCTATAGGGATTCTCCGAATGATGGAGCTTCATCTATAGATTCTTCTTTCGATGCTCTCTTTTATAATGGTGATATGAAAGGTGGTCATGCAGTCACTTCCATGCCTACTTCTTCCTAGGTTGCAGGAACTTTAACTTTTCCTACTTTATTGAATCTGAAAATGCATCCATATCTACCAGCTAAGTAGAAAAACATGTATTGCAGATAAGGTTAAAGTTAAACATTCTAAAGTGATAGATAATGAATAATATCACTATGTATTGTCCAAACTCTTACACCTTATTCTATCAGTTAGGAACTAACTATTGATGCATGAAAGGATTTTTTAATCCTTACAATTTCTCTCTCTCTCTCTCTCTCTCTCTCTCTCAAGGCTATAAAAGAAGATCAAAGATTTGAAGTAAAGTGCTCTTTGCCATCAAGCTGAAAAGTCCTGGATGCTGAATTTGTCAAAGATGAAATGCTAAACATGCTGAAGACCACTGCATATAAATGATAGAAAAGAAAGAAATATAAAGAAGAAGAAATCTACAAGATGCTACACAAACTAATATCATATATATCTTGGTAGATCTCAAAAGAAGAAAGGAGTTGTTGCTCGTAACTTGCTCAACAAGAAGATGAAGAAGAAGAAGAACACTACAAGATGCTACCCAACTTCTAACCAAATACATCTTGATAGAACATTGTAATGTACATAAGAGTTGTTGCTCGTATTGTGTTATAGTTCTAATCTCATCATGTAAATTGTTTTAACACAAGAGTTGCTGCTCGAAATTGTGTTAAACAATATGTGCTTAATAACTTGTGTAATCCGCTTAAAAGAAGCAATCATGTAAATAAAAAACCCTATCAACCATTATTGATTGATTCCTTGAGTGACCAAGTGAAGGTCTAATCTCAAGAAGACAATGGTTGCGGGTCATTGTAGAAAATCCTGATAGGAGATCTGAAGTGATCAAATTCTGTTGGATCAATGATTACTATATCTGTTAAATCAGATCACTGAACATATCATTGAAAGGTTCCTTGAGTGACCGAGTGAAGGTCCAATCTCAAGAAGACAATGGCTATGGGTCATTGTAGAAAATCCTGATAGGAGATATTAAGTGATCCGATTCTATTGGATCAATGATTTCTATATTCATTAAATCAGATCACTGAACATATCATTGAAAGGTTCCTTGAGTGACTGAGCGAAGGTCTGATCTCAAGAAGAAAATGGTTGCTGGTCATTGTGGAAAATCCTTATAGGAGATCTTAAGTGATATGATTCTATTGGGTCAATGAATGTTATATCTATTAAGTTGGATCACTGAATATGTCATTGTCTCACTGACCGTTGCCAATGCATTTGTAATCAGTTTGGTTATAGTGGATTAAGTCATTGTTAAAGACAAATCACCTTGAGGGGTGGACAGGATTAACCTTGTTAAGGTGAACCTGGATAAATCACTTGTGTTCTTTTCTCTTCATTTTCTTTATAGATTTTATCATTCGAGTGATTAGAACTTCTAAAGGGGAATGCTTTCTATAAACCCAACTCAAACTCCTCATTTCTTGTGTTTTCTCTACCTTCATGAATGACTAGGAATTTTGTTTAAAGCCAGTCTATAAGATTTAAAAATAGTGGTACTGGGAGGTATCCAAGAATAATGCAGGTGTTTGTGTTATATTTTTATGATGATAGGTTGAAATTGATTTTCTTGAGTTTCTAAAAACATCTGAAGTCTTCTGTCACGACTGTGACGTGTCAAGGAAGTGTGAGAAGATTAGAATTTAAAGTGAGAAAATCCACGTGGAATTAGCCAAAAAAGGACTGAGTAAATTAAAAAGAAACAGGAAGTTTAAGGGATAAGAGATAACGTGCGCTAGAAGATAAAACCTAGGGGACTACACACATGGATCTGATGCGTCTTATAAGAACTATGCGATGATGGATTTGTCCCCATGATAACACATGGAATTTGTAATTGGTCTCACAAGTTAACCCTGTAATAATTAACCAATGGTTACTTTCTCTATCTCTCTATCTCTCTCTCTCTCTCTCAAGTTTCAAATTTCAAATTTCAAATTCTTTCACTCTCCCTATCACATACCACTACTTAACTGTATTGTCACTCTTCAAACTCATCACTCATCCATTGCAAGAAACCACCCTAAATAGTGTTCTCTCTTCTAAAAAGTAAAATATCCCTAATTACTTAGTTGTCCTTAACCATATTCTCTACCCTTTCAAAGATTCATTAATGGAACTTAAATCAATAGAAAAAAGGATCAATACCTATGCATGAAAGAACACCACTCCCCATGTGGTGTATTTAGATTCAGACTCCTTAAACATTGAAACATTTTTCAATAGTGATGGTCATAGGAGATTCACACATTTATTTGATGGTGATATGTGTGCTTCCTAAAAGAGGATTTATTTTTGATTTGGAAGATGAATACTTTGGTCTGAATGACGAGATCAAATGCATCATAATCGATCAAAAATGGAAAATATTATGCAAACAACCTCTTCCATATAACACTCAAATTGTCAAGTTCTACTCAAAATTGATCAGCACCTCTCAAAAGAAGCTAAAAGTGCTTGTGAGAGGACAAATGGTTCAATATTAAAAAAAGACTCTTAACATGTTGTTAGGAGTAAAAAAAGTGAACGACTCTTACCAATCTCTCTTAAAAAAGGATAGTGATGTAAGTTTAGAGTCTATTTGGGAATATTTTTGTCTCCCATGAACAACTTGGTTGGAAACACCCAAATCTGCTGAAAAGATTATATTTAGAATAGATTTGAGGCCCATACCAAAAGTATGGTATCAATTTTCAAAGCACTCCTTGAGGCCAACTACACATAATGAGATTGTAAACAAGGCAAGGTTAGTACTACTTCATTGTATCACTTCCTATACCCTAATCAACATTGCAAAAATCATTTGTTAAGAGATACACACAAGTGCTAAGAATAAGGATGTATTTTCTACTTACCATGCCTAATCATTGCACTTTTAAAAATGCATGGAGTTCCTGAAAAATCCAATGGATTAAATTTGCAACCCACAATCAAGATTTGACAAATTTGTTGCGATGAACTTGTTGAAGACTAAAGGGAAGAAACATCATCTAGAGACACAAAAAAATACATATGAACTAAGTGAAGGGTAAGAAAAACACAAGAAAGGGGGGGGTTTGAATTGGGTTTTCTAACAAGCTTCTTCTTTTAAAAATTATTTCTCAAACTAACTAGAAGGAATAAGAATAAGGAAAGAACAAAAAGACTCTTTTAGTTTATATAAGTTCACCTTCAACAAGGATACTCTTGTCCAATCGCCAAGGTTATTTCTCCTTCAACAAGGACTTAGTCCACTAATATCAACAGATTACAGATGCACACGTCACCCACCGGTGACTCACAATAACCGTCTAAGAGTCTAAGAAGACACCTTAGCCCTCTCATGTCTACAGACTAACAACCTAGTCATTGAGGCAATAATCAATTCTAGACAGAATTACAATCAACTGTATTTACAATGTTTGCTTCTAAAAAGCATATTAACACAACAATGAAAATCAAAGTCTCTAATACAAATAATGAGCAACAACTCTTTGTATTGAGAATTCTAAGAGAAACACAAATAATGAGCAAAAACTATTTGTGTTTAATCCCTAATATCTTAACACAATAATGAGCAACAACTCTTGTGTTCTTGATATTTATCTAGAAGAATATTTGTGGATGAATATTTAAATAGTGATTATTCTTTTCTCTTGATTTTTTCCAGTATTTCGGCAATTTGATTTAAGCTTGATAATGTTGAGTAATTCTTTGTTCTTTAAATGCTACTGAGGTCTCTTTATATAGACATTGAAAAATAGATAGTTGGTAGTACATAAACATCATTTTCACTTGCCAGCTGCAGTAACCATAGCATTTCATCATGTGATACAAAATAGTACAATATGCAAGCATGTAGTAGAATTTGAAGCGTATTGTCTGTACTATATTCTTCGTGGCTAAGTTTCTTAGAACTTTATCTTCTGATGTTTTACTTCCGGATTGAAGTAGAAAGCTTGGAAGATATCTCTTGATGATCTTTGTCCACTTTCTCTTTGCTGGATTGAGTCTGCTATAACGAATGAAGATGATCTAGAAGATACTTCACTATTATAGAGCCATAGTCTTTCTGATATTTGAACATTATCTTCAGATATACAAGCAACAACTAATATGAGGAACAACTTCTTTGTTTGTAAGTGAAAGCTTTTATGATCTATACGTCTTGATCTGATCTTTGATTTTTGATAACATCTTTTCTGAGCCGCATGTCTGATGTCTGATTTCTAAAGTAGAAGCTTACGTCAGTACATCTGAATTTATGATTCATACTTTTTGATCTGATCCTTGATTCTTGACTTTTGATCTTGGATTCTGATCTTTTATTCTGATCTTAGATTTAAGATGGAAGCACAAAGCTTAGGTCAACTACTTCTTTGTTTCTGATCCTTTTCCTTTCTGATCTTGATCTCTGATGCTGAGTTAGAAGCAAAATCTTGTGTCATCTACATCTGATTCTGACGTTTTGGTTTCTGATCAAAATCTCTCTCTGGAAGTGTATGTCATCTCTGATTTGAAAGTGGTGCTTTTTTTAGAATACATTTAATTCTCTTTTTGATGAACATTCAACATTCCTTAGAACTTCTGATGTTTCTTTAGAAACGGTCACAATAGTTCTTATGGTGAGTGCAATGGTGTCTCTGATGATATCTTTAGAAAGACTATAATCTAATTCTGATCTTGAGTTTGATACTGAGCTGATCTTTGAATTTTGATTTCTTGGCTATTTGATTTCTGATCTAAAATCACAAGTTCTTCTTAGAATCATATTAGGATTCTTTTCTTGTCAAACATTCAACATTCAACAGAACTACTGATGTTTCATTAGAAACAAACTCAATGGTTTTCTTTCTAGGTGCTAAAGTCATTATGATGATATCTTGATTAAGACTATCCAGAATTCTAATACATGCACACTCAATGAAACTATTAGAACTAAAATTGTTCGATATAAAATATATGCATTGTTATCATCAAAACATAGAGATTTAAACACAGATCTAAATCTTGTTCTAACACTAAGTTCTTCGTGTAACAACGAAAAACTATTGTGGGAAACTCAGTAAAAAAATGCAGAGGGACCAACGAAAGTTCTATAGGTTTGTGAAGGAGAAATACACCTGACATAAGAGATTGTATAACCTCCATAACGGTGGAGTGATGAATAGACACCCTATATTTCTAGATCACTTCTTAGGAGATCAACCAAATGAATAAGAGCACCACTAGAGGGAGCATCCTTCAAGGATATACCAACCTGAGGGTAGACTTGAAAAGAAAAAAAAAGAGAAAGTAAAAAAGAAGAAGGTTTTTTTTAGATGATTGAAGTTTTGCCAAATGTGGAACCATGTGTTGATTGCAAAATTTAAGAATTAATCAAATGAGCTTTTGATAATTTTCTTTTGATTATGCCAATAAAAAAGAGTGTTTGGTGATATAACATTTATGGAAACTTGCATAACAACCTTTAAAACCTATGAAGATTCAAGAATGCAAAAGGACTAAAGATGCAAGCAGATACGATATAGTTTGATGATCACTGCAAACATCCTCTGATGATGGAATTCAAATTGAAGAAATCTCAAGCCTCATCTCCAAGAAAATTCAAGCAAGTGTCTATATGATTGGTTTACTTAACAAGTCTTGAAACTTCAAAGTGTGAAAGAGAGAAAGTGTGTAAGCTCGCCCTGCCACGTCTAAGTGAATCGTGTTTTGTAAAAACACAGGGTTTTTTTTTTGTAAAATTATATGGCTAAATCACACACGCTCTAAAACAAGGTTTAAGACTCTATTTCTCAAGAAAATATCCCTAAAAATGTTTTGGAGACATGCCAATTGAATCGGGGTCTGTCAGAATAGTTTTGGACAAAATATTGTAATGTCCAAATGATTGGCACTCATACCCAATCGATTGGGTTAGTGAAAAATATATCCTTAACATTTTTGACAACATATTATCGAAGGGAAATCTATATTTATCTTTTATTTCATTTTAAACCTTCACAATTGTTGACTTTTGGGGCTTTCAATCAATTGAGACAAGATGACAATCGATTGGCACATTAATTTTAACACATGGATTTTTCCTTTTTTGTGCTAACCTCTATTCTATAAATAGAGGCCTATCCGTTCACATTTTCACATACAAAAACACGTGAGCCTTCTATCTCACTCCTAATTGTCTCTCTCTATAAAATATTTTCAACTTTATCTCACATAAATTTAACCGTAGTGCTTCGAGAATGTCCTTTTGTTTAGTAAGGAATTTTTGTATTCCAGAAAGGGAACTGTTGTAAATTCACGAAGAAGTATATTTATATTGGTCGAATAATTTATCCATAAGGGATTTTTTGTTTGGATTAAAATATAAACTCTTTGAAAGCTTTGTGTCACGGTGAAAAATCGGGGAGACCAAGCTATTAGCTAACTTGACTCACAAAGACTTAAGAAGTCACCATCGAACTTTATTGTTTCCAAGGAAAAGGGAAACGATCAAAACCATATTATTTAAACATGAAATACAAGAAGTAAATACTAGAATCAAAGCATGAAGAAGAGATCTAAGGTACGAGGATTAATTTATACAAAGGGAATGTATTAGCACCCTATGTATATGTAGTACTCTACAAGAACCTCTTATAATATCTATTTTTGGTTAAAATTATTTGTTTGCTAAATGATTGTGGAGTTTGGAAAAGAAGTATATTTTAGGATATTTTTGTTTGGAAAAGCAAAGTCTTATACCTACGTACCAACGAAGGATCAAAATCTCGTAATTCATGGTAAAAATAACAAAAGGGTTTGTTGTGGTTAATTTTAGGAGAGGAGATATTTCATCATCTTAAGGAGGATACTCAACTAATACCACCATAAGTATGAGAAGATGAATCTTGCATCATCATAAAGGAAGAGCTACTAACTCGGATATAAGATCAACAAGTTTCCACTAATTTACTTATGTGGAAAGAATAAATATTTACTTCAATAATTACTATAGGGATAGGAGAATCATATCTCCACTATAAAGAGGATTTATGTATAACTTCTTTTAGAAAAGGTTTTAAATTAAAAAGTAAAGGGGAAAAAAGATTTGAGTAAGGTTGAATCACTTTTAGTCTTTTGAAATGGTTTTAATAGGCTTAAGTATATTTAAGCATTTATTTAAAAAGGTATGTTTTGAAAATGCAATGACACAAAGTCATGGTTTTTTATATAAAAGTGGAAAAGTTTGAAAATGAGATTATGGTTTTAAACACAAAGTATAAACACCAACAGTTACAAGGATAAAACACAAGGGAAAATACACAAGGGCAAACCTAAGACAATGCACATGCACATGACTATAAAGTCAATAAAACTATTCCTTTTCCTTAGATTTAGCACAAGTATTAACATAAATGAAGTATAAACATCAACCATCATTATATAAACATTTACATTAACATCAAAGCAAATAAACATACAAGGTTCATGTATTATATGCAAAAAAACACACAACAATAATTAGGTCAAAGAAACATTCAAAGAAACATCTCAAACACTTAAAGAAAATACTTTAAAGATACTTGTTTTTTAAACTAAATAAGAATATATAAAAAATAATATTTTTGGTAATTTTTCAAGGATTGACAAAATAAAGGGGATAAATAACAAGTGTGAAAAAAATCAACTTAAAGGATAAAAATTTCATATAGAAATAGTTAAAATAAAAATGAAAAAAAAGAAGAAGAGTAAAAACAAGTGATAAAAAAATGAAGGTTGGGGGCTGCCAAGGTTTGAACTCAGGCCCTTGGGGTTGCATGCTAAAAGCCTCACCACTGGATCATTGTGTTTGTTATGAGCATGAACAAGAAAATAAAATAAAACAAAAGTGCACTCTGGAAATCGATTTCCAAAAATGGGGTAATTGATTTCCTTTTCGATGCAGACCAAAAACAGAAGCGCTAGAAAACAAAATTATGTTATGGAAATTGATTACCCTCTTTGAGGAAATTGATTTCCTATACGAAAATTCAATTTTTATGGTTTTCAAACTTATATCTTCTTCAACCTCGAGTTTTCAAAAATGGAAACTTTCTCATTTCTCAACTAAATGCAAAAGTGTAAACATCAAAGGTTCTCAGTTTTTAACAAGGATATAAAAAATGTAAACATCATAAATTAATATGGATTGTAGCTCACGAATTTTTGATAAAACCAGAAATCCTAATATTTTTTAAAGTTAAATTAAATTCCATATATGCTCAACCAATTCCTATTTTCATAGGGCTTCAGACCACACCAATCATATGAACATAAATGTATCAAGAATGAATGCAAATGATAGGTTAAACCATGAGTTCAAAGTTCAAAAATATTTCCTATTGGAGAAAAGGTCAAATACCACTTTCAATGGTTTCAAAAGAAAATGAATGATTCTATTAGATTCCTTGAACCTCCCTTAAGCTAATGATGTGCTTACTTTGCTTTAAATTGTGTTCAATCTCTCAAACCAACTCAAAGTGAAAACCTCCTTTTTTGGAAATGAATATGACAAATGAGTGGTTACAACTGTGAAAAGAGGTTATGTGTGAGTTTTATTTGATGTATGAAAGGTGTTTTAGGTGGAAATTTAGAGAATTCACCAATGGAATAAGAATTTGAAGTTTATGGTATGAAAACTTGCAACAATGGAGTTTTTGTGCAAATTTTGGCGTGTTTATTTCTGAGGCATTTATAGGTATTTACAGAGGCTTAAAATGGTTCCTCTAACTTGCAGAAATAAATATTAGATCACACGGAAGTATAGTTTTCTCAGTTGGTTTAAATTTGCATAAAATGGATGTTTGATCATGATGAAAAGGTGGAGTGAAATGAGGAAGAAAGTGTTATTCCTCTAAAATTATGATTGATATACATTTTGGTAAAAACAACTTGGAAGCAACATATTGAACAAGATTTTCCAACTTGGAGTTTTTAACATGTTGAGTAAAGATGTCTTAACCAGGAGATATAACATCGCGTCTACAGCAGCTGACAATTATGGTTCAGTTGATTTGTTAGCTACTAAATATTTAAGGAATATTTAGTTAGCTTATGTTGTATCCAAGATTAATAAATCAAAATATTTTATGTTTGTTTTCAAAGATATGCTTAGTTTCTAAATATGGAGACATTTTAGGAAACTAATGATTGAAGACCTATTTTCTTGGAGATGAATTTGCAAACTTTGTGCAGCCTCACTGCCGTGTTTTTGAAGCCCAACCCAGTCCAAAATAATGTTATAAATAGAATGGTAAATAACTAGTTGTTATACCCTAATTTTTACCCCTAAGATCTCTCATCATCTCATATTATCAATACATCAAGATCACACATTATGGTTGGTTCTCCCTTTCTACTTCATCCTATTTTTAAGTTTGCTCTTGAGGGATCACAAAGCACCTTGAATTGGGTATCTTGTACATGCAATCATTTAACTAACATCAAAATATGTATATATGTCTCTTTGAATGTATATATTGTAGGTGATGACACAATTGCATTCATCTCACCATCTCTTAGCACAAAGGGTCAAAACTAGGGTTTTGAATTTAATAAGGAAGTCATTGACTTCTTGGGAAATACTTGTTTCCATGCTTCTCTACATGTTCATGAATGTCTATGATTGGAGGAATGATCATTAATTTTGATGAAAAAGATTCAATTGATCAAAATGGGAAAATGGTCATTTTGTCAAAAGTCAAACAAAATCAAAGTTGACCAAGTGGACTTTTGGTCAACCATCAATTCAATGTCCCTATTTTCACAATTCATGGTAAATGGTGGCATAAGATCAAGAGTAAGTGTTGAATTATAGATAAGTTATCAAAGAAGTTACTTGAAGTTTTGAATATTTTCAAGTGTTCATAGTATTGAACTTTGATTGATCATAAGTTTCTTAATTTATATTAAAAATGTGCAAACTTTATATGATTTGGAAGAGGAGGAAAGATTCTTCAATTTTGTGGTTGACACAAAAAGTTCAAAAAGTGAAAGGAGGAAAAGTTATTGAGCTTTGAAAATTCTGGACACTTAGTAAAATTTCTAAATATGTGCACAAGACCTGATTTTTTCATGGCTAATTTTGAATGTCCATTTGAGCTTAAAGATAAAATTTGTTAATATCAAAGTTGGATTTTATATCCTCCTATTCACTTTTAATTCAAGAATCATCTCAAATGATCAAGTTTAGAGAGAGATATAAGATTTAGGATCCATGCCTGGAGATGGCAAGTTTTCCCAATAAAGGAGGTCTCGCATGTAGAATTTCATCAAACAGGTGGTGGGCACGCCTTCATCACCATTTTTCTTGATGAATTGATCATAATTTACAAAAAGTTGGAACATAAAAGTTGGAGTTCATTGTGTCCTCTTCAATTTTGGTTCAAGGGTTATCTCATTTTGTGCATCATAGAGAGAGTTATTAGATTTAAAAGATGGAAGGTTGAAGTTGACAAGAAGCATACCATGCACGTGCGGGATTTCCCATTAAGGCCTGGACATTTATCAAACTGTTGGTGTGCCCATGTTCATGATGCGTTATCTCTTGATTCAAGCTTCAATTGAAAAAATGATTAAAAAGGAAGTTGTAATTGGATGAGTAAGCTACAATTTTCTCTTTGGTTCACCTCATTTGGATTATTATTGAGAAAGAT
Organism: Vicia faba; assembly: GCA_948472305.1. NCBI lineage: Eukaryota > Viridiplantae > Streptophyta > Magnoliopsida > Fabales > Fabaceae > Vicia > Vicia faba. The sequence goes on from OX451736.1 coordinate 827,522,024, forward strand.
ACGATCCTTTAAAGTCAAGATCTAAAAATTTCATTATCATGATATGATCCTTTAAGGTTACTTGGACTATTTGGTTACTATCCTTGGCATAATGGAGTTGTGGACCTTTTGGACTTAGGATTAGAAGCCTTGATACTTGGAACCTTGTGGATCTGTTGTTATTTTGTCTGAAGTTCTTGGGGTTTACCCCAAGATATTGGGTTAATTTTATTTATGTGCAGGTTATTCTGATTATGTGTTTTGTCTGTTATTGATAATTTCTCTGTATACAGTTTTTACTTTGTCTAATTTTTGTGAAGACTTAATTCATCTAAAGCTTGGTATTCTAAGAGGTTTGGTATCTTTGCTTACTTAGTTTCAATCCAAAGGATGGGAGTTCTACATTGACTCTTTATGTCAAGTGTTAGCTTCTTGTTGGTTAGTTCGTTCTTTTCCTTAGCTTTTACCTTATGCTTTAGGATAGTCCCTTCATCTCCTCCCATCTTCTTTAATTTCAAAAATCTTCTCTCTCCTTTTCAAAACTCTTCTTGTTTTCTAACTTGAACCGCTTTCATAATAAACTTGGACTTAGGTCCATGCATTTTTAAAAATATATTTTGTAATCAAACATTAATCAACTTAATCATACTTTGACATTTTCGTGAGAAGACTAAAACCCAATTAACCTTATTTAAACAATTTTGTTACTTTGGCTTTTCACTTTAAAATTTTCTCAAGAGATTAGACTCTTGTCGATTCTTGTAGTGATGTGAGCTACTATATTTCTGTGATATATAGTGAAGTGAGATATTTCCACTTTGGTGTTGAGTAAGGCTCTTTTGATTTTAAAATCCAAACTATATCCTCAACTTTGAGATAACACAAATTTTCCTTTCTCATGATTGTGGGTAGTAAGTATGTCTTCCACTCGGATATGACGATGATGTCTCCTCTTTTAAAATTAACCAACACTGTTGTGTTTTAAAATTTTTTAGGTGAACTATGAGTACTTTAATCCCCTATTGCACAAAAGGTGGTACGTAGTCACTAAAGGTTTGCAACCGCGGCGGGTGCAAAAATGGTAAAAAATACTTCTTTTCTCATCTCCACCATCTATTTTTACATACACCTTTTATAGCTAAAATACACATATTTTTAAAGAGGTTCTCGTGGAGTACCGTAGATGTTTAGGGTGCTAATACATTCCCTTTGAATAAACAACCCCTGTACCTAGATTCTCTCCCTCTCTTTATATGGTTTACTCGCTCTTTTACCATTTCCTTTGGAAACAATAAAGCACGGTGACGATTTTTATTTGATCTGTGCGAGTTAAGTCAATCCAATGGCTTAGTCTTAACATTTCTACCGCTACACTAGTATTAGGTATATACATGTGTATTTTTGTTAGGGTTTTTAAAATCCTTATTGTTGGGTTGTAAGTTTTGTGTCAGATGTTCATAAGATTTTAAGCATTGAAAATTTATGTGTCAGACGCTCATAAGCTGTTAAGCATTGAGTATTTGTGTGTCAATTCTCATAAGTTTTTAAGCATTTAGTTTTGTGTGTCTTGGAAGAGTGACTTATGGTTTTTTCTCTACTATGTTTAGAGTTGCTCCAATTGTTAAGTGTAATTAAAGAGAGATTTGAGGAAGGCCTCATACCTAGGTGTGTATTAGGTAGAAGTTAAACAAAGGGTAGTGATTAAGTGCATAGGCTGTAAACTGGGATGTTTGTTGTGAGGTCTACAAATTGATACTATCTTGTTAATTTCGTCCCTGGCTTGGTAGCCTCTAGTGTAGGAAAGTTGTTCAGAACTGGGTAAACATATTTGTGTGTTCTTTATATTCATTAGTATTTATTTTTTTCATATATCTTATTGTTATGTGTTAAAGTCGGATCCATTGTCTCAACATCTCTAAGGACATCCGGGATCTGACATCCATAATTTCAATTGGTATTAGAGCAGGCATCCTTCTCTGACTCTAGGTGAGATTCATGGAAGTTTCTTTCTGGCGCAATGGACAAGGATAATGGAATTATGGTTAAAATACCTATTTTGGATGGTACCAACTATGACATTTGGAAACCTCGTATGGAGATGTGCATTAAATCCCTTGGCCACAAGGCCTGGAAAAATGTTGTCAAAGGATTGGATCCACCAAAGGTTGTAGATGCAGATGGTAAGGTTATTGGTGTGTTGAAGCTTGAATAATATTGGGATGATAATAATGAGGCATCATCTCAAGGAAACTCCAAAGCTTTGAATTCCATATTCAACGGAGTTGATAAGAATGTGTTCAAGATGATAAAGAATTGTAAAAGTGATAAGGTTGCTTGGGAGACCTTGAGGAAAGTTCGTGAAGGAAGTTTTAAGGTAAATATGGAAAACCTGCAACTTCTCTCTACAAAAATTGAGAACTTGAAGATGAAGGAGGATGAAAGTATCCAGGACTTTCACATGACGGTTTTAAATATTTCTAATGACTCAGAAGACTTGGGAGAGAAGATATCAGAGGATAAGCTGATTAGGAAGATGCTCAGATATTTCCCAAATATATTTGACATGTAGGTAATTGATATTGAAGAATCCCAAGATTTAAGCACTATGATAGTGGATGAACTTGTAAGTTCACTTAAGACTTTTGAGTCTACTATCAATTAAAGATCTGAAAAGAAGAAGAGTATAGATTTTTTCTTATAGTGCTGAAGACTCAGAGGATAAAGGAAATATGAACTCAGAAAGAGTATCTAAGTATCTCGTGCTACTTGGGAGACAATTTAATAGGGTGTTGAGGAAGTCAAAGTTAAGTTCTAAGAACATGTCATTTGACATCAACAAAAACGAAGACCTGGGAAGGAAGTCAAGATTTGAAGAGAATCCAAACCAAGGGAAAGGTGTCCAGTTCCATGAATGTGAGGGACATGGACACATAAGAACTGAATGTGCCACCTATCTTAAAAAGAAAGGGAAAAACTTATCTGTATCATAGTCAGATTGAGAATCTGAAAGTGATCATGACAAAGAATTAGACAAGCAAGTGATTGCCTTGACTGGAATTTGTGGGTTTGATAAAGAGCTATGTGAATCTGATAAAGAATCATATGTTGGAGAACTCACTGTTAGTGAATTTTCAGATGGATTCACAGAGATGTGCCTCAAGAATGAAAGAATGTGTTAGGAAGCTTTAGAGCAAAAGACACTTATTACTCAAAAATCAAAATTTGCTAATCTTAAAGAGGGGGTAATATTGCAAAAATCAAAATTTGAAAATATGACCAAATCTGTAAGAATGCTAAACAAAGGCTCTAATGTTCTGGATAAGATACTTCAATCCGGGAAGAATGCTGGGAATGTGAAGGGCATTGGTTATAATAACCAAGCTGTGAAGAACAATTAGCAAGTAATGAAGTTTGTTCCTCAAAAGATGAAACAAGAGAAGAAGATGTCGAGTCACATGTCCCAACATCAGCAAAAAGAAGGTATTATAGTCCCATGTATCAGCCATGGAAATGCCACTATTGTGGGTTGTTTGGCTATCCCAACATGATTCGTGTGGTTTCATAGCCTATACCTTGGTAAAAGCTTCAATTAGGGAGGATTGGTATTTTGATAGTGGTTGTTCTAGATACATGACTAGTGTTAAGAAATTCCTTGTTGATATTAAACCATGTGCCACTAGCTATGTCACTTTTGGAGATGGGTCAAAAAGTGAAATAAAAGGTGTTGGTAAGGTGGAGTATGCAGGACAACCTAGTCTTGAGAATGTGTTATTTGTAAAAGGGATGACAAAAAATTTGATAAGTATCAGTCAAATATGTGATGAAGGTCTCAAAGTTAACTTTACTCAATTTGAATGTCTGATTGCAAATGATAATAACGAGGTGGTTATAAAGGGAACCGGATCAAATGACAACTTCTACCTATGGAGTTCTCCAAAATGACTCTCAACATGCCTAATGTTAAAAGATGATGAAGTAAATTTGTGGCATCAAAAGCTTGGACATCTACACCTGAAGGGTATGAAGAAGATCCTGTCAAAGGAAGCTATTAGAGATATTCCCAAGCTAAAGATTGATAAAAGGAGTATTTATGGTGAATGTCAAATTGGGAATAAAACAAATATGTATGTTGTACCCCAAAGTTTTCCCTCTCATTTTACTCAAAACATACTGTTATACGGTGGGAGAACTGACCTAAGGTTTTGCGTTTTGTGTTCGCAAATGTTTCGGTTTAGCAAGAGTCGCCACCGACTATTTATTTTATCCTAAGGAAAAGTCAAAAAGCACAGGAAAGACCTTTGAGATGTTTTCTTGGGTTCGGGGAGTAGATTATTAAAAGGGAAGGTGCAAACACCCTTTTCATCCATGGTTATCGATGGGCTCTTAGTTACTTGTTTAGATCACTTGCTTTTGCTTTTCAATTGTTTGAAATGGTGCTTTGTGTGTGGTTTTGAAAGATGTTTTGAAAAGAGGCCATCATTATGGAAACCTTTGTAATGATTCTTGTTTGAATGTATACAAAGGTGTTTTTGTCTTTTGAAATTTTTTCAATGTTTGAGAGTTTGATTTGGATAATGTTTTGAAATTGTGTTGTGAAGTGTGTTTGAAAATAACAAGGATGTTTTTGCAAGCTTTTTGATCAAGTAACTAAGAGCTATCTACCCTAATTTACTCAAAGATCTTTCTTATGTTTTTAACCCTTTTGACAGTGTTGTTTCACCATTGCATTTGGTGAACAACCTTGTGTTAGGATGTTAAACGGGACAGGCGCGGGTCATCGTATAGACCATGATAGCAATTGTGTTAAGTATTTTGGCAAATTTTTGAGGGACTTGATCATTTTTGTTTAGGCAACCAAGATAGCGTCATCGAGGGACTATGATCTTTTGTTTTGTTTTTGTTTTGCCAAAGTACCCAACATGCATAACATGGCCTATTTTTCAAGTCAACAAGTGGATTGTAACCCTAGGGGTGCAAGTGTGCATTGTGTTTGATTTTCATGCATTTTTGTCTTTGATTAGGTCAAACTATTTGTTGATTTTGTATTTTTTGCATACAAACCCTAATTCTCTAATCATGGCATAATTGAAAGCGTAAAGTGCGAGAATTAAAATTCTAAGCTATTACAACATGATTATTGGGATGGGGGTACAAACTTTGAATGAGGGGTATTTGGCAAGAAATATAAACCCTAGTTTACTATTACATCCAAATTGAATTTAATTGCATGAATAATAAATGGATAATATTTAAATAAACAAAATAAATAAATATATCAAAGGAAATGAAATATGCCAAAAAAAGGTTTTTGTTTGTTTATGTATGTAAAAGTATTTAATGTAAGAAATAAAGAAATAAATAAAAGATTTATTTTAATTGTTTAAGGGTAAAACCCTAATTTCTTTAAGAAAATAAAATGTTATATTATTTACATACAATAAAATATATTAATATATACAAAAATGAAATATACTTAGAAAAAGTATTTTTTAGTATAAATAATAATAAAAATTAAAAAATGTAATATTTTATATTTTTTTATTCTAGAGTATTTAATAAAATAAAAAAAGTATATGTTTATATATATGTATTAATCAAATTAAATATGTACAACATAAAATAAAGGCAAAATACCTTTTTTAGTTCTTTAAGTTTACCCCAAGGTCCATTTTGGTCTTTTATCTAAAAAAAGTGTCAAACTGGTCCTATAATTCTTTCAAAAGGATCATAGGAGTCATTTCCGTCCATTTTGGTCCTTTTTGGTTCATTGGAGAAGCTGCAAAATGAGCTTGATGGAGCAAAGATGGAGATACATCATCTAAAGGAAAGGAAGGATGGGCTGAAACATAAGATAATGGAGTTACAAATTGAAATAAAGAAGGATGGGCTGAACCAAAAAGGATCAAAATGGACGGAAAGGACTCCTATGGTCCTTTTGAAAGAATTATAGGACCAGTTTGACACTTTTTTTAGATAAAGGACCAAAATGGACCTTGGGGTAAACTTAAAGGACTAAAAAGGGTATTTTGCCAAAAATAAAATATGTACAAAAATAAAATATATTTAGGAAAATATTTTTAGTATGAATAAAAATAAAGAATAAAAATAAAAAGTATGATTATATATATTTTTCAAGTCTTAATAAATAATATAAAAGTATTTAAATACTTTTTTCAAGTTAGAAAAATTAAAATAAAATGCCAAATAAATGTAAAAAATTTATGAAAATATTTTTAAGCATTTTTTATATTTGGAAATAAATAAACAAAATCAGAAATGAAAACAAAAATGCAAAAATATAAAAATACAATAAATTGGGCTAGGGGGTGCAAAAATGAAAATGGGAGGTATCAAAAGCAAACCAGGCCAAGCCCAGCCCAAAACTTCATCTTCAACCTCTATATTTGAGAAAACGCGCGCGCCTGTACAAACTTGGGACATCCTACATATGAGCTCTATTGCAAAAACTCACAACATCAAACTTGCAGAGAATTTCAAGACTATTCCAACCATATAAAAAACTAATCCCAACTCTCAAAGACCAGAGAGAATTTCTCTGGCCCTAAAATTTGACCTAGTTTTTTCAGCATGTTCATGGATGAAATTCTCCTAGCACACTTAATATAAATGAAAACTGAGCATATGTACAGCTTCATGGCAATGAACACTGCATTTTTTATTCACAAACCTAAGGCTAAATGTTCCTAAATAGAGAGATAGAAAGTGGAGAAAAACCTGTTTCAGTTGGATTCGTGTAGGGCAATGTAGTGCTTTTCAACAAGGCTTGAGATGTCTGGTAGCTTGCCTGAACTTCACTTGACCTTCTCCAATAGCTAGCTTGCCTTGAATATCCTTGAATCAGCCTATAGAACTCAACCTGCACAAACTCAAAATGAAAATGGTGAACACTGTAAATGGAGTTACAGTTGATTTTTAAGGTTTGGGATAGCTTGGGTGAGTTGAATGGAAGGTGTATGAAGCAACTTGGAGCAAAACGCATGAGCCAAATGACCTATGGAACTCAAGTTGCAGAACCTGCCATGTTTTGCCAAAGGAATGTGATTTCTGGCTATGGGGTGTTTTGAGGCTCAAGCAATCGTGTTTCTAGCTCAAAGGGGTGTGATAAAGATATTCAAACTGTTTGCATAAGTTGGTATTGGCTGGTTTCCAAGTTCTCAAGTTTTGGACAATTTTCTTGTTTTTGAAGTGAGAATGTGGAAGTGATATGTAACAGGCTTATACAGGCTATACAACATCCTCTAACCTTTGATCTTGGCCCCCCTAATTAGTGGATTTGTTTAGCTTCCATAGATTTGGATCTATGCTCAAGGATTATGGTTTTGACATAAAGCAAACTTTGGCAAAAATGGAAATGTGCCTTTTACCATTTAGGGATTAATCTTGTGTACAATGCTCTAATGACCAAAACAATGTATTATCCTAATGTATTTGCATTAAATTATTGAGTGTGAAGTGGTTTAGAGGCCTGCAAACTAGTGTAAGGCATGCTGGTTTGAAAATGCAACTTGTATGAACATGAATATGCCATGGATGAAAAGTGAGTTTTTGCCAACTTCAAGCCTTCGATTCTCCCTAACCACAAATGTGTTTGAGGAGTTCTTGGACAATTTGGAAAGCTTGCAACATGCTATATAATCCATATTTGAATTGAAACTTGAGATTCCAAGTGGAACTATGTGAAAATGGCCAAGAAGATAGGTTAAAATCCTACCTAAACTAGGGCAAAATTTCACTAAGTTAAAAGTTTTAGGGACCCTTGTTCCAAAAATCATAACTTGCGATCCAAGCTTCTTTTGAGAAAACTTTGTGAATCAAAGTTTTAGACTTTATGGAGGACTACAACTTTCATGTTGGAGGTTTTATTTGAATCCATTTTCATCATGGTGAAAATGTGGGGCAAAATTAGGAAAAATAAGAAAATTTCATAACTTAGAAAAATTCTAAGTTATGAAAATTTTCAATTTCAAACCCTAATTTGCAATTTTGGGTTTCTTGATGAACAAGTTTCATATTTTGACACATATTGATGAAAAATGACCCTTGGCACTTGATTTTGACCAAAAAGTCAAAGTTTAACTTTTTAGTGTATAGTCAAATTTTGATCAGTTGACTGAAAAATTCATCTGTCAATCCCATGCATTTGAGATCTTTTGAACTTGTTGAATAAGTCAAGATGATATCATTGAGTCCTTGAGTCCATGGTTAAACCTAATTTTCCATTGGTTAGGTCAAAAAGTCAGAAATTGCCTTTGTACAGTCAAAACCCTAAAAATGACCATTTTGCCCTTATGGTGATCTGATCAAATTTCTTATGGAGTTGTGGTCCAAACTTGATCCAATGGTTCACATGAGTTCATAATGTTGATATGGGTCAAAATTCATGAGGTTTGACTGTAAATTAGCCACAATTGACTTTTTCCCCAATACATCTGATTTCTAGGTCAACTGTCCAATTGACTGGGCAAAAATTTGATTCAAGGCTTGAAACTTGGTAGAGACAATCTTGTGAGTCCAACATGAAGTATGAAAGTCACTTTGAGCATTGAAGGTCCAAAAATCCCTGTGCAAACTCAAACCCTAATTTAGGTCATTAGTGCAAGGAGATGTCTTGAGCAGAGTAAACCCTAGCTTGATCTTGAGTTCCAAGAGCCTTGTGATGAGAAATGTTGATAAAATGAGAGGGAAAATTTTGGGGTACAATAGTTGTCCCTGTTTAATCTTCTTGAACCTAAAGAGTTATATTGGCAAGTTTGCCTTTCGTGACTCGAAGGTAAAAGAGGATTGGACACTAGAGTGCCCGTAAATTTGCACTCGTCAAAATGTAGCTGAGGGAATGGGCTTAAAGATGCCATTTGGGAAATGGTAGAATCTTGCTGGAGATGGGCTTAGAGATGCCATCCAAAACTTGTTTGTTGAAAATCAGTAGAATGAACATCATAATGGTATCCGTATTTGGAACGCATCTGAGTTATATTTGGAGATTAGATTCGTATGAGCAAAGGAATAGCGTCCGTGTATGGAGCGTATCCAAGCTGTAACTGTAATTGTTTTTTGAACGAATATCAGAATGACTGCCATGTCTGAAGTGTATCTGTATTCTGAATGGGTGACATAGAAACATCTGTGTATGGAGCATCTTCGGGATGGGGAATAAATTCTGAATGAGTGACAGAATGGAAACCGTGTCTGGCGCGTATCTGGACTGTATCCGAAGTTGAGATCTGAATGAGTAATAGAATGACTTCCATGTCTTGGAGTGTATCCATACTGTAACTTAGATCTGAATAGGTGACAGAATGACTTCCGTGTCTGGAGTGTATCTGAACTTGAAGTTGATAGTTGAATCTGGATGAGAAATAGAATGGCTCCCGTTTCTGGAGCGTATCTAGTCTGTATCTGATTGCTGAGATCTGAATGAGTAATAGAATGACCGTCGTGTATGGGGTGTATCCATACTGTATCTTGACTTGAAATTCTGAATGAGTAATAGAATGACCGCCGTGTCTGGGAGTGTATCTATACTGTATCTGAAATCTTTGAATAGTTGTTAACGATAGCTTTTTAATCTTATCCTGAAAAGGGTAGAATGTTAGCTAAAGCACAAAGTTATGTTGCATGATATGTATGATGCAATAAAATGTGTTCCATCAATATTTATGATATATGAATGTAATGGATGTGCATGTAAGCTGATTAGCCGTCTTGCTGAGGAAAATAAATCCTTGATAGCTGGAGATAATGAAATCTTTGACTACTGCCGAGGAAAGTAAATCCTTGATCGATGCTGGGGATTCCAAAAATCTTTGATTGTTGAAGTTGAGAGAACCTTGCTGATTACCGTTGGGGATAGAAAATCCTTGGCAACCTGCGGGGATTATCAAAACTTTGACAACTTCTGTGGGGATGTGAGAATCCTTCATGACTTTCCTGGGGAAATAAGGAACAATCCGACGACCTCTACTGGGGAATTAATACCTGGGAGGCTTCAAATGGAGAAACGGGAGCTAGAATCTTCGTTCTGTTGGGAAATAACTCTGCGGGGAGAGTGTTTATTCTGCCGGGGAAATCAGGAGCTTGAGTTGTATTCCAATCTACTGGGGATTCCTTGTTTTGTGGAGAACTCTGTTGGTGATGAAAGTTTAGAGTATTCTGGCTCTGCTGGGGATCGGGAGTTTTTTAGAAACTTAACTCCGCTGGGGATATATACTCCAAGGTTTTAGCTTTGTTGAGGATCTGAATGACATATTGTAGGGGATTTCTTCTGGAATAGCCTAAAGACGTTTTCCTATACTTTCGACCTATCAGTAATTATCCTTTCTTATTTCGTTTTATTTGTAAGCAGTGATTATATTCAAATGCATATGCTCATTTAACAAATCATTGGACGTTTTCAAGTAAAACATAATTGTAAAAAGAAAGAAAAGGCAAGCAAATTTCTGCACTTTGAAGTATCTTTGTATTAACTTTGTAAGTATTTTTGTACAAAGGAGACATACATCCTAGTAAGAGAATGTTGTCGAAAAATTGAGAAAAATTTTATACAAATAAAGATGGCTATATGTGACAATTCCATGGGATTCCCATTCTGCTATAGCCTTCACAACTCTGAGTATCTTGTCCATTTGTTGCTTTGTTCGCAGATGATTGGATAGATCAGAAGCTTGGAGCTTGTCCGTGATGAGATTGTTCTTAAAGTGATTCAACGAGACATAGTCATACGCTTTAATTCCCTAACTTTTTCATGGATCGCCCTTTCGGGTTTTCAGTCCACCAGGAAACCCCTTTTTTTGCCGAAGTCTCCCTTTCGGGTTTTCAACTTGCCGGGTGTATAGATTTTTTTTTTATCCCTAATTTTTGCCTGAACTGCCCTTTCAGGTTTTCGATTCACCGGGATGCCCATTTTTGCCCAAGTCGCCCTTTCGGGTTTTCAACTTGTCAGGTCATTTTATGCGTAGTATCTTTTGACTATGTCTGCATTCGCAGGGTGCGGCAAGTCGTCGCCGTCCATGGTGGTTAGAATCATTGCCCCACCAGAAAAGATGTTCTTGATCATAAATGGTCCTTCGTAAGTAGGAGTTCACTTTCCCCTGGGATCACTTTGCGGCAAGATGATCCGCTTGATTACAAGATCTCCGACTTGATATACCTGACGCCAGACTTTCTTGTTGAAAGCCTTGATCATCCGTTTTTGATATGTCTGACCATGACAAACAACAGTAAGTCACTTCTCGTCAATCAAGTTAAGTTGATCAAGCCGGGTCTGAATCCAATCGTCTTCACTTAAACCAACATCCTTCATAATCCTTAAGGAAGGGATTTGAACTTCCATAGGTAAAAAAACCTCCATGCCATATACCAAAGAAAAGGGGGTTGCCCCAGTTGAAGTACGCACCGTGGTACGATATCCGTGCAGAGCAAACGGTAACATCTCATGCCATTCCTTGTAGGTGACTGTCATCTTTTGAATGATCTTCTTGATATTTTTGTTTGCGGCTTCAACAACACCGTTCATCTTTGGTCGATAGGGAGATGAATTGTGATGTTGAATCTTGAACTGCTCGCACATAGCGGTGATCACAGTGTTGTTCAAATTTGTACCGTTGTTTGTGATGATCCTGTCGGGGATACCATACCGGCATATGAGATTCTGCTTGATGAAGCGGGCAACCACATTCTTTGTAACAGAGGTGAAGGAAGCTGCTTCGACCCACTTGGTAAAGTAATCAATAGCCACCAGGATAAAGTGATGTCCATTGGATGCCGTAGGCTTGATCTCTCCAATCATGTCGATACCCCATATCGCGAATGGCCAAGGAGCTGTTAAGACATTGAGAGGAACTGGAGGAATATGTACCTTGTCAGCATAAACTTGACATTTGTGACAAGTACGAGAATATTGATGACAATCAGCTTCCATGGTAGACCAGTAGTAGCCTGCCCTTAGAATCTTCTTAGCCATCGTATGTCCGCTTAAGTGGGTGCCAAATATGCCGCTATGTATTTCAGTCATGATCAACTCGGCTTCAACCTTATCCATGCAACGAAGTAGAACACAATCATGGCTGCGCTTGTATAAGATACCATTGCTCAGGAAGAACTTGGCAGCAAATCTCCTTAATAAATTTTTGTCATTGACTGAAGCTCCTTCAGGGTATTCTCGAGTCTGGAGATACCTTTTGATTTCATAAAACCAGGGTTGTTCCACTACTTCTTCGGTATTAATCTCATGACAGTGCGCAGGTTCGTCCATTCGTTCAATGGTGAATTGGGGAGCCTCATTATCCCAGTTGAGTTTAAACATGGAAGACATTGTAGCCAGAGCATCTGCTATCTGATTTTCTTCTCGCGGGAAGTGCTCAAAGGTAATCTGATCGAAATAAGGCAACAATGTCAAGACATGTTCTTTGTATGGGATAAGATTAGGATGTTTAGTGTCCCACTCTCCTTTGATTTGACTGATAACTAAAGCTGAGTCCCCAAATACAATCAGAGATTTGATTCCCAAGTCAATAGCAGCCCTGAGACCAAAGATACAAGCTTCATATTCGGCCATGTTGTTGGTACAGCTGAAGCAGAGTCTAGCAGTGAAAGGTGTATGGAAACCTTCTGGAGAAATAAGTACCGTGCCGATACCGTTGCCAAGTGCATTTGAAGCACCATCAAAGTATAGGGTCCATCGGGATCCTTGTTCAGGTCCGTCATACGTTATGTTGCCTTCAATGTTGTCCAAAGTCATAATGTCCTCGTCAGGGAAATAAAATCTCATAGATTGGTAATCTTCGAAGGCTTGATGAGCTAGATGGTCAGCTATTACACTCCCCTTTATAGATTTTTGGGTTGTGTACTGGATATCATACTCTGTCAGGATCATCTTCCATCTAGCGATTCTTCCAGATAAAGCAGGCTTCTCGAAGATGTGCTTAATCAGATCCATTTTAGAAATCAGCAAAGTGGTATGTGTCAACATATACTTCCTTAGCCGGAGAGCAGCCCATACCAAAGTACAACAAGTTTTCTCGAGCAGTGAGTAGCGATTCTCACAGTCGGTAAACTTTTTGCTAAAGTAATAAATGGCATGCTCTTTTCTGCCAGACTCGTCATGTTGGCCCAGTACGCACCCCATTTAGTTATCCAAAACAGTCAGATACATGATTAAAGGCCTTCCTTCGACGGGTGGCATCAAGATAGGAGGTTCCAGCAAATACTCCTTGATCTTATCAAAAGCAACTTGACAGTCATTATTCCATTCAACCACCTGATCTTTCTTCAACAGCTTAAAGATTGGTTCACAGGTAGATGTTAGGTGAGAGATGAACCTTGCGATATAGTTTAAGCGTCCTAAGAAACCTCTAACCTCCTTTTCAGTGTGGGGGGCAGGCATTTCTTGTATAGCTTTGACTTTAGCAGGATCAACCTCAATGCCTTTGTTACTGACGATGAATCCCAAAAGTTTACCAGACCTGACTCTGGAAGTGCACTTGCTAGGGTTCAATCTGAGCTTATATTCCTTCAATCTGACAAACAGCTTTTGCAGATGGTCGAGGTGTTCTTCTTCTGTTTGTGAACGGGCTATCATGTTGTGTACGTAGACTTCAATCTCATGATGTATCATGTCATGAAACAAAGCTACCATGGCTCGCTGATAGGTTTCCGCGACATTCTTCAGTCCGAATGGCATCACTTTATAGTATAAGGTACCCCACTACGTAACAAAAGTAGTCTTCTCCATGTCTTCGGGGGCCATTTTGATCTGGTTGTATCCCGAGAATCCATCCATGAAGGAAAATACCTTGTGTTGAGCTGTGTTGTCAACCAAGATGTCAATGTGTGGTAGTTGAAAATCATCTTTAGGGCTAGCCCTGTTTAGGTCTCTCTAGTCCACACACATTATGACTTTGCCGTCCTTCTTAGGCACGAGCACAATGTTAGCAACCCGTTGTGGATAGGAAGTGTTGTACCCCAAAATTTTCCCTCTCATGTTTTCAAAGGTCTTCCCTTACATGGTTGGTCACAAACCCTTGCCTAAGGAAAAAGAAAATTTTTGAGTGGTGCTTTAAGTACCTTTCGATTGGCATTCTGAAAGACACTTCGATTGGTATTCTGAAGGAGCGTTTCGATTGGCATGGATAATTCCCTTCGAGTTGCATTATGGCCAATCCTTTCGATTGACATTCCAAAAATGCTTCAATTGGCATTATGGACAAGCATTTCGATTGGCATTATGTCAAGGCCTTCGATTGGAATTCTGAAAGACCTTTTTGTTTGGCACCCTGGGCCAAGCCTTTCAATTGGCATGCCAAAGGATCCTTCAATTTAGCATTGTGTCAAGGCAGCTTCGACAGGCATGTTAACCATGTCCTTCGATTAGCATGAACAAGATCTTTCGATTGGCGTAGCAAAGGACTCTTCGATTGATAAATACCCTTCGATTGATATTTAGACAAGGGCCATTTGAAGAACTCCTTCCAGGCCATTTGAAAGAGGCCATCAAGAGGGCACTAAAAAAAACATGTCCAGGTACACTGAACATGAGAAAATGGCATGTTTTCCTTGCAAATATGGCAAGAATTCAATTGATTGTGGATTCAATTCCTGAGTTAAAGGCCAGATTCTTGCTTTTTCTGTTCCTAACTCCACAAGAGCTGATTCACCAGAGTGATTCTTTTCAAATCAAGCAGTCGAAGCAGAAGGAGTCTCAATCGAAGGGGCTGTGACATCGAAGATGAATTAATTCGAAGTGGAGCTTAGAGCTATCAAAGAGAGTCGATTAGAAGGGAAGTGGATCTACAAAGGGCAAGTCAGCTTTCGATTTTCATCATGTTTGAGCCCCAAACAGCTCATAACAGGCTGGCAGTAACGCATGAAAGCAGATTGGCACGTGATTGAATCAAAAATAGAAAGTCTTTGTGAAGAAATCAAATCAAATTCGTGTAAAGGCATGGTGTGGACAAAAAGATTGAATTAGGCTATTTTTGGAATGATATTCAAAGTGAATCAAATCAAATGTCTTCATCATAATGGGCCAAGATTTGATACACAAATATTGACCTAAATTCCTTTGTCTATATAAACCTCATGCTCACAAAGAAAAAAGGACGGGGGGAAAGACACACAAAACTCTGCAGAAACGGGAAAAACCCACGAAGACGGCCACACATACCTTGCCTCACAAAAGCACCAGCCTGCCCCATGAAAGTCTAGACTCCATTGCAGGCACCTTCCGTCCAAATCCAGGCGCCTCCAGTGGTATAATGTTCAATCTCACTTAATCTTAAAATTACTCATAATTGCATATTCATAGTTTTTTTTGTTACTTGTGTGCGATTTAACAAAACGTGTATAAGCTGCAGTGTTCATACGTTTGAACCCCCTATGGATAAAGTTTCTTTCAAAGCAGGTTACATTTGAAATCCATGATCTTGGCTGTGACAAATCGAAACCAACCCAGATCTGGGTTCAGGAATTGATTTCGAATTAGACGTTTCTCTATGTTGTTTAGTTCTGAATTGACTAATTTGCAGGGCCAAAACCAGGAGTCATGCCTTTTGAATGAGCAAGCAGCTCAGGGGTGAAAGGGAATTCGCTCAATCGAAGGGACTAGGATCCAATATCACAGGCCTTGTATTTTCAATTTCTAATAAACTTCCTTGCAGAATTCTAGATCGGAGGATGTCATACCTAGATCGAATGCCCCGTACGTGCAGTCTCGTAGGCACCTTCAATCAGCCCCTTGGATCGAAGGGCAACCCAAGCTCCTTTGAATCCCAGGTCCCCCAAACAATTATTTGGTTTTGCTTTTCAGGTATTCAGGTGCAACGTTCCAAGCATGGTTCACCATATACCTCCAGATCCCAATTGCCAAGTGGCTGCAAACCAAGATCCAATGAACCAGGCTGATGGCCTACCATACACTCTGGTCAACAAGCGCATAGGCAATCTGAAAGGTCAAACAAGGCTGAAACGTTGCTCAAAATTGTTGATCTTACCACCAATTCAGGCCCACACCTCCCCCTTTGGTTTATTCTTTTCCATATTTCTTTTATTTAATTTGTTTTATTATTTTTAATTAACCAACCATTAATTTTTCTCATAAAAATCAGAAAACACAAAAAATAATATTTATTAATTTCATTTATTTATTTTTGTAAATAAACAATCAATTAATTTATTTAGTTTAAATAGTTTAATAATAACATTTTTTGCAATAAATAAAAATTGATTTAGAAATAGGGTTTTGATATATTTTTACCTTTCTAATTTTATTTCCTTAATTAAAATAAAACTCAAAAAATATTTTCTTTTCTAATTAATTAATCATTAGTTAGACTTAATTCTTAAATCAAAAATGACAAACAAATATACTTTATTTAATGAAAAAAGGGTCAAAACCCTAGGATGTTCCGATTCAATTTTCTCGTGCGCATATTATTTTTGATCCATATAATTGTAATTGCTCCGAAAATGTAACAGATTTAACTTAGGATTTTATTTACCGTTTTTATTTACTTTTTCGCATTTAATTTTAATGGTTTGTTTTTGGCGATGTAAATACTCGATGCCTTGTAATAGCTTAGTTTTACTTTCCGCAATTTATTTTCCGCAACCATTAACTGCTAGATGTTTGAATAATAGGCTATGCATGACAAGATTAACCTTTAATTTAAGATCAACCGTAGCTCACCATAACATGTACAAAGATAATATAAACTAAAAAACAATACACTCGCACATGCCACTCTTAGGGTATACCTCACTTGGTTGCCTCGAACGTGGTCATTAAGTATAGGATGTTTTAGTGGTCGTCCTCTTGTCCAAAGATCATAAGTTGCCTCGAAACGGTTGCCGCGGAAAAATGATCTAAGACATTAGGGTTACCGCTAAGGCATCCTAACATTGCTTTAGTGGCCACACGTCCCTTAAATCGAATTGACCCGAAAACTCCAACAACGATGCTACCTACTCCTCAATAGTGGGATAGCATTGTCTAAAGGACATTAGCACAGTTTAATTCCTTTTTGAGTAAGTAGATGTTCTTAACTACTTGCTCCTTTTAAAACAAAACAAAACTTTTCGCACTTACACTCTCTTCAAAAACAAAACTCTTTTCAAAACCCACAAACACAAAGAAAAGCAAACTTTTGAAAACATAGTGAGCAAGTACCTAAGAGCCCGTGGATAACCACAGATAGAAAGGGTGCTAACACCTTCCCTTTCTATAAGCTACCTCCCGAACCCGAGAAATATCTCGAAAAGGAATTTTTCTATGCTTTTGTCCTTTCCTTGTTGGATAAAATAAAAGACGGTGGCGACTCTTGCTTACCACAACATTTTGCAAAAACAAATGCAAAACGCGAACCAGCATTCCAAAATAGTCAGTTCTCATTCCCACCGATCACAGAACTGGCGACTCTGCTGGGGACACTTATAAGTGAGGTGTACCTTAGGATTAGATCACTCTTGTTTTCAATTGTGTGATTTATATTTGTGGGCTTGTATTAGAGTTCTATAGATCCTAACCCGTATCTGGGGATACCCTTTAGGTAAGTAGCAATAAACTGTGAGGGATCTATCTGGCGTAGACCGACACGGATGAAGCAGTAGCTACGTTGGTGTGGCACCTTAGTCTGTACCAATATCCCTTGTGTTGGAACAAGGAGAATATGGGTCTTCTAAGGAGTCATTAAGCACCAACTGACCTTAGAACCTTAAATTGACCAACTTGGCCATAGAACAGTAGCAGTATGCTACACTCATTGAGACTAAACTCTCGCGATGATTCCGACCGCAAGAAAAGGTTGCTAAACTGGAATTATGACCGATTGAGGGTAGTCAGTGATATTGAGATCCTCTAGAACCCGGTTACTATTTTTAGGACAAGTTTAAACCAACTAAACTGAAAGAGGGTAATGCCTAAACTCCATGCCAGCCTAAACTTAAGGCTATATGTGTGACTTGTGTGCCTTCAAACTTGAACTACTTGCACATTCTTGTTATCTGACAACATGATTTCCTTGCAGGTTTTGTTTACAGTCCTTATCCAATAATTTGGATTCATCGCAGGGTTTACTTACAGCATCTCACACTTTTGCTTAAACGCATATCATACACATCATAACATCATGCCTTAACATTTCTTTAACCATTTCAAGGATCTCAAGGGTCTGTGATGCAGGTTATGGTAAATCAAAAGTCTAGCAAGGGGCAAAGGGGATTTATTTTCCCCTAGACAATGTCATCTAGAGATCAAAACGCGATAATTTGAGTCGGTGGCTATGACCCACTCGATATGGTGAGCTTGACTCTTGAAGAAGGACTCTTAATGACACGAAGTCTCTTCTATCAAATTCTAACAAGTTTCTTGTTTACCCCGCGAGATCCTTGAAAACATTGCATACATATATCATACATATCATTACATTACAGGTACCATTACAAGTTTCTCATCTTCTTCGCTGTTTATTTCAGCAATCATCATGTCTACTGAACCTTCCACTGAGCAAGCTATCAAGGCCCAAAATGCCCAGTTTCAAGAGTTGTTCATGAATATGGCTAAGGGTCAGCAGGACCTGAAGACCTTGATTCTAAAAGAGAAAAAGAAGAAGAAAAAGAGGACCATCCTGTTCAACACCGGACGCAGGTTTGGAAACGGGTTGCAGAATGAAGTTGATCTGACCACCTCATCTAGAGGGAAAGGCAGTCCACAAGAGAGGAGGGCTCCTAGCCCTATGGTCTCCGACAACGAGACGGACTATGATGAAGAATAGTATCCTCCTGCTGAGGATAAGTACAAATAACTGGAAGACCGCTTGAGCGCTATGGAGATACAGAAGGTGCCCGGTCTGGACTTCGGAGATCTGGGTCTATCATCTGGGGTGGTGATTCCCCATAAGTTCAAGGCACCTGCCTTTTCCAAGTATGACGGAGCTTCCTGTCCAAAGCTGCACCTTCGGTCATATGTGAGGAAGATCCAACCCTACATTGCTGATAAGAACTTGTGGATCCATTTCTTTCAAGATAATCTTTCAAGGACTCAGCTTGAGTGGTTCTATCAGTTGGATGGAGCCAGTATCCGCAGCTGGGAGGATTTGGCTACTTCGTTCTATAGGAAGTATCAATATAACTCCGACCTTGATCCTACGCGTACCCAACTCCAGGGTATGTCAATAGGGACGGGTGAAGGATTTAAAGAGTATGCTCAAAAATGGAGGGACCTTTCCGGAAGGGTGCAACCACCTTTAGCTGATCGTGAACTTGTTGATATGTTTTTGGGGACCCTGTCTGGTCCATTATTTAACCACTTGATCGGAAGCTCTTCAGCCGGGTTCACCGAGCTAATACTGACCGGCGAAAGGGTCGAAGTTGGCATCAAAAGTGGGAAGATTCAAGAAGCTACATCTTCTGATGCTCAGAAAAAGCCCTACAATGGGAAGAAAGAGTCAAATGCTGTGTATGGTCAAAAGAGTCATCATGACCAACACGTAGGAGAAATCTTGATCTCTAATCCTACGCCTGCTCAACAAAGACAAGGGAATCAGCGTAAGGAGGTCATGCCTAAAAGACAATTCACTAAGATCAACATGTCACTGGGTCAAGCGCTACAACACATGTTGAATGCATAGCTGATTATGTTAAAGGCTCCTCTCCGGAACCCAAATACTTCCGCTCCTACCTATCATCCCAATGAAAGGTGTGCATACCACTCTGACAGTCCGGGACATGACACAAACAACTGTTGGGCTCTGAAGAACAAGGTCCAAGACATGATTGATGCCAAGGAGATCAAGTTTGACCCTCCGGAGACTCCAAACATAATCACTGCTCCTATGACGAATCATTGAAAGCTTTTGTTCATTTGAATTTTCAAGTTGTAATCTCTTTGTTATTCAAACAATTATCTATTAATGCCAAACTTTGTTTCATTAATGCATTGCATATGTTTGTCTTGATTTGATCCAATCATTTTCATTACATTTAAACTATGCTTTTTACTCACTTTATGACATTTAACTCTTGCTAAAAGTTACAAGCCTTTAGAGGGAGGATGACGAAACAATGCCATAATCTCATACAGTATGCTTTTGGACAGACCTTGCTGACGATGTACAGGTGTTTCTTTCAAATACTAAACACCGGAGTTATAAGGAAGATAATCCCTAGTCAACCCCTTTGAGCCAAAGAAGTAGGAGTTTTCTGTTTTAAACACAAATTGAAACCTTTAATTTAAACTTGGGGCAGGGTAGTCTCTCAGTTAATTCAAAAGATGCGCATTGAAGTCACAAAACTCTCAGTTCATAATACAACGAACGACATCAAAAGCATTCCTCTGGAATCAAAAGACAATGGTGGTTCCTTATTTCATAGGCAGTCAATCTCTCAAAAGAGAAAAGCCCACTGAACCAAAACCTATAAAGAAGGCTTAAGAAAGCTAGGGCATCCCGCTGACTGTAATCTCGAAAACAGGAACAGTCAGGCAAAAGTTAGGGATAACAAATCAAAAGAACGAGGTCGCTACAAATCCTCAACAACATGAAAAATGTTGCAAAAATGACTGCCTTCCAACAAATTCAACTTGTGTGAACCATCACCAAAAACGTTGTTCCAGACTCATTAGGAGTTCAAATGCACAATTAACTGAGTTTAGGATTGAAGAACATCACGAAGAGCGGGTGGGTACAAATATACTTTGAGCCTTTATCCTTTTCTTCTTAAACCGTGAACCAAGCCACGTTACAACCCTTCAAAAGTCCTAATTGAAGCATGGGTTAGTTCGAAAGCATACTGTTACAAAAGGTATCCTGACTCCTGTAAGGCTTTGCTCTAAATCCTGAGTTTGAATTTTCTTAGCAAAATTTCTTTACTCGCTAAAACGCATTTTCAAAAAAAACTTCAAGACAAACATAAACTTGGAATTACTTGAATATCATTGTTTGCATATGGCTATTTGTTTAACAGCGGAGAAATTCACACAATGAATATCCAGTGAACAAAAGCTCTCTCAGTGAACAAAATCAATTCAAGAAGGATGACACTTCCATTGACGAATCTCCTATCAACAGGGGGACTCGACATGTCACTATCCAGCACACCTGGGGAAGTCCAGTCAAGATTTCAAGAAATCTCTGAAGAAGTGCAGAGTAAATAGGGGCAAGTCTCCATCTCCGTCGCTTGGGGCATTGAACATCAATCTCAATGAAGGGTTACGTACAATTAAACATTTTTTGGCAATGTCACAAACACTTGCTACTAAGGGCAATGACAAATCTCCCCAAAATCCTTCTCATAGGATGAGTCCCAGTAAGGGTTTAATCTCTGAAAACCTTTCCCAAATTGAATCAACCTCAAGAATCCTCGAGGACTTCCCCCAACGAAGATGTCACCTCTCTAGCAGACTGACGACAACGTTTATTTCCCCAACAACACCAGGATTCCCCAGCTTGAGTTTGCCTCTCCGACTACTACAAATCAAAGGACCACAACTCCTCTTCCCCAGTAGACTACTCTACAGTCCCCAGCAAGTTACTGCGAAACCTGGACACGACCAAATATCAGTTTAACTTCGACTCCCCAGTAGATCAACGGACGACTAAGACTCCTAAACTCTTTTCCCAAGCAGAAATAAACATACTCCCCACAGAGTTTTCAATATCCCCCAGCGGAGTTCTCCTCAAACAACAAAGCAGGGATCCCCGGTGGAAACATTTTGAGCAAAGTCCAAGACAAAATTACACTTCAACAACCTTCATAACATATGCATACAAAATACATATGACACAAATCTCATTTTATTTTGAGAACATCATTACACAATGCATACATCATGACATTGCATATAACTAACTCTTTACCTTTTCAGGAAAGATCAATCAACAGGCAAAGATCATCATCTTCTGAGATTCCTTCTAGAGACAGTTCAGATGCGATCCAGATATGGCTGACATGCTGATACTTATTCCAGATTCCTTCTAGAGACAGTTCATATGCGATCTAGATATGGCTGACATTCTGATACTTATTCCAGATTCCTTCTCGAGATAGTTCAGATGTGATCCAGATATGGCTGACATTCTGATACTTATTCCAGACTCCTTCTAGAGACAGTTCAGATGCGATCCAGATATGGATGACATTCTCATACTTGTTCCAGATTCCTTCTAGAGACAATTTAGATGCGATCCAGATATGGCTGACATTCTGATACTTATTCCAGATTCCTTCTAGAGACAGTTCAGATGCGATCCAGATATGGCTGACATTCTGATACTTATTCCAGATCCCTTCTAGAGACAGTTCAGATGCGATCCAGATATGGCTGACATTCTGATACTTATTCCATATTCCTTCTAGAGACAGTTCAGATGCGATCTAGATATGGATGACATTCTGATACTTATTCCAGACTCCTTCTAGAGACAGTTCAGATGCGATCCAGATATGGCTGACATTCTGATACTTGTTCCAGATTCCTTCTAGAGACAGTTCAGATGCGATCCAAATATGGCTGACATTCTGATACTTATTCCAGATTCCTTCTAGAGACAGTTCAGATGCGATCCAGATAAGGATGACATTCTAATACTTATTCCAGATCCCTTATAGAGACAGTTCAGATGCGATCCAGATATGGATGACATTCTGATACTTATTCCAGATTCCTTCTAGAGACAGTTCAGATGCGATCCAGATATGGCTGACATTCTGATACTTATTCCAGATCCCTTCTAGAGACAGTTCAGATGCGATCCAGATATAGCTGACATTCTGATACTTATTCCATATTCCTTCTAGAGACAGTTCAGATGCGATCTAGATATGAATGACATTCTGATACTTATTCCAGACTCCTTCTAGAGACAGTTCAGATGCGATCCAGATATGGCTGACATTCTGATACTTGTTCCAGATTCCTTCTAGAGACAGTTCAGATGCGATCCAGATATGGCTGACATTCTGATACTTATTCCAGATTCCTTCTAGAGACAGTTCAGATGCGATCCAGATAAGGATGACATTCTAATACTTATTCCAGATCCCTTATAGAGACAGTTCAGATGCGATCCAGATATGGATGACATTCTGATACTTATTCCAGATTCCTTCTAGAGACAGTTCAAATGCGATCCAGATATGGCTGACATTCTGATACTTATTCCAGATTCCTTCTAGGGACAGTTCAGATGCGATCCAGATATGGCTGAAATTCTGATACTTATTCCAGACTCCTTCTAGAGACAGTTTAGATGCGATCCAGATATGGCTGACATTCTGATACTTATTCCAGATTCCTTTTAGAGACAATTCATATGCGATCTAGATATGGCTGACATTCTGATACTTATTCCAAATTCCTTCTAGAGACAGTTCAAATGCGATCCAAATATGGCTGACATTCTGATACTTATTCCAGATCCCTTCTAGAGACAGTTCAGATGCGATCCAGATATGGCTGACATTCTGATACTTATTCCAGATTCATTCAAAATACAATCCAGATACGATCCAGATTTAGATGTCATTCTATCACTCATTCAAATTACAGTCCAGATATGATCCAGATTTAGATGTCATTCTGTCACTCATTCAAATTACAATCCAGATACGATCCAGATTCGGATGTCATTCTGTCACTCATTCAAATACATTTCAGATACGCTCCAGATGCAGACGCAATTCTGACAATCATCCAGATTCAACTCTCAGATCCGGTTTAGATACGCTCCAAACACGGACGCCTTTCATTTGCTCATACAAACTCAGTCCCCCGATACAGTTCAATGGCATTTCAGACACGAATACCATTTCGATACTCATTCTTTTGGCCTACAGAATTGCGGGTCAACAAACATTCTTGGATGGCATCTTTAAGCCCATCTCCAGCAAGACTCTACCGTCTTCAAATGGCATCTTTAAGCCCATTCTCGACATCACAATGCTGATACTACACCATGCGAGTGAAAATTTCTGGGCACTCTAGTATTCAATTATCTTCCACCTTCGGATCGCGAAAGGCTCGAAAGCCAATCTATATCCCCAGGTTTAAGAAAATTGAACAGGGGCAACTGTTGTACCCCAAAATTTGCCCTCTCATGTTTTCAAAGGTCTTCCCTTACATGGTTGGTCACAAACCCTTGCCTAAGGAAAAAGAAAATTTTTGAGTGGTGCTTTAAGTACCTTTCGATTGGCATTCTGAAAGACACTTCGATTGGTATTCTGAAGGAGCCTTTCGATTGGCATGGATAATTCCCTTCGAGTGGCATTATGGCCAATCCTTTCGATTGACATTCCAAAAATGCTTCAATTGGCATTATGGACAAGCATTTCGATTGGCATTATGTCAAGGCCTTCGACTGGAATTCTGAAAGACCTTTTCGTTTGGCACCCTGAGCCAAGCCTTTCAATTGGCATGCCAAGGGATCCTTCGATTTAGCATTGTGTCAAGGCAGCTTCGACAGGCATGTTAACCATGTCCTTCGATTAGCATGAACAAGATCTTTCGATTGGCGTAGCAAAGGACTCTTCGATTGATAAATACCCTTCGATTGATATTTGGACAAGGGCCATTTGAAGAACTCCTTCCAGGCCATTTGAAAGAGGCCATCAAGAGGGCACTAAAAAAAAAACATGTCCAGGTACACTGAACATGAGAAAATGGCATGTTTTCCTTGCAAATATGGCAAGAATTCAATTGATTGTGGATTCAATTCCTGAGTTAAAGGCCAGATTCTTGCCTTTTCTGTTCCTAACTCCACAAGAGCTGATTCGACCAGAGTGATTCTTTTCAAATCAAGCAGTCGAAGCAGAAGGAGTCTCAATCGAAGGGGCTATGACATCAAATATGGATTAATTCGAAGTGTAGCTTAGAGCTATCGAAGAGAGTAGATTAAAAGGGAAGTGTATCTACAAAGGGCAAGTCAGCTTTAGATTTTCATCATGTTGGAGGCCCAGACAGCTCATAACAGGCTGGCAGTAATGCATGAAAGCAGATTGGCACGTGATTGAATCAAAAATAGAAAGTCTTTATGAAGAAATCAAATCAAATTCGTGTAAAGGCATGGTGTGGATAAAAAGATTGAATTAGGCTATTTTGGAATGATATTCAAAGTGAATCAAATCAAATCTCTTCATCATAATGGGCCAAGATTTGATACACAAATATTGACCTAAATTCCTTTGTCTATATAAACCTCATGCTCACAAAGAAAAAAGGACGGGGGGAAAGACACACAAAACTCTGCAGAAATGGGAAAAACCCACGAAGACGGCCACACATACCTTGCCTCGCAAAAGCACCAGCCTGCCCCACAAAAGTCTAGACTCCATTGCAGGCACCTTCCGTCCAAATCCAGGCGCCTCCAGTGGTATAATGTTCAATCTCACTTAATCTTAAAATTACTCATAATTGCATATGTTAGATATTTGGGTATGATAATCCTGGATAACTTCAAAGAATCGTGTTCGTACACTTTCCGAACAAAGTATTTCGACCCTATTCTTGCCTGGGTTCACGAAATCTTTGTGGGGATAATTCTCGAAGAACAATTTGTTTCGGGCAAAAGAAACTGATTACAAATGTAGAGAGAAAGTGTGGTTCTTATTCTTGTTCGAAACTGAGGCCAAAGGTCTCCTTATATAGGAGATCAATAACTGAAACCCAAAAGACACACCTGTTCGAAAACGGTTATGTCGGTTGGGGAAAAGGATTCAAAACTTTTCGAACGGGGCGCTGCCCCGTACCTCTCTAGGGGCTTCGCCCCTTGGAACCCTGTTTCAATTATTCATTTTCAATTATACATTGGCTCGACGAGCATGCACTTCGCACTTCCCTAACTCATTTCCAAGCTTAACGCATAATTGCATCGGCCTTTAGTAAATTACATTACTACTAAAATACATTGGTGATACTAAAATCACCAATCCCCCCCATTTTAGTGTAATCCTTAATTTACTCAGTACATACAAATATATACAAGGGTATAACCTACAGGTATAATGATCAAACAAATGCATAAACGAAAATATCTTGCGATTGAATTTTCATCTTAGTACAAATACACATTCCAAATACTCGAAAATTGGGGTGTCATAGCGATTGAACCCGTCAATCCATTTGAATATCTGAAGATACAGTACACATATGTTTCTTACAATACTCTACTATTCATTCTTGACACTTTTACAAGCCATATGTACTTATCCATTAATAAGCATATAGGAATCCAAGTCCAAGCTTCCTGAAGCGGCAAAACTTCATGCTCACATAGGTGATCCTTTTAATCTTGCACCTGCATTTGCAATTTTTCAAAGAGAACCATTAAGAAGATATACTTCAACCTAGCCATTACTTGCAAGTCTGAGCACATACCTTGGGAAGATAAACACGATTGCTCCAATCTCTAACTATGATCTTTCCACATTGAATTTTGCTTCTAACGTTGTTTTAGAAGGGAATTAGGTATACCATAGCTAATAGATTTAAATGGACTTTAATCCCATCCCAATTACCGACTTCTTCACTAAGTCTCTAGCTAACCCCTTCGTCAAGTGGTCAGCTAAGTTTTGTTGCGATCGAACAAAATCAATAGATATCACCCCATTCATGATTAATTCCCTAATCATACTATATCTAACACCCAAATGTCTAGACTTCCCATTATATATTTGACTATAAGCTTTAGCCAGTGTGGCAGTACTATCACAACGGATAGAAATTAATGATATTGGTTTAGGCCACATCAGAATCTCATATACCAAGTTCCTGAGCCATTCCGCTTCTTTACCAGCAGCAACTAATGCCACAAACTCAAATTCCATTGTGGAACTAGTTATACATGTTTGCTTCTTGGAAGACCATGAAATGGCACCTCCCCCAAGCAAGAACGCCCATCCACTTGTAGAGGGTGAATCTTCAGCATTATTTATCCAACTAGCATCTGAATAACCTTCTAACACCAAAGGAAATCCCATATATGACAATCCATAATTCATAGTACCCTTCAAGTACTTGAATACCCTAGTTATCGCATGCCAATGGTGTCTACTAGGATTACTAGTAAATCTGCTCAACTTTCCAACCGCATAAGCAATGTTCGGTCTAGTGCTAATCATAGCATACATCAAAGAGCCTATAGCTCTTGAGTATTCGAGTTGATCCACAGGTTTACCTGTATTTGGCATGAGTTTTTCTCCCGGATCCATGGGAGTACTTACTGGAGAACAACTTTCACAATTGAACTTCTTGAGTATTTTCTCAATGTAATGGGATTGAGTAATTAAAATCCCCTTATTCTCCCGTTTAATCTTAATACCAAGAATAACTTCCGCTTCTCCCATATCCTTCATGGAGAACTTTGATGACAGAAAGTTCTTTGTTTTATCAATTTGATTTTGGTCGGTGCCAAAGACCAACATGTCATCAACATACAGACAAATGAAAACTCCTTTATCGGATGTATCAAATTTGCTATATACACATTTGTCAGCTTGGTTTAGAATGAAACCATTAGACAAAGCAACCTCATCAAACTTTTGATGCCACTGCTTTGGAGCTTGTTTCAGCCCATACAACGACTTAACTAGTTTACACACTTTATGCTCATTACCAGGCATTACAAATCCTTCAGGTTGCTTCATATACACTTCTTCTTCCAAATCACCATTCATAAATGTTGTTTTGACATCCATTTGATGGATCACTAGATTATGAATATTTGCCAAGGCAATCAAAAATCTAATAGTAGTGATACGGGAAACTGGAGCATAGGTATCGAAATAATCGATCCCTTCCTTTTGTCTGAAGCCTTGGATAACTAATCTAGCTTTAAACTTGTCACTTGTACCATCGACTTTCATCTTCCTTTTGAAGATCCATTTGCAACCCAATGGTTTGCAACCTGGTGGTAAATCAGACAATACCCAAGTATTATTTTCCATGATAGAACCAATCTCTTCATCAATTGCTTCTTTCCAAAAACCAGAGTCTCGAGATTTCATAGCTTCATCATATGTTCTTGGATCCTCCTCTATACTATAGCAATAATAGTATTGAGTATCAATATGATCCTTTGATCCCTCAACCAAATATAATTGAAAATCAGATCCATAAGTTCTAGATTTTCTAGCTCTTTTGCTCCTATGAGGTTCAAGTGTCTCACTTGGCACATTATTTGAATGATCATCCCTTAGAGATTCATCTGAATTAGGTACAGAAATCTTTGGTCTAGGTATAGAAGAGAAACAATTCTCATTGAATATAACATCTCTCGATTCTATTATTGTGTTAATATAAATCGAGTCATTAGGCTCTATAACATAAAACCTATAGGCCTTGGAGTGCTCAACATATCCAACAAAGATGCAAGCTATACCCTTTTCACCCAAAGTTTTCCTTTTTGGGTCCGGGAGTCTAACCACGGCCCTACAACCTCAAACACATAGAAATTTTAAGCTGGGTCGTTTCTTATACCAAAGTTCATATGGGGTAGTCTTGTTCCTTTTATTAGGAACCCTATTTAACAAATAGAAAGCCGTTAACATAGCTTCCCCCCAAAACCCTTCACTCAGACCAGAGTAGGATAACATGGCGTTCACCATTTCTTTAAGAACTCTATTTTTCCTTTCAGCCACACCATTTTGTTGAGGTGTGTAAGGTGCCGTAGTTTCATGAATGATTCCTACGGACTGGAAAAACACAGGATCATAATATTCACCACCACTATCTGTACGTAATGTTTTAATCAGCATATTCTGTTGCACTTCAACTTCAGTTTTATAGATTTTAAATTTATCTAAGGCTTCATCCTTCGTGTGCAACAAATAAACATAACAGAATCTAGACGCATCATCTATGAAAGTGATAAAATATTTTTTATGCCCTAATGATGGAGTAGCATGCAAATCACATAAATCACTATGTATCAACTCAAGAATGATAGATTTCCTTGTTATACTTTTAAAAGGTTTCCTAGTGGTCTTTGTTAACATGCAAGTTTTACACTTTTCTACATTTTCATTAAAACTAGGAATTAAATCATCTTTATACATTTCATGCATTCTTTTATGACGTACATGTCCTAGACGAGCATGCCATAACGAAAAATTGATAACATTCGACGAGGACATAAATACAGAACCAGAATCATTAAGAACTCCATTCAAATTCATCATGAACATACCATTATTATAGTATCCAAATCCTACAAACACACCAGACTTTGATAAAACATATATATCGGATTCACACACTTGCTTGTATCCAAGCTTATTTAATACAGGACCAGAAATTAAATTCTTACGTAATTTAGGAACATACAAAACATTAAACAAAGTAATAGTCTTTCCAGAACTGAATTCTAGCACCACGTTTCCTTTTCCTTCAACGGGAGAAAAGTGATCATCTCCCATGTAGAGGACAAAACCATCTTCCACTGGAACAAGAGTCTTGAACCAGAAACGATCCTTGCAAACATGTGTTGTGGCACCATAATCAACCCACCACGCGGCAACATCATCCTGCACATAAAATGCTTTAGAGTTTAGTGAAACCAAATGTTTAATCAAACTATTCGAATCACGAATTGATTTCTGACCTTGGTTTTCGGAGTGGTCCTTCGACCCCTTTCCTGAACCACTTGCATTTGCGTTATCGTGCTTTTTGCCGAAATGGCAGTCCTTCTTGAAGTGGCCTGTTTTGCCACACTTCCAGCACTCTAGTTTCGGTTTCTTGTTAGCACCGAAACTGCCTTTTTTGTTCTTGAAGGCACGCTTCTTTCCTTTGTTTTGGTTGTAATCGTTCTTACCACCCTCTTCGACCATATTAACCGAGGGTCCAGCAATTTCTTTGCCCTTTCCTTTGTCATCTTCCTGCGCTCTTAGAGATTCTTATATGTGCAAATGACTTCCAAGTTGGATCAAAGACAGTTCGTCTTTTCCATGTTTCAGATTGTGTTTGAAATCCTTCCACGAAGGAGGCAACTTGTCTATGATGCTTGAGATAGATATTGTTTCATCCATCTTCAATCCATGTTGTGTGAACTATCCAAGGATTCGAAGGAGTTCATTGAATTGTTCCATGACAGACCTCGATTCAACAATTTTGTAATTGTTGAAATCGGTTACCAAAAACTTTTTACTGGATGAGTCCTCTGCCATGTACTTAGATTCGAGACAATCCCACAATTCTTTTGCAGATTCCACGTTTTGGTAAATATCAAATAAGGAATCAGACATACCGTTAAGAATGTGCCCTCTGCATATGTAGTCGTCGTTCTCCCACTTTGATTTGCGTCTCATATTTTCGACTGTGTCATTCTCCAGAGATTCTGGAATCGGTGTAGACAGGACGTGTACCACCTTCAACGTTGTCAACATGAAATGCATCTTCTTCTGCCAACGCCTGAAGTCTTGTCCTTGAAACTTGTCCAATTTTCCGAAGTTTGTAGTCATCTCCTTGATGGTGCTTCCTCCAGCCATGATTATCAGAAATTACTTTGTTCGTTTGTTAGATATTTGGGTATGATAATCCTGGATAACTTCGAAGAATCGTGTTCGTACACTTTCCGAACAAAGTATTTCGACCCTATTCTTGCCTGGGTTCACGAAATCTTTGTTGGGATAATTCTCGAAGAACAATTTGTTTCGGGAAAAAGAAACTGATTACAAATGTAGAGAGAAAGTGTGGTTCTTATTCCTGTTCGAAACCGAGGCCAAAGGTCTCCTTATATAGGAGATCAATAACCGAAACCCAAAAGACACACCTGTTCGAAAACAGTTATGTCGGTTGGGGAAAAGGATTCGAAACTTTTCGAACGGGGCGCTGCCTCGTACCCCTCCAGGGGCTTCTCACCTTGGAACCCCGTTTCAATTATTCATATTCAATTATACATTGGCTCGACGAGCATGCACTCCACACTTCCCTAACTCGTTTCCAAGCTTAAGGCATAATTGCATCGGCCTTTAGTAAATCACATTACTACTAAAATACATTGGTGATACTAAAATCACCAACAACACATTCATAGTTTTTTTTGTTACTTGTGAGCGATTTAACAAAACGTGTATAAGCTGCAGTGTTCATACGTTTGAACCACCCATGGATAAAGTTTCTTTCAAAGCAGGTTACATTTGAAATCCATGATCTTAGCTGTGATAAATCGAAACCAACCCAAATCTGGGTTCAGGAATTGATTTCGAATGAGACGTTTCTCTATGTTGTTTAGTTCTGAATTGACTAATTTGCAGGGCCAAAAGCAGGAGTCATGCCTTTTGAATGTGCAAGCAGCTCAGGGGTGAAAGGGAATTCGCTCAATCGAAGGGACTAGGATCCAATATCACAGGCCTTGTATTTTCAATTTCTAACAAACTTCCTTGCAGAATTCTAGATCGGAGGATGTCATATCCAGATCGAACGCCCCGTACGTGCAGTTTCGTAGGCACCTTCAATCAGCCCCTTGGATCGAAGGGCAACCCAAGCTCCTTCGAATCCCAGGTCCCCCAAACAATTATTTGGTTTTGCTTTTCAGGTATTCAGGTGCAACGTTCCAAGCATGGTTTACCATATACCTCCAGATCCCAATTGCCAAGTGGCTGCAAACCAAGATCCAATGAACCAGGCTGATGGCCTACCATACACTCTGGTCAACAAGCGCATAGGCAATCTGAAAGGTCAAACAAGGCTGAAACGTTAATGGGCCTCAAAATTGTTGATCTTACCACCAATTCAGGCCCACACCTCCCCCTTTGGTTTATTCTTTTCCATATTTCTTTTATTTAATTTGTTTTATTATTTTTAATTAACCAACCATTAATTTTTCTCATAAAATCAGAAAACACAAAAAATAATATTTATTAATTTCACTTATTTATTTTTGTAAATAAACAATCAATTAATTTATTTAGTTTAAATAGTTTAATAATAACATTTTTTGCAATAAATAAAAATTGATTTAGAATTAGGGTTTTGATATATTTTTACCTTTCTAATTTTATTTCCTTAATTAAAATAAAACTCAAAAAATATTTTCTTTTTTAATTAATTAATCATTAGTTAGACTTAATTCTTAAATAAAAAATGACAAAAAAATATACTTTATTTAATGAAAAAAGGGTCAAAACCCTAGAATGTTCCGATTCAATTTTCTCGTGCGCATATTATTTTTGATCCATATAATTGTAATTGCTCCGAGAATGTAACAGCTTTAACTTAGGATTTTATTTACCTCTTTTATTTACTTTTTCACATTTAATTTTAAGGGTTTGTTTTTGGCGATGTAAATACCCGACGCCTTATAATAGCTTAGTTTTACTTTCCGCAATTTATTTTCCGCAACCATTAACTGCTAGATGTTTGAATAATAGGCTATGCATGACAAGATTAACCTTTAATTTAAGATCAACTGTAGCTCACCATAACATGTACAAAGATAATATAAACTGAAAAACAATACACTTGCACATGCCACTCTTAGGGTACACCTCACTTGGTTGCCTCGAACGTGGTCATTAAGTATAGGATGTTTTAGAGGTTGTCCTCTTGTCCAAAGATCATAAGTTGCCTCGAAACGGTTGCCTCGGAAAAATGATCTAAGACATTAGGGTTACCTCTAAGGCGTCCTAACATTGCTTTAGTGGCCACACGTCCCTTAAATTGAATTGACCCGAAAACTCCAACGATGATGCTACCTACTCCTCAATAGTGGGATAGCATTGTCTAAAGGACATTAGCACAGTTTAATTCCTTTTTGAGTAGGTAGATGTTCTTAAGTACTTGCTCCTTTTAAAACAAAACAAAACTTTTCGCACTTACACTCTCTTCAAAAACAAAACTCTTTTCAAAACCCACAAACACAAAGAAAAGAAAACTTTTGAAAACATAGTGAGCAAGTACCTAAGAGCCCGTGGATAACCACAGATAGAAAGGGTGCTAACACCTTCCCTTTCTATAATCTACCTCCTGAACCCGAGAATATCCCGAAAAGGAATTTTTCTGTGCTTTTGTCCTTTCCTTGTTGGTTAAAATAAAAGACGGTGGCGACTCTTGCTTACCGCGACATTTTGCGAAAACAAATGCAAAACACGAACCAACATTCCAAAACAGTCAGTTCTCATTCCCACCGATCACAGGAAGTAACAACCAGAAAACCAACATTGAATTGTTTCATCACTTCTGCTTTGATCTTTTCGGACATGTCGGGCCTCATTCGGAGGACTTACTGTTTGATTGGTGGACAGTCTTCTCTTGTAGGGAGACGGTGAACCACAATATCCGTATCCAATCCCGGCATGTCTTCATAGGACCAGGCGAAGATCTCAACATACTCATTCAACAGCTGAACTAAGTGCTATTTGACACTTGGCTCCAGGTTGGCACCCACTTTAACTTCTTTTCTGTCTTCAGGAGTTCCCAAATTGATAGTCTCTAGAAATTCTTCATGGGGAAGAATAACCCTTTCCTCTTGTTGCAAAAGTCTAGCTAACTCTCCAGGCACTTCACAGTCTTCATCACCTTCATACTCGGCATGATTGACCAAATCTTCAGAGTCACCGAAGGCCAAAGCAGAATAGTCACCCATGGAATCCGGAGTGGATGGGTACCTGCATTTTGTGAGTGTGGGTGTGTGTAAGGGATAGCCATCCTTAAACAAAATAAAATGTAAAATGAAAGAAAATGAACACAATAATTTATAGATGAAAACGTCCATGATTCATTAAAAATGGCATATGATAATGAAGAAATAAAGCCCTTACAAATGGACCTATATGCCCCGGGAAAGGAACAAGGCAAAAAAGAGTGTACGAATTGTTTAATTATTACAGACCAAACAGGAAATTGTTCAAAGATAAATTACTGATTGATGAAAGTGATGGGAACAAAGTCTTTCGCCTCCCAGTTGCTTAATCCTCCTTCAATGGTTGGGAAGATCCAATCTTCAAAGTTGTATTCATCATCATCTTCTAAGGCATGAATTCCATGGTGAGTGATTTTTAAAGGTGGTCCTCCAGCCCGGGAGCGACGCACAGCTTTCTGGCCAGCAGCAGTAAAACCTAGTCCGAACTTGTCCGTCTTGTGAGGAAAATCTGGCAGTTTCCCCCACACCGTACTCCTTCCTTCTTTGATTACGGCCTCCGCATATTTAAGGGATGCCATCCGAGACACAGGCTTGGAAATGATAGGCACATGGATCCACAACATAAAATATGGAGTTGAAAATTTCTGTACCCATTTTGATTGGAATGTCCACTTCTCCGTGAACCATCCTCTTAGAACCGTCGAAGGCTCTAACAACGATGTTACTGAGATTTAGGGTCAAACCTTCACAGTCCAATCTTTCCAACGCCTTTTTTGGTAGAACATTTAGAGATGAACCCGTATCCACCAGAACATGAGCAAGTGTGGTCCCTCTGCACTCTACCGAGACATGCAACACATCATTATGCTTTCTTCCCTTAGGAGTCAAATCAGCATCAGAAAAACCAAGACCATTATTGGGTGTAAGGCTAGCCACACACTCTTGAAACTGGTCCGCAGAAGTTTCTTGAGGCATGTGTGCCTTCTTTAGAAATTTGATCAAGGCTTTGGCATGAGCCTCAGAGCAGAGTAAGAGAGCCAGCATGGAGATTTTTAAAGGGGTTTTCCCTAGCCGCTCTACGAAATCATAGTCGCTCTTCTTGATTATCTTTAAGATTTATTCCATCTCTTTTTGGGTGGTCTCGGGGATAACCACAGTCTGAGCCTTCGTCCTGACAGGCGCTTCTTGTATCCCCTTACCCTTATCGGTGGTAACAACGGAGGGTCTAGCTTCGGGAGCATCGATTTCTTCAATTACGGGACTTTGCACAGATGGCTTGACATGCACAGAAGCTTTTGAGGGTCCAAAGATTGCCCGTGGAGGAGCAATCTCCGGAGATAAGATCCTTCCGCTGCGAGTTATCTTGCTCATTCCCGCAATATTCCCTATATCAGGGGTTTCATCATCAAAATTCTATTGGACTGATTCGATCTATTTAACACCATGGTAGAATATCTCTCCTCCGTAATTCCATGGTATCGTCTTGTTGGACTTATACGGGATAGGCCCCGACATGGTAATTTTCAGCGGTACAAACTTAGGATCAGGCGTAATCTTAACAGGCCTTTTGCAGGTCTTGGAAAGATTGTCGAAGATGGTTATTATAGCAATGTGATTGATCGGAATATCAAAGGTAACAGGAGTAACATGAGTGATAGCATCAACAAGAGTCTTTTGAAAGAGGGTCTCTTGGGTATCCATCAGGCGTTGGATGCCTAATTTCAACAGTGGGCTGTCAGTTTGCAAGTTTGAACAAAAGTAACAGTCTTTTCCACAGCCTGGGAATATCCCGGCTTTCATCAAATTCATTTTAATCACTGGTAACAGAGTCAAAAGGTCATCAACAGTGGTAACATGAAGATCTTCTACAATGGCATGGACATTATGACCATGTTTTGGCATAGGAGCGGATATCACGTTGGGATTTTCGGGAGCATTAAACTCTACTTCCTTGGCGTCTATTAGGTCTTGAATCTTGTTTTTAAGAGCCCAACAGTTGTTGGTGTCATGCCCTACACTGTTCGAGTGGTATGCACGTTTTGAATTGGAATGATAATAAGGAGAAGAGGTATTGGGGTTTTTCGCCGCCTCTTTCAAGTTGGTGAGGTTCAACTTTAATAGATGAGGAAGGACTTGAGCCGGTGTCATTATGATTCGAGTGAATTGTCGTTGTGGCATTTCTACCCTTTGCTGATTAGCTCTTGGTTGATTGCTGCGAGGTTGATCGACTGAGGAGTTTTGGATCATCACAGCCCCCACCGTTGGTCGGCGCTCTGTTCTCCCTTGGTTTCTCTGGGTGTAAACAGCAGAAGCTTCTTTCTTGGCTGGGAAGGTCTTCTTAACAACAGTGGAAACAGTTGCATTGTTCTGAATTTTACCACTCTTAATGCCAGCTTCAACCCTTTCACCTTTCAGTATTAATTCGGTAAACCATGCAGATGAGCTCCCGATCAAGTGATTGAAGAATGGGCCAGACAGGGTCCCTAAAAACATGTCAACCAGCTCTCTATCCGACAATGATGGTTGCACCCTTCCAACTAGATCCCGCCACTTCTGAGCATACTCCTTAAATCCCTCATTAGAGGCCATACCCATACTCTATAGTTGAGTACGAGTAGGCGCTAAATCTGCATTGTATTGGTATTGTCGATAGAAAGCAGCAACCAAATCATCCCAGTTATGAACATCAGATCTCTCAAGTTGATAGAACCAGTCCAATTGCGTACCCGACAAGCTATCTTGAAAAAAGTGTACCCATAGATCCTTATCAAAAGAGTGAGGTTGGATCTTTCTGATGTAGGATCTCAGATGCATCTTCGGACAGGACAAATCGTCATACTTAGCAAATGTAGGAACTTTGAACTTGGTAGGAATGACGATCCCAGCAACCAACCCTAGTTCTTCGAAATCCAATCCGGAAACCCTTTGTACTTCCATGGCGGCCAGCCGATCCTCTAGGTTCTTATACTTATCATCCGCAGGAGGATATTGCTGCTCAGAGTAATCCTCCTCCTCTTCTTCCTCTTCCTCTTCAGCTTCAGACTCGGAGGGCATTGCAACTCATTTACCTTTACTAACCCCTTCATCAGACATCGAGGGGAACTCAAGGACCTTTCTAGCCTGGCTTTCAAACCTTCTTCCATAGTGGCCATACCAGTCCTTTTCTTCTTTTTCTCTTTATATTTCTCTTTCTCCAACAGTGCTTTAAGTTCCTCTTGACCCTTTGCTAAGGTCATGAGGATTTGCTGGAATTGCGAATTCTGTGCTTGCAGATCTTTAACCGTCTATTCTATATCCATTTGGCTGAAATAAACAGCAGAAAGATAAGGAAACCTGGTGTGAAGACCTGTTTATGCATATGATGAATGATATGTTATTCATGTAATGCATTCAAGGATTCATAAATTCACATTTGTTGCAAACAAAACAAACACACGTCATATTAATAAGGAGAAATTTGTTAGTACATAAATGCCCCATGGGAGAAATATTACAAAATTCTTAATGTAAAAAGACATTGCGCATCCTCTTTGGTGCGATGTAAGTGTTGAGAGTCTCCTCTTCATGAAGTCGGCGGGTAAGCTCCAAAACCTTCTTCTCACTGGCATAAAAGCTGGCTTCAAAAGTATTCCGTTCTTCCTTGAGTTGTATCCAACTCTTTTGAAATTCTTCCAATGATGTTGGCATGTCTGGATGTAGGAGGGTGTATGGAACCTCTCCTTCCACAACAGGCTCTTTGATCACGGGGAGAATGTGAGGATATGGCATCATAAGATTCTAGGCACAGATTCATACCCACTTGAGATAAGGCTCAAGGGGGATGGAATTCTTGTGTCCCAGTGTCTTACTATCCACTTTGTTGGGCATCCTCCAAGCTCGGATAAACCTTTGTCGAAGTCCTTGCGCATCGTTGTCAAAGTCAAAAGCTAGGTCAGGAATCAACATATCATAAGGGCCATCTCTCCGGGCATACCCAAATTGCCTCAAAGCTAAACAGGGGTTGTAGGTAATGCCTCCCCTAATGCCAAGTAGTGGGACATTAAGGAACTCCCCACAACGATCAATGATGATGACATTTTCTCTGGACCGAGAACACCAATGAACATCATAATGTGTGAGGGTCATCAACCGTTGTGACCACCTTAAACCCTGCTCATTCTCCAAAACTGATTGGGGAAGGTGAAAAATAAACCACCTTGCTAAGAGAGGAGTACAGTACATGAGAACACCTCTTTTCCTCATTGTTCGTGTGTAAAATGAGTGTAGGATGTCCCCAAGCAATGTAGGCACATGATTCCGTGATATGAAAATCTTGACAGCATTCACATCTATAAGCTGATCAAGGTTTGGGAACAAGACCAACCCATAGATGAGTAATGCTACAATCTCCTTAAAGGCTTGTAGATCTAGAGAATTCCAGCAGTCTTGTGCCTTCTCAAATAGAAACTTTGCCAAGAAACCCTTGACACCACTTCTGGTTTCCCAATGACCTTTGATATCAGATGGTTGCAAGTGTAAGGCTTGAGTAACATCTTCAGGCTTCGGCTCTCTTTCCGTACCGTTGTAGGGTAGTTGATGGAGAATAGGAATCCTCAGTAGTTGAGAAAATTCCTCCAAAGTAGGTATTAGTTGGTAATCAGGGAATGTGAAACAATGGTGAAGGGGGTCAAAGAACTGGAAGAGAACTTTCACCATGTCTTCTTCAATGTTGGAGTTGACCAAGTTGAGAAGTCTACCATGTCTTTCACTGAAGGGAGAATTCTCGGGGATCTTGGAAGTAAGCTCCTTGAGTTGAGGAGGGATTCTCACAAGGTTGACTTGAATTGTTTTCCTGCAAAGAGATTTCATGACCTACAAAACAAGAACAAAGATGAAGATCCAAACCCTTGAAGTGGTTAGTGGATGCATATGATGCTTTATGATGTTCATGATGTTCATGATGTATGCACAAACATATGTACAAGAAAATCACACAAGATCTTAGTTTCAGGCTTGCATGAGGTTTCATAGGTAAGTACCCTCTTAAAGTTAGTTGGCTCAACCTGTCCTATAAATAGTAACCAAGTTCTAAGGAGCTCAATATCACTGGATTATTTTCTGTGTTCATTGTTTTGGTTTAGCCACTTAACTGGCGACCAAAATATTCCAAGAAAACAACCCAAAATTAGTGTAGTATCGAGTATCTACCAACTCCAGACTGTACCAAAGCCGGTCATCTCACTACCCCTAAAAAATGCTAAGATGGTCAAGTAAGGTTCTAAGAGTTCATTAGTGCTTCATGACATCACTCAGCGGCCCCGTATTCTCTTTGATTGACTCAAAGGCTACCGGTACTCACAAATATGTCGCACTAATATAGCTATTGCTTCAACCATGTCAGTATACCCCGCACAGTTTCCACAACGTATTGCTATTTACCTATGAATGTTTCCCAAAAATCCGGGTGGAGGATTCAAAACCCAAACAATATGACCAAGTGTAAAGCAATCAAAGCAAACAAGATAATCATGCAAAGGTGATCTAAACCCTAAGGTTACTCCACTTTTAAAGTTTTCCCCAGCAGAGTCGCCAGTTCTGTTATACGGTGGGATAACTGACTTGAGGTTTTGCGTTTTGTGTTCGCAAATGTTTCGATTTAGCAAGAGTCGCCACCGACTTTTATTTTATCCTAAGGAAAGGTCAAAAAGCACAAGAAATACCTTTGAGATGTTTTCTTGGGTTCGGGGAGTAGATTATGAAAAGGGAAGGTGCAAGCACCCTTTTCATCCATGGTTATCCATGGGCTCTTAGTTACTTGTTTAAATCACTTGCTTTTTCTTTTCAATTGTTTGAAATGGTGATTTGTGTGTGGTTTTGAAAGATGTTTTGAAAAGAGGCCATCATTGTGGCAAACTTTGTAATGATTCTTGTTTGAATGTATACAAAGGTGTTTTTGTCTTTTGAAATTTTTTCAATGTTTGAGAGTTTGATTTGGATAATGTTTTGAAATTGTGTTGTGAAGTGTGTTTGAAAATAGAAAGGATGTTTTTGCAAGCTTTTTGATCAAGTAACTAAGAGCTATCTACCCTAATTTACTCAAAGATCTTTCTTATGTTTTTAACCCTTTTGAAAGTGTTGTTTCACCATTGCATTTGGTGAACAACCTTGTGTTAGGATGTTAAACGGGACAGGCGCGGGTCATCGTATAGACCATGATAGAAATTGTGTTAAGTATTTTGGCAAATTTTTGAGGGACTTGATCATTTTTGTTTAGGCAACCAAGATAGCGTCATCGAGGGACTATGATCTTTTATTTTGTTTTTGTTTTGCCAAAGTACCCAACATGCATAACATGGGCCATTTTTGAAGGCAACAAGTGGATTGTAACCCTAGGGGTGCATTGTGTTTGATTTTCATGCATTTTTGTCTTTGATTAGGTCAAACTATTTGTTGATTTTAGATTTTTTGCATACAAACCCTAATTCTCTAATCATGGCATAATTGAAAGCGTAAAGTGCGAGAATTAAAATTCTAAGCTATTACAACATGATTATGTGGATGGGGGTACAAACTTTTAATGAGGGGTATTTGGCAAGAAATATAAACCCTAGTTTACTATTACATCCAAATTGAATTTAATTGCATGAATAATAAATGAATAATATTTAAATAAACAAAATAAATAAATATATCAAAGGAAATGAAATATGCAAAAAAAGGTTTTTGTTTGTTTATGTATGTAAAAGTATTTAATGTAAGAAATAAAGAAATAAATAAAAGATTTATTTTAATTGTTTAAGGTAAAACCCTAATTTCTTTAAGAAAATAAAATGTTATATTATTTACATACAATAAAATATATTAATATATAAAAAAAATGAAATATACTTAGAAAAAGTATTTTTTTAGTATAAATAATAATAAAAATAAAAAATGTAATATTTTATATTTTTTTATTCTAGAGTATTTTATAAAATAAAAAAAGTATATGTTTATATATATATGTATTAATCAAATTAAATATGTACAATATAAAATAAAATATGTACAAAAATAAAATATATTTAGGAAAATATTTTTAGTATGAATAAAAATAAAGAATAAAAATAAAAAGTATGATTATATATATTTTTCAAGTCTTAATAAATAATATAAAAGTATTTAAATAATTTTTTCAAGTTAGAAAAATTAAAATAAAATGCCAAATAAATGTAAAAAGTTTATGAAAATATTTTTAAGCATTTTTTATATTTAGAAATAAATAAACAAAATCAGAAATGAAAACAAAAATACAAAAATATAAAAATACAAGAAATTGGGCCAGGGGGTGCAAAAATGAAAATGGGTGGTGTCAAAAGAAAACCAAGCCAAGCCCAGCCCAAAAGTTCATCTTCAACCTCCAGATTTGAAAAAACATGCGCGCCTCTACAAACTTGGGACATCCTGCATATGAGCTCTATTGCAAAAACTCACAACATCAAACTTGTAGAGAATTTCAAGACGATTCCAACCATATAAAAAACTAAATCTAACTCTCAAAGACCAGAGAGAATTTCTCTGGCCTTAAAATCTGACCTAGTTTTTTTAGCATGTTCATGGATGAAATTCTCCTAGCACACTTAATATAAATGAAAACTGAGCATATGTACAGCTTCATGGCAATGAACACTACATATTTTATTCACAAACCTAAGACTAAATGTTCCTAAATAGAGAGATAGAAAGTGGAGAAAAACCTGTTTCAGTTGGATTCGTGTAGGGAAATGTAGTGCTTTTCAATAAAGCTTGAGATGTCTGGTAGCTTGCCTGAACTTCACTTGACCTTCTCCAATAGCTTGCTTGCCTTGAATGTCCTTGAATCAGCCTATAGAACTCAACCTGCACAAGCTCAAAATGAAAACAGTGAACACTGTAAATGGAGTTACAGTTGGTGTTTGAGGTTTGGGATAGCTTGGGTGAGTTGAATGGAAGGTGTTTGAAGCAACTTGGAGAAAAACGCACGAGCCAAATGACCTATGGAACTCAAGTTGCAGAACCTGCCCTGTTTTGCCAAAGGAATGTGATTTTTGGCTATGGGGTGTTTTGAGGCTCAAGCAATCGTGTTTCTAGCTCAAAGGGGTGTGAAAAAGATGTTTAAACTGTTTGCATAAGTTGGTATTGGCTGGTTTCCAAGTTCTCAAGTTTTGGACAATTTTCTTGTTTTTGAAGTGAGAATGTGGAAGTGATATGTAACAGGCTTATACAGGATATACAACATCCTCTAACCTCTGCTCTTGTCCCCCCTAATTAGTTGATTTGTTTAGCTGCCAGAGATTTGGCTTTATGCTCAAGGATTATGGTTTTGACATAAAGCAAACTTTGGCAAAAATGGAAATGTGCCTTTTACCATTTAGGGATTAATCTTGTGTACAATTCTCTAATGACCAAAACAATGTATTAGCCCAATGGATTTGCATTAAATTATTGAGTGTGAAGTTGTTTAGAGGCCTGCAAACTAGTGTATGGCATGCTGGTTTTAAAATGCAACTTGTATGAACATGAATATGCCATGGATGAAAAATGAGTTTTTGCCAACTTCAAGCCTTCGATTCTCCCTAACCACAAATGTGTTTGAGGAGTTCTTAGACAATTTGGAAAGCTTGCAACATGCTATATAATCCATCTTTGAATTCAAAATGATATTACAAGTGGAACTATGTCAAAAATGGCCAAGAAGATAGGTCAAAATTCTACCAAAACTAGGGCAAAATTTCACTAAGTTAAAAGTTTTAGGGACCCTTGTTCCAAAAATCATAACTTGAGATCCCAGCTTCTTTTCAGAAAACTTTGTGAATAAAAGTTGTAGAATTTGTGAAGGATTACAACTTTCATGTTGGAGGTTTTGTTTGAATCCATTTGCATCATGGTGAAAATCTGGGGCAAAGTTAGGAAAAAATAAGAAAATTTCATAACTTAGAAAAATTCTAAGTTATGAAAATTTCAATTTCAAACCCTAATTTGCAATTTGGGGTTTCTTGATGAACAAGTTTCATATTTTGACACATCTTGATGAAAAATGACCATTGGCACTTGATTTTGACTAAAAAGTCAAAGTTTGACTTTTAAGTGTAAAGTCAAACTTTGATCAGTTGACTGAAAAATTCATCTGTCAATCCCATGCATTTGAGATCTTTTGAACCTGTTGAATAAGTCAAGATGATGCCATTGAGTCCTTGATTCCATGCTTAAACCTAATTTTCCATTGGTTAGGTCAAAAAGTCAGAAATTGCCTTTGTACAGTCAAAACCCTAAAAATGACCATTTTGCCCTTTTGGTGATCTGATCAAATTTCTTGTGGAGTTATGGTCCAAACTTGATCCAATGTTTCACATGAGTTCATAATGTTGATGTGGCTCAAAATTCATGAGGTTTGACTGTAAATTGGCAACAGTTGACTTTTTCCCCAATACAACTAATTTCTAGGTCAACTGTCCAATTGGCTGGGCAAAAATTTGATTCAAGGCTTGAAACTTGGTAGAGACAATCTTGTGAGTCCAACATGAAGTATGAAAGTCACTTTGAGCATTGAAGGTCCAAAAATCCCTGTGCAAACTCAAACCCTAATTTAGGTCATCAGTGCAAGAAGATGTCTTGAGCAGAGCAAACCCTAGCTTGATCTTGAGTTCCAAGAGCCTTGTGATGAGAAATGTTGATAAAATGAGAGGGCAAATTTTGGGGTACAATACATACTCATTGAAGACCTCAACTTGCTTCAGGATGC
Source organism: Vicia faba (assembly GCA_948472305.1). Taxonomy (NCBI): domain Eukaryota; kingdom Viridiplantae; phylum Streptophyta; class Magnoliopsida; order Fabales; family Fabaceae; genus Vicia; species Vicia faba. The sequence goes on from OX451736.1 coordinate 827,565,323, forward strand.
CCAAGAACTAACCAGATAAATGCTCACCTAAGATAATGAACCTCAAACTAGGGTTTCCATTTTCATCAAGAGGGGTGAAATCCAAAGGTCTCAAATCTTTTCCTAGGTCTTAATATGTTCTCAAGATCATCTATGTCAAGTTTCATGCCTTGCACAAGAAGTTTGCTCAGTCAACTGCTCAAATGCCTACAAATCAACTAAACTAGGTCAAAAGTCAACTGTGGCCCACATACAGTTAAACTTCAAGATTTTTGCTCAACATCAACATTTTTAAGTAACATCCATCATTTGATCAAGGGTTGATCATGATCCCTCAAGAAATGCCCCAAATTCATCAAAACTCAAAAGTTGCTAAATTAGGGTTTCTATAGGAAAAGTCAACCAAACTTTGACCAGGCATAACTTTCTCATACTTTATCAGAAATTTCCCATCTAAGGCTCATTTTGAATAGGATTCAATTCCCTACAACTCATTTTCAGCCATCAAGTTCAAGAACTGCACTCATGAAAAGATATAAATTTAGACATTATAGGTCATTTCAAAAAGTCAACAAAAACACCTTTTGGGTCAAAGCTTCTTACATGAACATGAAAGATCCAATTGAGATGAAACCAAATTGGTTGTTGATAGAACATCCTAAGATTTCTAAAAAGTCCAAGAACACCCTCTTAGGGTTAAAATTGAGGGAGATATGTATTGTCAAAGTTGACCAATTTTTGGAAATGTGCATGAAGTCAACATTGATCAAAATGACTTTTTTTCTAAATGGGTCCATGTTTTCTTGTTTGAAACTTGTTCCTAAGATGGCCCACGACCCTTGATCTTATCCACATATTATTTTATTATTTTATTATTTATTTTTATTTTTTATCCATTTAAATCAAAATAAATAGATTTAAACAGTAAAATAATCAAATAAAATCAAAGATTTGATTTTATGAGCATATTATGAGTCCATGAACAGCTAGCTAATCAAAAAGTTCGTGCAAGAGCCAATTTATTGGTAAATATCTTAATTTGGTCTATTTTGGAAACAAATCATACAAGACAAAGAAGTAAATCAAACCTCCATAATTTGCAAAGATATGATTAATTTTTTTGGACCTAATTCATTCCAATATAAGGACATAACATTCTCAAGGAAAGAAAGAGGGTTTGGGGTAGTGAAAACAAAGGAAGAAGTGTCAAATTTTTATTGAAAAAAGTGCAGGCCAGTTTTGATTCTATAGATCGTTTCAAGCAATTCCAAGGCCAGCAATCCGTTCCTAGACATTTTCTGAATCTATTCCAGTCATCCTCAAGCCTTAAAACCTTCAGAAATCACGCCTCACAGTGCCACGATTTGCATCTTTCCTCAAGATTCGTTTTTAATGATTTATCCATCATAAACATGTTTTCCTCATATATCCATGCTTGCTATCATATTTTCAATGTTTTTGATTGGTTTGATTGAAGTTTAAGTGCAGGAATGGCACGATGCCATTGTTAGGGTTTTGAGGTCCCAAATTGGGAATTCTATATAAAGGCAAAATTGGACAAAATTATGGGTACTATCATGCTCAGGAGATGATTTGCAATTGATCCATGCCTTTGGTTTGAATTTATTCTGCTTGTGATGCGTTTTTGAATTTTACAGGTTTTTAGTTACGAATAAAATTCGTCACTACAACCTATAGTGACGGAAAACTACTGTAGGTAAAAGTTCCCCATCTAAAATGACGGATCCCTGAAGAAGATGATGGTGTGGTGCTCATTGATTCGTCCATTCAAACCATTAGGGACCCACAACATGCGCGTTTTTGACATGTGGACATAAATCTTTATTTTCCTTATATTTATTTTGTTAAAAATTAACACGCTTGGTTCAGTTGGCAAGGCAGAGCATGATAAGGCTTTAGTCCATAAGGGGGTGGGTTCGATTCAGTCCTATTGCAAAGTTAATTTTCACTAATTTGTGTCTTTAGATCCAATGCTCCAGGTCCATGTGTGCTCCTCATGCACTTCTATCACCATACCACAAGATCTCATCATATCCAGATCTAACACTCAACACATGCAGACCATGGTGAACCATCAAACGTGGCCAGCACTGGATCCAAACGCCTGATTGGGCCAAAGGATTTGGGCTCGATGAAATTCAGCTTCACACCCCCTAATCTGCTTTCACCACAGGCCCAATTACTTTCTTTCTTTATTTTCTTTTGTTTTATTTGATTAATTTCTTTTTACAAAACAACAAAAAAAATCATTTTTTTATTTAATCATAAAATCAAGAAAACCACAAAAATGTAGAATTATGTTTTTTATTAAAATTAGTTTTTTTTGGAAAATAGTTAATTTAATGATATTGACTTGATTGTTTTCATAATTAAAATTAATTAGACAAATTAGGTTTAATTCACAAATATTTAATTTTCTCAATAAAATACCAAAAAATATTTTTCTTTAATTAATTAGATTTAGGTTAAGATTTCAAATATTTTTCTCAATAATAAAATACAAAAATATATTTTCTCTTTAATTGATTAGATTTTTAGAATTTAAACTTTGATTACCGTAATTAATTCTCGCGCGCAATATTTTACTTTCCAATTATTGTATTTGCTTCGGGTTTGTAATAGTTTTTAATTAGGGCTTACCGCATATTATTTACTGTTTAATCCCCTGTTTTTGGTTATGTAAACCCCTCCCCGAGGCCTTGTAATAGCGTAGGACTCTTTTATTTTCTCGCTTTTATTTTATATGCTTGTATATAATTATTAGCAACCTAGGTTTGTATGCTTAATCAATTAAATAGATCAATTAATTACAAGATAAATATCTGAAAACAAACACTGCTGCACACTTGCACCCTTAGGGTATGCCTCACTTGGTTGCCTCGGAAAATAATGGTCATGTCCCTCGAACGTAGGGATATCTTAGGAAAGACCCTTGGTATAAAAGTCATCATAAAAGATCATGGTCCCTTAGTGTCCCTCTAGTTGCCTACGAGAAATGATCTGGTCCCTCGATGTTGCCTACGAATATATGATGACGCTCCCTTCGAAATGCTAAGGTATCCTTACATATTGCCTTCAATGACCATAACGTCCCTTTCGAATGTCCCTTGAAACTCCAACGATGGAGCTACCTACTCCTTAATAGTAGGATAGCGCTGTCTAAAGGAAATGAAAAAATGAACAACCTTTTTCGAGTAGGTAGAAAATCTTAAGTACTTGCTCAAAACAAAAACTTTTCACACAAACACTTTTCAAAAACAGTTTTCAAAACAACTTCGTCACACCCTTGAGGACCGATACAAGGGTTATCACGAAGTAAGCAAAACTTTTTAAAACAAGCACACACAAGCAATTTAAAAATGAGCAAGTACCTAAGAGCCCGTGGAAAACCACGGATGGAAAGGGTGCTAACATCTTCCCTTTCCATAATCTACTCCTTTACTCAGAAACATCTCAGAAAAAGGTTTTTTTCTGTTCTTTTTCCTTTTCCTTTGTTGGATGAAATAAAAGTCGATGGTGACTCTTGCTTACCGCGACGTTTGCGAATACAAAACGCAAACCCGTATTAACAGTCGGTTCTGCCACCGTATCACAGAACTGGCGACTCTATTGGGGAATATGAAAAATGGGGTATACCTTAGGATCTAGGTCATTTTTAAATTACTTTCTTGTTTGCTTTGCTTACTTTATCTTTAAGGGTTTTTGCATGGGTATTGTTGAAGATCCTACACCTGTATTTGGGGGCACTTTTTAGGTAAAAAACAATAGATTTTGGAGATTGTATGGCGTAGACCGATATGGTTTAAGCGATGGTTGTGTTAGTATGACACTTTGGTTGGTATCGATATCCTTCATGTAGAAACGAGGAGAATACGGGGCTGCCGCGTGGTGTCATGAACCACTAACGGACCTTAGAACCTTAGTTGAACAAACTTGGCCATTAGAAAGTAGTGAGTTAGTCGGCCTCGGTATAAAGCTGAGGATTGGTTGATACTCGATTCTACACTCATTGAGATCAGACTTTCAGGATATTTCGTCCACAAGAAAAGATTGCCTGAGCTGAAACAATGCCCGATAAAGGATGATCAATGATATTGAGAATCCTTAGAACCCAGTTACTTTTCTAAGACAGTTTGAGCCAACTAAACTTCAAGAGGTACTTACCTATGGAATCCATGCAAGCCTAAACCTAAGGCTACTTGTGTGACTTATTTGCTTTCTTTGTGTAATAATTTGAACTCATTTCGGGGCTTTGTTTGTATTTCTTGCAGGACCTTGTTTGTATAAATCCAATAAATTGGTTTCTTACCCTGCATTTTTGCTTGATGCATAACATACATATCATAACATCATAACATGACATATCATACTAACCATTTCAAGGATCTCGAGGGCCTGTGATGCAGGTTATGATGAACCAGACGTCTAGCAAGGGGCAAGGGGATTTATTTTCCTCTAGCCAATGTCATCAAAAGATCAAAACACGACAACTTGAGTCAGGGGCTATGAACCACTTGATATAGTGAGATTGACTCTTGTAGAAGGACTCTCAACGATACAAAGTTCTTCAATCAAAGCTGCAAAATTTCCACTTTTGACATTTCTTGTTTACCCCGTGAGATCCTTGAAAACATTGCATACATATGTCATACACATCATTGCATAACAGGTATCACAACAGGTTTCTCATCTTCTTCGTTGTTTATTTCAGAAGTAAGGTCTTCTGAACAAAGCATCAAGGATCTACAGGCACAAAATGCCCAATTTCAGCAAATGTTCGTAGCCTTTGCTAAGGGGAAAGAAGATCTGAAGGCCCTTATTCTGAAGGAGAAAAAGAAGAAGAAGAAGAAGACTGTCGGTGTCCTAAATCTAGACAGAAGATTTAGGGGACCGTTGAAGCAAACAGTTGATCTGACCTCTTCATCCAAAGAAGGGGAGAACCAAGAGGGTGACACAAGGGGGGAAGACCCTAGTCCGAGAGTTTCTGAGGATGACACAGACTACAATGATGAGCAGTATCCTCCCACTGAGGATAGATATGAGCAGTTAGAGGATCGGTTGAGCACTATGGAGATCCAGAGAATACCCGGGCTGGATTTTGAAGAGCTGGGATTGGTATTGGGGGTAGTCATCCCACAAAAGTTTAAAGCTCCGGTTTTCACAAAGTATGATAGGGTGTCTTGTCCCAAGCTTCATCTTTGTTCCTATGTGAGGAAGATTCAGCCTCACACCACTGATAGGAACTTGTGGGTCCATTTCTTTCAGGATAGTCTGTTTGGGACTCAGCTTGAATGGTTCTATCAACTGGAGGGAACCAATGTCTGTAACTGGGAAGATCTGGCAGCTGCTTTTTACAGGCAGTATCAATATAACACTGAACTTGCCCCTACCCGTACTCAACTCCAGAGTACGTCCATGGGTGCAAGTGAAGGTTTCAAGGACTATGCACAGAAATGGAGAGATTTAACAGGGAGAGTCCAACCCCTTTGTTTGATAGGGAGTTGGTGGATATGTTCCTTGGTACGCTGTTTGGTCCGTTCTTCAATCACTTGTTTGGTTGCTCCTCAGCTGGTTTCACTGAGCTGATATTGACTGGAGAAAGTGTAGAAGCTTGGATCCGGAGTGGCAAGATCCAGAAAAATACCTCTTCGAGTACAAAGAAGAAGTCATTTGGTGGCAAGAGGAAGCGAATGTTGTGCACGGCCAGAAGGGGCGTAGCAAGGCAGACTACCACCAATCTGCGGGGGCAGTGCTAATCTCTAATTCGGCACGCGCACAACGACCACAACAACGAAACAATCAGCCTAGGGTGGAAAGACTTTAAAGGTAGTTCATCCAAATCAACATGCCATTGTCACAAGCATTGCAACACATGTTGAAGATGAATCTGATTACAGTGATAAACCCTCATCCGAACCCTAAGACTTCTTCTCCTAACTACAACCCGGATGCAAGGTGTGCTTATCATTCTGGTAGCCCGGGGAACGATACTAACGATTGTTGGGCACTGAAATACAAGATTCAGAATATGATTGACGCCAAGGAGATCGAGTTTGACCCTCCTGAGACTCCCAACGTGATCACTGCTCCCTTGCCAAAACATGGCTAGGATTGAAAGCATTTTTGTTCATTTGAATTCTCAAGTTGTATTTTCTTTGCTTATTCGAACAATTATTGTCATGTCAAACTTTATTATTTCATTAATGCATTACACATGTTTGTCTTGAATTAATTTGTTTTCATTATGCCTAAACTGCTTCATACTTCCTTTTAGTGATATTCAACTCTCGGCTAAAAACTCTAAGCCTTAGAGGGAGGATGACGAAAAAGATACCACAATCTCTACAGTATGCTTTCAAATAGACCCCGTTAATGATGTACGGGCGTTGTTTCAAATCTCAAACATTGGAGTCATAAGGAAGATAATCCCTAGTCAACCCCTTTGAGCCAAAGAAGTAGGAGTTTTTCTTTCACACAAATTAAAACCCTTAATCATAACCTGGGGCAGCGTTGTTTTCTCAATTAATTCAGAGGCGCATTCAGTCGGAATCTTCCGCTTCACACACAATGAATGGCCTCGAAGACGTCCCTCCAAATCAGAAGATGGTGATGGTTTCGCATAATCATCAAAGAAGGCAGTCATTAATTTTCAAAATAAAAGCCCGTTAAGTCAAAACCTATGAAGGAGACTTAAGAAAAAAATTGGGGCATCCCGCTGACTGTAATTACAAAAAGAAACAGTTCAGGAAAAAACCAGGGATAGTAAAATTAAAAAGAAAGAGGTCCTACAAATCCTCAACAGAAAGAAGGTTACAAAAATGAATGCCTATTCAAAACAAAGTTTCACTATCCGAATCATCACCAAAACATCAAGGACAGTACTCCAGGACTCAACTGGGATTCTAAACGCGTAATTAGCTGAGCATATGACTGAAGGACATCACGAAGAACGGGTGGGTACAAATAAATTTTGAGCCTTTATCCTTTGTTTCTTAAACCGTGAACCAGGCCATGTTATAACCCTTAAAATTCCTAGCTGAAGCGCGTGTTAGTTTGAAAGCATACTGTTACAAAGGTATCTTGACTCCTGTTGGACTTGTTACGAATCCCGAGTTGATATCACATTCTTGCAAATTTTGTGTTACTACACAAAACACATTTTCAAAAAAAAATTCTTTTCAAGATAGACATGAGATTTGCACCCTTTAAATGACATTGTTTGCATATGACTAATTGTTTGACAACAGAGAAATCCGCACAATGGATATTCAATAAACAAACATCCTCTCAATGGACATAATAACCTCAGTAGGAAGGACACTTCCAATAACAGGTCTTCCATAAGCAAGGGGCATGACATGATGTCTAACACACCTGGGGCAGGCTCTCCAAAAGTGCCAAATAACTAGGGGCAGATCTCCATCTGAATCACCTGGGGCATTACGCATGCATTCCAGCAACGAATCATGTGCCATCAAGAAAACATTTTTGACGGCACTACAACACAACACTACGGATAGTGACAACTCCCTACATCATGAGAGCATGGACATAGTTGGAAAAGACCACGCATGAAAAAGATCCGCTAGGTTGAATGGCCTAGGAAAAAATAAGGGCATCCCGACAAACCAAAAAACATTCTGGAAAAAGTTAGGGATATACATATGAAAAATCTATACACCCGGCAAGTCGAAAACTTGAAAAGGAGGCTTGGGCAAAAAAGGGTATCCCGGTGGACTGAAAATATGAAAAGACAGTCCAGGAAAAAGTTAGGGATTAAAGCATACAACTATGTCCCATTATATTGTCACTTGCCTATCAGTAGAAGAATTATCATTCCGATCGGCAGTTACCAAGCACCTCATAAGTTGGGATAACACTCAATCCACAAGGCCTCAACAGGCACTTTCTCCAGCAGAGACAGGGGCAAAAAAGTCTTGATGCAAAGTCATTGTCGTATCCTCAACATGCGTCCCAATAACATCTACACTCCCCACAGAGTAGACGCAACCAAAGTTTTGATCTCTGCTTCCCCAAACAGGAGTTACTTTCCCCAACCAAGCTCTTTCAGAGAGTCGGCGTCTATATTCCCCAGCCGAATTTTGTAATCGCAAGCGGTTCATATAGTTTTCTTCCGAGCAGAGTTTATTTCTCTGAATGCGGAAGCTCATCCCCAACAGAGTTATTCTCCCACAGAGTTATTCTCAAACAGAGTCTCACCCCCGGCAGAGTAGCTGTAAACAAGGAGCAAATCTCCAGCATAGTCATCTCCGTTCACCATCCCCAGCGGAAGTAAAAGAACCACTTTTTCTACAAAGATCAGGAATGAAATTTCCAGTACTCTCCAACAGCAGTCAGGGATTTATTTTCCCAAACTCGGATGTGCCACAATAGCATTTCATGTTCATACATCATGACGTGCGCATACATATTGCATACATCATAATCTCATTTATTTTGAGAACGTCATCATACAATGCATTTCATGCATCACATACGCTTAATCATGTACCTTTTCAGGAAAGATAGTTATCATTAGAAACTTCCAGCAGGTTCAAGATTAGCTCTTGAAACTAAACAGAGTAATCATCTGCGCAACAAAATACAACTTTACACGGGTTCGTCACAAAGAAATCTTACACGGGTTTCTCTTGAATGCAGCTTCCCACGGGTTTATCCTGAAAAATCTTACACGGGTCCTTTCTCATACATTTCCAAATAAAGTTTCACACGAACTCATCACAAAGTAACCCTACTATCTAGGTTCCTTCCCATAACCCTACGCGGACTTATCTCGAAATAACCTTACCCAGGTTCCTCTTGAAGTTTTACACGAACTTATCACAAAGTAACCTTACCCAGGTTCCTCCTGAAGTTTTACACGAACTTATCACAAAGTAACCTTACCTAGGTTCCTCCTAAAGTTTTACACGAACTTATCCCAAAGTAACCTTACCCAGGTTCCTTCAGAAGTTTTACACAGACTTAGCCTGAAGTAACCTTACCCAGGTTCATTCTGAAATTTTGCTCAGACTTATCCTGAAGCAACCTTACCTAGGTTCCCTCTCGATTCCGATATAGTTTTACCCAAACTCCTCACGAAGCAACCTTACCTAGGTTCCTTTTCGGTTCGGATGTAGTTTTACCCAAACTCCTCACGAAGCAACCTTACCAAGGTTCCTTCTCGTTTCAGATGCAGTTTTACCCAAACTCCTCACGAAGTAACCTTACATAAGTTCCTTCTCGGTTCCGATATAGTTTTACCCAAACTCCTCAGGAAGAAACCTTACCTAGGTTCCTTCTCGATTCAGATGTAGTTTTACCCAAACTCCTCACGAAGAAACCTTACCTAGGTTCCTTCTCGGTTCATATGTAGTTTTACCCAAACTCCCCACGAAGTAACCCTACGACCCAAGTTCCTTATCATAGCCCTACTATCCAGGCTTTCGCTTCGAAGTAACCCTACTATCCAGGTTCCTTCTCATAGCCCTACTATCCAGGCTTTCATCTCTAAGTAACCCTACGATCCAGGTTCCTTCCCATAGCCCTACTGTTCAGGATTTCATCTCGAAGTAATCCTACAACCCAGGTTCCTTCTTATAAGCCCTACTATCCAGGCTTTCATTTCGATGTAACCCTACGATCCAGGTTCCTTCTCATAGCCCTACTATCCAGGCTTTCATTTCGAAGTAACCCTATGACCCATGTTTCTTCTCATAACCTTACCATCCAGGTTTCTTCTCTCTTATCTCCAAACAACAGTTTACAACATTGTATGACCTGGACCCTAACCAGATATGCAACTCACTTTTGTCTCATCATTCAAGAGTTAATTCCCCAGTAGAGTAATGGAAAACTGAAGCTCCTAGCCTCTATTCCCCAAGACGTAAATCAACATTCCCCGGCAAAGTCCTCCTCAACGGCAGGTACGAGAATTCTCGCAAAGGAATCTCTTATGCAACCAATATCTTTTCTGATGGCATCTTTAATCCCATCTCCGATGATTCTCTGTCGGCTTCCAAATGGAATCTGTAAGCCCATTTCCGATTATCAATTAGTATTACTTCATGCGAGTGCAAATTTCTGGGAACTCTAGTGTTCAATCATCTTCCACCCTCAGATCACGAAAGGAAGACCAGCCAATCTATATCCTCAGGTTTAAGAAAACTGAACAGGGGCAGCTGTTGTACCCCAAAATTTTCCCTCTCATTTTACTCAAAACATACTCATTGAAGTCCTCAACTTGCTCCAGGATACCCAAGAACTAACCAGACAAATGCTCTCCTAAGATAATGAACCTCAAACTAGGGTTTCCATTTCATCAAGAGGGGTGAACTCAAAAGGTATCAAATCTTTTCCATGGTCTTAATAAGTTCTCAAGACCATCTATGTCAAGTTTCATGCCTTGCACAAGAAGTTTGCTCAGTCAACTGCTCAAATGCCTAAAAACCAACTGAACTAGGTCAAAATTCAACTATGGCCCACATACAGTCAAACTTTAAGATTTTTGGTCAACATCAACATTTCGAAGTAACATCCATCATTTGATCAAGGGTTGATCATGATTCCTCAAGAAATGCCCCAAATTCATCAAAACTCAAAAGTTGCTAAATTAGGGTTTCTATAGGAAAAGTCAACCAAACTTTGACCAGGCATAACTTTCTCATACTTTATCAAAAATTTCCCATCCAAGGCTCATTTTGAAGAGGATTCAATTCCATACAACTCATTTTCAACCATCAAGTTCAAGAAATGCACTCATGAAAAGATATAAATTTAGACATTATAGGTCATTTCAAAAAGTCAACAAAAACACCTTTTGGATCAAAGCTTATTACATGAACATGAAAGATCCAATTGAGATGAAACCAAAAGGGTTGTTGAGAGTACATCCTAAGATTTCTAAAAAGTCTAAGAACACCCTCTTAGGGATAAAATTGAGGGAGATATGTATTGTCAAAGTTGATCAATTTTTGGAAATGTGCATGAAGTCAACATTGATCAAAATGACTTTTTTTTCTAAATGGGTCCAGGTTTTCTTGTTTGAAACTTGTTCCTAAGATGCCCCATGACCCCTGATCTTATCCACCTATTATTTTATTATTTTTATTATTTATTTTAATTTTTTATCCATTTAAATCAAAATAAATCAATTTAAATAGTAGAATAATCAAATAAAATCAAAGATTTGATTTTATGAGCATATTATGAGTCCATGAATAGTTAGCAAATCAAAAAATTCGTGCAAGAGCCTATTTATTAGAAAAGATCTTAATTTTGTCTATTTTGGAAACAAATCATACAAGACAAAGAATGAAATCAAATCTCCATAATTTGCAAAGATATGATTAGTTTTTGTTGACCTAATTCATTCCAATATAAGGACATAACATTCTAAAGGCAAGAAAGAGGGTTTGGGGTCGTGAAAACAAAGGAAGAAGTGTCAATTTTTATTGAAAAAAGTGCAGGCCGGTTTTGATTCTATAGGCCATTTCAAGCAATTCCAAGGCCAACAATCTGTTCCTGGACATTTTCTGAAGCCATTCTAATCATCCTCAAGCCTTAAAACCTTCAGAAATCACGCCTCACAGTGCCACAGTTTGCATCTTTCTTCAAGATTCATTTTCAATGATTTATCCCTCATAAACATGTTTTGATCATATGTTCATGCTAGCTATCATATTTGCAATGTTTTTGATTGGTTTGATTGAAGTTTAAGTGCAGGAATGGCACGATGCCATTGTTAGGGTTTTGAGGTCCCAAATTGGGAATTTTATATAAAGGAAAAATTGGATAAAATTAGGGGTACTATCATGCTCAGGAGATGATTTGCAATTGATCCATGCCTTTGATTTGAATTTATTCTGCTTGTGTTGTCTTTTTGAATTTTACAGGTTTTTAGTTACGAACAAAATCCGTCACTATAACCTATAGTGACGGAAAACTGCTGTAGGTAAAAGTTCCCCATCTAAAACGACGGATCCCTGAAGAAGGTGATGGCGTGGTGCTCACTGATTCGTCCATTCAAACCATTGGGGACCCATAATGCACGTGTTTTTGACATATGGCCATATATCTTTATTTGCCTTATATTTATTTTGTTCACAATTAACACGCTTGGTTCAGTTGGCAAGGCAGGACATTATAAAGCGTTAGTCTAAAAGGGGGTGGGTTCGATCCAGCCCTTTTGCAAAGTTAATTTTCACTAATTTATGTCTTCAGATCCAATGCTCCAGGTCCCTACGTTCTCCTCATGCACTTCCATCACCATACCACAAGATCTCATCATATCCAGATCTAACAATCAACACATGCAGACTATGGTGAACCGTCAAACGTGGCCAGCACTGGATCTAAATGCCTGATTGGGCCAAAGGATTTGGGCTCAATGAAATTCAGCTTCACACCCCTTAATCTGCTTTCACCACATACCCAGTTACTTTCTTTCTTTATTTTATTTTGTTTTATTTGATTAATTTCTTTTTACAAAACAACAAAAAAATCATTTTTTTATTTAATCATAAAATCAAGAAAACCACAAAAATGTAGAATTAGGTTTTTTTATTAAAATTAGTTTTTTTTTTGGAAAATAATTAATTTAATGATATTGACTTGATTGTTTTCATAATTAAAATTAATTAGACAAATTACGTTTAATTCACAAATATTTAATTTTCTCAATAAAATACCAAAAAATATTTTTCTTTAACTAATTAGATTTAGGTTAAGATTTCAAATATTTTTCTCAATAATAAAATACAAAAAAATGTTTTCTCTTTAATTGATTAGATTTTTAGAATTTAAACTTTGATTCCCGTACTTAATTCTCGCACGCAATATTTTATTTTCCAATTATTGTATTTTCTTCGGGTTTGTAATAATTTTTAATTAGGGCTTACCGCATATTATTTACTGTTTAATCCTCGGTTTTGGGTAATGTAAACCCCTCCCCGATGCCTTGTAATAGCGTAAGACTCTTTTATTTTCTCTCTTTTATTTTATATGCTTGTATATAATTATTAGAAACCTAGGTTTGTATGCTTAATCAATTAAATAGATCATTTAATTACAAGATAAATATCTGAAAACAAACACTGCTGCACACTTGCACCCTTAGGGTATGCCTCACTTGGTTGCCTAGGAAAACAATGGTCATGTCCCTCGAACATAGGGATATCTTAGCAAAGACCCTCGATATAAAAGTCATCATAAAAAATCAAGGTCCCTTACTGTCCCTCGAGTTGCCTATGAGAAATGATCTGGTCCCTCGATGTTGCCAACGAATATATGATGACGTCCCTTCGAAATTCTAAGGTATCCTTACATGTTACCTTCAATGACCATAACGTCCCTTTAGAATGTCCCTTGAAACTCCAACGATGGAGCTACCTACTCCTTAATAGTAAGATAGCGCTGTCTAAAGGAAACGAGAAAACGAACAGCCTTTTTCGAGTAGGTAGAAAATCTTAAGTACTTGCTCAAAACAAAAACTTTTCACACAAAGACTTTTCAAAAATAATTTTCAAAACAACTTCATCACACCCTTGAGGACCGATACAAAGGTTATCACGAAGTAAGCAAAACTTTTCAAAACAAGCACACACAAGCAATTTAAAAATGAGCAAGTACCTAAGAGCCCGTGGAAAACCACAGATGGAAAGGGTGCTAACACCTTCCCTTTCCATAATCTACCCCCTTACTCAGAAACATCTTGAGAAAAGGTTTTTTTCTGTTCTTTTTCCTTTTCCTTTGTTGGATGAAATAAAAGTCAGTGGTGACTCTTGCTTACCGCGACATTTGCGAATACAAAATGCAAACCAGTATTAACAGTTGGTTCTACCACCGTATCACAATGTCCCATAATAAGATTTAACATCTTGCCACCTCAAGAGTTCTAGAGCTTCTTCACATGGACTTGATGGGACATATGCAGGTTGAAAGTCTTGGAGGAAAAATGTATGCCTATGTTGTTGTTGACAACTAATTAAGATTCACTTAGGTGAAGTTAATCAAATAGAAATATGAGGTGGTTGAAGTGTTCAAAGAACTATGTCACAAGATTCAAAGAGAAAAGGACTGTGGTGTTGTCAGAATCAGAAGTGACCATGAGAAGGAATTTGAGAATAGTAAGTTTGAGAAATTATGTGCATTTTAGGGGATTAGTCATGAGTTTTCCTCACCCATCACTCCTCAACAAAATGATTTGTGTTGAGCGAAAGAACATGACTATTCAAGAGTATGCCATAGTTATGCTTCATGCCAAGAAATTACCCCTTTACTTTTGGGATGAAGCTATGAACAATGCTTGCTATATTCACAACAGAGTGACAATCAGAACTGGAACTTCTGTTACTCTGTATGAATTATGGAGAGGAAGAAAGCCAACTTTCAATTATTTCCATGTCTTTTAAAGTAAATGCTATATTCTGGATGACTGTGAGCCAAGAAGGAATTTGGATGCTAAAAGTGATGAAGGAATTTTTCTAGGATACTCTACAAATAGTAAAGCATATAAAGTATTCAACTCTAGAACCAACGTGATGATGGAGTATTCAAATGTGATTGTTGATGACTCAACTAATGAAGATGATGTCCCCGAAAAAGTTTAGATAACTATTCCTACAATAGATGTGGTTCCTAAAGAAAATTTCATAATATCTACCATAAATGTTACAGGCTCAAGTGCAGATTCTGAAGTTGAAGAACCTCAAGTAGCTAACAAAGGGCCTTATCTCAGAATTCAAAAGGATCACCCTAAGGAACTGATAATAAGAATCATAGACAAGGAGTACTCACCTGATCAATGGAAGTTGTATCAAATAATTGTTTTCTGTCAAAGATTGAGCCTAAAAATGTGAAAAAATCTTTTACTGATGAATTCTGGATCAATGCTATACAAGATGAGCTTGGTCAGTTCAAGAGAAATGAAGTTTGGGATTTGGTACCAAGACTTGAAGGGAAAAATATCATTGGTACAAAATGGATGTACAAGAACAAGACAAATGAACAAGGAGGTTTCATTAGAAATAAAGCCAGACTGATTGCTCAAGGGTACACTCAAATTGAGTGAATATACTTTGATGAAACATTTTCTCTTATGGCTTGCTTGGAGTCTATTAGATTACTGCTTGGAGTAGCTTGTCATCTAAGGTTCAAACTATATTAAATGGATGTCAAGAGTTCCTTTCTAAATGGGTACCTGAATGAAGAGCTATATGTTGAATAACCAAAAGGATTTGTTGATCCATCCTTTCCAAATCATGTGTTCAAAATAAAGAAGGACTTTTATGGTCTAAAACAAGCTCCAAGGGCTTGGTATGAAAGGTTAACTAAATTTCTTGTCAATCATGGATATAGAAAAGGCGGAATTGACAAGACCCTTTATGTCAAAGAAAAGTATGGAGAGCTTATAATAGCTCAAATTTATGTGGATGATATTATGTTTGAAGGCAAGTCAAATGCAATGGTTCAACACTTTGTTGAATAGGCCAAGTTTGAGTTTGAGATGAGTTTGGTAGGTGAATTAACTCACTTTCTTGGATTACAAGTCAAGCAGATGGAAGACTTCGTCTTTCTCTGTTAGAGTAAATATGCTAAGAATATTGGGATGAAGTTTGGACTAGAGAATGCCAAACATAAGAGAAATCCTGCTCCTACTCACGTGAAGCTATCCAGATATAAAAATGGGGTGAGTGTTGATTAGAGTTTGTATAGAAGCATGATTGGAAGTTTTCTATATCTCACTGCGAGCAAACTAGACATAAACTTTGAAGTTGGAGTTTGTGAAAGGTACCAAGAAGAACCCAAGGTGAGTCATATCAATCAAGTGAAAAGGATTATGAAGTATGTCCATGGTACTAGTAACTATGGGTTATTGTATTCTCATGACTCAAGCTCCATTCTGGTGGGATTTCGTGATGCTGATTGGGCTGGAAGCGTTTATGATAGGGAGAGTACCTCTAGAGGATGCTTCTTTATGGGAAATTTTTTTTTGATTTCTTGGTTCAGTAAGAAACATAATTGTATCTCTCTATCTATTGCTGAAGTTGAGTACATAGCCATAGTAAGCAACTGCTCCCAACTGGTGTGGATGAAGAAAATGTTGTCTGAACACAATGTCACACAAGATGTTATGACATTATTTTGTGACAATTTGAGTGCTATTAATATTCCCAAAAATCCTATTCAACATAGTAGGACCAAGTACATTAACATCAGGCATCATTTCGTCAGAGAGTTTATGGAGGACAAAGTCATAAAGCTTTAGCATGTCAGTATTGAGAATCATCTTGCTGATATTTTTACAAAAGATCTTAATGCATCTTACGTTGAGAACCTAAGGAGGAAACTTGGGATATGTATCTTTGAAGAATTATAACAATTATTGTTGGTGCTGCATCTTTGGTTGAGGATTCTAAGTATGGTGCTACACCTGATGAACATTCTGCCAGTGCTATTGAGGAAAAGGAAGATGCTAATGCATGATATTTTGGTCATGGGATTTTGTTTAGATTTATCTTATGATTATGTTTATTTTGGTTTATGATTTTGTAAGGGTTAAATGCCCAGAATATTTTTAATTTTTGCACCCTGATACTCAAACTATAGGTGCTTAAATTCTTTTACTAATATTGTCTACTTATCTTTGTCATATTATGGCTAAAAAGATGGAGTAGTATGATATTGAGGGTGCTAGTGTTGATAGCAGGTGTTGAGGGGGAGTACTTGCTGTTGTTCTGAAGAGAGATATCAAACATGATGTCGTGACATCATGGTGTTGAGAACTTAGGTTCTCTATTTTTTGTTGCAGCTGTGTTAGTAGATCAACTAACTACTAACTATGTCTCTGATTTGTGTGCTGCTAACCTTGCTTCTGCTTTTCTGCTGTTGTACCTCTGATGTGTGTGTTTGATTTATTTTCAAGCATACTTTATGTTGTTTTTCTTGAGCAAGGATTTTTTGGGTGTTTTAGCCAAAATGTGCCAAAGGGGGAGATTGTTAGTTCTGTGAAATTATAATTGGCATACATTTTGGTAAAACTAACTTGGCAGCAACATGTTGAATAAGATGCTCAAACTTGCAGTGTTCAACATGTTGAATAAAGATGTCTCAACCAAGAGATAGGACATCGCGTCTGCATCAGTTGGCAATTATGGTTCAGTTGATTTGGTGGCTACTAAATATCCGGGGAATATTTAGTTAGCTTATGTGGCGTCCAAGATTAACGAGTCATAATATTTTATGTTGGTTTTCGAAGATATGCTTAGTTTTTAAATATGGAGACATTTTAGGAAACTAATGATTGAAGACCTATTTTCTTGGAGAAGATTTTGCAGACTTTGTGTAGCCTCACTGATGCATTTTTGAAGCCCAACCCAGTCCAGAATAATGTTATAAATAGACTGGTGAATACCTAGTATTAGGTAGAACTTACATGTGTATTTTTGTTAGGGTTTTTAGAATCCTTATTGTTGGGTTGTAAGTTCTGTGTCAGATGTCGATAATCTTTTAAGAATTGAACATTTGTGTGTCAGATTCTCATAAGCTGCTAAGCATTGAGTATTTGTGTGTCAATTCTCATAAGCGTTTAAGCATTGAGTTTTGTGTGTCTTAGAAGAGTGATTTCCGGTTTTGTTCTCTATTGTGTTTAGAGTTGCTCCAATTACTGAGTGTAATTGAAGAGGGATTTGAGGAGGGCCTCACACCTAGGTGTGTCTTAGGTAGAAGTTAAGAAAATGGCAGTGATTAAGTGCGTAGGCTGAAAACTGGGATGTTTGCTGTGAGGTTTACAAATTGATACTATCTAGTTAATTTCGTCCATGGCTTGGTAGCCCCCAGAGTAGGAAAGTTGTTCCGAACAGAGTAAACATATTTGTGTGTTATTTATATTAAACATTGTTTATTTTGTTCATATATCTTACTATTGTATGTTGAAGTCGGATCCGGTGTCTCGATATCTCTTAGGACATCTGGGATCTGACAGCCATAATTATAGAGAGGCATGCTTTTCTAACCTCTACAAGGTTGCTTATTTTCAATAAGATTGATTGTGATCTTTAGAACTAGTTTTATGCTTGAAATAAGAGAGTTATTGGAAAAGTGAACTTTATCAAAGTAGAAATGTGACATTTTGCAATTTCACCCATAAATGGTGTCACACAATGGACAAAGCCTTAATTTTTTGTGTAATGTACCAAAGTTCTGTGTAAATCTTTTATTATGGAGAGATTTAAAGGTAAGAGGACCTACAAAACAAGATCATGTGGGATTTGGTTGGTTTGTCATAAACTTGCATAAAAAATCTGCCTTGTAAAACCTCTTTCCCATGGCTACTTCATCTCTTCTAAACTCCTAGCTCAATTGTAATAAACTCATGCTCTTGGACATTTTGGAAATCTTGACAAGGTCATAATCTAGAAAATTTTTCTCTATGTGTTGGTTAATGAAGTCATGACTTTATGAGCTCATCTCTTTTTATCCATGCATTCTTTGGAAATAATCCCCTATGGAAAAGTTGTAGTATGAAACATTATATTCATTTTGATTATTGTAGCAAGAAAAATGGTGGCTTGATGAAGAAGTTACAAGCTTCCAAAATAGTGTATTTGAACATGAATTTTTTACTCTTGGTGAATTTTCCATTTTCTTTAGCTTTGCCCTTTTTGCAAGTTAACTCCAATTTTGTGTTTTCCCTTGATCAAATGCCTTTATCAATAATATTTTCTTGAAATTCAACTTGAGAAGTCCATGGTTAACGAAAAATTCCAAAAGTCAAAGCTTTCACTTTGCAGTTGACTTTGTACCAGATGAATCCAAACTATCCAATTTCAATGAAATCTCTTTGAATATGATGCAATCCTTAACATGTCAAGATATCTTTGAAGTTCATAAGATGATGATATTATGAAGGTTTGAGTGATACACACTTGGAGTCCTCAAACCCTAATTCTTGATTTTCATCTAAGGAGCCAAAACCCTAATCTTTTCCAACTTCTTGATGAATCTAATGATGAAACCCTATTGTGATGAGGTTGTGATGAAGATGATGATTACTTGATCATCATAAATGAATAAGGAGCCCAGTCACTAAGGAACACACATGTCCTTGTTCAATCAACTTTTGGATCCTCTTTCTCCAACACACCTATCTTATATAAGAAGGAAACAAAACAAGACAAAACCCTTGTATTTTTATGAGGTTAGTGATACATAGAAGAGTGATATGATTTCTAAATGATGCAAAAAGGAAGTGTAATCTTAGGTCAAAAATTATTGTACAACAGATGCTCCTATTTAAGTTTCTTCTATCCAGAGATAGGAAGATCAAAATCGTTGTCTCAGCATGATGGGAGATACTTAAATAAAAAAATGCACAACGTTTGGCTCTAAGAAGCCACAAGAGACAACATGCATAAATGCAGACAACGAATATTAAAGAATCCATAAAAGGTAAAAAGAAAATCCCACTGGGGAAAAGGAAAATTCCAATTCTAGATAAAAGTATCAACTTTTAATCAAGTTACACTGATGTTTACTGATGGTAAAGAAACATACGACACACCGATGTTTACTGATGGTAAAGAAATACACAACACACTAATGTTTACTTAGGGTAAAGAATGGACATTGATTGAACATCAACTTTCACTGAATATGTAGGGATGAAAGAATACAAAAATGACTTCATATGAACATCAACTTTTCACTTAAAGGTGCAGGAAGAGAATAATAATCATCTAAATACCAACATTTAATGTACATAATACTTTAATCTGAACATCAACATTTCACTTGAAGATGCAGGAAGAAAATAATAATAATCATATCAACATTTCACTTGAAGGTACATAATACTTCAATCTGAACATCTTCATTCGACTTGAAGGTGCTGGAAAATAATAATCATCTGAATACTAACATTTCATTTGAAGGTACAAAATAATTTAATCTAAACATCAACATTTCACTTGAAGATACATGAATAAAATAATTATAATAATCATCTGAATACCAACATTTCCCATGAAGGTACATAAAACTTCATCAACATTTAGTAAAAGGGTAATAAACATCCCCACAATCTTGGTCATAAGCCACAAACTAGTCTCAGTTTCTTCTTTAATAAAGTCTTCCACTTTAAAAGGGTGATAAATCTCCATACGATCTTGGTCATAAGCCAGAAAATGGTCTCAGTTTCTTCTTTAATCAAGTCTTCTACTTGAAAAGGGCAACAATAAAGCTCTTAAAAAGGTAACCACATAAGGACTTCGCAACGAACTATCTCTGTTACACCAAAGAGATTAACCATCCATTGGAGTAGATAATAATCTTCACAATGAACTATCTCTAGCATATGGAAGAGATCAACCATCCATTGGAGTAAATAAAATTTTACAACGAACTATCTCTGTCATATTGAAGAGATTAATCGTACATTGGAGTAAATAAAATTTTCACAAGAAACTATCTCTATCATACCGAAGAGATTAACCAACCAATGGAGTAGATAAAATTTCACAACGAACTATCTCTATCATATCAAAGACATTAACCATCCATTGGAGTAAATAAAATTGATATATGGGGACAACTTCTCTAGGAATCAACAGACTACTCAAAAGAGACTGCCATTTTCAGTACAAAAGGAAATCTAGGGACATACAAGCTTCCCAAATAAAGAGACCACCACTTGTTGTCGGGTAATAATTTTGAGATTATTGCAACAACGCTGCCGGGAACTGAATTCAACTTCTTGGGGAACCATAAACAGATTCCCGCTGAGTAGATAAAGTCTTCACATGTGAAAAAGAAATGCACGATCAAATTAGGGTCTAACTACCTAGAGAGATCCAAACAAACTTATTTGTCAGAGGTAAGGTTTAATCCAGGAATAAGCTGGAGAGAGACAATCAAACAAGACTCTTTCCAACGAGGAATAAACTCAACTGGGGTTTATCCTATCCAGAGATGGATGGGAAAGCTAAAGCAAAACCTTTCCACGAGGAACAAACTCAGTGGGGAATGAAAAGGAACATACACCTTTCTGCCTATAGATGACATTCTATTGGAGGGAGTAAATATTATTGGGGAAGGGAATTACACTACTTAGGGATAAACACAACCAAAGTAAATGGACCCAGAAACATGAAGAAATACGAATGTGCATAAATGATGTAAGTATGAATGAATGAATGTCATGTATATGCTGACAAATATACCAAAATTTAAATAGATGATAACACTGGGGATGACTAAACAACACCAAGGTACAACTAAGCACTCAGCCAATCCAAATAAAATGAAATCATCACAAGAGATAAAATAAAAGCCACATGACGGAGCAAAGTCTTACTACAAGGCTTAAATATATCTAGGGAGAGGAGGATACTTCTCGGGAAGAAACCCAAAATTCAACCTTCTAACATCAATAATCAGTCAACATGAACTCCACTTCAAGAACATATCTGTTGAGGAGAAGAATCATGCTTAGATGGAAATACATGAATCAAGGCTTAGCTGGGATCACTGGGGAACACTGCCTTTTGATAAAATTTACAAGGCAGATCACATATTTGACAAATTTGGATTACCTCTGGAACTAATTTTGGGTGCCCCAAGTTTATGGCTGATAAAGTGCATGATGCACATCACAAATGGACAACATTTCTTGCGAATAAACTTCAATTCCTAAATGCCCAAAGTTTCTTGGTTTATGAGAAAGAAAAAAAAAAGATCATCTCAAGAGAATTTTATAGGAAACTTGGCATCCAAAATTCCCCAGTGTGTTCAGACTCTTGGAGAGATTTGTCGAATCTCGACGTGACAGCCCCAAACTGACTGTATTTGGCACAACAAAGTCTTCAAGCTTTTCCCCATAAGGGTAAATAAACTGTGAAAGCATTAGCTAGGAAAGCAACATGCCCATGCTTAAGGTCTTCGGGAAACATGCCCCTGGATATGATCATTCTTTGAAATTATTAGTCAATTACTAAACAGAGTTTCAGGCCTCAAAAGATTAAACTCATCATTGATGCTTATATGTAAGCTTCCTTGTTATTAAGAAAATGTTTTTACAAGCAGAAAATGTTTATTCTGAGAGTAAAAATTCTAATGCAACAACTATGTAAGTCTTGAAGATTTTATTTGAAAAGATGTCGCAAAACCCTACAAACGAATCACTAGTTAGTGCAACATTTATTTTTGTATGAAAGATAACAAACGCATATGATGCCAACACAAATATTTAGCAAACCTCATGGGAGTCAGGAACACTATCTTGTTGAAATATGCTTTCGAAATAAATCCTACTTCAATTAGGACTTTTGAGGGTTGTAACGTGGCCTGGTTTATGATTTTCAGAAAAAAGATTTTAAGGCTCAAAGTTTATTGGTGCCCACCCATTCTTCGCGATGTTCTCTAGACCTATGTTCAGTTAATTCAACATAAGTATTCATCTCTTAGGAAGGACTTTGTGATGGTTAAGGAACCAAAGCGACTTTTAGAGTAGCAGTGACCATTTTTGTCTTCATGTTTGTAGTCACACGGATTTGTTCTTTGATGAGGACTTTTCTTTGTAATCTTTTTGCTTTTCCTTTTGCTTTCCCTAACTTTTCCTGGACTAATTCTTTTGAATTGATAGTCCAACAGGATGCCTTAATTTTTCCTAAGTCATTTATTTTCAAGTTGTTGACTTAGTGAGCTTTTTCTTTTGCTTTCTTTTTCTTGATTTGAACAAATCGTGTGACATTGATTTGTCTTGATCTATTAAGAGAGCGATGATTGCATCATTCATTGATGGAGGAGGGATAAATATTGTGGTTTCACATCTCCTCGACCTCTTGATTTGTGAATGATAACCATTTTGGTCTCTTCAGAAGGGCATTCCTTTTGAATTTTGAACACTCAGTCAAATTAACTGAAGACTACCCTGCGCTAGGTTAAATATGAGGGTTTTTTTTTGTATAAAAAGGAATTCCTACTTCAAGGGTCAAAATGGGTTAACAAGGGATTATATTTCTTATATCTCCAGTGTTTAGGAATTAGAAGTAATGCTTGTACATCATCATCATCATCATGGTTTTATTCAAAAGTATATGACTAGAAATTTTTTATTTTTATATCATCACCCTCCTTCCAATTTCTGTATGGGCAAGAAGATTGGTAGCATTTGGTAACATAATGCAGGAAAAAACAAATTAAAAAAAAAAACGAGTTAAACGAATGGATTTCTTCAAGATAGACATACTCATTGCATTATCATTATCATTTGAATGCAAACAAGGTCATACATGCAAGCATTGTATTATCAATCAAGAAAGAGTACAAATGACAAAGAAGTAAATGAAACTAAAGACTGCCAATGTTGAGCAAGGACTTCAGTCCCATCAGTCTGGTGCAGACATGATAGCCTTTGAATCAATGTGGTCTTAGAATTTATACTTAAGAATACTACCATCCTTAGTTAAATGTCCAAGTTTCCTAGAGTGGTACTCGCATTTGGAATTCACGTCGTAATCCAGAGGAATAGATGATGGGTTAGGCCTAGGTTCCCTTAGTTGGACCAAAGAGTCTTTAAGCAAATGAGTGAGCAATTGGCTATAGGTCATATGGATCTAATCAAACCTTCTTGTTGGCCTCCTTGGTTCTTGTTGTCGCTGCCATTGTGGTTGATGAGCAGGAATTGCAGGAGTTGCAAGAACTGGATTAATCATATGGATCATTGATGCCATATGTTGGTAGTGATAGTGATTATTTCTTCTTCTGCTTCTCTTCCTCTGCCTCCATGGTGGAATATTATTGAAAACCTCCACCTTGCTCTCGGGAGATCATTATCATAATTTTTTATGCCACTAACAAAACTACCATCCTTAGGTAAACATTCATCTCGGGCACCCTTTTTCGGGAGCACTACCTTTGTCATCATTTTTTCCTTCATACGAGGATTGATTCTAGCGATAACCAAAGCTTCAACCAGAGTTGTCACGTGCTCCATACTAGCCTTTAAAGTAATCACCTCTTTGCGGATTCCAAATATCTCTTGCTTAATATTTTTAATCTTCTCTTAGCACGAGTGTGATGCTGGTGAGACAACTTGACAAATAGAGAACAAGAGTAAATGATAAGACACCTAGAAGACTCTCGAAAGCAAGACCAAAATATGAAATAATACATGATATACAAATGCTGGTTTTTATTTGCCTTTCAAGGAACTCAAGATATTAAATGGTAAACATCAAGGTATGAAGATAGAAAGTAAATCGCAAATTGGATCAAAGCATTGATCAAGTTATCATCAAAATCAATCATCCATTTTGGTGGATTAGGGTTTTCACCCCATGAACACCTAAGATCCATTGATTTGTGAAACCTATGATGTTTACAAAGAAAGACCTCTAAATTTCTTGAAAACTAAGTAATTTTTTTTAATGAATGCATGAATGTGTGGTTATGCAATAATCACAAACATGATCACAAACAAGGTTTTAAGGATTTTAACATCACGAGGATGGAGTCATGGGTAAGAACCAACCATAAGGTATGTACTATGAGTTTATTGTATATATAGAACAAGGTTCTAAAAGTTCTCAGAGTCGTGATTATGCTTTCGGATATTACTGGTTTACACAACTACTTGTGAGTACCAATAATATTCTCAAGAAAAAATCGTCTGAGCGTAGTATCACATAACGACTAATTTAAGACTACTTTTGAATTGTCACCACACTACATCCTTAAGGCCAAGATGGGTTAATGGGTTCTACGGTCCTCAGCTTCCTAGGCTCTTAGGTTGAAAGTGATAATGCTTAAACAACTGGCTTATTTTAGCATCACCACCCCCAAAGAGGCCTCCACTGAGTAGGGTTATCATATGCTACTTATGTCCGAATTACTCCAGTCATGTAACTTTTGATTATACCACCATCCTAATCTTAAGTGTAACTTTAGTCCGGGTGTAGGACTCATCCTTTGCAAAAAATCACCAAAACACCCCTAAGAACCATAAAAACATCACATATGTTACAAGAAAATAACAACAAAACAGATTAAACAAATTAGGCTCTAGCCCTCTTGAGGATAGACCCCCAGTGAAGTCGTCATTTCTGTCGCGGTGAAAAATCAGGGAGACCAAGCTATTGACTAACTTGGCTCACAGACTTCAATAGTCACCACGAAACTTTATTGTTTACAAGGAAAAGGGAAAAGATCGAAAACCTATAATTTAAATATGCAATGCAAGAAGTAAAGACTAGAAGAAAATCACAAAGAAGATATTTAAGGTACGGTGTTTGTTTATACAAAGGGAAAGTATTAGCATCCTATGTATCTGTAGTACTATAGAGGAACCTCTTATAATATTTGTTTTTGGTTAAAATTATTTGTTTGCTAAATGAGTGTGGATATTGGAAAAGAAGTATATTTTAGGATATTTTTGTTTAGAAAAACAAAGTCTTATACCTATGTACCAATTAGAGATTAAAACCTCGTAGTTCATGGTAAAAATAACAAAAGGGTTTGTTGTGGTTGATTTTAGGAGAGGAGATATTTTATCATCTTAAGGAGGATACTCAACTAATACCACCACAAGTATGAGAAGATGTATCATGCATCATCATAAAGGAAGGGCTACTAACTTGGATATAAGATCAATAAGTTGCCACTAATTTCCTTATGTGGAAAGAATCAACATTTACTTCAATCATTACTATGGGGATAGGAAAATCATATCTCAACTATAAAGACGATTTATTTCTAATACCTTTGAGAAAATGTTATAGATTTAAAAGCCAAGTGGAAAATATTTGAGTAAGGTTGAATCACTTTTAGTCTTTTGAAATGGTTTTAATAGGCTTAAGTATATTGAAGCATTTATTTAAAAAAAGATAAGTTTTGAAAATACAATGACACAAAGTCGTGGTTTTTTATATAAAAGTGGTGAAAGTTTGAAAATGAGATTATGGTTTTAAACACAAAGGGTAACACCAACAATTACAAGGATAACACAGAAGGGAAAACACACAAGGATAAACCTAAGACAATGCACATGAACATGACTATAAAGTCAACAAGACTTTCCCTTTTACTTGAATTAAATACAAGTATTAACATAAATTAAGTATAAAAGTCAACCGTCATTATATGAAAAAATAGGTAAAAAAAATACCTTAAAGATACTTGTTTTTTAAATTAAAGAAAAATAGGTAAAAAAAATTTAATTTTTGGTAATTTTTCATGGAATGACAAAAAAAGGGGATAAATAACAAGTGTGCAAAAAATCAACATAAAAGGATAAAAATTGCATATAGAAATAACTAATATAAAAACGAGAAAAAGAAACTGTAAAAACAAGTGATAAAAAAAAAGGTTGTGGGCTACCGAGGTTTGTACTCAGGCCCTTGGGGTTGCCAGCTAAAAGCCTCACCACTGGATCATTGCTTTTGTTATGAGCATGAAAAAGGAAATAAAATAAAACAAAATTTCGCTCGGGAAATCGATTTCCCATAATGGGGTAATTGATTTCCTTTTCGATGCAAACCAACAACAGAAGCGTTGGAAAACAAAATCCATTTATGGAAATCGATTACCCTTTTTGAGGAAATCGATTTCCTGTACAAAAATTCAAGTTTTCTAGTTTTCAAACTTTTATCTTCTTCAACCTCAAATTTTCAAAAATGGAAACTTTTTCATTTCTCAACTGTTGTACCCCAAAATTTGCCCTCTCATTTCTCATTGGATCATCCTGGACCCTCAGGTTTGCTTCCATCAAATTCCAAGCATTGAATTACAAATTTTCCAAGAAAGTCATTCACAAGGGCAAAATGGTCATTTGCATACTGAAAAGTCAAACTTTGACTTTTGGATCAAAAGTCAAGTTTCAAGAGTCATATTTCATCAAGACATGTTGAAACATGAGGTTTGTTTCGTCAGGAAATTCAAAAGTCAAAATTACTTTGAGAAAGTCAAAATCCTAAATACTTAGAATTTTTCTAAGTATTTAAGAGATATGACAAGCTCAGAACTTCTGGCCAGATTATCACCATAATGAAAGCTGATTCTGGAAGAACTTCTAACTCAAGAGTTTTAGATCTCAATAAGGCCTAAAACACTGCAGAATAAAACTTCTTTTAGAAATTCTGGGATTTCAAGTTATACATCCTAAAAGGCATGTCTCTGAAGCTTAGGCACTTAGAAAATTCTGAGCATTTTCTAGTCAGAAGTTGTCTACAACTTCTGGGCTAGTTTTCACGTAGGTTCAGTCAGAAGTTGCAAGAGTAATTCAAAGAGGAATTCAGGGATAAGAAGTTGGATGTTTGTTCTAAATTGCACTGATGCTGAACTTCTGGCCCAGAATTAAGCTATGATGCACAATCTCATAGCTCAGGATTTCGGGTTTGATAAATCTCATCATCATTTAATGCACACAACCGCTTTTGAGTTTTTATCCAAAGGATTTCCCCACGCGTGAGATTGAAGTACCATTGTTGTCCTTGAAAAACAAACTTTTCTACAAGGTTATGCTAGGCCCATGTTTTGCTTTTGCCTCTGAGAGTACTTTTCCTTAATTCATGCTTACAAATCCAGCTTAGGCACGACTGAAAGCTGCCAACTACCATACTTTTTATCTTGCTTCAAGAACAAGCCAGCATGCTAGCATGATGTTGGTACTTTTGACTTCTCCAAGCTACAAAGTTCTTGCCTATAAATTGAACTTCTTTTGCAACTGTGAAGGGGCCGGTCAGAAAAATTGAAAAGAAAAAGCCTTGAAACCTTGCTAAAATTTCCAGGAATTCGAAACTGCAAACACAAATACAAAACTTGTTAGTTTTTTATTCTTGCATTCAAACTCCAATTTCCCTCAAGTGTTTCTTGACCAAATCATTCATACACCATTCATAACCCAAGTTAAAGGTTGTTCCAGCCTACTGAGTACATGAGGAAGCTGATCAGAACATTACAAGCAGTCAGAACCAGGCTCCAGCTCACAGGACATTTTCTAGCTGCAAGGTAAGCTTCTGTTAACCCTCATCATATCACTTAAGCATTGTTATACTTTCATGTTCAAAATACAATGTAGACATCCTGATTCTGATGTTGTACATATTCTGAGGTTTCATGTATTTTCCTACCTAAATAGGAAGAACATAAGTTCACAACTTCTTAAGGAAACTAGGACTAGCAGATACATTGCTTGTTTCTGATTTTTAGTCTTGAAATTTTTTATTCTTCTGAAACCATTATGGAAACCTGCCATCCCCATCCCCCTAATGATTGTAATAGCATAGAATCTTTACTTTCCGCAATTTATCGCTTTCATATAAATGCTAGTAATTAGGATTTGTATGGAAAGATGAAAATCAACAAATAGATAACCCTAATCAAGACTAAATGCATGAAAATCAAACACGCTTGAACACTAGAACCCTTAGGGTAATCAAATTTTGTTGCCTTTCGGAAAATAGTCATGTCTCACGAATATGGACGTCTGAGAAAATACCCTCGATAAAAGATTTTAGTCCCTCGATGACCCTCGATGTTGCCTTCGGTAAACGATCTAGTTCCTAAAACGACATTGCTAAAATGTCCCATAGGTTTCCTTCTATGACTATACAAACGTCACACGCCCGTCCCTTCACATCCAACGATGAGGCTTCTTACCAAAACAATGGTGAGATATTAAAATCTAAAGGAAGAGGAAAAGATCATTTAAGACCTTTGAGTAGGTAGATTCGCTCCTAGTTGCTCGCTTGCTCACAACAAAAAAATTTTATACACCAACACACTCATTTGAAACATTTTTAAAAGACAAATTTTTTTAAGCGTTCTTATAGATTCGAGAGCCATTACAAAGAAGACACCTTTTCAAAATCTCTTTCAAAAACACATTCCATAAACACCTCTTTGAACTATTTTTCGAAACAACACTTTATAAGTGTTCTTATAGAAACGAGAACCATTACAAAGATATTTTTAAAATACTTTCAAAATACCACACCACAAGCACACATTCAAACAAAAGCAAGTGATCTAGCAAGCAACTAAGAGCCCATGGAAAACCATGGATGGAAAAGGATTCTAATACCTTCCCTTTTCATAATCTACCCCCCTAACTCAAGAAAACATCTCATGGCGAAACGTCGGTGGCGACTCTTGCTAACCGCAACATTTGCGATCAAATGCAAAACGACTAAGTCAGTTCTCTCACCGTATCACAGAACTGGCGAATCTGCTGGGGAAAATATTAAAAGTGGGGTTACCTTAGGGCTAGATCACATTTATTTGTTTTCATTGTTTGACTTGTATGCTTTACATTTTGGTTCTTTGTTTGGGTTTGAATCCTCTACCCGGATTTGGGATACCTTATAGGTAAGTAGCAATACATTGTGGAAATTGTGCGGGTTATACCAACATGGTCTAAGAAATAGCTATGTTAGTGTGACATATTTGTGGGTACTGGTAGCCCTTGAGTAGTCAAGGAGAATACGAGGCCGCTGAGTGATGTCATGAAGCACTAATTAACTTCTAGAACCTTTACTTGACCAACTTGGCCATTAGGACGTAGTGAGATGACCGGATTTGGTGAAGTTCGAAGTTGGTAGATACTCGATACTACACTCATTAAGGTTTGGTTTTTTGGTATATTTCGGTCGTCATTAAAGAGGCTTACTCTGAAACAATACCCAAGGAAACAAACCAGTGATATTGAGCTCCTTAGAACTCGGTTACTATTGCTAGGACAAGTTTGAGCCAACTAAAATTCAAGAAGGTACTTACCTAAGAGACTCCATGCAAGCCTAAACCTAAGGAATTTTTTGTTTTTCTTGTATATATTCACTTGTACATAACATCATAAACATCATAACATCATACTCATACTCACTAACCATTTCAAGGATCTTGGGATATATCTTTGTTCTGTTTTGTAGGACATGGATTCTATTCGCAAGAAAACCATTCAAGTCAATCTTGTAAGGATCCCTCCTCAACTTAAAGAGCTGGCATCAAGGGTTCCTGAGAATTCTCCATTTACCGAAAGACATGGTCGCCTCCTAAACTTGGTTACCCCTAACACTGATGAAGATATGATGAAGGTGCTCTTCCAGTTCTTTGATCCTCTACACCATTGCTTCACATTTCCCGATTATCAACTTGTGCCAACTTTGGAAGAATTCTCCCAACTCTTGAGGATTACCATTCTAAATCAACTACCTTTCAACGATACGAAAAGAGATCCAAAACTAGAAGAGATTGCTCAAGCCTTGCACTTGCAGCCATCTGATGTCACAACTAATTGGGAAACAAGGAGTGGTGTCAAAGGTTTCTTAGCCAAGTTCTTGTTTGAGAAAGCCTAAAACTGTTGGAACTCCTTAGACTTGCAAGCTTTTGAGGAAATTATGGCTCTCCTTATCTATGGGATGGTTTTGTTTCCAAACCCTGACCAACTCATAAATGTAAACACCATCAAAATCTTCCTGTTCTTTTCAGCCTTTCCTTTTGGATAAAAGAAAAGTCGGTGGCGACTCTTGCTAACCGTAACATTTGCGATCAAATGCAAAACGACTAAGTCAGTTCTCCCACCGTATCACAGAACTGGCGAATCTGCTGGGGAAAATCTTAAAAGTGGGGTTACCTTAGGGCTAAATCACATTTATTTGCTTTCATTGTTTGACTTGTATGCTTTACATTTTGGTTCTTTGTTTGGGTTTGAATCCTCTACCCGTATTTGGGATACCTTATAGGTAAGTAGAAATACATTGTGGAAACTATGTGGGTTATACCAACATGGTCTAATAAATAGCTATGTTAGTGTGACATATTTGTGGGTACCGGTAGCCCTTGAGTAGTCAAGGAGAATACGAGGCCGCTGAGTGATGTCATGAAGCACTAATTAACTTATAGAACCTTTACTTGACCAACTTGGCCATTAGGACGTAGTGAGATGATCGGATTTGGTGAAGTTTGAAGTTGGTAGATACTCGACACTACACTCATTAAGGTTTGGTTTTTTGGTATATTTCGGTCGTCATTAAAGAGGCTTACTCTGAAACAATACCCAAGGAAAAAAACCAGTGATATTGAGCCCCTTAGAACCCGGTTACTATTGCTAGGACAAGTTTGAGCCAACTAAACTTCAAGAGGGTACTTACCTAAGAGACTCCATGCAAGCCTAAACCTAAGGAATTGTTTGTTTTTCTTGTATATATTCACTTGTACATAACATCATAAACATCATAACATCATACTCATACTCACTAACCATTTCAAGGATCTTGGGATATATCTTTGTTCTGTTTTGTAGGACATGGATTATATTCGCAAGAAAACCATTCAAGTCAATCTTGTAAGGATCCCTCCTCAACTTAAAGAGCTGGCATCAAGGGTTCCTGAGAATTCTCCATTTACCGAAAGACATGGTCGCCTCCTAAACTTGGTTACCTCCAACACTGATGAAGATATGATGAAGGTGCTCTTCCAGTTCTTTGATCCTCTACACCATTGCTTCACATTTCCCGATTATCAACTTATGCCAACTTTGGAAGAATTTTCCCAACTCTTGAGGATTACCATTCTAAATCAACTACCTTTCAACGGTATGAAAAGAGATCCAAAACTAGAAGAGATTGCTCAAGCCTTGCACTTGCAGCCATCTGATGTCACAACTATTTGGGAAACAAGGAGTGGTGTCAAAGGTTTCTTAGCCAAGTTCTTGTTTGAGAAAGCCTAAAACTGTTGGAACTCCTTAGACTTGCAAGCTTTTGAGGAAATTATGGCTCTCCTTATCTATGGGATGGTTTTGTTTCCAAACTCTGACCAACTCATAAATGTAAACACCATCGAAATCTTCTTGTTCTTTTCAGCTTTTCCTTTTGGATAAAAGAAAAGTCGGTGGCGACTCTTGCTAACCGTAACATTTGCGATCAAATGCAAAACGACTAAGTCAGTTCTCCCACCGTATCACAGAACTGGCGAATCTGCTGGGGAAAATCTTAAAAGTGGGGTTACCTTAGGGCTAAATCACATTTATTTGCTTTCATTGTTTGACTTGTATGCTTTACATTTTGGTTCTTTGTTTGGGTTTGAATCCTCTACCCGTATTTGGGATACCTTATA
Organism: Vicia faba; assembly: GCA_948472305.1. Taxonomy (NCBI): domain Eukaryota; kingdom Viridiplantae; phylum Streptophyta; class Magnoliopsida; order Fabales; family Fabaceae; genus Vicia; species Vicia faba. The sequence continues at coordinate 827,597,429 of OX451736.1, forward strand.
GGTAAGTAGAAATACATTGTGGAAACTATGCGGGTTATACCGACATGGTCTAAGAAATAGCTATGTTAGTGTGACATATTTGTGGGTACCGGTAGCCCTTGAGTAGTCAAGGAGAATACGAGGCTGCTGAGTGATGTCATGAAGCACTAATTAACTTATAGAACCTTTACTTGACCAACTTGGCCATTAGGACGTAGTGAGATGACCGGATTTGGTGAAGTTCGAAGTTGGTAGATACTCGATACTACACTCATTAAGGTTTGGTTTTTTGGTATATTTCGGTCGTCATTAAAGAGGCTTACTCTGAAACAATACCCAAGGAAACAAACCAGTGATATTGAGCTCCTTAGAACCCGGTTACTATTGCTAGGACAGGTTTGAGCCAACTAAACTTCAAGAGGGTACTTACCTAAGAGACTCCATGCAAGCCTAAACCTAAGGAATTGTTTGTTTTTCTTGTATATATTCACTTGTACATAACATCATAAACATCATAACATCATACTCATACTCACTAACCATTTCAAGGATCTTGGGATATATCTTTGTTCTGTTTTGTAGGACATGGATTCTATTCGCAAGAAAACCATTCAAGTCAATCTTGTAAGGATCCCTCCTCAACTTAAAGAGCTGGCATCAAGGGTTCCTGAGAATTCTCCATTTACCGAAAGACATGGTCGCCTCCTAAACTTGGTTACCTCCAACACTGATGAAGATATGATGAAGGTGCTCTTCCAGTTCTTTGATCCTCTACACCATTACTTCACATTTCCTGATTATCAACTTGTGCCAACTTTGGAAGAATTCTCCCAACTCTTGAGGATTACCATTCTAAATCAACTACCTTTCAACGGTACGAAAAGAGATCCAAAACTAGAAGAGATTGCTCAAGCCTTGCACTTGCAGCCATCTGATGTCACAACTAATTGGGAAACAAGGAGTGGTGTCAAAGGTTTCTTAGCCAAGTTCTTGTTTGAGAAAGCCTAAAACTGTTGGAACTCCTTAGACTTGCAAGCTTTTGAGGAAATTATGGCTCTCCTCATCTATGGGATGGTTTTGTTTCCAAACCCTGACCAACTCATAAATGTAAACACCATCAAAATCTTCATGTCTCGCAACTCGGTGCCTACTTTGTTAGGAGACATCCTACATTCTCTTCACACTCGCACTATAAGGAAAAGAGGTATCCTTATGTGTTGTACTCTTGTTTTAGCAAGATGGTTTATTTCGCATCTTCCCCAATCTGTATTGAAGAACGAGCAAGGTTCAAGGTGGTCACATAGTTTGATGACTCTCAAACATTCAGACATTCATTGGTTCTCCTGATCTATAGAGAATGTTACTATCATTGACCGTTGTGGAGAATCCCCTAATGTCCCCTTACTTGGCATTAGAGGAGGTATCACCTACAACCCCTGCTTATCCTTAAGACAATTTGGTTATGCCCGAAGGGATGACCCACATGAGATGCTTATTCAAGGGTTGGTATTTGACTACGAGAATGGCGATCAAGGTCACCGCCAAAGGTTTATCCGAGCTTGGAGGATGTTGAATAAGGTAGATAGCAAGACATTGGGGAATAAGAATTCCATCCCTCTTGAGCCTTACCTCAAATGGGTATGAACTCGTGCTCAAAGTCTTATGATTCCTTACCCCTCTAATCTCCCAATTATCATAGAGCCTGTTGTGGAAGGAGATGTCCCATACACTATCCTTCATCCTAACATACCCACCTCTCTCGAAGACTTGCAAAGGGATTAGATACAGCTTAAAGGGGAACGAGACACTTTCGTGGCCCAATTCTACGCCAGCGGGAAAAAGGTTCTGGAACTCACCAGGCAGCTTCATGAAGAGCGGAGTCTGAACGCCTACATCGCGCCAAAGAGGATGCGTTCAATTTTTTTATCTTAAAGTTTTGTAAGCCCAAAAGAGGCATGATGTACTCAAACTTTGATTTATTAATATAACGTGTGTTCCTTTTTGTCTAAAGCCATTTAAATCTCTAATTTCCTTGAAATCATTTGCATATGCATCTCCATTCATTATAACATAAACAGGTTTATCCCATACAAGTCTCCTTATCTTCCTACTGTTTATTTCAGTAAGATGGATATGGAACAAATGGTGAAAGACATCCAGGCTCAAAACGCCCAACTTCAAGAGATGTTCTTGAATCTGTCTAAGGGACAAGAAGAGGTGAAAGCTCTCTTCACAAGGGCATGATAATGGGAAGCCCTGGGACGATAAAGATGACCAGTTGGAACGGCTATAAACTGAGATAGCCACAATTAAGGTCCAAATGATGGGACAACTGGTGGGCCAGATGGCTCTTATCCAAAATCTGGCTCAAGGACAAGAAGAGCTGAAAGTTCTTTTCAACCAACTTCTTCAAAATGGTTACAACCGTGTGAGGCAAACAACCAGAATTGGAGATCAAGTCACCGCTCAGCCTCCCATGCAACATGAAGCCGGTTTAGTGGAGAGTAGACTGTTCCAAATGGCTGCCACGTCTCAAGTCCAACAATAACCTCGCAAAAAACAACAAAAGAATCAGCGCAAGGAGGTCGCACCTAAGAGACAATTTACCAAAATTGGCAGGTCTCTAGCTCAGGTGCTACAACACATGTTGAAGACATAGCTAATTACATTAAAGGATCCTCCCGGGAATCCTAACACTGCTGCTCCTAGTTACTGTCCCAAAGAGAGGTGTGCTTACCATTCCGACGGTCCCGGGAACGACACGAACAATTGTTGGGCTTTGAAGAACAAGATTCAAGACCTAATTGACAAAGGAGTGTTGGAGTTTACACAAGACGATCAATTGGAACTCTTCTACCACCCCTCAAGGGAATCCACATGAAGCGACGATCGGGGCGAGGAAGTTTTCTGTTCATTTGAATTTTCAAGTTATAATCTCTTTGTTATTTAAAAAATTATCTATTAATGTCAAACTTCGTTTCATTAATGCATTGCACATGTTTGTCCTAAATTCATCCATTCATTTTCACTGTATTTCAACTATGCTTTTTGCTCTCTTTATGACATTAAACTCTTGCTAAAAGTTACAAACATTTAGAGGGAGGATGACGAAAATAATGCCACTATCTCATACCGTATGTTTTGGATAGACCTTGCTGACGATGTACAGACGTTCTTTCAAATTCTAAACACTGGAGTTATAAGGAAGATAACCCCTAGTCAGCCCCTTCGAGCCAAAGAAGTCAAAGTTTTCTTTTTTTGCATAATTTGAAACCTTTAATCAAAACCTGGGGCAGGGTAGTCTCTCAGTTGATTCAAACGCGCGTTTAGCCGTAAACTCTCATCTCGTAATATGACGGATGACATCAAAAACATTCCTCTGGAATCAAAAGACAGTGATGGTTCCCTATCACATAGGCAGTCATTATCTCTCAATAGAAAAGCCCACTAAGTTAAAACCTACAAAGGAGACTTAAGAAAAAACTGGGGCATCCCGCTGACGTAATCTCAAGACAAGAACAGTCAGGCAAAAATCAGGAATGACAAATCAAAAAAAGGGTCACTACAAATCCTCAACAACATAAAAAATGTTGCAAGAATGAATGCCTTCCGATATACTTAACTTGTCTGAACCATCACCATAACGTTATTCCATACTCAATTGGAGTTCAAATGTACAATTAATTAGGTTTAGGGTTGAAGAACATGACGAAGAACGGGTGGGTACAAACACACTTTGAGCCTTAATACTTTGTTTCTTAAACCATGAACCAAGCCACGTTACAACCCTTCAAAAGTCCTAATTGAAGCATGGGTTTGTTCGAAAGCATACTGTTATAAAAAGGTATCCTGACTCCTGTAAGACATTACCCTAAATCCTGAGTTAAATTTTTCTTACAAAATTTTTTTACTTGCTAAAACGCATTTTCAAAACTTCAGGACAAGCATAACCTTTGCATTATTTGAATATCATTGTTTTCATGTGGCTATTTGTTTGACAATAGAAAAATTCACACAATGAATATCCGATGAACGAAAGCTCTCTTAGTGAACAAAATCAATTCAAGTGGGATGACACTTCCAATGACAAATCTCCTATCAACAAAGGGGCATGACATGTCACTATCTAGCACATCTAGGGGAAGTGACAAATCTCCCCGAGATGCTTCTGATAGGATGACTCCTAGCCAGAGTTTCAATCTTTGAAAACTTCTCACCAGTTGAGTCGACCTCAAGAACCCTCGAGAATTTTTCCCAGTGAAGAAAACATCTCCCCAACGGACCAACAACAGGGTTTATTTCCCCAACAAACTACAAATTCCCTAATTTGATTTTTCCTCTCCGACTACTACAAATCAAAGGACCACAACCCCTTTTCCCCAATGGACAACTCTACAATCCCCAGCAAAAACACTGTGAAGCCTGGATTTCGACCAAATAATAATATAAGGTGCTGCGAAGCCTGGAATTCGACCAGATAGTAGTTCACTTCTTCAAAAACACTATGAAGCCTGGATTTCGACCAGATAACAGTATAAGATGTTGTGAAGCCTGTATTTCGACCAGATAGTAGTTCACTTCTTCAAAAACACTGTGAAGCCTAGATTTCAACCAGATAACAGTATAAGGTGATGCGAAGCCTGGAATTCGACCAGATAACAGTATAAGGTGATGCGAAGCCTGGAATTCGACCAGATAGTAGTTCACTTCTTCAAAAACACTATGAAGCCTGGATTTCAACAAGTTAATAGTATAAGGTGTTGCGAAGCCTGGAATTCGACTAGATAGTAGTTCACTTCTTCAAAAACACTATGAAGCCTGGATTTCAACCAGATAACAGTATAAGGTGCTGTGAAGCCTGGAATTCGACCAGATAGTAGTTCACTTCTTCAAAAACACTGTGAAGCCTGAATTTCGACCAGATAACAGTATAAGGTGATGCGAAGCATAGAATTCGACCAGATAGTAGTTCACTTCTTCAAAAACACTATGAAGCCTGAATTTCGACCAGATAATAGTATAAGGTGCTCTGAAGCCTGGAATTCGACCAGATAGTAGTTCACTTCTTCAAAAACACCGTGAAGCCTGGATTTTGACGAGATAATAGTATAAGGTGCTGCAAAGCCTGGAATTCGACCAGATAATAATTCACTTCTTCAAAAACATTGTGAAGCCTGAATTTCAACCGGATAACAATATAAGGTGCTGCAAAGCCTGGAATTCGACCAAATAGTAGTTCACTTCTTCAAAAAAACTGTGAAGCCTGGATTTCGACCAGATAATAGTATAAGGTGCTGGCAAGCCTGGAATTCGACCAGATAGTAGTTCACTACTTCAAAAATAATGTGAAGCCTGGATTTCGACCAGATAACATTATAAGGTGCTGCGAAGCCTGGAATTCGACCAGATAGTTGTTCACTTCTTCAAAAACACTGTGAAGCTTGGAATTCGACCATATAACAGTATAAGGTGCTACAAAGCCTGGAGTTCAACCAGATAGTAGTTCACTTCTTCAAAAATACTATGAAGCCTGGATTTTGACCAGATAACAGTATAAGGTGTTGTAAAGCCTAGAATTTGACCAGATAGTAGTTCACTACTTTAAAAACACTATGAAGCCTGGATTTCGACCAGATAACAATATAAGGTGTTGTGAAGCCTGGAATTCGACCAGATAGTAGTTCACTTTTTCAACAATAAAACAAGAATCCTTGTTAGAAATATTCCAAGCAAAGTTTGAAGACTCACCTACTCTTCAATAGCAGTCCGAGATTTATTGACTCCCCCGACATTTGTCAAGGATTTATTTTCCCAAACAAAAATACATTCATTAACATTTCAAACATGATAAGTGTATTCGACACAATCTCATTTATTTTTGAGAACATCATGAAACCATGCATTTTATACATCATGACATTGCATACAGCTAACGTTTTACCTTTTTCAAGAAAAGGTCAATCAACAGATGGCTATCATCAACAATTTTCAACAGGTCCAACATTAGTTTCCGAAACAAGACAGAGTAACTACCTACGTGACTTAATGAAGTTTTACACGGACTTATCATGAAGCAACCCTACACAAGTTCCTTCTCTTTCCTAGATATAGTTTTACACAGACTCATCATAAAGCAGCCCTACACAGGCCCATCATAAATTAAAGAATATTCAAGACCTCTTTTGGTTCAGTTTAAACCTCTCAACGGTTTATCCTAATGCTTTCCAAGTGAATATTTATGGTTCAGATAAATCGCTCTAAGATTTGTTCTGATTCTTCCCAGTCAAATAACATACAAGACTTCTGCTAGTTTTAGATAAATCGCTCCCAAGATTTATTCTGATTCTTTTCCAGTGGAAGTCAAGTGTAGACTTAATCTAGTTTCGATCAACAATCACATTCAAATGGCATCTATAAGTCCATTCACAATTCATCTTCGAGTGCAAATTTCTGGGCACTCTAGTGTTCAATCATCTTCCACCTTCAAGTCACGAAAGGAAGATTCGCCAATCTAACCCTTCAAGCGTAAGAAGATTGAATAAGGGCAGCTGTTGTACCCTAAAATTTTCCCTCTCATTTATCAAAGGATCATCCTGGATCCTCAGGTTTGCTTCCATACAATTCCAAGCCTTGAATTACAAATTTTCCAAGAAAGTCATTCACAAGGGCAAAATGGTCATTTGCGTACTGAAAAGTCAAACTTTGATTTTTGGATCAAAAGTCAAGTTTCAAGAGTCATATTTCATCAAGACATGTTGAAACATGAGGTTTGTTTCGTCAGGAAATTCAAAAGTCAAAATTACTTTGAGAAAGTCAAAATCCTAAATACTTATAATTTTCCTAAGTATTTAAGAGATATGACAAGCTCAGAACTTCTGCCTAGATTATCTCCATAATGAAGGCTGATTCTGGAAGAACTTCTAACTCAAGAGTTTTAGATCTCAGTAAGGCCTAAAACACTTTAGAACAAAACTTCTTTTAGAAATGCTGGGATTTCAAGTTATACATCCTCAAAGGCACGTCTCTGAAGCTTAGGCACTTAGAAAAATTCTTAGCATTTTCAAGTCAGAAGTTGTCTACAACTTCTGGGCCAGTTTTCACGTAGGTTCTGTCAGAAGTTGCAAGAGTAATTCAAAGAGGGTTTATAAAGCGTGTCACAAGCTTTCTTGAAAGTCTGAGAACTCGCTCATGACATGCTGGAGCAAAGGGATTCAGGGATCAGAAGTTGGATGTTTGTTCTAAGTTGCGCTGATGCTGAACTTCTGGCCCAGAATTAAGCTATGATGCACAATCTCATAGCTCAGGATTTCTGGTTTGATAAATCTCTTCATCATTTAATGCTCACAACCGCTTTTGAGTTTTTATCCAAAGGATTTCCCCACATGTCAGATTGAAGTACCATTGCTATCCTTGAAAAACAAACTTTTGTACAAGGTTATGCTAGGCCCATGCTTTTCTTTTGCCTCTGAGAGTACTTTTCCTTAATTCGTGCTTACAAATCCAGCTTAGGCACGACTAAAAGCTGCTAACCACCATATTTTTTTATCTTTGTTTCAAGAACAAGCTAGCACGCTAGCATGATGTTGGTACTTTTGACTTCTCCAAGCTACAAAGTTCTTTCCTATAAATTGTCTTCATTTGCAACTATGAAGGGGCCTGCCAGAAAAATTGAAAAGAAAAAGCCTTGAAACCTTGTTAAAATTTCCAGGAATCCGAAATTGCAAACACAAATACAAAACCTATTAGTTTTTTATTCTTGCATTCAAACTACAATTTCCCTCAAGTGTTTCTTGACCAAATCATCCATACATCATTCATAACCCAAGTTAAAGGTTGTTCCAGCCTGCTGAGTACGTGAGGAAGCTTATCAGAACATTACAAGCAGTCAGAACCAGGCTCCAGCTCACAGAATATTTTCCAGCTGCAAGGTAAGCTTCTGCTAACCCTCATCATATCACTTAAGCATTGTTAGACTTGCTTGTTTAAAATACAATATAGACATCACGATTCTGATGTTGTACATATTCTTAGGTTTCATGTATTTGCCTGCCTAAATAGGAAGAACATAAGTTCATAACTTCTTAAGGAAACTAGGAATAGTAGATACATTGCTTGTTTCTGATTTATAGTCTTGACATTTTTTATGCTTCTGAAACCATGATGGAAACCTGCCATAATTGCTATGTTTGTGTTTTCTGTTCTGTTGAGAAATGACTAAGTTGTAGATGTTCTGATTAGCATGGAGAAAGAGATGAAGCTCATCATTAGAATTTACTTTATGTTATATGTTCATGCTTTTGCTTCTGATACTGGATGTACATCCACCCCAGTGGTAGACAAGTGCGCGCATAAGACTTTAGTGCTAAGGGTCCTGGGTTCTAACCCCAGAAGCATCTTTTTTTTAGGTTTATTTAATGACATTTTACGCATTTATCTGTCAAACAATATTCCTAAATCAGAACTTCTAGACAACCTTACCCAACAACATTATCACCTCACTCTCTCAAATAGCCAGAACTTCTGACTAGCCAGTGATGTATAAACTTCTAGGTTCCCAGCTACACTATAGCTTCTAAACCCCTTCAACAATCAGAACTTCTAGATTTCCCATTATTCCTGACAACCTTAGAACTTGGTGTACCCAGGCCCAGAGCTTCTGACCCTCTACTTTCCTACTAACATTTTCTCTCTTGCAGCGTACTAGAGTCAGAACTCCTGTTCCGTCTCGTTTCAGCAATGTGCTGATTCTGACTCCTTTTTCTCTTATTTATTTTATTTTTGCTTTTAATAACCAAAAACACCAAAAATATTTCATATTTACATACATTATTTTATCTCTTTTTTAAACCAAAAGATCAAAAATATTTTCTTAAGCCAATTTGTTTCTTTTCTTGACAAAAAAAAAACAAAACAAGTCCATTTCAATTCTTGTACATTATTTCAATATGGTTGTAATAGATAATTAGGACTTTAATTTCTTGCAATCCCCATTTGTAAACTTGTACACCCCCATTCCCCTAATGATTGTAATAGCGTAGAATCTTTACTTTTTGCAATTTATCTCTTTCATATAAATGCTAGTAATTAGGATTTGTATGGAAAGATAAAAATCAACAAATAGATAACCCTAATCAAGACTAAATGCATGAAAATAAAACACACTTGCACACTAGCACCCTTAGGGTAATCCCATTTTGTTTCCTTTCAGAAAACAGTCATGTCTCTCGAATATGGGCATTTTAGCAAAGACCCTCGATAAAAAATCGTAGTCCCTCGATGACCCTCGATGTTGCCTTCGGTAAATGATCTAGTCCCTAAAACGAAATTGCTAAAATGTTCCATAGGTTGCCTTCTATGACTATACAAACGTCCCACGCCCGTCCCTTCACATCCAACGATGGGGCTTCTTACCAAAACAATGGTAAGATAGCAACATCTAAAGGAGGAGGAAAAGATCATTTAAGACCTTTGAGTAGGTAGATTCGCTCCTAGTTGCTCGCTTTCTCACAACAAAAACATTTTATACACCAACACACTCATTTGAAACATTTTTAAAAGACAACACTTTGTACGCGTTCTTATAGAAACGAGAGCCATTACAAAGAAGAAACCTTTTCAAAATCTCTTTCAGAAACACATTCCACAAACACCTCTTTGAACTATTTTTCAAAACAACGCTTTGTATGCGTTCTTATAGAAACGAGAACCATTACAAATATATTTTCAAAATACTTTCAAAAACCCACACCACAAGCACACATTTAAACAAAAGCAAGTGATCTAGCAAGCAACTAAGAGCCCACGGAAAACCATGGATGGAAAGGGTTCTAATACCTTCCGTTTTCATAATCTACCCCTCTAACTCAAGAAAACATCTCAAAGGTCTTTCCTGTTCTCTTCAGCCTTTCCTTTTGGATAAAAGAAAAGTCGGTGGCGACTCTTGCTAACCGCAACATTTAAGATCAAAGGTAAAATGACCAAGTCAGTTCTCCCACCGTATCACATCAACCAAATGCAAAAGTGTAAAGATCAAATTTTCTCAAGTTTTAACAAGAATTTCAAAATTGTAAACATCATAAATTAATACGGACTATAGCTCACAAAGTTTTGATAAAACCAGAAACCCTAACATTTTTCAAAGTTAAATTAAATGCCATATAATCTCAACCAATTCCTATTTTCATAGGGCTTCAGACCATGCTAATCATATAACATAAATGTATCAAGAATGAATGCAAATGGTAGCTTAAACCATAAGTTCAAAGTTCAAAAATATTATATATTGGAGCAAAGATCCAATGCCTCTCCAATGGTTCCAGAAGCAAATGAATGATCCCATTAGCTTCCTTTAACCTACCTTAATCTAATGATATGCTTAATTTGCTTTGAATTATGCTAAATCTCTCTAACAAACTCAAAGTGCAAACCTTCTTTTTTGGAAATGGATATGATGAATGAGTGATTAGAGCTATGCAAATAGGTTATGGATGATATATATTTGATTTATGTAAGGTGTTTAAGGTGGAAATTTAGAGAATGCACCAATGGATTGAGAATTTGAAGTTTATGGTATGAAAACATGAAACAATGGGTTTTCTTGTGAAAATTTTGTTGTGTTTAGCTTTGAGGCATCAAGAGGTATTTATAGAGGTTTCAAATGGTTCCTCTAACTTGCAGAAATAAATCTTAGATCACATGGAAGGGTAGTTTGCTCACTTGGTTTCTATTTGCACAAAAATGCATGATTGAAATGAGGAAGATATGCATGCTTTTATAACCTCTACAAGGTTGCTTCTGATTAATAAGATTTCTTGTGATCTTTAAAAATATTTACAAGCTTGAAAGAAGAGAGTTGTTGGCAAAAAGTGAACTTTATCAAAGTAGAAATGTGACTTTTTGCAATTTCACTCATAAATGGTGTCATACAACGGAAAAAGCCTCAATTATTTGTGTAATGTACAAAGGTTTGTGTAAATCTCTAATTATGGAGAGATTTAGAGGTAAGGGGACCTGCAAAACAAGATTATGTGGGATTTGGTTGGTTTATCATGAACTTGCACCAAAAATATGCCTCGTAAAACCACTTTACCATGGCTACTTCATCTCTTCGAAATACATATCTCAAGTGTGATAAATTCATGCTCTTGGAAATTGGAAATATTGAAACATCCTCTACAACTTTGATGTTGATCCCTTTCCTTGAATCAAGTGGGATCATAGAGAAAAATGATCGTAAAGTCAGTTACTTGACAAGGTTAGAATGTTGGAAAATTTTCTCTAAGTGTTGGTTAATCATGACTTTATGAACTCATATATTTTTATCCATGAATTTTTTGAAAATCATCACCTATGGAAAAATTATAGTATGAAAAATTATCTTTATTTTGATTATTGGAGCAAGAAAAATGGTGGCTTGATGACAAAGTTACAAGCTTGCTAGTAGTGTATTTGAACATGAATTTTTGACTCTTAATGAATTTTCCAACTTCTTTAGCTTGCCTTTTTGAAAGTTAACTCCAAATTTGTGTTTTCCCTTTATCAAATGCCTTCACCAATCTTATTTTCATGAAATTCAACTTGATAAGTTCATGGTTGACCAAAAATTCCAAAAGTCAAAGCTTTGACTTTGCAGTTGACTTTGTGCCCGATGAATTCAAATTGTCCAATTTCAATGAAATCTCTTTGAATATGATGCAATCCTTAGCATGTAAAGATATATGAAGTTCACAAGATGATGACATGATAAAGCTTTGAGTGATACATAATTGGAGACCTCAAACCATAATTCTTGATTTTCATCTGAGGAGCCAAAACCCTAATCTTTTCCAACTTCTTGATGAATCCAATGATGAAACCATATTGTGATGAGGTTGTGATGAAGATGATGATTATTTGATCATCATAAATTAATTAGGAGCTTAAGTCACTGAGGAACACACATGTCCTTGATAAATTACTTGTTGGATCCTCTTGCTCCCACACACCTATCTTGTATAAGAAATAAACACAACAAGACAAAACACTTGTATTTTATGAGGTTAGTGATGCATAGATGAATAATATGATTTCTAAATGATGCAAAAAAGAGGTGGAATCTTAGGTAAAAAATTAGGGTACAACACTTCAGTTCGAGATCAGCTCGGTTCAAAATCTCAATCCGGGTCATGATTAAATCGAGTAAAAAGCTCAATGTGGTTTGAGATAAGCCTAGTTTGAAATATCATCTTGGTTCATGGTCAGCCTAGTTAAAACCTCAGTTCAGTTCATGAGTTCAGCCAAGTTAGAGCTCACTTTTGTTCGAGATAAGTCCGTATAAAATCTTGGTTTAGCTTGGGGTCCAACCTCTTTAAGTTCGTGTTTGGAAGGAAGAATAATCGCTTCTCTCCACAAGTTAGTATTTGGATGAAAGACTAACCACTTCTCTCTGTTGATCGTTGTTTGATTGGAAGTTATCCTGAAACTTCATTTTTCCTTGTATAAGAGGGTTCAAGAGTTTAACGTACTAAAAGCTGTTCAAAATTCCTAGATACTCTTAATATCAAATATTTAGAATATGATTAAGTTTTCTTCATTGAACCAATATAAATTCCCGGTGTCATATATCTTACCTTTAACTCTTTATTTTCTACATATTTACTTTCTGCTGCTTAATTCTAAAACATTTTTAAACTCTAAAAATAATAATTAAATGTTTTTAACCTATCGTTTTTATGAAAACTAGATTTCACCCCCTTCTTGTGTCTAGAGTCACATGTCCAACACCAGAAGTGACTTCTGACGCTCCTCTAGAAGGACCATCCAATAAGTAGAAGAAAACCAATAATACTGAGAAGAAAGAGAAAAGTCATAAAAAAGATCAAGGAAGAAGAGCCAAAGGTAACAAAGGAATTTGACATGAATGAGCTATCTGAGGAAGAGCAAGAGGAGGACATTAAGGAAGAAATTATGATGGAAGAAGTTTAATACCCAAATTTTGTCAGAGAATAAAATTATTTGAAATTAGGTGTATTTTTATTCTCATTATATTGGATTTGTTATAATTTAAAAATATTAGAAAAAATGTTTTAATTCACTGTTTCAAAATAAGAAAATATTGTTGGACCTTAGACTTCACCCAAAAATGGGAAGAGTAATTGTGTAATTTGAAAAAAATATAGTTTTGAAAACTTTTCAAGATTAAAAGAAGAGGTTGAAAATATATTTCTAAGCCTAACGAGCAGAAAGTAAATAATAAAATAAATTTCGGAGTTTAAGGAGTTTAAGGGAAGAAGAAGAACACCAATTTTTATACAGGTTCATTCAAAAACGACTTAGTCTTGTTCCCAAGATTTGATCTTGAGATTTTCCATTAACACTTGGGAGCTTTTAGTAGTAAAGGATTACAAACCCCTTTATACAAGGAAATGGTGGTTGTCCTTCAACCATAATAATATAAGACAGAAGATATAATCGTTTATGTCTTCTGTGTTGAAATTACTGAGACTGAAGTGGCCAAGCTTCCTTCCCAATTGTATATTGAAGCGATTAGTCTTCTCTTCATAAATCGGTCATTGTAACGATTAGTGCCAAATTTCTACAAAAATAAATGAGCTCAATTTGGTTTAACAGGATAACCAATAACCTCTTGAGATTTTAACAATATGATATTCTTGCCCGTGGTTTTAAACAAGCTAATCATGAACCAATGGAAAGTTTATCAATATTGATAATCTTCTACCATCAAACAAGGCTTACTAATATCCTAAGGGAAGTTCATCATTATTAACGATATTAAACCTAAATAAACATAAGAACTGGCCACACAATCCCCAACCAAAGCGTTTAACTGGTTTAGCTTCTAACCATATATTTTATCCATAAATGGACTGTGCTCATCCAAGATACATAAACAACATTCTTGAAGAACTTATACATGACTACCCTTCTAGAATTACATTTAAATTCCTCACTCACAAAAGATCTTTCCTCACAAAAGCATTTGGCTATAATAACTAGTGAGAGAAAGTAAAAATAAGAACTTAGAGAGAGAAAGAGTGAGTGTCAATACATAAATCATATTAAGGATGAAATGAAATTAAATGAGGAATGAGACCTCTATTTATAGGCTTGAAATTCCCCAGAATAAGAAATAACATTAAATCCAAAATTATCACTGTTAATCGATTAGACCAACAATTAACTCATTTAAAAATAACGACTATGAGTTCTAAAATAGGAAAAAGTGATATATATATCGGTTGCATAAGATCTAAGTGCGTTCAAACAACCTTGTTCCTCAAGAGAGTGATAATCTAATCGATTAACACTATGTTCTAATCGATTAGATTCAGATAAAAAATGTTTTGTAGCTTTTTGAATGCTCCCATCCTTTTCTATGAAACTTCTATATACTTCTCAAGGCTTATTCTTTTCAAAAACTTTTTATAAATTTTTTTCAGTGTGTGTGCTTATATCCATTTACTTCTACAAAGAAAGAAATTTTTCTTTTACAAAAGTTTCACTCACTTACTAAATTGGGAGATTAACTCCTCTAAGCCCTGTCTAATAGATTCTTCTATGTAGATACTTGCTTGAGATTCCTTTTGAGGCTTTTTTGTGTAATGCATTTGTTTTCCTTTGTCTAAAACTTTGTCGATGACTGAAACTTTGTCAATCCTTATCAAACCTCATGGCTTGCATATTTGACTTCTTAAGTACATTGATTGACTTTCTTAATGGTTGCATATTTAATATGTTGAATGTTATCTTTTCTTATCTTTTACAGTTGTCATCGTGTTGTATCTTTATTATGCTGAATATCTATTATGTTCTTCACAATTGTCATCATCAAAAGAAAACCTATTACATGCAAAACAACACATCTCTCAAGGGAGATGGTAATATATATATATATATATATATATATATATATATATATATATATATATATATATATATATATATATATTGGTGTAATGATACTCTCTCTGAGTTTGATAAAGTGTATACACTCCCTTTGAGAATATATTTCCCTCCTTTGTCAAAATAAAAAAGACTGGTAAAAGATACAAATATGCCCTTATGTTCTATCAATCTATAACATAAAATATCATGGCATATTGAAGGAAGATTGATGTAGTAATACATGAAATAAATCATTTTATCAAACATCACAATTATGATAAGTAAGGATAGGTCATGATCTATGTTTTTAGAACAATAATTGAAATTCTGGCACTAAAAACAGATGTCAAGACTGATGTCCCAACACCAAAACACAATGTCAAGACAAATGTTAAGACATCATCTGTTGACAGAAAGCTTTTACCAAAACAATAAGTTATGCAAAGGTAAATTGCAGAAGATAAAAGAAACTATCAATGGTTAACCCAGTTCAGTGCAACATCACCTACTCTGGAGGCCACCAATCCTGGAAGGAAATCCACTATGATAGTATTAGTTCAAAGCTAAACAACCATAGTTTACAACTTATCACTGAAATTCTGGCTGCAGATACTCAATGTCACGTTCAATGTTATGACACCGTATCTGACTTACTATATGACAGTAAATACAAAAGCAATAAAGAACACAGTCAATTGTTTACCCAGTTCAGTGTGCAACAACACCTACTCTGGGGGCTACCAAGCCAGGGAGGAAATCCACTATAAGAGATGTTAATTCAGGAATAAACCAACCAGTTTATCTCCTTCACTTAAGACCTACCCAATGCAATTCCAATCTAAGTACAACTTAAACCTGAGTTCCTACTCACTCCCCCTCAATCACAGCAGTGATACATAAAACAATTTGACTAAAGAATTGATGAAGACACTCTTCAAAAACAAACACTTGATTAAGCTTCACAGCTTTTTAATCAAGCAACACAATCACTCTTGCTTCACAGCTTTGAGTGATGCACACAACTAACTTGACTCTGCTTCACAGCTTTAGTCAAGGAACATTCAAACACTCTTGCTTCAAAGCTTTGAGTGCTACACAACCCTTACAATTAAAAACCTATTCCAAGTCACTTATCACAATGATAATTGCTTGGAGTACAATAATCAAACCTATACAGTTTATAAATGATCTTCTGATCAAAACAAAGGGATACCTTGCAAAACAGCAGCTCTGTTGAATATATAGCAGCTGCAACTTCAGTTAGGGTTTCCACAAAAACCTAGGGTTAATTCCGTTTGACCTAAAGACCAGGTCACAGGACTTTATTAACCAGGTTAGGGTTGAGCTAGGTTACCCCTCAGAAAACGCAGGATTCTGTTCTGGAAAGACTGAGTTATTTTCCTAAAAAAACTCAGACTTATCCAACCTGCAAACCTGTTAGTTCAGAACAGGATGTCATAACATCTGTTATGACATCTGAGAAAACCTGTCTACTGATTTAGCAAAATGTGATCATTTTGCAAAATGCTCAGATACACACTTATAAACATCAGTACTTGAATTACAATATTTTTCTGCAAAGGTACCTAATGAGTCAGTACAAACTAAACTAGAATGTTATGACATCAGTCATGACATTCACACATACACTTGGGTTTTACCAAAAATGAAAGCCAATACCTAAACAACTACAAACTCCCCCTTTGGCAGATTTTTGGCTAAAACCCTAAGCAATCAGAGATAGATAGCAGCAGAAATAAATGACTGCAGAAAAATAGAATGTCTAATTGAGCAAGTACATATTAAGTACCAAAATATTCTCCCCATATTTAGCCACAAATGGGCCAAAGAAACATGTTCATAATGATTATACAGTGATCCAAAACAAATAATAAGAGCAGCAGCAAAAAAAAAACTGAACACACTTCCAAACTCCACCAGATATCAGCACCAACCAGCAACACCACCAAACAACAACCAACCTTCAAGCACTGTCATCAGACTCAGAGGAGCTAGTTTCTTCAATGTTGAGATGACCTTCAGCTTCTACACCTTCTTCCCTTCTATTTTCTTCAGCTTCCTCCTTTTCTAGCCTGGCAATTAGAATTTCTAGGGTTTTTTTTCTAGCATCCAGCTCTTTGCAAGTTTCTTTTAAAACAGCTATGACATTTGATGTCTTGGACTGGGTCTTCACAGACGATGTCTCAGCTGATGTTATGACAATGTCTGGAGCATGAGATCCCTGAAACAGTTTGTAGTGCAAGCCAAGGGCAGGAGCTCTTTTGCAGACTGTATCTCTTGCCACAAGGATATCAGGGTATTGTGCAGGGATGATTCTACAAAGGAGGGAGGGAAAGGCAATTGGTCCTTTGACAGCATAACTGCCAGCATGCTTTAAAGTTTGTTCAAAGATGTACCTGCCATAGTCAAAAGCAGTCTTGGTTCCCACAGCATAAATAAACCTCCCCAATCCTGTGGAGATAGTTGATTTATGATTTGTAGGCACCCAGTTGGCTGCACCTATTTTATGCAAGATGGCAAATTTCATGCTGAGTTTACTGGCATTCAGCTTGCCTTTCAAAGGCCAGCACTTTACTTGCCTGGCTGTGATAGTTTGACAAACTTCATTGTCAGTGGCCTCCAGATCAGGACAATCCTCATTTGTTCTTCCAAGAAACTTGTTGATTTCTGATGGAGAGAACTTGACTCTTCTTCCTCTAACAAAAACACTTTCAAAGTCAGCTGATCTTCCATCAGCATAATCACTAGACAAGTTCACTACAAACTCTTTGACCAGATTTTCATAACATTTGTTAAATTTTATCACTGTCTTCATTAGTCAAGCATTCTTGATCAGGTCCATGATGTCTTTGCACTCCAAGGCATCATTGTTGAGTTCTCTCTCTAAAGCTATTCTCTTTAAGCAAACATACTTCCATCTGTTTGCATTGTCAGGATGATGAAAAGAGATGTTGTCTGTTGGGACTTCAGGCACTCTAGCAATTTTGCTGGAGGGGAGCTTCCTTCTGATAGGAGTTTCTTCAATATCAATCTCAAATTCTGATTCCTCATCAGAATCAGAAGATTCAGGTTCTTTTCTCTTCTTAGAGATTGGTTGTCTAGCAGTATGCACCTGGGCCTTCTTCCCTTTTGTCTGAATACTTTTCTCAGCCATGCCTTCAGCCTTGGATTTCTTAGCAGCAGGTTTATCATTATGACTACTCTTTCTTTTCATCAATCTCCTAGCTATGCTAGGGTTCACATTAGCAATCAGATCATTATCTGAGTAATCCTCATCCACATCAATGATAGGTGGATCAGCAGCCTTTTCTGAAGGGTTCTGAATGTTGTCTTTTTGTGTCACAACATTCTCAGTGACATCTACATTCTCAGAGACTTCCACATTTGGACTTTCTGATTGATTTAAAGGGACAGAAATCCCCGATACATATTGGTTTCCACTAAGTATACTAGTAACAAGCCTAGCAATAGCTTGATGAACTTGAACTGATCCTTCTCTATTTGGTACAGAAGAAGAAGGATGAGAAGAATTACCAGAGGCTGTAGCTTGAGCTCTTCCTGCATGTCTGGTTCTGAGCTTTTTGACTTTGGCTGGGTCAGTTGCCATCTCTCTGAGAGGAGTGACCTCAAGAACTTCAGATTCTATGCATGTGGTGATTGCCCTAGAGTCTTGGTCAGATGATGAAGATGATGAGGATGACGAAGTCGCCGTGGTTGAAGACGATGTCTGAGACATTTTGATTGACTTTGAGTAATGGTAGCAATTTGATAAAAATCTTTGATTGAGAGGAGGAAACAGGTTGCAAGGACGAGAGAGGTAGGGGGCAAAAGGGAGTCTTTTCAACTTCTTAAAGATTTTGAAAGAATTGTGAAAGCATATGATTAACCCACTAAAGATAGACTTAATAAAATTAATTCCTTCAACCTTTGTTTTAAGCAAAATTAATTGCTATAATTTCTCATGTTGGTGAATACCCAACCTGCCCCTCAAATTTTCAAGTTTATTTCCAACAAGAGCCTTGGTAGAAGAATCAGTCAGCTGAAGCTTAGAGAAACTATGTTCCAGTTTAAATGACTTCTTCTCTTCAAAGTCAATGTGCTTGTTCCAGTTATGGTGAATATTGATTGTATTCAGATTATCACAACACAATGTCACAACATCTTGTGTGACATTGTACTCAGTGAGCATCTGTTTTGACCAGATGTTTTGAGAACAATTTTTCCTAGCAGCAACTATTTCCGCACAGAATTGGGAAGGCATTCTTTTGATATGAATCATAGTTCTGGTTGATTCTTGAATAATTTTCTGTTTGTCCAGTCCATTTTGATGGAGAGTTATAGGAGAGGAGACTTCAAGCCTCATTTCTTCAGGGAAACAAAATTTATTAGACTTGTTATTTCCAACATCCTTGTCAAGATAACTTATGGTTCTGACAACACATCCTTCTTCAAGTTTATTTGCCACATCACAGATATTATCAACCTGTAGTTTTGGAGTTCTTCTGACTGCTTCCATAGAAATAGCTCTTTTCATTCTTCTTAGATGAAGAGGACCAAGCTTATGCTGCCACAGTTTCATCTCTTTTTCTTCTTTGGTAATTGGACACATAGTGGAGATATCAGTGTTCTCAGGCTGCCACAAGTAGCAGTTATCTTTGGATCTGATTCCTCTCATTACAACTTCTAGTTTTTCATTAATTACTAGACATTCAGATCTTGAGAAGTTGACCTTGAATCCTAGATCACATAATTGACTGATACTAATGAGATTAGCAGTCAGCCCTTTTACCAGCAGTACTTTATTCAGACTTGGAACTCCAGGGCAGTCCAAATTACCAACTCCTTTGACTTCACCTTTAGCACCATCTCCAAAGGTCACAAAACTGGTGGTGTGAGGCATAACATTATTGAGGAGATTTTTGATTCCAGTCATGTGTCTGGAACATCCACTGTCAAAGTACCAGCCTTCCTTTGCAGACACTCTCAGGGAAGTATGGGCTATCAGGGCAGTAGCCTTTTTCTTCCAATGAGGAGTATGTGGTACCCTTTTTGGCTTAGGTTTAGCACCTGAGTTTTGATTAGGGTATCCATGCAATTTGAAGCAGAAGGGCTTTATGTGTCCATACCTCCCACAATGATGACATCTCCATCTTTGGTATTTTTTCTTCATGTATTTCTGATGTTGAGAGTTGTGTTGAGACATCTGCTTTGACAATTGTTTAACATGCCTGATCTTCTTGTCTGCACCAGGTTTCTTAGCTTCCACAAATCCTAGACCAGATTTGTTTCCCACATTTTGTCCCACTTGTAGGATCTCTTCCAATTTATCTGATCCATTGGTCAACATCTTGACAGATTTTGTCATTTGGTTCAGTTGTGAGTTCAGTAATTGAACTTCCCCTTCTAGGTGACTTATAGTTTCAAGATCTGCCCTTTTTTCAGCCTCCAGCTTTATAATGAGTTTTGATTGTTTCTCATTCTGCACACAGACTTCAGCACTTCTGATACATAATTTCTTGTAGGTATCAGCCAGTTCTTCAAATGTCACTTCTTCATCACTAGTGTCACTTTCAGAAGTACAAACACTAGTTAGAGCAGTAACTAGTTTGGCAGATTCTTCTTCAAAATTACTTTCTGAATCATAGTCAGACCAAGTAACAGTCATTCCTTTCTTTTGTTTCTTAAGAAAGGTAGGACATTCAGCTCGAATATGTCCATATCCTTCACATCCATGGCATTGAATACCTCTGCCTTGGTTTCCCTTATCTTCTGACCTTGGTCTTCTGCTGGAACTGTCAATGTCAGAGGGAATGTTATGAACATTAGACCTTGACTTTGGATCCATTCTTTTGATGAGCTTGTTGAACTGTCTTCCAAGAATGGCAATAGCTTCTGATATATTTTCTTCTTCATCCTCCTTGTTTTCAACATCAGTGTTGGATACAAGTGCTATGCTTTTGTTCTTCTTGTCACCATTATCAGTGATCCCCATCTCAAAAGTCTGAAGAGACCCAATAAGTTCATCCACTTTCAACTTGCTGATGTCCTGGGCTTCCTCTATGGCAGTTACCTTCATTGCAAATCTTTTAGGCAAGGATCTGAGAATCTTCCTTACCAGTTTTTCTTCTGACATCTTTTCTCCCAGTGCTCCTGAGGTGTTGGCAATCTCCAAGATGTTCATGTGAAACTCATGAATGGTTTCATCTTCCATCATTTTTAGATTCTCAAAATTGGTAGTCAACATCTGAAGCCTTGACATTTTTACTTTGGAAGTGCCCTCATGAGTAGTTTTGAGAGTGTCCCAAACTTCCTTGGCCAGTTCATATTGATGTACTAGTTTGAAAATGTTTCTATCAATTCCATTGAACAAGGCATTTAAAGCTTTTGAATTTCCCAGGGCTAACTCATCTTCTTCTTTACTCCAATCTTCCTCAGGCTTCAGACTGATTGTCCCATCTTTCTCAATTATGGTGGGATGAATCCATCCTTTGTCAGCAGCTCTCCAAGCCTTTTTGTCCAGAGATTTTAGGAAGGCAATCATACGAGGTTTCCAGTAGTCATAATTAGTTCCATCCAGAATGGGTGGTCTATTTCCAAAAACTCCTTCTTTGTCCATAGTGCCAGAAAGTGATATCCCTAGATCTCACCCAGTAATACAGGCAGGGTGCCTGCTCTGATGCCAATTGAAATTCTGGCTGCAGATACTCAATGTCACGTTCAATGTTATGACACCGTATCTGACTTACTATATGACAGTAAATACAAAAGCAATAAAGAACACAGTCAATTGTTTACCCAGTTCAGTGTGCAACAACACCTACTCTGGGGGCTACCAAGCCAGGGAGGAAATCCACTATAAGAGATGTTAATTCAGGAATAAACCAACCAGTTTATCTCCTTCACTTAAGACCTACCCAATGCAATTCCAATCTAAGTACAACTTAAACCTGAGTTCCTACTCACTCCCCCTCAATCACAACAGTGATACATAAAACAATTTGACTAAAGAATTGATGAAGACACTCTTCAAAAACAAACACTTGATTAAGCTTCACAGCTTTTTAATCAAGCAACACAATCACTCTTGCTTCACAGCTTTAAGTGATGCACACAACTAACTTGACTCTGCTTCACAGCTTTAGTCAAGGAACATTCAAACACTCTTGCTTCAAAGCTTTGAGTGCTACACAACCCTTACAATTAAAAACCTATTCCAAGTCACTTATCACAATGATAATTGCTTGGAGTACAATAATCAAACCTATACAGTTTACAAATGATCTTCTGATCAAAACAAAGGGATACCTTGCAAAACAGCAGCTCTGTTGAATATATAGCAGCTGGAACTTCAGTTAGGGTTTCCACAAAAACCTAGGGTTAATTCCGTTTGACCTAAAGACTTCGTCACAAGACTTTATTAACCAGGTTAGGGTTGAGCTAGGTTACCCCTCAGAAAACGCAGGATTCTGTTCTGGAAAGACTGAGTTATTTTCCTGAAAAAACTCAGACTTATCCAACCTGCAAACCTGTTAGTTCAGAACAGGATGTCATAACATCTGTTATGACATCTGAGAAAACCTGTCTACTGATTTAGCAAAATGTGATCATTTTGCAAAATGCTCAGATACACACTTATAAACATCAGTACTTGAATTACAATATTTTTCTGCAAAGGTACCTAATGAGTCAGTACAAACTAAACTAGAATGTTATGACATCAGTCATGACATTCACACATACACTTGGGTTTTACCAAAAATGCAAGCCAATACCTAAACAACTACAATCACCTAATCACTACCTTGTGCTACTTCTACCTAGAAACCTTCTATATATGAGACCCCTTCTCACTTCCCACAGTCACCTCAATGAAAAATACCAAAAACAGAAGAACACACTTCCACAAAAATAGGAACAAATCTCCAATGTTTCATATAAAGTCTCAAAGATCCTTTTTATGAAACCAAATCAAATCTGCACCGTTCCTAAAATATCCTTGTTTAGTTGCTCTTGTTTGAGAACTAAAATCATCCAGAATATCATATTTTACAATCAAATCTTCAAGGATGTAAACAATTATACTATTATGATGTTCTGATATAACATGTCACGACATCTATCATAAAATCTGTCATAAATAGTAACAACACACTCTACTATACTAGTTGGTCAAGATGTCATGACATCTTACTCAACATCAGGCTGTGATGCATATTTTCCAAATGAAACATGTTTTACTAAAATTGTTTCCAAACATAAAATCACAGACCTAACAATCTCTCCCTTTGGAAAATTTTAGCTAAAACAACCTTAGCACAATTAAACTGGAGAGAGGAATAAAACCACAAACATAAGCTACATGAAAAACATGTAAACTTTGTACAAAACTGAAAATATAAAACTATATCAGAGATACATTGCAGTTACACATAGACCTAACATCACACACAACTTTTATTCAAAACTACAAAAGACAGATGGCAAGACATGTGGTTTCGCATCACACAACACAACCTCGTCATAACACAAGAGATCCGTGCTAAGAACAATACTCAGCAACTTCAGACAAGACCATTACTCCCCCTGTCACCTATAACCAATACTCCCCTTCAAGGGAAATCCAAATCATTAGAAAATCCAAATTACCAAACCAATATAAACCATCCAACTTCACACATTAGAGGCACATGCAGTAAAAGATAAAACAACCTCACAAACAGAAAACAATTATTGCGCAGAGTTTTCCACAAAATACTTCGGGCAAGATGTCAGAACATCTGGTAAGACATCATGCACACAAACACCACATAAGTAGTAGCAGAAGTAGAAGAACCAACAAGCATGATAGATGATCATGCTCCCCCTAAATAATTGCATACAACAAGCAACCACAATAGACTACCATTCCCTTAGCAGTAGTACATTATTATCACAATGTTAGTCAACATGTCAAGACATGTGACATGACATCATGACAAACAAAAATGAACTAACACTTTACTCCCCCTCTTTAGCCAAAAATTTAAAAAAATAGAGTAAATATACAATAGAAATTGGAAGCACACAATGCATACAAGAATAAACACAAATGGAAGCACAAAATAACAATGGAAACAAACAAAAATCAGATGGAAACTCACAATCATGATCATCTTCAGGTGGTATTCCACCTTTTGTCCTTGTCAAAGACCCTTCTCCACCTCTTGTTGCTGCCACTATCTCTTCTATCTTGGAAAACTATTTTTGTTCCATACTTTATCAATAGCAATTTGTATAGGCTTATTATGCCTCAGAGAATAGAGGAAAGATGCATCAATTGTTGCATTCCCCTATATCTGTAATTGCAATAACTTCTTAATAATGCAAGATCCTAGACCACTGTGTTGTACGCCAAAAATTTCCCTCCCATTTTCTTCAAGACATGCTCACAAAGGCCTCAAGTACTCAAAGCTATTTAAAGGTTGACCAGTCAAACCTCCTCCTAAGCAATTGGTCCACAACTAGGGTTTCATCTTGCACAAAGAAGAATGAGTTTCAAAGGTCTCAAATGGTTTTCATGGTTCATCATAGGTATTAAACAATGCTCATGTCAAGTTTAAAGTCTTGCATCACAAGTTTGCTCAGTGAATAGCTCAGATGATTGAAAATCAACTTTATTGGGTAAAAAGTCAATTATGGTCAGCATACAATCAAACTTCAAGATTTTTGGTCAAAATAAACATTTTGAAGTAATATTCATTATTTTACCAAGGATTTATCATGATTCCTCAAGGAAAGCCCTCAAATCATCAAAGTCAAAAATTGCCAAATTAGGGTTTCCTTAGGAGAAGTCAATTGAACTTTGACCAAGCATAACTTTCACATGCTTCATCAACTTTTCCCCAACGAAATCCAATTTTTAAGGAAATTCAATTCTCTAAAACTTTGTATTTATACTCAATTCCAAAAAAATACTTCATTTGAAAGATATGAGCTAATACATTACAAGTCATTTTCAAAAGTCAACAAAAAGACACTTTTTGTCAAGGCAACTTACTTCAAGATAAATCTGCAAATGCAAAAATGATCAAAAGATAAGATGTAGAGGACATCTTGAGATTTTCAAAAAGTCAAATATCACCTTCAAAAGATGAAATTTGGGCAAGTTATGAGTTGCACAAGTTTGGAAAATTTGAGGAAATGCATGAAATGCAAAATGAACAAACTTGAAATTTTGGACTTGTGACCTAACTTTTTAGGTTTCAAACATGTCCATGACCTTATGAAAGGTTCCCAAGCTCACTCATACCTTGTATTATATTTTATTTATATTTATTTTGTTTTTATTCAAATAAATGAAAAATAAATTAAATGAGGTACAAGATAATTGGGCCAGGCGCATGAGTGGTCTCTTAAGGCCCAAAACAACTCAGCATAACATGCCAAAATCGTGTAAGGCTCAAAATGTCAAGGAAAATTTCCAAATTGGAAGCTTTTAAAGGTATTGGGTTTCTTGTCTCATGGCCAAGAATGGGTTGTCTCCTTGCCATATTTGATTGCTTCTTTCCATTCTCTATATATGCACAACAAAAGCAGATCAAAAGGACACGAAAACATTGCCTAAGAACACCTCCAAATTCACAAAATCTCAAGAAAAATGCAAACCTATAGTGCACAATCAAGCCACTCCCAATAAAAAATAAGTGCTCTGTTCACTTTATGAGGATTAGTAGAGTAAGTCAAGGCCATTTCTGATGGTCTCCCACGCAGGAAAAAACCACATTCATCATCTCCGATTGCCATACTTTTTATTTTTCGTATTTTTAATTACATTCATTATTAAATATTTATAACCATCTAGATCTTTTTGTATGATTGTTTAGAGCAGGATAGAACCCTAACATGCAATCTTGAATGTCTAAATCTGGATTCACCATTTTTGAATCGTGCTAGGGTTTCTCATTCAAAACCCATGATACAGAAAGTTTCAACCTAAAACAGATCCTATTTTTGAACTTAGGAGGAAATTTTAAGTGGGATAATATGTTTTGCATGCTTTAATCTTGTGCATTTTGCAGGTTCAAAGAAACCCCCTCACCGGAGAAGATGGTGGAAACCACCATGGGCAGTGGTTTGACATTCTGACCATATGCGTGGCAAAATGGTACACGTTGATTGGTTCATTTCAAACTAAGGCGTGCGTGATTCTTTTGTTTGGATGACATTAGTTTTCATTTAAAAATATAATGTTTTTGTTTGATTTACATACCAGATGTAATAACCTCCCCAGCGGTAAGCGTGCGTGTATGAAGGTATTAGTATGCCAGGGCATGGGGTTCGATCCCTGCCCCTAGCATGTTATTTTTCCAACGTTTCCCTTGCAGATCCAACACAGGTCATGTCCAGCACTTAATGATGCACCCTCCACTTCATCACCATCTGATCCAGATCCAAGAGTCTAAATCAGATCTCCACGCAGCACCCTTAAGGGTTTCCCACAAAGGATCAGGCGCTAGAGCTTGATGGGCTTTGGATCTAGATTGCATCTCACACCCCCCTTTTTGATTACTTTCAGGTTTTTTGATTTAAAAATTGATTTAATTTAATCGCATTTTGATTTTATTTCATAATTAATTTATAAAATAATTAGATTTAGGTTTAATTATTATTTTAACAAAACACCAAAAATATTTTCCTAACGCTTAGAAAATTTTTAGGTTTTTACATCTTTCCCTTTTTTTCACAATCTCCGCGCGCTTATTTATTTTCGCATTATTATTTTTATAATTATGTAATTGTTAAGGGATGTAATAGATAAATTAGGGTTTGCTTTACTTTACCCCCCATTTTTTTGACTTGTAACCCCATCCCCGAAGCATTGTAATAACGTAGATTTTGTTTCCCGCATTTTACTTTCCGCACCTATAACTATGCATGTAACCATAAATAATTGTATAGTAATTAGGCATGTGTGATAAGACTAAAAGAAAACACTAGATAACCATAAATCCAATACAAATTAACAGAAATCAAAACACGATTCACACACGCACCTCCAGGGAGAACCTCACTTGTTGCCTCAAATAAAAACATTCACGTCCCTCGAACATAGGGATACCATTAGGAAAGACCCTCGGTTTAAAATCATCATAAAGATCATAGTCCCTCGATGACCCATCAATGTTGCCTTTGATAAATGATCTTGTCCCTGGATGTTTCCTACGATTACATGATGATAGTCCCTTCGAATTTCTAAAGGTATCCCTATATGTTGCCTTTATGACTGTACGATAGCCTACGCCTGTCCCTCAAACATCTAATGGTAAGGCTTCCTACTAACTAATGGCAGGATAACACTATCTAAAGGAAGAGGAAAAGAACAAAGACTTTTTGAGTAGGTAGATGGTTCTTAGTCGCTTACTCACAAACAAAAGCATTTTTCACACATACACTTTTTTCTAAAATATTTTCAAAACAAACACTTTGTGTGCATTCTCAACGATACGAGAATCATTACAAAGTTTACCAAACTTAGGCATTTTCAAAATATTTTCAAACACATTCATAAAGCATTTTCAAAGTGAGATAGCTATTAAGAGCCCGTAGATAACTACAGATGAAAAGGGTGCTAACCCATTCCCTTTTCATAACCTACCCCCCTTACTCAAAAATTATCAAATGTCTTTCCTGTTATTTTCACCCTTTCCTTTATTAGATAAAATAAAAGTCGGTGGCGACTCTTGCTATCCGCAACATTTGCAATAAAACGCAAAACTAAAAGTCAATTCTCCCACCATATTACAGAACTTGCGACTCTGCTGGGGAGAACTAAAAGTGGGGTTACCTTAAGAGTTAGATCACATTTAAAATGCTTTACTAGCTTGATTTGTATGCTTTACATTTCAGGGTTTTTGCTAGGGTTTATTTTTGTAAAGATCCTATACTCAGATATGCAGACATTTTAGGTAAGTAGCAATAGATCATGGAAACTATACAGCGTATACCGATATGGTTGAAGTGATGGATACATTAGTGTGACACGTTGGTTGGTGTCGGTGTCCCTTGAGTCAGTCAAGGAGAATGCTGGACTGCCGCGTGGTGTCATAAAGCACTAACTGACCATAGAACCTGAGTTGACACAACTTAGCCATTATAAAGTAGTGAGATAGACGACTTTGGTGCAGATTAAAGTTATGCTACACTCATTGAGATCAGACTCTCGGGATATTTTGGTCATAAATCAGATGCTTGTTTTGAAACAATTCCCGAGAGAAATATCAGTGATATTGAGGCTCCTAGAACCCAGTTAATTCTTTTAGGATAGGTTGAGCCAACTAAAACTTCAAGAGGGTACTTACTTACAAACTCCATGCAAGATTAAACCCAAGTCCTTGTGTGATTTGTTTGTGTATGATTAATTGTTCAAACATGACATCATAACATCATGACGTCATACTATATCATTTTCACTAACCATTTCAAGGACCAAGGGATTTATCTTTGTTCTTTGTTATAGGTTATGGCCTCTGCTCGCCAAAACACTATCCAGATCAACTTTGTAAGGTTGCCTCCTCATCTTAATGAGTTAGTCTCAAGGGTTCCCGAAAGTTCTCCATTCATCAAAAGGCATGGTCGACTACTCAGTCTGGTTACCCCAGGGTTTGACGAAGACATGATGAGTGTCCTATTCCAGCTCTTTGACCCTGCACATCATTATTTCACCTTTCCAGATTATCAGTTGGTACCCATAATGGAGGAGTTATCTCAATTACTGGGAGTAATTGTTCTTGATCAGACACCCTTCACCGGTTTAGAGGAAGCTCTGAAACCAGAAGATATATTAGCAGCTTTACATCTGAAGAAGTCTGACATTATATCCAATTGCGAAACAAGAAGTGGATTCAAAGGTTTTCTGGATAAATTTATAATAGAGAAGGCTCAATTGTTTCTGGATGCTATGAGTTTTCAGGCTTTCGAGGAGATCTTGGCTTTGCTAATCTATGGATTGGTACTATTCCCTAATCCAGACCAACTCATAGATGTGAACTCCATCAAAATATTTCTTTCTCGTAATCCGGTGCCTACATTGCTCGGAGACATTCTGCATTCTCTTTACACTCGTACTATGAAGAGGCGAGGAACTCTCATGTGTTGTATACCTCTGCTATCCAGGTGGTTTATTTCACACCTTTCCCACTCGATAATGAAGAATGAACAAGGTTTGATATGGTCACAAAGAATAATGTCACTTTCACATACAAACATCTACCGGTATTCCCAATCTCATGAGGATATCACTATCATTCACCGCTGTGGGGAATTCCCTAATGTTCCACTCCTTGGCATTAGGGGAAGTATTACTTACAACCCTTCTCTGGCTCTACGTCAATTTGGTTATGCTCAAAGAGATGGTTCTCATAACACAATTATCCAGGGTATTATGTTCGACTACGAAAATGATCCTCAAGGTTATCGTCAAAGGTTTATACATGCTCGGGGCCTGGTAAGCAAGATCGATAGTAAGGCTTTAGTATAGAAGAACTCCATCCCTCTGGAGCCCTATCTCAAATGGGTACGAGCTCACACTTAAAACCTCATGATGCCATATCCAACTGTCCCACCGATGATCATGGAGCCCGTTGTCGAAGGAGACGTTTCTCGCACCATCCTCTATCCAGACATGCCCACTAACCTTGAGGAATTGCAGAAGTCCTAGATACAACTCAAGGAAGAACGAGACACCTTTGAAACTTAATTTTATGCAAGTGAGAAGAAAGTGTTGGAGCTTACAAAGCAACTTCACAAGGAGCAGAGTATTAATGCATACATCAACACGAAGAGGAAGCGTCCTTGGGAGACTTGAGTCTTAGGTTTTAGGAGTTCATATTGTTTTCCCTTTGAGACCCTTTTGTTTTATGGTAAGCCTAAGAGGCAATTGTAATTTTAAACTTACTAATAAAATCTTTATTTCTGTTTCCTCTTGGTTAGCAAATTTAAATCTCCTAAGGTCCTTGAAAACATTTGCATTTACATATCATGCATCATTACATAACAGGTTTTTCGTACATGTTTTCTCATCTTCTTATTGTTTATTTCAGTATAATATGACTCTCGAACAAACTGTTAAGGACCTCCAGGCTCAGCATGCACAATTTCAAGAGACTCTTTTGAATCTGGCACAGGGACAAAAAGATCTGATGGCGCTCGTCGCCAAGAAAAAGAAGACTAAAAATCCAGTTGTTATCCTCAATATAGGGAGAAGATTCAAGGGTCCTATTTAACCGGTTCAACTAGATGATGCTTCCTCTGAGGAAGATGACAACCAGAAAAAAGATGGTAGAAGCATCAGGCCTGAAGGTAGAAATAACCATGTCTCTGAAGATGAAGACTACTCCGACGAACAGTACCCTCCTGTAGATGACAAGTACAAGTAGTTGGAAGACCGACTCAAAGCTATGGAAATCCATAAGGTGCTTGGATTGGATTTTGGAGAGCTAGGCCTGATCCCAGGGGTGGTCATCCCTCATAAGTTCAAGGTCCCCATCTTCGCTAAATATGATGAGGTCTCTTGTCCCAAACTCCATTTGAGGTCAGATGTTCACAAGATCCAACCTTATACTTTTGATCGAAAATTATGGGTTCATTTATTCCAAGAAAGTTTGGCCGCACTCAACTTGAATGGTTCTATCAGCTAGAAGGAACCAACATTCACACATGGGAATGCTTAGCTGATTCTTTTTACAAGCAGTAACAATATAATGCTGACCTGGCACCGACTAGAGTGCAACTGCAAAACATGTCCATAGGCTCAAATGAAGGGTTCAAGGAATATGCACAAAAATGGAGGGATTTAGCTGGAAGGGTGCAACCTCCCTTGACTAATCAGGAATTGGTAGATATGTTCATGGGCACTTTGACAGGCCCATTCTTTAATCTGTTAATTGGAAGCTCGTCGTCTGGTTTTACGGAGTTGATTATGACTGGGGAAATAATTGAGAGTGGTATGAAGAGCGGGAAGATTCTGATGGCTACATCTTCTAATTCTGTAAATAAGCCAATCGGTGGAAAAAAAAGAAACCAATGTTGTCTATGGACAGAAGATTCGTAGTTAAAATGACCGACATCAGTCTGTGGGAGCGATATTGATTTCTAATATGGCGCTTGTTCAACAATAACAAGGGAAACCGACAAAGGCCAGATGCTTTGTTAAGGAAATTTACCAAGATCGGCATGCCTTTATCTCAAACATTACAACATTTGTTAAAGGCTAAACTCATTTCACTGCGGGATCCTCATCAGAATCCCAACACATCCTCTCCCAAGTATAATTTGAATGCGAAGTGTGCCTATCATTCTAATAGTCCTGGGAACGACACAAACAATTGTTCGGCCCTGAAAAGCAAGATTCAGGATAGGATTGATAATAAGGAAATTGAGTTTGATTCTTTGGAGACTCCAAACGTGATTAATGCACCTATGCCGAAGCATGACAAAGGCATAAGTGCTATTGAAGATGTTCTGTATGTTACCTCTGTAAGTGATGTGGTTACTCCTCTCTCGACAATCAAAAAGAATTTGTTACAGGCCAATTTATTTTTGGGCTGTGTTAAAGGATGTTATTACTGTGCAGTCCAACCCAATGGTTGAGGGTTACTGAAAGAAGGTGTGGAATGCCTGACAGATGAACACATAATTTTGATCGAGAAAGTTTTGTATGCCGTGAGTCTGTACCAAGATTTGTCTATCGTATCCGGTACTCCTGTCAGGATCACTTCCAAGGGTCATGTAAGGATTACCTCCAATCCAAAAGCTACTCCTTTGATTATTACAATACCTAGACCCATCCCGTATTCATCGGAAAAGGGTATTCCATGGAACTATGGATCAGACGTCTACTACCATATGGTAAAACAAGAGCTGTCAGATGAAGATACTGAATATGTCGATCCTAATGTTAACAATATTGTAGGGACCAGCAAAGTAACTAGAAGCGGAAGAATTTTCTCCCCAAAAATCTCTCCACCTGTTCAAGTCACAGTTACCAAGTCAACTACAAAGGCTCGGGGTAAAGAGCCAACGATAGAGCCTGCCCAGACGGAGGCGCCCAAAGAAACCACAGTCAAGGACACCTCTAGATAAGAGTTAGAAGAGGTTTTAAAGATCATCCGCACGAGCGACTATAAAATTATTAAACAGCTGGGGAAAACCCCGTCCAAAATATCCATGTTATCTTTACTGCTGTGTTATAAAGCCCATGCACAGGCTTTAGTAAAATTATTGAAGACTGCTCATGTGCCGCAAGAAATTTCGGCTAATCAATTTGGAAGTTACGTGGCTAGTTTAACAACTGATAATGGATTAGGCTTCTCCGATTCTGACCTAACTCCGGAGGGGAGAAATCATAATAGGTCCCTGTATGTCTCCATTGAATGCATGGGCACTAAGTTGACTCATGTGTTGATTGATACTGGCTCTTCGCTGAATGTTCCTCCAAAAGGCGCTCTTGACAGACTGGATTGTGAAGGGGTTATGTTGAAACCCAGTAACATCATAGTTCAAGCCTTTGATGGATCCAAAAGAATGGTACATGGAGAAGTGGACCTCCCGATCAAAGTGGTTTCACAGATATTTGAGTCCACCTTCTATGTAATGGACATCCGGCCAGCTTATTCTTGTCTATTGGGACATCCCTGGATCCATGGGGCAGGTGTTGTTACCTCCACCTTGCACCAAAAATTAATGTATCCTATAAGAAGAAAGATTGTTATTGTCTTCGGAGAAGAGGAGTACATGGTCAACCACCTGAATTTGTTCTGGTATGTGTAAATGGACCTGGAATTCATCGAGACTCCCTGTCAAACTTTTGAAGTGGTTTCCCCTACTGCTATTAAAGATGTTTATGCCATTCTGAAGACCACCAGGATCCCACACAAGATGGCTTCCTTGAAAGATGCCAGAGCTACTATAGAAGAAGGTGGTTGTACTATTTGGGGCCAGCTTCCTGATATCCCTTATAAATATGACAAGTTTGGTTTTGGCTTCACTGCAGAAGGTCAAAGGGCTGTTCATCATGCTCGGGCTGGAAGACCTCCATTTCATATCAGCAACAACAGGGTCAACGATGTAGAAGATGTTGACAGTGATTGTGACTTCGACAACTGGATATTCCCTACCATTGGTGATGGACTTGACAATTAGAAAGTAAAAGACATTTTCCCTATCTCCTTTAGTCAAGAGTAATATCTACATTAATATTTTATTATTTTTTTAAAAAATTTTGGTTATGTAATAAACAATGACTTTAAACCTTGTGTCCTACCCGGGGCGTAATGGTTCATTGGTTAAGGGTTGATAATTTATAAACATTGTTCATTTAATAAAACATTAAACATTTTGCATTCAAATTTTATGCTCTCTTTTTTTCTTTTACTTATTGCATTTTCAAAATAGCTATGGGTTCTTACTTACACCCACACACTACATTGCAGATCCTCATCCACTCTGGATCTCGCTGATAACGATTCTGCTATTGTTGCTTATGACTTTGAAAATCCAATCCACCAAGCCGAGGACGAAGGTGAGGAAGATTGTGAAATACCTGGAGAACTTTCCAGACTCTTAGTACAAGAAGAAAAGGCTATCCAACCACATGAAGATCCAATCAAAGTAATAAACTTGGGTACCGAGACAGACAGAAAAAAGTCAAGATAGGTGCCAACTTAGAGAGCGGTGTCAAGAACATATTAATCCAGATGTTGCATTAATATGTTGAGATGTTTGCTTGGGCATATGAAGACATGCCAGGGTTCGATACTGATATTGTGGTTCATCGGCTGCCAATGAAAGAGGGTTGTTCTCCAATTAAGTAGAAGGTTCGTTGCATGCGTCCCGAGATGTCAGAGAAGATCAAGGATGAGTTTATGAAACAATTCAGTGCAGGATTCTTAGAAGTGACATCATATCCTCAATGGGTTGCTAATATTGTTCTGGTACAAAAGAAAGACGACAAGGTACAAATGTGTGTAGATTACAGGGATCTGAACAGGGCGAGCCCCAAAGATGACTTCCCGCTTCCACATATTGATGTTCTGGTCGATAACACCGCTCAGCATTAGGTATTCTCCTTCATGGATGGTTTCTCAGTGTATAATCAGATCAAGATGGCGCCTGAAGACATGGAGAAAATTACCTTCATCACATAGTAGGGCACTTTCTGCTACAAGGTTATGCCTTTTGGGTTGAAGAACATCGGGTTAACTTATCAGCGTGCCACGGTAGCCTTATTTCATGACATGATTCATAATAAGATAGAGGTCTACGTCAACGACATGATAGAAAGTCACAAACTGAAGAAGAGTATCTTAATCATCTGCATAAATTGTTTGAAAGACTAAAGAAGTACAAACTGAGTTTTAATCCGAACAAGTGCACATTTGGGGTGAGATTCGGAAAACTCTTGGGTTTCATCTTCAGCGGTAAGGGTATTGAAGTGGATCCTGCAAAAGTTAAAGCTATTTAGGAAATGCCGGCTCCCCGTATCGAGAAGGAAGTAAGAGGTTTCTTAGGATAATTGAATTACATTGCCTAATTTATTTCCCATATAACTTCTACTTGTGAGCCAATCTTCAAGCTGTTGAAGAAAGATCAAGTAGTAAAGTGGAACGACGACTATTAAATAACCTTTGATAAAATTAAGGAGTACCTACAAGAACCTCTAATTCTGATGCCATCAGTGGAAGGAAGACCTCTAATCATGTACCTAACAGTGCTAGAGAATTCAATGGGGTGTGTATTAGGGCAGCATGACGAGTCTTGCCGAAAAGAGTGTGCAACATACTACCTTAGCAAAAAGTTTACCGACTGTGAAACAAGATATTCACTGCTCGAGAAAACTTGCTGTGCTTTGGCATGGGCTGCTCTCCGACTAAGACAATATATGTTAACCCATACTACCTTGTTGATCTCTAAAATGGATTCCATCAAGTACATATTCGAGAAGCCAACTCTCTCCAGAAGAATAGCCCGATGGCAAATGGTCTTAATGGAATAAGACATCAAGTACACCACTCAAAAAGCAATCAAAGAATGTGTACTGGCAGATCATTTGGCACATCAAGCTGTAGACGACTATCAGTTTATGAATTTCTAATTCTCGGACGAGAATATTTTGCTAGTAACAGATTGTGAAGAACCTGGACTGTATATAGGACCTGAGCCAGGATCCCGATGGACTATGTTTTTCGACAAAGCTTCTAACACACTGGGAAACAGGATCGGTGTTGTAATTATATCTCCTCAGGGTTGGCATACACCCTTCACTGTCAGGCTTTGCTTTGACTATGCTAATAATATGGTTGAATACGAAGTGTGCATCATGGGTATTAAGGCCGTTATTAACCTGAGAATCAAGTTCTTAAGCGTATACGGGAACTCAACCATGGTAATCAGTCAAGTTAAGAGAGAATGGGATATGAAGCATCTGGATATTATCCCTTATCGAGAACATGTGTTAACTTGATTCCATATTTCAAAGAAATTACCTTTGACCATACCACAAGGGAAGAGAATCAGTTGGCAGACACATTGGCTACCATGTCATCCATGTTCAAGGCCAGATGGGACAATGAGGCTCCCAGAGTTACCATTGAAAGATTCGATGAACCGGCACACTGCTATGAAGTTGGCACTGACGAAGTAGAATAAAAACCTTGGTTTCATGAAGTGAAAAGGTACCTTGAGACTCAAGAGTACCCTTAGGGGGCGTCTATCAATGACAAGAAATTCTTACAGAGATTCTCAGCTAAGTTCTTCTTTAGCAATGGAATTTTATACAAGCACAATCATGATTCGACTCTACTTCGTTGTGTGGACCAGAAGGAAGCATAAGAAATTATGCAGGATATGCACGAAGGCGTCTTTGGTACTCACTCCAGTGGGCATAATATGGCTAAAAATATTTTGATTCCGGATTACTATTGGTCGACTATGGAAACCGATTGTCACCACCACTCAAGAACTTGTCATAAGTGCCAAATTTACGCTGATAAAGTTCATGTGCCTCCAGTACCCCTGAACGTCTTGACTACTGCGTGGCCATTCACAATGTGGGGAATTGATATGATTAGAGAGATCAAGCCTACTGCTTCTAACGTACATTGCTTCATCCTCGTCGCTATCGATTACTTTACCAAGTGGGTTGAAGCGGCCTCGCTCACCTCTGTTACCAAGAATATGGTCTCCCCGTTCATAAAGCATAACCTTATCTATCAGTATGGCATCCCTAAAAGGATTAGCACAAACAATGTACTAATCTCAACAACACTATGATCACTGAACTCTGCATGCAATTCAAGATCAAGCACCACAACTCTTCTCTGTATCGATCAAAGATGAATGGCACAGTGAAAGCCGCCAATATAAACATAAAAAAGATCGTGCAAAAGATGTTTGTGACCTAGAAAGACTGGTACGAGATGTTACCGTTTGCTCTCCACGGCTATCGCACTTCGGCTAGAACATCAACTAGGGCAACCCCATTCTCTCTGGTCTATGGTATGGAAGCTATCCTATCTGTCGAAGTTCATATTCCCTATGTGAGAATTATGAAAGATTCAGACTTAGACAAATATGAGTGGATTAAGACCAGGTGAGACCAGTTGAATCTGATTTCCGAGAAGAGGCTTGCGGCTGTCTATCATGGTCGGATGTATCAGAAGCGTATGATCAAGGAATTCAACAAGAAAATCAAACATCAGATATATCAGGCTGGTGACTTGGTAATAAAGTGCATCATTCTACCGCAAGGTAATCCGAGGGGAAAATGGACTCCCACCTACGAAGGGCCGTTTGTAGTCAAGAAGATATTCTTTGGCGGTGCTATGATATTAACCACCATGGACGATGAAGAATTCCCATACCCTGTGAATGCAGACATAGTCAAAAGATACTACGCATGAAAATGACCCGCTAGGTTGACTGGCCTAGGGAAAAATAAGGGCATCCCGACAAACCAAAAGGGTTTGAGCAAAAATTAGGGATATATATAAAAGATTCTACATCCGGCAAGTCGAAAACCTGAAAAGGTGGCTTGGGCAAGAAAGGGTATCCCGCTGGACTGAAAACCCGAAAGAATGGTATAGGCAAAAGTTAGGGATTAAAGCATACGAATATGTCCCATTGGACCACTTACAACAAGCTTTATTACCAGCGTCAAGTTCAAACGGTACAAATCAATTCAATCACTTTCTTCCGACAACAAGGGATGAGATGATTGAAGATATAGGGGCAATAGAAAAGTTGGAGCCTGACGAGATTATTCCCTTATAGATATTATCTTGTTTTCACTTTGTACTCTTTTCATTTCACGACGATTTCCTCTTATTCCGATTTCTGTCTCTTTGTACAAAATCTCCTGTTTATGGGTAAACTATCAATAGAAATACAAATTTCAAAGTTCAAGCTTTTTGTTTTTAGTTTTTCTGTTTTGTTTGCAAGAATGTCCAATGACTAAAATTGAATGAACATATGCATATGAATACGATTGTCTGTTAACAAATATATGCATAAAAACAAGAATAAGCATTTACTCAAGACTCTAGGAGTTGAGATAACATTCAAGATACCCATAAATCCACACAGAGAAATCTTCACTGGATTATCCCCACAGAGTAGTCTTATCATACTCACCAGCCGATCGCTCCAGCGAATAAAGGAATATGATTTTTTTCCTGACAATTTTGCCAACCTACAGAGTCCCAATCAAGTACAGTTCATGGAAATTCTTTTCCCCAACTGAGTTTATTCCTACAAAATTGTAAAACCCCCTGCAGGTTTCTTCTCTCCAGCAGTGCTCATCTCTTTAGCAAATGTGTTTCCTTAGCAGAGTATTTCTCCGTCAATAGGGTTTATTTCCCCAACATGGTTTATTTCTCCAACAGACTATAATCTCCCCAGTTTGAGTCTGTTTCTACCATAAATTATTGGTAAGGTTCCCACCTCCAACAAAGGACAATCGAGGTTGCTATCCCCAGAGAGTTGCTACTGAATCTGAAACTAGATCAAATATTGTTCAAACCTTATTCTCTCCAGACGAGTCGGTATCCATACCAGAAACTTGGTCAGACAACACCTCGAAAGTTTATCCATCTCTTTTATCCCCAATCAGGATATATAAGAACTAAAATCCCAGTAGAGTAATGAATAGCCAATGTTCTTGGACTCTACTCCCCAAACGGGAATCAACATTCTCCAACGGAGTTTCCTCAAGCAGAAATCAAGAATACCCATCAAGATCTAAGACGCACATACTCTTCATCCCCAACAACAGTCAGGGATTTATTTTTCCAGAAAAAGATGTTGCACGAGTTTACAAATACACTTCAACAACATTTCACATTCATACATCATCTACAAGCGTCATAGCATATGCATACGAAACACAAATAGGACAGTCTCATTTATTTTCACAACATCATTACGCAATGCATTTCATATATCATGACATTGCATACAACTGACTCTTTAACTTTTCAGGAAATATCAATCAACAAAAAAACATCATCAACTATTTATATAACCATACAATCTTCTCAAAGGCTACATTTGACAAATGGCTACTTAAGCAATTTCCTCAGAGGTTCATTCTCAAAGAAAGATATTTTCTAGTTGAAATCGGTCATAGAAATCTTCTGGCTAAGGTTAAATTGAGCGTAGATTTAATCTGATACTTCTTCCAGTTGAAGACGAACATAAACATATTTTGGCTTAGATTAAATCGAACATAGATTTATTCTGATACTTCTTCCAATTGAAGACGGACATAGACATCTTTAGGCTCATATTAAATCGAGCTTAGATTTATTCTGATACTTCTTCCAGTTAAAGACGAACGTAGACATCTTCTGGCTCAGATTAAATCGAGCTTAGATTTATTCTGATACTTCATCCAGTTGAAGACGAGCATAGACATCTTCTGGCTCAGATTAAATCGAGCGTATGATTTATTATGATACTTCTTCCAGTTAAAGACGAGCATAAACATCTTCTGGCTCAAATTAAATCGAGTGTAGATTTATTCTGATACTTCTTCCAGTTGAAGACGGTCGTAGACATCTTCTGGTTCAGATTAAGTCGAGCGTAGATTTATTTTGATACTTCTTCCAATTGGAGACGGTCGTAGACATCTTCTGGCTCAGATTAAGATTTATTCTGATACTCTTTCTAGTTGAAGACGATCGTAGACATCTTCTGGCTCAGATTAAATTGAGCATAGATTTATTCTGATACTTCTTCCAGTTGAAGACAGGCGTAGAAATTTTCTAGCTCAGATTAAATCAAGCGTAGATTTATTTTGATACTTCTTCGAGTTGAAGTCAGGATATACATCTTCCGGATCAGATTAAATCGAGCGTAGATTTATTATGATACTTCTTCCATTTGAATACGGGTGTAGACATCTTCTGGCTCAAATTAAATCGAGCGTATATTTACTCTGATACTTCTTCTAGTTGAAGTTGGGCGTAGACTTAGTATAATTTCTATCAACGTTTATTTTGGATGGAATCTGTAAGCCCATCTCCAATGACTCTCTGTCACTTCTCTAAATGTCATCTTTAAGCCCATTCCTAGAATAATCAAAAACCTGCGATACTTCGTGCACCGACAAGTGCAAATTTCTGGGCACTTAAGTGTTCAATTATCTTCCACCTTCAAGTCAAGAATGGCGAGCATGCCAATCTAACTCTTCAGATTTAAGAAGATTGAACAGGGACAGCTATTGTACCCCAAAATTTTCCCTCCCATTTTTCTTCAAGACATGATCACAAAGGCCTCAAGTACTCAAAGCTACTCAAGAGTTGACCAGTCAAACCTCCTCCTAAGCAATGGGTCCACAACTAGGGTTTCATCTTGCACAAAGAAGAATGAGTTTCAAATGTCTTAAACGGTTTTCATGGTTCCTCACAGGTCTTTCAACAATGCTCATGTCATGTTTCAAGTCTTGCATCACAAGTTTGCTCAGTCAATAGGTCAGGTGATTGAAAATCAACTGTATTGGGTACAAAGTCACATGTGGTCAACATACAGACAAACTCCAAGATTTTTTGTTAACACCAACATTTTGAAGTGATATTCATCATTTGACCAAGGGTTCATCATGATTCCTCAAGGAAAGCCCTTAAATCATCAAAGATAAAAAATTTCCAAATTAGGGTTTCCTAAGAAGAAGTCAATTGAAATTTGACCAAGCATAACTTTCACATGCTTCATTAACTTTTCCCCAACCAAAGAGCATTTTGAAGGAAATTCAATTCTCTACAACTATGTATTTGTACTCAAGTCCAAAAAAATGCTTCATTTGAAAGATATGAGCTAATACATTACATGTCATTTTCAAAAGTTAACAAAAAGACACTTTTTATCAAGACAACTTACATCAAGATAAATCTCCAAATGCAAAAAAATGATGAAAAGAGAAGTTGTAGAGGACATATTGAGATTTTTAAAAATTCAAAGATCACCTTCAAAAGATGAAAATTGAGCAAGTTATGAGTTACACAAGTTGGCAAATTTTGAGGAAATGCATGAAATGCAAAATGAACAAACTTGAAATTTTGGACTTGTGACCTAACTTTTTAGGTTTCAAACATGTCCATAGCCTTATGAAAGGCTCCTAAGCTAACTCATACCTTGTCTTATATTTTATTATTATTTTATTTATATTTATTTTGTTTTTATTCAAATAAATGCAAAATAAATTAAATGAGGTACAAGATAATTAGGCTAGACGCATGAGTGGTCTCTTAAGGCCCAAAACAACTCAGCATAACATGCCAAAATCTTATAAGGCTCAAAATGGAAAGAAAAATTTCAAAATTGGAAGCTTTTAAAGGAGTTGGATTTCTTGTCTCATGGCCATGAATAGGTTGTCTCCTTGCCATATTTGATTGCTTCTTTCCATTTTCTATATATGCACAACAAAATCAGATCAAAAGGACACGAAAACACTGCCTAAGAACACCTCCAAACTCACAAAATCTCAAGAAAAGTGAAAACATATAATGCACAATCCAGTCACTCCCAATAAAAAATAGGCACTCTATTCACTTTCTGAGGATTAGTAGAGTAAGTCAGGGCCATTTCTGATGGTCTCCCACGCCTGAAACAACCACATTCATCATCTCCAATTGCCATACTTTTTATTTTTCGTATTTTTAATTCCATTAATTATTAAGTATTTCTAACCATCTAGATCTTTTTGTATGATTGTTTAGAGAAGGATAGAACCCTAACATGCAAGTTTGAATGTCTAAATCTAGATTCACCATATTTGAACCATGCTAGGGCTTCTCATTCGAAACCCATGATATAGAAAATTTCATCCAAAATAGACCTTATTTTTGAACTCGGGAGGAAATTTTAAGTGGGATAATATGTTTTGCATGCTTTAATCTTGTGTATTTCGCAGTTTCAAAGAAACCCCTCACCGGAGAAGATGGTGGAAACCACCATGGGCGGTGGTTTGACATTCTGACCATATGCATGGCAAAATGATACACGTTGATTGGTTCATTTCAAACTATGGCGCATGCGCTTCTTTTGTTTGGATGACATTAGTTTTCATTTCAAAATATATTGTTTTTGTTTGATTTACATATTAGATGTAATAACTGCCCCAACAGTAAGCGTGCGTGTATGAAGGTATTAGTGTGCCAGGGCATGAGTTCGATCCCTGCCTTTGGCATGTAATTTTTCTAACTTTTCCCTTGCAAATCCAATGCAGGTCATGTCCAGCATGAAATGATGCACCCCTACATCATCACCATCTGATCTGGATCCCAGAGTCCAAATCAGATCTCCACGCAGCACTCTCAAGGGTTTCCCACATAGGATGAGGTGCTAGAGCTTGATGGGCTCTGGATTTGGATTGCATCTCACACCCCCCTTTTTGATTACTTTCAGGCCCATTTTTTTTCATATTCATTTTGTTTTGAATAATTAATTTTTTTTAAATAATTAATTAAATAATTTTTAATCAGAAAAAATCACTAAAAATTAGATTTTGGTTTTGGTTAATTAATTTAATTTTTGATAAATAAAAATTGATTTAATTTAATCGCATCTTGATTTTATTTCATAATAAATTTATAGAATAATTAGAATTAGGTTTAATTATTGTTTTAACAAAACACCAAAAATATTTTCCTAATGCTTAGAAATTTTTTAAGTTTTTTACATCTTTCCCTTTTTTCACAATCTTCGCGCGCTTATTTATTTTCGCATTATTATTTTCATAATTATGTAACTGTTAAGGGATGTAATAGATAAATTAGGGTTTGATTTACTTTTCCCCCCATTTTTGTGACTTCTAACCCCATCCCCTAAGCATTATAATATCATAGATTTTGTTTCCCGCACCTATAACTATGCATGTATGTATATATAATTGTATAGTAATTAGGCATGTATGATAAGACTAAAAGCAAACGCTAGATAACCATAAATCCAAGAAAAAATAACTAAAAGCAAAACACGATTCACACACGCACCTCTAGAGTGACCCTCACTTGTTGCCTCATATAAAAACAATCATGTCCCTCGATCATAGGGATACCATTAACAAAGACCCTCGATTAAAAATCATCAAAAAAATCATAGTCCCTCGATGAACCATCGATGTTGCCTTTGGTAAATGATCTTATCCCTATATTTTTCCTATTGTTGTACCCCAAAATTTGCCCTTTCTTTTCTCAAAGACATTTCTCACAAAGATCTTCAAAAGCTCAAGCTTGCACAAGTATTGACTAGGTCAAGCCATCTCCTTAACACTGATACTTCAAATTAGGGTTTGAATCTGCACAAGGAAAATTGGACTTCTAATACTTCAAATAACTTTCATGGATCATTGTGGACCTTCAAGAATGATCATATCAAGTTTCAAGTCTTGCATCTCAAAATTGCTCATTCAATTGACTAGATGACCCAAAATCAGTTGTATTGGGTAAAAGTGAATTGTGGTCAATCTACAGTCAAACTTCATGATTTTTGGCCAACCTTAACATTTAAAATTCCCATGTATCATTTGATCAAGTTTGGATCACAATTCCTCAAGAAAAATGTTCAAATCATCAAAAGGGAAAAATGGTCAAAATTAGGGTTTTGACTGAGAATGACTGATTCTTGACTTTTGACTTAATACATGACTTTTTGGTCAAAATTTAATTTCAAATATCACAATTCATAAAGAAATTAAAAACTATGAAGCTTGATCATTAAGAAATCAATAAAGTCAAAAAGTCAATTTGAAAAGTCAAACTTTTCAAGGCATAGGAAAAATTTCTAAGTGTTTTAAACATGACAATTTCACTACTTCATGCTATTCTTTCACCAAGATGCAAGATGATTCAAATAAAACTTTCAACACGATGAGATCTAAAACTTTGCTTTGCTTATCAAGTCCTATAAGTGCTTGGATTTTTGAGTTATAAATTCCTGAAGTCATGACATTTTCATCTAACACTTAGAGAAATTTTTAACATGTTTTGGTCAGTTTTTATCTCAACTTCTTGGCCAATTTTCATCAGGTTCCAAATTGATTTATAAAAAATGGTCAACATGAAAGTTTTAGAGGATGTTTCAATATTTCCAAAATATCCAAGAGCATGAATTTATCATACTTGAGCTAGGAGATTCAAAGGCATGAAGTTGGGCATCCAGTCTTGAAACACAAGTCATTTTGGGATGAACATGAGATACAATCCATATAGCATGCTGCATAATCTTGTGTTGCAGGCCTTCTAAATTTCAAATCTCACTATAATTTAATGCTTACACCTACTCTTGAGCTATTACCCAAGTGTTTGAGCCATTATCCAAAAGATCTTTCAATTTATGGCATAAAGGCATCATTGCTATTCTTGAAAAGCAAGTTTTTTGGTACAAAATTTGTCTTGAATCCATACCTTGCTTACTTATGATTATACTCCACCATAAATCATGGAAAGTAGCCCCTATATACTAGCAACTTTGGTACTTCATCTTGGGACCATGGGAGACTTGGCATAACTTGATATTTGCATTC
Source organism: Vicia faba (assembly GCA_948472305.1). Classification (NCBI taxonomy): domain Eukaryota; kingdom Viridiplantae; phylum Streptophyta; class Magnoliopsida; order Fabales; family Fabaceae; genus Vicia; species Vicia faba. The sequence continues at coordinate 827,641,368 of OX451736.1, forward strand.
CAACCAAACCATAATTTGTTATCTTGCAAATCTGATTACTTCAAATTCCCAAACCTTTTCTCTATAAATAAAGAGGTCATTTGTAAGCTAAAGAGGTTAGATTCTTGTATGTTGAAAAATCCTCAAAACCCCTCATACTCTCAGAAAACCATAATTGTCCATAAAACCTCCACTCTTGAGCTTTGAAGTCTAAATCTTTGAACCCCTCACGCCTTGCAAGTTATGTCCAAACAAATCATCCAAACACTCCACATACATCATATAGGAGTTGTTCAAACACGAGAACAACTTTTGTTACATCATCATCACCATTTTCCATGCCCAAAAATAGCCACCTGTAACTTGACTTCAGCAACTCTAAATCAAAACACAAATTTCAGTTTCAAGGTAAGTTTTCTTGACTTTGAAATCTTCATACAAGCATCATTAGTGGTTCTTTTGTGAAGATAAAATGTAGATATCATAGCCGTGGAACTAAATATATGCTTACTTTTCATTTTCACTAACCATGTGTTGAGAACTGACTTATATATGTGACAGAACAATGTTGGAAGTAAAAAACAGCAGTATGAGTCAATGCATATCTCTAAGAGTCGACACATATTAGGTACAAAACAAGTTATGAGTCGATACAAGGTATTATGCATCAATGCATACCATTATCAAGACATATTACAAAGCAAAAAAATGTGTACGAGTCGAAGAAAAACATGAATGAATCGATGCAAAATAGAAATGAGTTGATGCAAACCATTATTTATCGACTCATACTGAGTTGGTTTTGACTTTCAAGAATAAGAAATGATATGTATTGATGCATAAGTGCATGCATCAATGCATAAAAGTTTTCGTATCAATGCATAAATGCACGCGTCAATACATAAAACTTTTTTTAAAACAATTTTTTTTTTACATTATCTTTATATTTTTATTGTTATTCATTATTCAATATGGTTGTAATAGTAATTAGGTTTTAATTTCTTTCATTCCACATTTGTAAATTTGTATTCCCCGTCCCCAAATGATGTAATAGCCTAGAATTTTAAATTTCCGCAATTTATCACTTTCAAATAAATGTTAGTAATTAGGGTTTGTATGGAAAGACTTAAAATCAACAAGTAGACAACCCTAATTCAAGACAAAAAAAATGCATGAAACCAATACATTCGCACACACGCACCACTAGGGTAACCCATACTTGTTGCCTCAGATTTAAACTGTCATGTCCCTCGAACGTGGGATACTTTAGCAATGACCCTCGAATACAAGACCGTAGTCCCTCGATGATCCTTCAATGTTGCCTTCAGCAAATGATCTTAGACCCTTAAGATAAATTTCTAAGGTATCCTACAATGTTTCCTTTTATGACTGTACGATGACCCATGCCCATCCCTTCATATCCCATGATAGGGCTTCTTATCAATCAATGGTTAGATAGAAATATCTAAAGGAGGAGGAAATGAACAAAGACTTTTTTAGTAGGTAGAACGCTCGTAGTTGCTTGCTCACAACCATCTTTAAAACATCTTTCAAAACAAACCAACACTTTCAAATGAAATATTTTCAAAAGTCAACACTTTGTATGCATTCTTATAGAGATGAGAATTATTACAAAGTTCTCCTAAGCGAAGGCACTTTTCAAAAATACTTTCAAAAACATCACAAACACATTTCAAACAAAGCATTTCAAAGTGAGCTAGAAACTAAGAGCCCGTAGATAACTACGGATGAAAAGGGTGCTAACACGTTTCCTTTTCATAACCTACCCCCTGAACTCAAGAAAATATCTCAAGAGGTATTTCCTGTTCTTTTCACCCTTTCTTTTATTGGAAAAAAGGAAATTCGGTGGCGACTCTTGTTATCCGCAACAATTGCGATAAAACGTAAAACACCCAAGTCAGTTCTCCCACCGTATTACAGAACTGGAGACTCTGGTGGGGAGATACTTAATGAAATTCTGGCAGCAGATACTTAATGTCACAATGAATGTTATGACACTGTATCTGACACACTTCAAGACAGTAAATTTAAAAGAAGTAAAGAACACAGTCATTTGTCTACCCAGTTCAGTGTGTAACAACACCTACTTACAAAACTGGAGACTCTGGTGGGGAGATACTTAATGAAATTTTGGCAGCAGATACTTAATGTCACAGTGAATGTTATGACACCGTATCTGACACACTTCAAGACAGTAAATTTAAAAGAAGTAAAGAACACAGTCAATTATTTACCCAGTTCAGTGTGTAACAACACCTACTCTGGGGGATACCAAGCCAGGGAGGAAATTCACTATAAGAGATATTAATTCAGGAATAAAACAACCAGTTTATCTCCTTCACTTAAGATCTACCCAATGCAACTTCAATCTAAGCTCAACTTAAACCTGAGTTCCTACTCACTCCCCCTCAATCACAGCAGTGATACTAAACAATTGATTAATGAAATTATGAAGACACTCTTCAGTACATACACTTGATTTTGCTTCACAACTTTAATCAAGTGACAATCACTCGTGCTTCAAAGCTTTGAGTAATAAACAACCCTACCTTGATTTTGCTTCAAAGCTTTAATCAAGTGACACAAATACTCGTGCTTCAAAGCTTTGAGTAATACACAACCCTTACAATGAAATCCTACTCCAACTCACTTATCACAATGATAATTGCTTGGCTCACAGTAGTTACAACTATACAATACCTTATTAATCTTCTGTCTAAGAGTATCTAACCCTTAATCTTCAAGACGAATATATAGGCAGACTATTCTTCAGTTAGGGCTTCCATGAAAATAGCTAGGGTTAGTTAACCCAAGAGACTTGGTCTTAGTCTTTTATCAAACCAAATTAGGGTTAAGAAAAGTTAACCTAATGTCCACGAGAGCATCTGATCTGGATTGTATACATCAACTTAGATAAGCATACCAGATTCCTGAAAAATCTCAGGAATAATAAATATGCATAAATGTTAGATCAGTACAGGATGTCTTAACATTGGTTATGACAACAAGAATCCTGCTCACTGATTTTGGTAGAATATACTGTATATGATCATTGTTTAATGATCATGATAAACACTTCAAACTGAGTAGTTCCTGTATGACATTCTTTTATGCAGAATGTACCTTTATCCCATAATGTTATGACATCAGTCATGACATTCGTAACTCTGGTTTTAACAAAAAAAATGCCAACAAACAGACACTTACAAACTCCCCCTTTGGCAAATTTTTGGCTAAAACCCCTAAACAATCAGAGATTAGAATGCAGCAGAATTTTTAATAACAACTACCAAGTCTAATTCTACCAAAATAACCACAAAATCTTCTCCCCCTTTTTAGCCATAAAGAGGCCAAAGATACTTGTACTTTTAAGTTATACAGTCATCTAAAAGAAATTAAAAAAAAACACAGAAATAAATAAGAAGTCATTTGGCAGAAACAAGTTCCAGCAGCAATCTTTTCACCAACACTGACCTTCAGGAACTGTCATCTTCCAAGGAAGCAATATCTTCAGCATTATGCTGGTCTTCATCAGCATCTTCTTCCCTTATTTGTTCTTCATTATCTTCCTGTTCTAGTTTAGCAATCAGCTCTTCTAGAGTCCTTTTTCTTGTATCAAGTTCTCTGCAGGTTTCTTTTAACACAGCTATAACATCAGTCTTCTTGGAATGAGATTTGACAGTTGATGTCTCAGCAAATGTCATAACAATGTCAGGGACATGTGTTCCCTGAAACAGCTTATAGTGCAAACCAAGAGCAGGGGCTCTTTTGCATACAGAGTCTTTTTCAGCCAAAATATCAGGATACTGAGCAATGATTATACCACACAGGAGATAGGGAAAAGCAATAGGGCCTTTAATAGCACAACTTCCAGCATGTTTCAATGTTTGATCAAAGATGTACTTGCCATAATCAAAGTTTGTCCTGGTTCCAACAGCATAGATAAATCTTCCCAAACCTGTGGAAATGGTGGATTTATGGTTGGTGGGAACCTAGTTAGCAGCACCTATTTTGTGCAGTATGGCAAACTTCATGCTCAGCTAGCTCGCATTTAGATTCCCTTTCAAGGGCCAGTTCTTGACTTGCTTGGCAGTGATTGTTTGACAAACTTGGTTGTCAGTAACCTCCAGCTCAGGACAAGCATCATCAGGTCTTCCTTGGAATTTGTTTATTTCAGAAGGAGAGAAATTTACCTTCTTTCCTCTCACATACACACTTTTAAAATCAGCTGACTTTCCACCAGCACAACCATCAGATAAATTTACTATGAATTCTTTGACAAGAATCTCATAGCAGTTGGTAAACTTTACCACAGTTTTCATTAGACCAGCAGTCTTGATTAGATCCATGATTTCTTTACATTCAATAGCACTATTGTTCAGCTCTCTCTCCAAAGCAATCCTTTTCAGAAATACATACTTCCATCTGTTTGCATTTTCTGGATGGTGAAAGGAGATGTTGTCAATGGCAACTTCAAGGACTTTAGGAAATTTTCTCGGAGAGAGTTTCTTCCTGAGAGGAATGTCTGGAACATTGCTCTCAACATCAAACTCAAATTCTGATTCCTCATCAGATTCAGAGGGTTCAGGGTCCTTCCTTTTCTTGGCTATTGGTTGTCTCAAAGGTTTTGACAGACTACCAACAGGTACTCTTGTTTTCACCTTCCCCTTCCCTTTTGACAATCTAGCTTTTCGATCCTTCTCAGCTTCTACTCTAGTCTTGATCTCAGACCTGGTTTTCTTATGAACAACTTCAGTAGCCTTCTCTTTAGAGGGGCTTTTGGCAGCATCCTGCTTTTCTTTTCTGCTCATCATCCTTCTAGCTATGCTAGGGTTGATATTAGCAATTAAATCATTGTCAGAGTATTCTTCATCAACATCAATAACCGGAGGTTCAACAGCCTCGTCAGTAGGGTTCTGGTGATCATCATGTTTTTCTGGAGATTTCCTAATGTTGTCATCAGGTGTCTCAACATTCTGAGTGACATCTACATTAGGACTAGTAGTTTCTTGGTTCAAAGGTACATAAATGCCAGGTACAGAGTGATTCTCATTAAGAATACTAGTGACTAGTCTAGAAATAGCTTGATGAACATAAGCAGAACCTTCCCTATTTGCTATTTCTAGAGGAACAAAAGATGATGGTTGAGAAGATTTACCAGATGGAGAGGCTTGAGATCTTCTTGCATGTATGGTTCGCAGCTTCTTGACCTTAGTGGGATCAGCTGCCAGTTCACGAAGAGGAGTTATCTCAAGAACATAAGTATCCATGCAGTTTGTGATTGCCCTAGGTTCGCTGTCAGAGGATGCGAAAGAAGCAATCGCCTTTGAAGAGGATGATGACATGGATTGTTGAGACATTTTGAGTGATTTAGAAAACAAGTAACATCGAGAATGGAATCTTCGTTTGAGAGAATGGAGATTGTTGCAAAGACGCGAGAGGAGGTAGAAATATGATTGTCTATTCAACTTCTTAAAATTTTGGGAAGAAATAGACTTAACTAAAATATCTCCATCATCCCTTGTTTTAAGCAAAATTAATTGCTACATCTCTTCATATTGGCAAATACCCAGCTTGCCCCTCAAATTTTCAAATTGACTAGCATCAAGTGCCTTGGTGAAAATGTCAGCCAGTTGTAGTTCAGTGGCAACATGTTCCAGTTTAATCACCTCTTCTTCCACAAGATCTCTGATGAAGTGATGTCTAATGTCAATATGCTTGGTCCTGTTGTGCTGTATAGGATTCTTGGAAATGTTGATAGTACTCAGATTGTCACAGTACAATGTCATGACATCTTGTGTGACATTATACTCAGTAAGCATCTGTTTCATCCAGATCATTTGAGAACAGCTGCTACCAGCTGCTATGTATTCAGCTTCAGCAGTAGATAGAGACACACAGTTCTGTTTCTTTCTAAACCAAGAGATAAGATTATTTCCCAAAAATAAGCATCCTCCAGAGGTGCTCTTTCTATCATCAGCACTTCCAGCCCAATCAGCATCACAGTAACCAGACAGAATTGGTTCACATCCATGAGAGTACAGTAAGCCATAGTTGTAAGTTCCCCTCACATACTTCAGAATTCTTTTCACTTGGTTGATGTTACTTAATTTGGGTTCAGCCTGGTATCTTGCACATACTCCAACTACAAAAGCAATGTCAGGTCTGCTGGCTGTTAAGTATAACAGACTTCCTATCATGCTTCTGTACAAGCTTTGATCCACATTAGCCCCACTTGAGTCTTTGGATAGCTTTAAATGAGTAGGTGCAGGAGTCCTTTTGTGTCTGGCATTCTCCATTCCAAACTTCTTGACAATATTCTTTGTATACTTGCTTTGAAACAGAAAAATTGAGTCTTCCATCTGTGTGACTTGTATTCCAAGAAAGTAGGTCAATTCTCCCATGAGGCTCATTTCAAATTCAGCTTGCATTTGGTCAGTAAAATGTTTAACCATTTTATCTGACATTCCTCCAAACACTATGTCATCAACATAAATTTGAGCTACCATTATTTTTCCTCCTTCATTTTTGACAAAAAGGGTTTTATCCAAGCCTCCTTTCCTGTATCCTTTGTCAGTGAGGAATTTTATCAATATGTCATACCAGGCTCTAGGAGCTTGTTTCAGGCCATATAGAGCTTTCCTCAATTTGTAGACATGATCAGGACAATTTGGATCCACAAATCCTTTAGGCTGTTCCACATATACTTCCTCATTTAAGTACCCATTTAAGAAGGCACTCTTTACATCCATCTAAAATAGCTTAAACTTAAGAAGACAAGCAACTCCCAAAAGAAGTCTGATTCACTCCAGTCTGGCTACAGGAGCAAAAGTTTCATCAAAATCAACCCCTTCAACTTGAGTGTAGCCTTGAGCAACAAGCCTTGCCTTATTCCTGGTGACAACTCCTTCAGCATGTGATTTGTTCATGTAGATCCATTTTGTGCCAATAATGTTTGTTCCTTCTGGTCTAGGAACTAACTCCCATACTTCATGTTGCTTGAATTGGTTCAATTCATCTTGCATTGCTCCAATCCAGTATTCATCAGTCAAAGCCTCCTTAACATTTTTTGGTTCAATCTTAGAGACAAAGCAAGAGTTTGAGATAATTTCTCTAGATCTTGTAATGACTCCACTGTTTGGGTCTCCTATGATGATTTCCTTATGATGATCTTTCTAAATTCTGATGGAAGGATCTTTGTTAGCTTCCTTTGATTCAGATTCTGATGAAGTAGTTTTAGGTACATCATCCCTTTTAGAGACTTGAGTTGAAGTCTCAAAGAATGTCTCAACATCATATGGGACATCGGTTTCCTCATGATAATCATCAACTATGACATTTATAGATTCCATCATAACTTTGGTCCTGGAATTGAATACCATATATGCTCTGCTGTTGGTAGAGTATCCTAGGAATATTCCTTCATCACTTTTAGGATCCATCTTTATCCTTTGTTCACGATCTGTCAGAATATAGCATTTGCTTCCAAAGACATGGAAGTACTTTACTGTAGGCTTTCTTCCTTTCCATAGTTCATAAATGGTGGATGATGTTCCCTTTCTCAAGGTGACCCTGTTATGGACATAACAGGTTGTATTCATAGCTTCAGCCATAAAATGAATAGGAAGTCCTTTGGCATGTATCATTGCTCTGGCAGATTCCTATATAGTCCTATTTTTCCTTTCCACAACTCCATTTTGTTGAGGGGTTATGGGTGAAGAGAATTCATGATTTATTCCTTCTGAGGAACAGAACTCATCAAACTTACTATTTTCAAACTCCTTGCCATGATCACTTCTGATTCTGACAATGCATCCTTCTTTTTCTCTTTGAATTCTTTTGCACAGTTCCTTAAATACATCAAATACATCAGACTTTTCCCTAATGAAGTTAATCCAGGTGAATCTGGAAAAATCATCCACAACAACATACGCATATCTCTTTCCTCCAAGACTTTCCACCTACATTGGACCCATCAGATCCATATGTAGGAGTTCTAGCACCTTTGAGGTGGTCAGATGTCTTGTCTTTGGATGTGACATTCTAGTTTGCTTTCCAACCTGACATTCACCACAGACTCTCCCTTCATCAATTTGAAGCCTTGGAATCCCTCTGACTGCCTCCATGGATATGATCTTTTTCATCCCTCTTAGATGTAAATGACCAAGTTTTTGGTGCCACAATTTAACTTTCTTTTCTTCTTTGGCTATAGAGCACACAGAAGAATAATTAGTGTTCTCAGACTCCCATAAGTAACAATTGTCTTTTGATCTGACTCCTCTCATTACAACTTCTTGTTTTTTATTTGTTACAAGACATTCGGACTTGGTGAAGTTGACCATGAATCCTAGATCACATAATTGACTGATACTTATGAGATTAGAAGTCAAGCCTTTTACCAGCAGTACTTTATTTAGGTTTGGAACTCCTGGGCAGTCCAAGTTTCCAACTCCTTTGATTTCTCCTCTAGCACCATCTCCAAAAGTTACATAACTAGTAGTATGAGGTTTAACATTTTTCAGAAGATTCTTGATTACAGTCATGTGTTTAAAGCATCCACTGTCAAAGTACCAGTCTTCCTTTGCAGAGACTCTAAGGGAGGTGTGAGCTATCAGGCCTGCAGACTTTTTCTTCCATTGCTGAGTATATGGTGCCTTGTTAGACTTAGGTTTGACAACTGGGATCTGATTAGGATATCCATACAATCTGAAGCAGAATGGCTTTATGTGACCAAACCTTCCACAATGATGACATCTCAATCTTTGATACTTTTTCTTCATATTTCTCTGTTCTCGATGTTGAGTGCTATGTTGTGACATCTTCTTTGACATTTGTTTATCAGGTATGATCTTCTTCTTTTCTACAGTAGATTTCTTTGCTGCCACAAATCCTAGACCAGACTTGTTTCCCACATTTTGTCCAGCCTGAAGGATTTCTTCTAATTTGTCAGTTCCATTTGTCAGCATCTTGACAGACTTGGTCATCTGATCAAGTTTTGAGTTTAGCACTTGAACTTCACCTTCGAGATGACTTATAGTATCAATATCTGCCTTCTTCTCAACCTCCAACTTTACTATGAGTTTTTTTTGTCTCTCATTTTGCTGACAGACTTCAGCACTTCTGATACATAGCTTCTTGTAGGAGTCAGCCAGTTCTTCAAATGTCACTTCCTCATCACTAGAGTCACTATCAGAGTTACAAATACCAGCTAGTGCAGTAACTAGTTTGGCAGATTCTTCTTCAGAATTACTTTCTGAGTTACAATCAGACCAAGTAACAAACATTCCTTTCTTTTGTTTCTTAAGAAAGGTAGGACATTCAGCTCGAATGTGCCCATATCCTTCACATCCATGGCATTGGATTCCTTTGCTTTGATTTCCCTTTTCTTTAGACTTTGGTCTTCTGCTGGAGTCAAAAGATCTGTTAATGTCAGAGGGAATGTTCTTAACATTTGACCTTGACTTTGGGTGCATTCTCTTGATGAGTTTGTTGAACTTCCTTCCAAGCATGGCTATAGCTTCTGAAATATTCTCTTCATCATCTTCCTTGTTTTCATCTTCAGTATTAGACACTAGTGCTATGCTCTTGTTTTTTTTGTCAACATTGTCACTGATTCCCATCTCAAAAGTCTGAAGTGACCCAATGAGTTCATCAACCTTCAAGTTGTAGATATCCTGAGCTTCCTCTATAGCAGTCACCTTCATTGCAAATCTTTTATGCAAGGATCTGAGAATCTTTCTCACCAGCTTTTCTTCTGACATTTTTTCTCCCAATGCTCCTGAGGTGTTGGAAATTTCCAAGATGTTCATGTGAAACTCATGAATGGTCTCATCTTCCATCATCCTTAGGTTCTCAAATTTGGTAGTCAGCATTTGAAGCCTTGACATTTTTACTTTGGATGTACCCTCATGGGTAGTTTTGAGAGTGTCCCAAACATCCTTGGCTAGTTCACATTGATGTACTAATCTGAATATGTTTCTATCAATTCCATTGAACAAGGCATTTAATGCTTTGGAGTTACCCAGGGCTAACTCATCTTCTTCTTTGCTCCATTCTTCCTCAGGTTTCAGACTGGTTGTCGCATCTTTCCCAGTTATGGTGGGATGGTTCCATCCTTTGTCAGCATCTCTCCAAGCCTTTTTGTCCAGTGATTTTAAGAAGGCAATCATACGAGGTTTCCAGTAGTCATAATTTGATCCATCCAGAATGGGTGGTCTCTTCCCAAATCCTCCTTCTTTGTCTATAGCACCATAAAATAATATCCCTAGATCTCACCCAGTAATACAGGCAGGGTGCCTGCTCTGATGCCAATTGAAATTCTGGCAGCAGATACTTAATGTCACAGTGAATGTTATGACACTGTATCTGACACACTTCAAGACAGTAAATTTAAAAGCATTAAAGAACACAATCAATTGTTTACCCAGTTCAGTGTGTAATAACACCTACTCTGGGGGCTACCAAGCCAGGGAGGAAATTCACTATAAGAGATATTAATTCAGGAATAAACCAACCAGTTTATCTCCTTCACTTAAGACCTACCCAATGCAACTTCAATCTAAGTTCAACTTAAACCTGAGTTCCTACTCACTCCCCCTCAATCACAACAGTGATACTAAACAATTAATTAATGAAATTATGAAGAAACTCTTCAGTACATACACTTGATTTTGCTTCACAGCTTTAATCAAGTGAAAATCACTCGTGCTTCAAAGCTTTGATTAATAAACAACCCTACCTTGATTTTGCTTCAAAGCTTTAATCAAGTGACACAAATACTCATGCTTCAAAGCTTTGAGTAATACACAACCCTTACAATCAAATCCTACTCCAAGTCACTTATCACAATGATAATTGCTTGGCTCAAAGTAGTTACAACTATACAATCCCTTATTGATCTTCTATCTAAGAGTATCTAACCATTAATCTTCAAGACGAATATATAGGCAGACTATTCTTCAGTTAGGGCTTCCATGAAAATAACTAGGGATAGTTAACCCAAGAGACTTGGTCTTAGAATTTTATCAAACCAAATTAGGGTTAAGCAAAGTTAACCTAATGTCCACGGGAGCATCTGATCTGGACTGTATACATCAACTTAGATAAGCATACCAAATTCCTGAAAAATCTCAGGAATAATAAATCTGCACAAATGTTAGATCAGTACAGGATGTCTTAACATTGGTTATGACAACAAGAATCCTGCTCACTGATTTTGGTAGAATATACTGTATATGATCATTGTTTAATGATCATGATAAACACTTCAAACTGAGTAGTTCCTGTATGACATTCTTTTCTGCAGAATGTACCTTTATCCCAGAATGTTATGACATCAGTCATGACATTCGCAACTCTGGTTTTACCAAAAAAAATGCCAACAAACAGACACTTACACTTAAAAGTGGGGTTACCTTATAGACTAGATCACCTTTAAATGCTTTCATTGTTTGATTTGTTTGCTTTACATTTTGGGTCCTTGTTTGGGTTTTATATTGATCCTCTACCCGGATTAGGGAACATTATTAGGTAAGTAGCAATAGATCATGGGGACTGTGTGGGGTATATCGACATGGTTGAAGATATGAATATGTTAGTGTGACACATTTGTTGGTACCGGTATCCCTTGAGTCCAGTCAAGGAGAATATAGGGCCGCTGTGTGGTGTCGTAAAGTACTAACTGGTCGTAGAACCTTTAATTGAATAACTTGGCCATTAGGAAGTAGTGAGATAGCCGGCTTTGGTGAACTCCTAAGTTGGTTGATACTCTATACTACACTCATTGAGATCTAAATTTTGAGTTATTTCGGTCGCCATTAAAGAGACTTGAACTGAAATAATGCCCGATGAACAAAGATCAATGATATTGAGATTCCCTAGAACCCCATTACTTTTTAGGATAGGTTGAACCAACTAAACTTCAAGAGGGTACTTACCTATAAACCCCGTGCAAGCCTAAACCTAAGGACTTGTTTGTGTGCTTGTATATGATTATTCATACATAACATCATGACATCATACCATGGCATTTTCACCAACCATTTGAAGGACCTAGAGATTTATCTTTGTTTTGTTTTGTAGGACATGGCTTCCACTTGCAGGAATACTATCCAAATCAACCTCGTAAGAGTGACTCCTCAACTCAAAGAGTTAGTGTCAAGGGTTCCCGAGAATTTTCCGTTCATAAAAAGACATGGTCGACTTCTCAATCTAGTTACCTTAAGCATTGATGAAGACATGATGAAAGTGCTCTTTCAGTTCTTTGACTCTTTACACCATTGCTTTAAATTTCCTGATTACCAATTAGTGCCCACCATGGAGGAGTTTTCTCAACACTTGGGAGTGCCTATTCTTGATCAATTACCCTTCACCGGTATTGAGAAAGACCCAATACCTAAGGAGATTGCTCTAGCTTTACATTTGCAATGGTTCGACATTGTGGCAAATTGGGAAACAAGAAGTGGTGTTAAGGGTTTTCTAGCCAAGTTTCTGTTTGAGAAGGCTCAACTTTTTTGGGATGCTTTAGATTTGAAATATTTTGAAGAGGTTTCAGCGCTTCTAATTTATGGGATGGTACTATTTCCTAACCCGAACCAACTCATAGATGTGAAAGCAGTCAAAGTTTTTCTATCTCGTAACTCGGTGCCTACCCTACTCGGGGATATCTTGCATTCCTCCATGCTCGCACCATGAAGAAAAGGTGGATTCTTATATGTTGCACTCCTTTTTGGCTAGGTGGTTTATTTTTCACATTCCTCGATCTATTTTGAAGAATGAGCAAGGCATGAGATGGTCTAATAGCTTGATGTCACTCTCGCATTCGGATGTCTATTGGTGTTCTCGATCTTTGGAGGATGTCACCATTATTGATCGTTGTGGGGAATTCCCTAATGTGCCTCTATTTGGCATTAGGGGAGGTATCACCTATAATCCTTACTTGGCTCTACGACAGTCTGGGTACGCTCAGAGGGATGGCCCTCATGACGCACTTGTCCAAGGTATTGTATTTGACTATGAGAACGATGGACAAGGTTATCGTCAAAGATTTGTACGAGCTTGGGGCATGGTGGACAAAGTTGATAGCAAAACTTTGGGGCATAAAAACTCTATTCCATTGGAGCCTTATCTCAAGTGGGTGCGAGCTTGCACACAAAGCCTCATGATGTCGTATCCTGCCATCTTACCTATCATCATGGAGCCTATTGCCGAAGGAGATGTTCCCTACACTATTCTTCTTCCTGACACGCCTACTACTCTCGAGGAGTTGCAAAGGACATGGATTCAACTAAAAGGGGAGAGAGACACCTTTGAAGCCCAATTCTACTCAAGCGAGAAGAAGGTCTTGGAGCTCACGAGACAACTTCATGAAGAGCGAAGTTTGAACGCCTACATTGCAACAAAGAGGATGCGCTTATGGGAAACTTGAGTCCTTTTGTTTTAGGGGTTTATTTTTGTATTATTTTTGCTTCTTCCATTGTAAGCCCAAGAGACATGTTTTTTGTAACCATTTGAACTTATTAATACAATTAATGTTTTTTCCTACTTTGTTTAAACAAATTTAAATCTTAAAGGTCCTTGAAAACATTTGCATTCACATTACATGCATCATCATATAATCAGGTTCTCTGACAAAGGTTTCCTCATCTTTCTACTGTTTATTTCAGTAAGATGGATCTCGAGCAGACCGTGAAGGACTTGCAGACACAAAATTCTCCATTTCAAGAAACCTTGCTCAACATGGCCAAAGAGCAGCAAGAATTGATGTCACTTATGGTTGCAAAGAAGAAGACCAAGAAGAAGGCTTTGATCAACATGGGGAAGAGATTCAAGGGTCCCGTTTGACGAGTGCAAGTGGTAGAGGAGTCATCCGAGGAGGATGAGAACCAAGACGAAGATGCAAGGAGCACCCGTGCTGGGGGTGGAAACAATCAAATCTCTGAGGATGAAGACTATTTTGACGAGCAATATCTGCCGGTTGAAAACAAGTATAAGAAACTGGAGGATAGATTTAAGGCTATGGAAATTAAAGTTGTGCCTGGCGTAGATTTTGGTGATTTAGGTTTAGTTGCTGGGGTAGCAATCCGTCACAAATTCAAGATTCCAATTTTATCCAAGTACGATGGTGTTTCGTGCCCGAAGCTTCATTTGAGATCTTACGTTTGTAAAATTCAACTGTATACCACTGATAAGAAGTTGTGGGTGCACTTCTTTCAAGAATGTCTGTTTGGGACTCAATTGGAGTGCTTTTACCAGTTAGAGGGTTCCAACATCCATACCTGGGAAGACTTGGCCACCGCCTTCTATCGTCAATATTAGTACAATGTCAATCTAGAACCAACTAGAGTGAAGTTACAAGGAATTACCATGGGTTCCAATGAAGGCTTCAAAGAGTACGCGTAGAAATGGAGACACCTGACAGGTAGGGTGCAACCACCATTGACCGATAGGGAGTTGGTGGATATGTTAATGGGAACATTGACTGGAACATTTTTCAACTTGTTAATTGGGAGCTCATCATCTGGTTTCACTGAGTTAATCTTGACTGGTGAAAGGGTCGAGATAGGTATCAAAAGTGGAAATATTCCCATGACCTCTGCCTCTACATGAAATGTTGTGAAGAAACCTTTTACCAGTAAAAAAGAAACTAATTCCGTGTATGGGTCAAGGGGGCATATCAAGAAGGACCATATTTAATCTGTAAATGTAGTTCTAATCTCCAATTTAACCTCTACTCAAAAACCACAACAACAAGCTAACTACCAAAGACCTGATATACCAAGAAGACAATTTACAAGGATCAACATGTCATTATATCAAGCCCTACAACACCTGTTGAAGGCTAATTTGGTAACATTGCATGATCCCCCTTCAAATCCCAATGTTTCATCTCCAAAGTATAACCCGAACACCAAATATGTTTACCACTCCAATAGTCCCGGGCATGACACTGATCACTGTTAGGCATTAAAATGCAAGATCCAAGACCTCATTAACAACAAGACCATTGAATTTGATCCTCCTCCAACTCCGAATGTAATCACCGCACCTATGCCAAACCATGGCAAAAGTGTCAACGATGTTGAAGATACTGCTTTTGTTTCCTCTGTTAATGACTTGACCACTCCGCTAAAGTTTGTTAAAAAAAATTTGTTGAAAGCAAGGTTTTTCCATGGATGCCTTGAAGGTTGTTGTTGTTGTGCTGTGCAAATCAATGGTTGTGAATGGATGAAAAGAGGTGTCCAACACCTAATAGACAGCCATGAGATTCTATTTGAAAGAACTCCATTCGTAAAAAGTTTGACTGAAGTTGTGCCTCAAGAAGTCGAAGACATATCCATCACCACTATATCCAACAAACCTATTAGGATCACTTCAAAGGGTCCTATTAGGATTTCCAATGAACCAAAGATAGCTCCATTGATAATTACCACACTGGGGCCAGACCCTTATTCTTCTAGTAAGGTGGTACCTTGGAATTATGGCACTAAAGTATACTACCATGGTATTAGACAAGACTCTTGGATTAATGAAGACAAGACTGTTGATATTACTAACATTTATGGGTCTAGCAAGGTGACTAGAATAGGGAGAATTTTCTCTCCTGATATTTAACTTCCAACCACCACAACCACACCTGTTCGCATTACTGTTGATAAACCTAGTACTGATGCTAGGGGAAAATAAAAAATGATTGAGCCTACCAGGATAGAGGCGCCCTCCAAAGACATTACAACTAAGGAACCCTCCACCCAAGAGATGGAGGAGATTTTGAAAATCATAAGGAAAAGTGATTATAAGATAGTAGAGCAGTTGGGGAAAACCCCCTCTAAGATTTCTATGCTATCTTTATTGCTTTGTTCGGACGCGCATTCTCAAGCCTTGATAAAATTTCTGAAGAAAGCTCATGTTCCTCAAGAGACTACAACCGATCAATTTGAAAATTGTGTAGCGAGTTTGACTGCCGATAATGGATTGGGATTCTAGGATGCTGATTTAACCCCTGCCAAAAGAAATCACAATGAAGCTTTGCATGTCTGCATTGAATGCAAAGGAACCACTCTAGCCCATGTATTGGTGGATACTGGTTCCTCTCTAAAAGTCTTACCTAAGGGTTCCCTAGATCGGATAAATTATGAAGGTTTGGTGTTGAAGCCAAGTGACATAGTGGTAAGGGATTTCGATGGATCAAATAGGATGGTACATGGAGAGGTTGACTACCAAAGTTGGTTCTCAAACTTTCAACTCGACTTTCTATGTGATGGAAATCCGTCCTACTTACTCTTGCCTACATGGACGCCCTAGGATACATGGGGCAGGAGCAAAGACTTCTACACTTCATCAAAAGTTGATATATTTGGTTAAAGGAAAGATTGTTACCATCTGCAGTTAAGAAGAGTTTATGGTTAGCCATCTAAATTCATTTAAGTATGTTGAGATGGACGACGAGTACAGAAACTCCTTATCAAGCCTTTGAAGTAGTCTCTCCCATGGTTGTTCCTGCCAAGGCAACTCTTGATGTTCCAAAAGCTGTTAAAGACGTGCCTAGGATGGTTTTCCTCAAAGATGCTCGTGATGTGATTGACGACAGAGGTTGTACCATTTGGGGACAACTGCTTGACATCCCTGTCAAATGAGACAAATGTGGTTTGGGCTTCACTGCCAAAGATCAAAAGGGGGTCAGACATACTCGTGTGGGGAAACCACCTCTTTGCATTAGTAATCATGAAGTGAATGCTTTTGAAGACTCCGACAATGACTGCAACTTTGATGAATGGATCTACCCGACTACTGATGAAGGGCTCAACAACTGGCATACCAAGGACTTCATTCTAATCTCCTTCAACAAGGAGTAATTACCATTTACTGTTTTATTAATTTAAGAACTTTGTCTATAATTTTATTGAAACAATAAATTTAAGCCATGTGCCATACCCGTGGAACCATGGTCCATTTGTTAAGGGTTTGTTCATTTTCATATTCCATATGATCATTTAATGAAAAAACATTGGATTCCTTTGCATTCAAATTTTACGCTCATTTTCTTTATTTCACTTTATTTAATTTTCAAAATAGCCATGTATCTTACATGCACATACAAACATTTGCAGATCCTTATACACTCTGGGTCTCATTGACAACGACTCTGCTATTTCCACCTATGATTTTGAACATCCAATCTACCAAGCTGAAGATGAAGGCGGGAAGATTGTGAAATACATAGGGAATTAGCCATACTTCTGATGCAAGAAGAAAAAGCCATTCAACCGCATGAAGAGCCAGTTAAAGTGATCAACCAGGGTACTGAGGCAAATAAGAAAGAGGTCAAGATCGGCGCCAACTTGGAAGACGATGTCAAAGACAGATCGATCTAGATGTTGCATGACTACGTTGAGGTGTTTGCTTGGTCATATGAAGATATGTCGGGACTTGATACTGACGTTGTGGTTCATCGTCTACCAACAAAGGAAGATTGTCCACCAGTCAAGCAAAAAGTTCATCGTATGCGGCCAGACATGTTTGAAAAGATAAAATCTAAGGTAATGAAGAAATTCAATGCAGGTTTTCTGGAAGTGACATCATATCCCCAATGTGTGGCAAATGTGGTCCCCATTCCAAAGAAGGATGGAAAGGTCTGTATGTGTGTAGACTATAGATATTTGAATAGGGAAAGCCCCAAATATGATTTTCCACTACCGCATATTGACGTCTTGGTCGACAACACTGCTCAACATAAAGTCTTTTCCTTCATGGATGGCTTCTCCGGCTACAACCAGATCAAAATGGCTCCCGAGGACCTAGAGAAGACCACTTTTGTTACACAGTGGGGCACTTTTTTCTATAAGGTCATGCCTTTTGGTTTGAAGAATGCAGTGGCAACCTATCAAAGAGTTATGGTAGCTCTATTTCATGATGTGACCCATCATGAGATAGAAGTATACATTGATGATATGATTGCAAGGTCGCAGACTGAGGAAGAACACCTTGATCACTCACACAAGTTGTTTGAAGGATTAAAGAAGTATAAGCTAAGACTAAACCCCAACAAGCCCACCTTTGGGGTGAGGTCTAGAAAACTCTTGGGTTTTGTCGTCAGTGGAAAAGGAATTGAGGTCGACCCTACAAAAGTCAAAGCCATACAAGAAATGTCAGCTCCCTGTACTGAGAAAGAGGTCAGGGGTTTCTTAGGTTAACTTAACTACATTTCTCGATTCATATCTCACTTGACTGCTACTTGTGAGCCAATCTTTAAACTCTTAAAGAAAGATCAAGTAGTCAGATGGAATGATGACTGCCAAGCAGCCTTTGACAAGATCAAGGAATATTTACAAGAGCCTCTCATCCTGATGCCTCCAATTGAAGGAAGACCTCTAATTATGTACTTGACTGTATTAGAGAATTCAATGGAGTGTGTGTTCGGCCAACATGATGAGTCTGGCCGAAAATAGCATGCAATATACTACCTGAGCAAGCGTTTACCGACTGTGAAACAAGATATTCACTACTCGAGAAAACTTGTTGCGCTCTGGTATGGGCTGCTCGCCGGCTAAGATAGTATATACTGACTCACACCACTTTGTTGATTTCTAAGATGGACCATATCAAGTATATCTTCGAGAAGCCAACCCTCCCCGGATGAATAGCTAGATGGAAAATGATCTTGACTAAATATGATATCCAATACACTACACAAAAGGCCATCAAAGGAAGTGTGCTAGAAGATCATTTGGCCAATGAAGCTGTTGATGATTACCAATCTATGAACTTTTAATTCCCGGACGAGAATATCATGATAATAACTGATTGTAAAAATCCTGGACCGTATGACGGACCTGAATAAGGATCCCGATGGAATATGGTTTTTGATGGGGCTTCCAATGATTTGGTTAATGGAGTTGGTGTTGTGATTATTTCTCCCAAAGGTTGCCATACACCTTTCACTGCTAGACTATGCTTCGATTGTACAAATAACATGGCCCAATATGAAGCATGCATCTTGGGTCTTAAGGCTGCCATTGACCTAAGAATCAAATTCTTAAGTGTATACGGAGATTCACCTTTAGTAATCAGTCAAGTAAAAGGAGAATGGGATACTAAGCATCCAAATCTGATTCCTTACAAAGAGCTTGTGCTAAATTTGATCCCATACTTTGAGGAGGTTACCTTTGAACACTTCCCAAGAGAAGAAAAACATTTGGCAGATGCCTTAGAGACAATGTCATCCTTGTTCAAGGTCAATTGGGATAACGAAGCTCCCAAAATTACTATCAAAAGATTTAACGAACTCGTGCACTGTTATGAGATTGACATTGATGAGGAGAAACCTTGGTATCATGAAGTGAGGAGGTACCTCGAATCACAAGAGTATCCTGAGGGAGTCTCAATCAACGATAAGAAATTCCTGCGAAGGTTTTCGGCCAAATTCTTCCTAAGAAATGGGATCCTATACAAGCGCAACCATGATTCAACTCTGCTCCATTGTATGGACAAGAAAGAAGAAAACAAGATCATGGAAGACATGCATGAAGGTGTCTTTGGGACTCACTCTAGCGGGCACACTATGGCCAAGAAATTCTGAGGGCCGGTTACTACTGGTCGACTATGGAAATTGATTGTCACCATCATTCGAGGACTTGCCATAAGTGTCAAATCTATGTCGACAAGGTTCATGTGCCTCCAATTCCATTGAATGTCATGATTGCTCTGTGGCCATTTACAATATAGGGCATTTCCATGATTGGAGAGATCAAGCCCACCACCTCTAATGGACATTGTTGCCATCGACTACTTCACCAAATGGGTCGAAGCTTCTTCATTTGCCTCAGTTACTAAGAATGTTATAGCCCGGTTTATCAAGCATAACCTCATCTGTGGGTACAGTATCCCTGAAAGGATTATCACTATCGATGGAACCAATCTCAATAATGCTATGATCACTGAACTTTGTATTCAGTTCAAGATCAAGCATCATAATTCTTGTCCATACTGACCCAAGAAGTCGCACAGTGGAAGCTGTCAATTAGGGTTTATATAGCAAGACTTAAAATCAACAAGTAGACAACCCTAATTCAAGACAAAAAATGCATGAAATCAATACACTCACACACTCGCACCTCTAGGGTAACCCACACTTGATGCCTCAGATTTAAACAGTCATGTCCCTCGAACGTGGGATACTTTAGCAATGACCCTCGAATACAAGATCCTAGTCCCTCAATGACCCTTCAATGTTTCCTTCGGTAAACGATCATAGACCCTTAAAATAAATTACTAAGGTATCCTACAATGTTGCCTTCTATGACTATACAACGACCCACGCCCATCCCTTCACATCCAATGATAGGGCTTCTTATCAAACAATGGTAAGATAACAATATCTAAAGGAGGAGGAAATGAACAAAGACTTTTTGAGTAGGTAGAACGCTCGTAGTTGCTTGCTCACAACCATCTTCAAAACATATTTCAAAACACACCAACACTTTCAAATGAAATATTTTCAAAAGTCAACACTTTGTATACATTCTTATAGAGACGAGAATCATTACAAAGTTTTCCTAAACGAAGGCACTTTTCAAAAATACTTTCAAAAACATCACAAACACATTTTAAACAAAGCATTTCAAAGTGAGCTAGCAACTAAGAGCCCGTAGATAACTACAGATGAAAAGGGTGCTAACACCTTCCCTTTTCATAACCTACCCTCCGAACTCAAGAAAATATCTCAAAAGGTCTTTCCAGTTCTTTTCAACCTTTCCTTTATTGGACAAAAGGAAAGTCGGTGGCGACTCTTGCTATCTGCAACAATTACGATAAAACGCAAAACACCCAAGTCAGTTCTCCCACCATATTACACCTACGAATACATGATAATAGTCCCTTCGAATTGCTAAAGGTATACCTATATGTTGCCTTTATGACTACACGGTGACCCACGCATGTCCCTCAAACATCCAATGATAAGGCTTCCTACTAACTAATGGTAGGATAACACTATCTAAAGGAAGAGGAAAAGAACAAAGACTTTTTAAGTAGGTAGATGGTTCTTAGTCGCTTGTTCACAAACAAAAGAATTGTCCACACATACACTCTTTTCTAAAATATTTTCAAAACAAACACTTTGTATGCGTTATACGAGAATCATTACAAAGTTTGCCGAACTTAGGCATTTTCAAAATATTTTCAAACACACATGCACAAAGGATTTTCAAAGTGAGCTAGCGATTAAGAGCCCGTAGATAACTACAAATGAAAGGGTGCTAACACCTTCCCTTTTTATAACATACCCCTTTACTCCAAAAAATTCTCAAAGTTCTTTCCTGTTCTTTTTACCCTTTCCTTTATTAAATAAAAGAAAAGTCAGTGGCGACTCTTGTTGTCCGTAATGTTTGCGATAAAATGCACAACCAAAAGTCAGTTCTCCCACCGCATTACACACTGCTTATGTTCTCAAATTGATTTGCATATAAAGCTTCTGTAAATATAATAGTTAGTTGATCCTTAGGGTCCATATGCTTCAGAATAATAACCTTGCCATCAACTATATTCCTAATAAGATGATTATGGCTGTCAAAATTCTTGTTCCAACTATGTTGAATAAGATACTTAAAAAGTACTCAGATCTGCATAATGTAATGTCATAACATCATTTTTGACATTATCCTTCTTCAACATTTGCTTAATCCAGATTAGTTTAGAGTAACTATTTCTTGTGTCAAAACAATGTTCAGTTGCAACCAACAACCAAGAAGCACATATTTGCTTCTTGTTAAAATAGGAAATCAGGCTATTTCTTAAGAAGAAACATCAATCAGAAGTGCCTTCTATGTAATTTGTGTTGTTAGAATATAGCACACCATAAATACATGTACCAATGATACATTTCAGAATTCTCTTTTCTTGAATAATAGGACTTATCTTAAGTTCAAGTTTAGATATAAAACATGAATTTGATATCTCCTCATTGGATCCAGTGGTGTTCACTTCTACAATGTGTCATGCAATAAGTTCCTTGGATTTTTCTATCTAAATTTTATCAGAGAGACCTTCAATTCTTGTGAACTCTTAACTTACTTCTTTTCTTGACTTCCCAGTCTGTAGAGAAGATGTTCCAACATTGTCTTCGACATCCCTCTCATTTTCAGTGATTGAATCATCAATCACCACACTCGTGGATTCCATTGTAACTCCAATTCAGGATTTAAAAACTACATAGGTCCTACTGTTTGAAGAATAACCCAGAAATATCCATTTATTACTTATGGGATCCATCTTATTCTTTTGATCTTTGTTTAGTTAAAACATAACATTTACTTCCAAAAACATGAAAGTATTTGAGTGTAGGATTCCTTCATTTTCATAACACATAGAGAGTGGATGAAGAGCCTTCCCTCAAAATGACTCAATTATGAATATAGCATGAAATATTCATGGCTTCAACCTAAAACTGTAATGATATTTGGTTAACATGAAGCAAGACTCTAGCTGATTCTTGTATAGCCATAGTCTTTTGCTTAACAATTTCATCTTGCCTAGAAGTGATGGAAAAATAAAATGCATGGCAGATATCTTTAGAAGCACAAAATTCAGAGAATTTAGCATTTACAAATTCCTTGTCATGATCACTTCAAACCTTGACAATTACACTATCTACTGCTCTTGAATACTTAGCACAAATATTTGAAGACTTCAAATGTGTTTGATTTTTCTCTAAGAAATTTCACCTAAGTAAACCCTGAGAAGTCATCTATAACCACATAAGCATACCTCTTTTCACCCAAGCTTTCTACCAGCATTGTTTCCATTAAATCCATGTGAAGAAGTTCCAACACTTTAGAAGTAGAGTTATGTTGTAACATTGGGCATGACATCTTAGTTTGATTTCTAATCTCACACTCTCCACATACTTCTCTTTCCTCAACCTTGAGTTCTGGAATTCCTCTAATTTCTCCTCCAGATATTATTTCCTTCATTATTTTGAGAAGAAGGTGTCCAAGCTTTTGGTTCCATAACTTCACCTCATCCTCCTTGATTATTAAACATGTGGAAGAGTAAGAAATTATTTTAGGTTCCCACAAACAACAATTATATTTAGACCATGTACCCTTCATAATAACAACATATTTATCATCTTTGACTAAAGATTCCATCTTTGAGAAATTTACTAACAATCCTTGGTTACACAACTGACAAATGCTGATAAGGTTAGCAGTTAGTCCTTCTACAAGAAGAACATCTTCTAGACTTATAGAGCCATCACACATATATTTTCTAACTCCTTTGATTTTACCTTTGAATCCATCACCAAATTTAACAGAGCCTGTGGGATGAGATTTGATGTCTACCGGTAACTTCGGAACCCTAGTCATATGTCTAGGACATCCACTATCAAAGTACTCGTCTTCTATAGTTGAAGCTCTTAAGGAAGTATGATCTATAAGGTTAACATTCATATCCTTAACAATTCTCTTTTTTCTCATTTGATTATCCTTAGAATGACCTGAATATTTTTTATCTCCATATAATTTTTAACAAAAAGGCTTTATATGACCATACTTACCACAATAATGACATTTCAAAGATGAGGATTGGAATTCAGTTGAAGTTACATAATGTCTATCAAGATGTTATGACATGTGGGTGGAAATGTTTATCATACATTTCTTTTCAAAAGGAAAGAACTTTTCTACAGATCTTTTCCTTTGTTGATTATCAAATAAATAATTAACCCATGTATCTCCAACCTCTTTCATCATATCAACTCCATTTTTCATTCTTCTCAAAGAGTCTGCCATGTTATTAAGCTTGGAATTTAAGAGAGTTACCTCACTTTGAAGATGAGAAACAATACATAGAAGCTTCTTCTTTTCATTCTCCAATTCAACTATGATCTTTCTCCGATCTTCCTATGTCTTAAGACTTTACTCACACCTATCACAAGCATCCTTGTAGGATATATCAAGATCTTCATAAAGGACATTTTCATCATACGATTCAACTTCATCTACCCATTTTCCAGAGAGAGTTCATAAACTTGACAATCTCAATGTTAGATTCATCTTCAGACTCATCCTCAGACCAAGATACAATAAAGCCTCTTTTCTGCTTCTTGAAAAAGGTGGGACATTCTGGCCTAATGTGACGAGAACCTTCACACTCATAATATTGAATTCCTTTTCTTTTATTGGACTTCTCCTCAGTTCTGATATTTTTCTAAAAATCATCATCATTGATAATGTTAGATGATATGTTACTCACATTTGGTCTTCCTCTTCTGTCCATTCTTTTCAGAATTCTATTGAATTGCTTTCCAAGTAATACAATGGTATTTGACAACCCTTCCTCGGTGTTCAAATCTAACTGACTCTTCTTATCTTCATAATTGGATACAAAAGCTATGCTTTTGTTCTTTTTATTAGACTTGTCACTAATATCCAATTCAAAAGTTTGAAGGGACCCAACAAGTTCATCAGCCCTCTTATTGTTGATGTCATGAGCTTCTCTAATGCCTGTCACCTTCATGTCAAATAGGTAGAGACCTGATAATCTTTCTAACAAGATTTTCTTCTGACATCTTCTCTCCCAAGACACTATATGCATTTTCCATTTCAAGAAAATTCATGTGAAAGTCTTGAATACTTTCATTATCATTCATCTTTAGGTTCTCAAATCTGGTAGTAAGAAGTTGAGGTCTGGAAATTTTTACTTTGGATGTATCTTCATGAGTTGTCTTGAGGATTTCCTAAGCATCTTTAGCTACAATACATGCATTTATTAACCTGAAAACATTGTTGTCTATTATATTGAATACATCATTCAAAGCTTTGGATTTTCCAAAAGCTAATTCATCTTCCTTCTTCAACCAATCTTCTTCTAGATTCAAGGACTCTTTCCATCTTTGTCCTTCATAATCGTATGATTCTATCTTTCAAAATAGCCTTCCAAGATTTGTTGTCCATGGATTTCAAAAATGCTACCATTCTAACCTTCCAACAGTCATAATTTCCACCATCTAACAGAGGCGGACTTTTGTTGTATCCTCCTTCCTTATCCATAATACCAAAAATTATTCTCTCTGGAGCTCACCCAAAAACAGAACATGGTGCCTACTCTAATGTCAATTGAAATTTTGGCACTATAAAAACAGATGTCAAGTCTGATGTCCCAACACCAAAACACAATGTCAAGACAGATGTTAAGACATCATCTGTTGACAAAAATATTTTACCGAAATAGTATATTATGAAGAAGTAAATTGCATAATGTAAAAGACACAATCAATAGTTAACCTAGTTCAGTGTAACATCACCTAATATGCGGGCTACCAGGCCAGGAAGAAAATCCACTATGATAATATTAGTTAAAATATAAACAAGCCTAGTTTAAAAATTTTCACCTAATCACTACCTTGTGCTACTTCTACCTATAAACCTTCTAGATATTATATCCCCACTACTACAAAACGCACAAACAACAACGTCCAGGTTACCATGATTCTTCCAAACACCGTGGTGACATCTCAAAACTCATACGCAAACATTTTTTATATTTTTTAATTAATAATTGTTAGGATATAATAACAGTTACTTAATTGACCGTGGTGATATTTTCAGCTTTTATGGGTTCGAACCTCACCCAACTCAAGTATTTGATTTCTTAAATGTTAAGGCGCGCTTTTTATTTTTTATTTATTTTTACATAAATAATAAAAGGAATAACACAACGGTTTGTTAGTTTAACCATTGTGATACATTTTATTTTTTTATTTAAAATTTTTAAATAGCTAAACACTGACGCTTCTTTATGAAATTTCATTATGCAAATAATATATCATTACAGTTTAGAGTTTGGACCGTGGTGGTATCTATTTAAATATTATACACTTCTAGCTAGCTTGTCTCTTCAGTTTCCATTTTTCCACTGAAAAAAGAAACAAGGCGAAACAACCCTAACCTTCAGTATTGTTAAATGATACACAATTTCAACCATAACACCATCATTCACTGTTTATCATTTTTCGTTTAATACTTTGATACTTTATCATTGTCACTCTTTACTGTTCATTTTCGTCAAGGAGGTTAACAACACGAACACGATCGTCATTGTCAGGAGGAAGACAACACAAACACCATCGTCATCATCGGGAAGGTAGACAACACCAATACCATCATCATCATCAGGAAGGAGTACAACACCAACACGAACACCAACACCAACACAATATTCTCCTTTACTTAGTCATCACGTTTACGGTACGTAAAAAGTTTTCCCCATGCATCTACAGTAACCTCCATTTCCATTATTGTGAAATGTTGTTTTTGTTGTTTATGTTGTGGTTTTTGTTTATGTTCTTCTTGTTGTTGTTGTTGTTTTTGTTTTTGTTGTTGTTGTTTAACATAAATGTCAACATTGTCGAATTCTTCATCTACTAGCAAAGAAACTGATCATATAAATAATTCTTGTACAAATGATGCTTGTACAAATGATACTCAAACGAAAAGATCACAAATAGGTGTCACAATGATGTCCTAATCTACAAAATTCCTTAACTAAGATGACGAAAATTCGATATCATTTGATTTGTTCTACAGAGTAGTTGATTATGAACACTACTCTACTTTTAAAAGTTATATTGCATTCCTTGCACATATCAAAGTTAGTATATTGACAGATGATTGTTAACAAGTGCCAAGTGCTATCAAAGAAAGCATATGGATAGATGTTAAGGTGATAATTTTAATTCTCATCTACTCGATTTCACTTTCTAGCTAGCTTCTAATACATACTTATTAATTTAAATGTAGTTGAATTTTGAGTTTACCAATGACTCATAGTTTAAAAAAAGGTGGATCACTTATGCCAAAATTTGTTGGAGGGGATTTAAATCATGACTCACAATAGACTACATTAGGAAGCCTAAGCTCGGTCTTGGTCGTCCATGGAAAAGATATAGTTTTATATCGAAGAAGCAATGGAAAAAGTTTGCGAGGGGTTGTCGTTATGAGAAGTGAAAGAGGGCTCGACTAAGACCAAATGGAGAGTACACCTCAAATGCGTCAAGAGTTGTTGTTGAGAAAATTGTAAGAATGATTTGTTTTGATTATGTTATTTGTTATTTAAATGCTTTTGTAACAATATGTAAGTTCTCATTTTGTGTAGGATAAGTTGGTTGAGGTGGCCCGTGAAGGAACATTTGTTACAGAACCACGACATGATATACTAGTAGAAGCTATCGGAACAGATGAGCATGGTAAGCGTGTATGTGGTATTGGAGAAGGTGTCGGCCTGAGTTTATACTTTAGTTTTGCAATAAAAAGCACCGAAAGTGTGGAATTTCAAGCACAAAGAGAAAAGATTAAGAATGTTGAAAAGTAATTAGAAGAACAAAGGAGGATGTTAAAAGAGGAGAAGGAAAGACAGAAGAAAGATATAGAAAAGTTAGAAGAGATATATACGGTATTGTTGTGCCCCAAAATTTTCCCTCCTTTTTCTCAAGACATTTTCTCACAAGGATTTTCAAAAGTGAAAGCTTGCACAAGTACAGTTGGATTTTTGGCTCTCAAGCATCAAATCGAAGAAGAGCAAGTTTGCTTTGATTCATAAGTTTCGATTGGGTATTTGGTCCCCTTTGATCATGCTTTGATTCATAAGCTTCGATTGGTATTTTTCCCCCTTCGGTCATGATTTGATTCATAAGCTTCAATTGGGTATTGAGTCCCCTTAGATCATGCTTTGATTGATAAGTTTCTATTGGGTATTCAGTCCCCTTCGATCATGCTTTGATTCATAAGCTTCGATTGGGTATTTGGTCCCCTTCGAACAAGCTTGAGTCCACAAGCTTCATTTGGACATATGCCCCCTATAGGTTTGCTTCAATTCACCAGCAGTAGCCCCCTACAAGTTTGCTTCGATTCACCAGTAGTAGCCTCCTACATACTTGCTTTGATTCACAAAGTAGTGGCCTCTTGCATGTTCGTTTTGATTCACAAAGCAGTGGCCTCCTGCATGCAAGCTTCGATTGAGCATTGGTCTCTTACGTGTATGCTTTGATCCACAAGACAAGTGCTTCCCTTTCAACTTACCTTCGATCCACAAGGAAAAAGGCCCTTCCAACTTACCTTCGATCCACAAGGCAAAGACCCCTTTAAGCTTGCCTTCAATTCACAAGGAAAGAACTCCTTTCACATGTGCTTCGACTCATAAAATGGTGGCTTCCCTCATGCTAGCTCTGACTCCACCTCTAAAACTATTCAACATACATAGTTTTTACACTATGGCAAACAATATGGTCCATTCGAAGTAGAATTCAAAAGGTCCATTCGAAGAAACATACAAGTGGTGCCTTCGGAGGACATACATTTGGTCCATTTGAAGAAGCATTCAAAAGGTCCATTCGAAGAAACATATAAGTGGTTCCTTTGAAGGACATACATTTGGTCCATTCGAAGGACACACAAATGGTGCCTTCGAAAGACATACATTTGGTCCATTCTAAAGACACACAATTGTTGGAAACAAGTTTTTTTTTCCTTTTGATGAGTTTGGTTTAAGATGCTTGTTGGCCAAAGTCCTACATGCTGCCAAGCCTAAGTCTCCTACACAATTGCATTCGAAGGAAATGATAAAAGAAGCTTCGACTGGCCAGAGTTGAGTGTTCGATTGGGCTAGTTGGGTATTTTCAGAGCCATCGAAAGGAGCAATTCAGAGCCAATCGAAGAACCGGGCATGGAGGCATTCTAAGGAGTTAGGGAGTGAAACATGTCCAGGTTCATCCCAAAACCCAAAAGGGTAGGAATCCATCAATAATGACAATCCTCTAATTTTTCTGATTTTGCCTTCAAAGCCTGGTTAATGGGTGTCCCTTACCATTTCCATTCCCCTCACACCCCTATAAACACACGACTAAAGATACATTGTCATGGACGGAAGAAAAAAAACAAAAAACATTAAAACAAAGAAGAAAAAAAAGAGACAAGAAAAACATTTCCACATAAACATTCTTACAAACTGCATCACACAAAAAACCAATCAAAGCTGCAGACACATTGCAAAACGAAAGCGTTTTTGCCACACACGCACGTTGCCCCACCAAAGCTCCACAAAACATCCAAAGTTCCAACAAGGCTGTCAGAATCGAAGCAACCTCTATAGGCCTCTTCAATCCAAAACAAGCACCCCAATGATAACAAACCTTCAATCCCAAATTCATTTCATATGTAATTTAAATTTGATTGTATATTCATGTTGCATAACATTTATGATGGTTAGTGTGTTACTTGCAAAGTCTAAAGTAACATGATAACTTTACTAAGGTATGTGAAATGGATTCCTTCGAATCTTAAATCCAGCTCAGATGGTGAAGAAGGATGTGTGCGGTCGAAAGGACCTGGGTTTGATACCCAGGCCTTGTAAATTTTTATTTTTATAACATTTTATGCAGATTCAATGCTTCCTGGCTACGCACGCTCACCATACACCATCAAGTCCAAGCCATCAGATGCACATCAGATACGGATCCAATGCCCTAAGCACATAGCCTCACCATGGACTCTCCTGGGAATCTCCCCACTGAATCCAAGGACAGATCTGGGTTTCTCTCACTTGGACCCAACAAATTTCATTTCATACCCCCTCTATTTCTTTTTCTATTAGGCCTAGTTATATATTTTTTATCTTTAATATTTACTTCTTTTAATTTTATTTTAATTTGTTTAATCAGTAAAAAACAAATAAAATCACAAAAAAACATTAGGTTAATATTTTTGTTAATTAAACTAATTCTGTAAATTAACTAATATTTATTTAAACCTTTTTCTTAATTTTAAAATTAATCGAATTAAGATTTATTTGAATTCAATTTTCTTCATGAAACAAAACAAAATAACAAAAGGATTACATTTTTAGGATTTAGAACTTTTTATTAGGATTTCTTCGTGCGCGTTTATTGTTTTAGCACTTGTTATTCTTATAATTATTGTATCTGACTATGAGTTGTAATAGTTAAAATTGGGACTTTATTTTATGCTTTTTATTTCTCTCCCAAATTTTGGACAATGTAATTAATCCCCCTCCGCGAAGTCATGTAATAGCGTAGCTTTAAATTCCGCATTTTAAATTCCTGCAAAATATTAATTGTCTAGATGCTTGACTAATAGGATTGTATGGCAAGAACATAAAATAAAATGCTAGCAAACCTAATGCAAAAGACAAAAATAATTGAACATAACACACTCTCACATGCGCACCTTTAGGGTACTCCCACTATGGTTGCCTTCAGAAAAATAGTCACAACTCTCGAAATATGAGATATTTTAGTGGCTACCCTCCGGTTTAAAAAGATCATAAGTCGCTCGATGACCCTCTCGACGTTGCATCGGTAAACAATGATCTTAAAACCCTAGGGTATTTACTAAGGTTTCTTGCCTAGTTTCCTTTGTGACTATAAAAGACCCCTTCGAATGTCCCTTAAACATCCAAACGACTAGGGCTACCTACTCACTAATAGTAGGCTATCACTTTCTAAAGGAAAGAAGAAAAAGAATGACCCTTTCGAGTAAAGTAGATAGTTCCTAGATGCTTGCTCAAACAAATTTTTGCACTTACACAAAACAATTTTCAAAAACCTTTTCAAAACCGCTTTATTAAAACTCTTGAGGACTGATAAAAGAGTTATCATAAAGTAAATCGCCGCACTAAGGCATTTCAAAATTCTTTTCAAAAACACACAAAAACGCAAGGTATTTAAAAAATGAGCTAAGCATCTAAGAGCTCGTAGATAACTACAGATGAAAAGGGTGCTAACACCTTCCCTTTCCATTATCTACACCCCTTACTCAGAAATAATCTCAAAAGGTCTTTTTCTGTTCTTTTCACCCTTTCCTTTGTTGGATAAAAGAAAAGTAGGTGACAACTCTTGCTTACCTCAAGATTTGCGAATACAAACATAAAACCAGTATATCAGTCGGTTTTGCCACCGTATCATAGAACTGGTGACTCTGCTAGGGATACTTATAAAGTGGGGTTACCTTAGAGTTTAGTTCATGCTATATTTGCTTTCGTTGTGTGTTTTGTTTGCTTTAACTTTGAGAGTTTGCTTGGGTTTACTTGTAAAGATCCTACACCCGGATCTAGGGTACCTTTTAGGTAAGTAGCAATAGATCATGGGGACTGTGTCGGGTATACCAACACGGTTGAAACGATAGCTATGTTGGTGTGACACATTTGTTGGTATCGGTAGCCCTTGATTAGTCAAGGAGAATATGGGGCCACTGTGTGGTGTCATGAAGCGCCAACTGACCTTAGAACCTTTAATTGAACAACTTGGCCATTGGGAAGTAGTGAGATAGCCAGGTTTGGTGCAGTCTGAAGTTGGTTAATACTCGATACTACACTCATTGAGATCTGACTTTCGGGATATTTCGGTCTCCAATAAAGAGGCTTGCGCTGAAACAATGCCCGGTGAAGAAAGATCAATGATATTGAGATTCCCTAGAACCCAGTTACCATTAATAGGACAAGTTGAACCAACTAAACTTCAAGAGGGTACTTACCTATGGAATCCATGCAACCAACTAAACTTTATGTGCTTGTATATATCTGTTTATACATAACATCATAACATCATAACATGGCATGTCACACTAACCATTTCAAGGACTTTTAGGACTTATCTTTGTGTCTGTTTTATAGGACATGGCTCCCATTCGAAGAAATACTATCCAAGTCAAACTTGTAAGGGTGCCTACTCAACTCAAAGAATTGGCATCAAGGGTTCCTGAGAATTCCCCATTCACTAAAATACATGGTCGACTCCTCAGTTTGGTCACCTCAAGCCCTGATGAAGACACGATGAAAGTTCTAATTTAGTTCTTTGACCTTTTACATCATTGCTTTACATTTCCCGACTACCAGTTGGTGCCTACTATGGAAGAGTTTTTCCAGTTATTGGGTGTTCCTATTCTCAATCAATTACCCTTCAACAGTATGGAAAGAGACCCAAAGCCCGAGGAGATCGCCCAAGCCCTGTATTTACAATGGTCTGACGTTGTGACAAATTGGAAAACAAGAAGCGTGTCAAAGGGTTTCTAGCCAAGTTTTTGTTTGAGAAAGCTCACCATGTTTAGGATACTTTGGACTTACAAGCCTTTGAAGAGGTGTTGGCCCTTCTCATCTATGGAATGGTACTATTTCCTAATCCATACCAACTCATAGACGTGAATGCGATCAACATTTTCATGTCTCATAATCTGGTGCCTACTTTACTGGGAGACATTTTGCACTCTTTTCACACTCGCACTATAAAGAGAAGAGGAACCCTCATGTGTTGCACTCCTCTGTTGGCTAGATAATTTATTTTGCACCTACCTCGATCTGTGTTGAAGAATGAGCAAGGCATGAGGTGGTCTAATAAGTTGATGTCTCTCCGCATTCGGATATTCACTGGTGCCCTCGATTTGTGGAAGACGTTACCATCATTGATCGCTGTGGGGAATTCCCTAATGTCCCTCTCCTAGGCATTTGGTGTTGCGATAGTTTGGGTATGCTAGGAGGGACGGTTCTCATGATGCACTGGTTCAGGGAATTGTATTCTACTATGAGAACGATGTCCAAGGGTACCGTCAGAGGTTCATTCGAGCTTGGGGCATGGTGAACAAAGTGAATAGAAAGACATTGAGGCATAAGAACTCCATCCCTTTGGAGCCTTATCTTAAGTGGGTGCGAGCACGCGCTCAAAATCGCATGATGCCTTACCCCTCCATCCTACCTATCATCATAGAACCTATTACCGAGACAGATGTACCTCATACTATTCTCCATCTTGACATGCCGACTACTCTCGAGAAACTGCAAAGATCTTGGATTTAACTCAAAGAGGAACAAGACACCTTTAAAACCCAGTTCTACAAGCGAGAAGAAGGTTTTGGAGCTTAAAGACAACCTCGTAAAGAACAAAGTTTGAATGCCTACATTACACCAAAAAAGGTGCGCTCATGGGAAGCCTGAGTCCTGTTTGACTTAGGAGTTTTGTTTTATCTTTGTTTCTTCCATTGTAAGCCCAAGAGGCATCATTGTAATCATTTAAACTTATGAATTCAATTAATGTTTGTTCTCTCTTTGTCCAAGAAAATTTAAAATCTTAAAAGTCCTTGAAAACATTAGCATATCATGCAATGTTTTCAAGGACTTTTAAGAAGAAAAGCCCAAGGAAGGAGACAACAGCCCTGGGACTGATGAGGAAGAGGCTGATTACTCTGAAGAACAGTATCCTCCTGCTGATGATAAATACAAACAACTAGAGGATTGTCTCAATGCTATGGATATTCAGAGGGTACCTGGGCTGGATTTTGAAGAGCTAGGACTGGTCTCAGGGGTGGTCATCCTGCAGAAATTCAAGGTCCCCACATTTGCTAAGTATGACGGTGTCTCCTGTCCTAAGCTGCACTTGAGGTCATATGTTAGGAAGATTCAACCCCACACTACTGATAGGAATTTGTGGGTACATTTCTTCCAATAAAGTTTGTCAGGGACGTAGTTAGAATGGTTCTATTAGTTGGAGGGAACCAATATTCGTAATTAGGAAGACCTGGCTATTGCTTTTTACAAGCAGTACCAATACAATGCTGACCTTGCTCCAACCTGTATACAATTGCAAAGTATGTCTATGGGTTCCGGCGAGGGTTTCAAAGATTATGCCCAAAAATGGAGAGACCTTGTGGGAAGAGTCCAGCCTCCTCTGTCTGATAGAGAGTTGGTGGACATGTTCTTGGGCATGTTGTCTAGTCCATTCTTTAACCATCTGATTAGAAGCTCTTCAGCTGGGATTACTGAGCTGATATTGATCGGTGAGCGAGTAGAAGCTGGTATTAAGAGTGGTAAGATCCAGAGAGATGCATCCTCCAGTACAACCAAGAAACCCTTCAATGGAAAGAAGGAGGTCAGTGCTGCTTATGGCCATAGAAATCAAGGAAAAACTGAACATCGTCCGATGGTAGGGGCTGTTATGATTTCCAATCCTGCATCAAAACGAAAACGAAACAATCAGCACAGACCGGATGCACCCAAAAGACAGTTCACCCAGATTAACATGACCTTATCCCAGGTTTTGCCACACCTGTTGAAGTCCAATCTGGTGACTCTAAAGGAAGCTCCCAAGAATCCCAATACTGCATCTCCCCGCTACAACCCAAATGCTCGATGTGCCTACCGCTCTGAAAGTTAGGGGCACGATACAAATGATTTTTGGGCTCTGAAAAATAAGGTGCACGATCTTATCGAGGCGAAGGAGATTGAGTTTTACATTCTAAAGACACCTAATGTAATAACTGTGCCAATGCCCAAATATGGCCAGGGTGTCAATGTTGTTGATGAAGACCTATTTGTTTCCTCTGTGAATGAATTAGGGACTCCTCTTCTGATTGTTAAAGAGAATCTGTTGCGATCCGGTTAATTTCTGGGCTGTGGTGAAGGTTGCCTTTGATGTATGTCACTACCAGATGGTTGTTTGTTGTTAAAGATGGGTGTCCAGCGCCTGATTATTAACTAAGAATTTTTTTTTGAGAAAGTTCCCCTTGCAAGAAATTTGTGTGAAGATGTCTCAATAAACGCCATTTCCAACAATCCACCCAGGGTCTCCACCAAAAGACCCATCAGGATTACATCCGTTCCCAAGTTTGCTCCCTTAATTATCACCCTTCCTGGGCCAATACCATATTCCTCTGATAAAGTTGTTCCTTGGAATTATGGGGCTAACGTATACTACCATGGCGTCAAGAAAGACCTATTGGCTGTTAAAGATAAAGTTGCCAAAGATATTGATCCTGACATTGACAACATCGTCAGGACCAGTAAAATTACAAGAAGCAGAAGGGTTTTCTCTCTTGAAATATCTCCAAAGACTGTTGCTACTCCTGTGATTATTCCTGTGGCTACACCTGTTAGTACTCCCATTGCTACTCCTACTTTTATCCCTGTTGTTATCCCTACTACTGAGTCAACTGAGACTCGGGGCAAAGAGGTACCGGTTGAGCCTATCCGGATGAAAGCGCACAAAGAACTCATTCCTGAGGCTTCTAAAAAAGAAATGGAAGAGATACTGAAGATAATAAAGAAAAGTGATTACAACATTGTGGAGCAGTTGAGGCAGACCCCTTCAAAAATCTCAATGCTGGCCTTACTTTTATACTCTGAAGCCCATTCTAAGGCTTTGGTAAAATTCTTGAAGTCTTCCCATGTGCCTCAAGAGACCTTCACCGATCAATTGGAGAATTGTGTTGCTAGTTTAACAGCTGACAATGGACTGGGTTTCTCTGATGCAAATTTGACATCCAAGGGAAGAAAGAATAATGATTCCATGCATGTCTCCATTGAGTGCAAGGGCACTACCCTAGCTCATGTTCTGGTAGATACAGGTTCATCGTTGAATCTCTTACCCAAGAATTCTTTGGACAAGTTGGATTGTGAAGGACTCACACTGAACCCCAGTGATATTATGGTGAGAGCCTTCGATGGTTCCAAGAGAATGGTGCACGGGGAGGTGGATATCCCTATCAAAGTTGGTACTCATACTTTTGACTCCACTTTCTACGTGATGGACATCCGCCCATCTTACTCCTGTTTATTGGGTCGAGCTTGGATCCATGGGGCCGATGCTGTTACTTCTACGCTGCATCAAATATTGAAGTACCCATTTAATGGAAAGATTATTACAGTCCACGACGAGGAAGAATACATGGTGAGCCACCTGAAATCTTTCAAGTATGTTGAAATGGACGGTGAGTTCATTGAGACCTCTTGTCAGAACTTTGAGGAGGTTCTACAGGAAGTTGCTGCGACCAAGACTACTACCAATGTCCCGAAGATTACCAGACCTTCGTTGAATATGGCTTATCTGAAGGATTCCAAAGCAGTAGTCGAAGAAGGTGGGTGTACCATTTGGGGCCAACTTCCAGATATTCCCTACAAATATGACAAATTTGGTTTGGGTTTTACTTCAGGGGCCCAAGAGTTGTTCGTTGTGCTCGCGCCGGGGGACCACCACTACGCATCAACAACCATGGAGTCAATGCAATGGAGGGCAATGATAGCGACTGTGACATGGAAAAGTGGATCTTCCTAACTATCAGCGGTGGACTCAGCAATTGGGAGGCCAAAGATTTTGTTCCTATTACTTTTATTCAAGAGTAATTGTCTTTTAGTTTTTTGGGATATGTAATATTTAAACAATTGAAACTCTAAAGCCTTGTGTCTTACCCGAGACACAATGGTCTATTGTAAGGGTTATTACTTCATCTTCATATATCATTAATAAATCATTGGACGTTTTGCATATAAATTTTACGCTCTCTGTTTTTCTTTCCTGCTTTTACTTTATCAAAAATAGTTATGCTCTTACACACGCCCACATATCAAACTGCAGATCCACATCCACTCTGGATCCCATTGATAATGGTTCTGATATTTCCAATTACGACTTTGAAAATCCGATCTACCAAGCCGAGGACGAAGGTGAGGAAGCTTGTGAAGTACAAGGGGAACTTTCCAGATTGTTACAAAAGGAAGAAAGGGTAATACATCCCCATGAAGAGCCAGTTGAGACAGTAAACTTGGGTACTAAAAAGGATAAGAAAGAAGTCAAGATAGGTGCCGATATGGAGCATAGTTTCAAGGAGCGGTTAATTCATATGTTACATGGCTATGTTGAAATCTTTTCCTGGTCATACGAAGATATGTCGGGACTTGACACTGATATTGTGGTTCATCGCCTACCGAAAAAAGAGGACTACCCTCTCGTGAAGCAAAAGGTTCGTCGTATGCGACCAGAGATGTCAGAAAAGATCAAAGCTGAAGTCATGAAATAGTTCAATGTTGGTTTCTTAGCTATCACCTCTTATCCAAAATGGGTTCCTAATGTTGTTTCGGTACCAAAGAAGGACGGTAAGGTACGTATGTGTATGGATTATAGAGAACTGAATAGGGCAATCCCCAAGGATGACTTTCCGCTTCCCCATATTTATGTTGTAGTTGACAACACCGCATAAAATAAGGTGTTATCCTTCATGGATGGTTTCTCTGGGTACAATCAGATCAAAATGGCGCCTGAAGATATGGAGAAAACAACCTTCGTCATACAACGGGGCACTTTCTGCTACAAAGTTATGCCATTTGGGTTAAAGAACCCTGGGGCAACCTATCAGCGCGCCATGGTAGCTTTGTTTCACGATATGATCCACCACGAGATAGAGGTATATATTGATGGTATGATAGCCATGTCTCATACTGAAGAGGAGCACCTTGACCACCTACAGAAGTTGTTTGAAAGGCTGAAGAAATACAAACTGAGGCTGAACCCGAATAAGTGCACTTTTGGAGTAAGATCCGATAAGCTCTTAGGCTTCCTTGTTAGCGGAAAAGGTATTGAAATAGACCCTACAAAGGTTAAATCTATACAAGAAATTCCAACTCCAAACACTGAGAAGGAGGTTAGGGGATTCTTGGGACGTCTAAACTACATTGTCAGATTCATTTCCCATCTAACGGCTACTTGTGAGTCAATCTTCAAATTACTGAAGAAAGATCAAGCAGTGAAGTGGAATGACGATTGCCAGAACGACTTTGACAAAATCAAGGAATATCTTTAAGAGCCTCCAATCTTGATGATGTCGGCTAAAGGAATACCTCTGATCATGTACTTGACATTATTAGAGAATTCAATGGGGTGTGTGCTGAGGCAGCATGACAAGTCTGGTCAAAAAGCGCATGCAATATACTACCTTAGCAAAAAGTTTACTGACTGTGGAATAAGATACTCACTACTCGGCAAAACTTGTTGTGCTTTAGCATGGGCTGCTCGCCGACTAAGACAATATATGTTGACTCACACTACCTTATTGATATCTAAAATGGATCCTATCAAATACATCTTTGAGAAGCCCGCTCTCTCCGCAAGAATAGCAAGATGGCAAATGATCCTGACCGAATAAGACATTCAGGACACAACCCAGAAAGAAATTAAGAGAGTGTATTAGCTGATCATTTGTCTCATCAAGCTGTGGACGACTACCAATCCATGAATTTTGAGTTCCCAGATGAGAACATCATGTTATTAACTAATTGTGAAGAACCTGTACCAGATGAAGGACCTGAAAAAGGATCCTGATAGACTATGGTTTTTGACGGAGCTTCCGACACACTTGGAAATGGCATCAGTGATGTGATCATATCTCCCAAGGGCTGTCATACTCCTTTCACGGCCAGGCAATGTTTCAATTGTACCAAAAATATGGTTGAATATGAAGCATGCATCATGGGTCTCAAATCTGCTATCAACTTGAGGATCAAATTCTTGAGTGTATTTGGAGACTCGGCGTTAGTAATAAGAAAATCAAAGGAGAATAGGACACGAATCATCCTAATCTCATCCCTTACAGAGAGCATGTGTGGAATCTGATTCCACACTTTAAAGAAGTTACCTTTGAGCATTTTCTCTTAGAGGAAAATCAACTAGCGGGCGTGCTAGCTACTATTTCATCCATGTTCAAGGTCAAGTGGGATAACGAAGCTCCTCATATCACTATTGAGAGAATGGATGAACCAACATACTATTACGAGGTTGATACTGAAGAAGTAGTGGACAAACCTTGGTTCCATGAAGTCAAAAGATATCTCGAAACCCAAGAGTATCCCGAGGGAGCTTCAGTCAATGATAAAAAGTTCCTAAGAAGATTCTCTGCCAAGTTCTTCCTCAGTAACAGAATCCTTTATAAGCGCAATCACGATTCTACTTTGCTCCAGTGTGTGGATAAAACAGAAGCAGAAAATATTATGGCAGATTTACACGAATGTACCTTTGGCACCCATTCTAGTGGGCACACAATGGCTAAAACTATTCTACGGGCATGATACTACTGGTCTACTATAGTAGCAGACTGTTATTAGCATTCACGAGCTTGTCACAAGTTCCAGATCTATGCTGATAAAGTACATGTGCCTCTGGTTCCCTTGAGCGTTTTGACTGCTTCATGGCCATTCGTAATGTGAGGCATTGATATGATAGGGGAAATTACACCTACAGCTTCTAATGGGCACCACTTCATCCTGGTTGCCATTGATTACTTCACAAAGTGGCTTGAGGCAGACTCATTTGCTTCTGCTACCAAGAACGTTCTGTCCTGATTCATCAGACATAACCTTATCTGTCGGTATGGTATTCCAAAAAAAATCATCAAGGATACTGGTACCAATCTCAATAATACTATGAACATCGAGCTCTGCATGCAATTCAAGATCCAGTATCATAACTATTCTCCTTACCGGCCGAAGATGAATGGCGCTGTAGAAGCTACTAATAAAAATATCAAAAATATCATACAGAAGATGACGGTGACATATAAAGACTGACATGAGATATTACCATTTTCTCTTCATGGTTACCGTACCACATTGCGCACATCAACAGGGGAAACTCCTTTCTCTTTGGTATACGGTAAAGAAGTTGTCCTACCCATTGAAGTCCAGATCCCTTCCTTGAGAATCTTGAAGGAAGCAGGTTTGAATGAAGACGAATGGGTCCAGACTCGACATGACCAATTAAACCTGATTGACGAGAAAAGGCTCGTGGCTTTCTGTCATGGTTAGATGTACTAAAAACGTATGACTAAAGCTTTTAACAAGATGGTTAGACGTCAGGTATATCAGGCTGGTGACCTAGTAATCAAGCGCATTATCCTGCTGCAAGGTGATCCCAGGGGAAAATGGACTCCTACATACGAAGGACCATTTGTAATCAAGAACATATTTTCTGGTGGAGCCATGATCTTAACTACTATGGACGATGACGACCTTCCGCACCATGTAAACTCGGATATAGTTAAAAGATACTACGCATGAATAAAGACCCGCTAGGTTGACTGGCCTATGTAAAAATAAGGGCATCCCATTGAATCAAAAGGGTTCGGACAAAAATTAGGGATATACATATGAAAAAAATTTGTACACCCGGCAAGTCGAAAACCTGAAAAGGCGGCTTGGGCAAAAAAGGGTATCCCGGTGGATTGAAAACCCAAAAGGGTGGTCCAGGAAAAAGTTAGGGATTTTAAGCGTATGACTATGTCCCGTTGGATCACCTTATAGCCAATCTTCAATATCAACTATCAAGCTCAAATGGTACTAGTTAATCCAGTCATCTTCGGACAAGCAGCCAAAGAGATGAGACGCTCAAAGACATAAAGGAAATAGCAGAATGGGAACCAAATGGGATCGTTTCACATAGTTGTTCTTTTTTATTTGTATAGTTTCCATTCTTACGACGAAATTCTCTTACTAGGATGTTCGTCTCCTTGTACAAAAATGCCTATTATAGGCACAATTTCTTTAAATTAATACAAAATTATCTCTTTGAAAGTGAAAAACTAGTTGTTTTCTTTTTATCTTCCTGTTTTGTTTGTGAAAACGTCCAATGATTATTTTTAAATGTATGCATTTGAATGTGATTACTGTTTACAAATACACGCATAAAAAATAGAAAAACAGTTACTAATGGCTTTAAGAAAAGGGACAATGTCTAAAGGCCATCCACAAAATCCCCGCGAATATTTTCTCCAGCTGGTACAGAGGCAGGGGAATCCTACTATAAAGTCACTGTCATATCCTTAACATACTGCCTAATAATGTCAAGTGTTCTTATGTCCCCGGCGGAGAAAAAGTTTCCAATTACTGCCTCAGCATCTTAAAGAATTCCCTAACCTGGGTTACAAGCTTTTCAGGATTCCCCAGCAGGATTTCATAAAAATCCCTAAGAAGTTCATGGAGTTTCCCTTTCCTCAATAGAGTTTATTTCACTAATAATGGAAATCCATCTCCCAGCATTTCAACTTCAACAAATTTGAAGATTTACACTCTTCATCCCCAACAACAATCAAGGATTTATTTTCGCTAGTTCAACAATACAACAATAGAGCAACTGACACGTTCATACATTGCATCCATACATCATTTTATAAGTGTCATATCATATTCGGCATGAATTCATATATCACAATCTCATTTATTTTGAGAGCGTCATTTTCACTTCATGCATCATGATATTGCATGCATCTAATTCTTTACCTTTTCAGGAAAGATCGATAGATGAATGTCAAAAATCATCACAAGTTCCATATTAATACCTGAAACAAGACATGTCAACTATTTGTGGATGACCGATTATAGATTAATACCTAAAATAAGATAGGATAACTATCTACATGAGCAGATTGAAGATTAACTCCCGAAACAAGACGGGGAGACTATGTTCCTTTCTCTAAGGTTAGAGATTAATACCTAAAACCAGACAGGACAACTATCTCAACGACCAACAAAAGCAAGTTCCAGATTAATACCTGAAACAAGATAGGACAACTATTTATGGACGACCGATTGTAGATTAATACTTGAAACCAGATAGGAAAACTATCTACATAAGCAGATTGAAGATTAACACCCGAAACCAGACGGGAAAACTATCTTTCTTTCTCTTAGGTCAGAGATTAATTCCTGAAACCAGACAGGGAAACTATCTCAACAAACAAAAAAAGCAAGTTCCAGATTAATACCTGAAACGAGATAGGAGAACTATCTATGAACAACTAATTGTAGATCAATTCACGAAACAAGATGGGGTGACTATCTACACGACCAGATGAAGCAATCTTACACTGATTCCTTCTCAATTTCCAAATGCAGCTTTACACGAGCTCATCCTAAAGCAATCTTACACGGATTCCTTCTTAATTTCTAGATTCAGTCTAACACGGACTCATCCTGAAGTGGCCCTACATAAGCTCCTTCTCATATATCTCCAAATGCAGTCTAACACAGACTCATCCTGAAACAGCCCTACACAGGTTCCTTCTAATATATTTCCAGACAACAGTTAATTTCATTCTCCCCAGCAAGTTACTGTGAATCCTGAATTTCAACCAGAAAATAACAAACTTTCATCTCTCCAGTCCATATGTAACTCCTCAGTAGAGCCATGGACAACTAAAGCTCTTAGACTCTATTCCCCACAGATTTTTCCTCAAGCAGGAGAACAACAAAAATCAATTTTCCCCAGCGGAGTCCTCCTCAGAGAACAGGAACAGGAATCCCCATAAAGAGACCTCTTATGAAGTCAGCATCTACTTTAGATGGCATCTTTAAGCCCATCTCCAACAACTCTCAGTCATCTTATCCAAATGGCATCTTTAATCTCATTCCCTACACAATCAACCATCACATCATCGAGTGCAAATTTCCGGGCACTCTAGTGTTCAATCCTCTTCCACCTTCAGATCATGAAAGGTAAACAAGCAAATATAAATCTTCAGTTTTAAGAAGATTGAACAGGGGAAGTTGTTGTACCCTAAAAGTTGCCCTCCTTTTTGGCTCTCAAGCATCAAATTAAAGAAGAGCAAGTTTGCTTTGATTCACAAGTTTTGATTCGGTATTTGGTTCCCTTCGATCATGCTTTGATTCATAAGCTTCGATTGGGTATTTAGCCCCCTTCGATCATGCTTTGATTCATAAGCTTCAATTGGGTAATTGGTCCCTTTCGTTCATGCTTTGATTCATAACTTTCGATTGGGTATTTAGCCCCCTTCGATCATGCTTTGATTCATAAGCTTCAATTGGGTATTTGGTCTCCTTCGAGCAAGCTTAGGTCCACAAGCTTCATTTAGGCATATGGCCCCTACAGGTTTTCTTCGATTCACCTGCAGTATCCCCCTACAAGTTTGCTTCGATTCACTAGCAGTAGCCCCCTACAAGTTTGCTTCGGTTCACCAGCAGTAGCCTCCTACATACTTGCTTTGATTCATAAAGCAGTGGCCTCCTACATGTTTGTTTTGATTCACAAAGAAGTGGCCTCCTTCATGCAAGCTTTGATTAAGCATTGGTCTCTTACGTGTCTGCTTTGATCCACAAGACAAGTGCTTCCCCTTAAACTTTCCTTCGATCCACAAGGAAAAAGGCCCCTCCAACTTTCCTTCGATCCACAAGGCAAAGGCCCCTTCAAGCTTGCCTTCGATTCACAAGGCAAGAACTCCTTTCACATGTGCTTCGACTCACAAAATGGTGGCTTCCCTCATGCTAGCTCTGACTC
This sequence comes from Vicia faba, assembly GCA_948472305.1. Classification (NCBI taxonomy): domain Eukaryota; kingdom Viridiplantae; phylum Streptophyta; class Magnoliopsida; order Fabales; family Fabaceae; genus Vicia; species Vicia faba. Next base: position 827,684,479 of record OX451736.1, read on the forward strand.
CACCTCTAAAACCATTCAACATATATAGTTTCTACACTATGACAAACAATGTGGTCCATTCGAAGAAGCATTAAAAAGGTCCATTCGAAGAAACATACAAGTGGTGCCTTCAAAGGACACACATTTGGTACATTCGAAGGACACACAAATGGTGCCTTCGAAAGACATACATTTGGTCCATTCGAAAGACACACAATTGTTAGAAACAAGTTTGTTTTTCCTTTTGATGAGTTTGGTTCAAGATGCTTGCTGGCCAAAGTCCTACATGCTGCCAAGCCCAAGCCTGCTGCACAATTGCATTCTAAAGAAATGATAAAAGAAGCTTCGACTGGCCAGAGTGAAGTGTTCGATTGGGCTAGTTGGGTATTTTCATAGCCATCGAAAGGAACAATTCATAGCCAATCAAAGAACCAGGCGTGGAGGCATTTGAAGGAGTCTGGGAGTGAAACATGTCCAGGTTCATCCCAAAACCCAAAAGGGTAGGAATCCATAAATAATGGCAATCCTTTAACTTGTCTGATTTTGCCTTCAAAGCCTGGTTAGTTGATGTCCCTTTCTATTTCCATTCCCCTCACACCCCTATAAATACAGGCCTAAAGATGCATTGTCATGGACGGAAGAAAAAAACAAAAACCATTAAAACAAAAAAAAAAGAGACAAGAAAAACATTTCCACAAAAACATTCTTACAAACTACATCACACAAAATACCAATCGAAGCTGTAAACACATTGCCAAACGAAATAATTTTTTCCACATACCGATGTTGCCCCACCAAATCTCCATAAAACTTCCATATTTCCAACAAGGCTATCAGAATCGAAGCAACCTCTATAGGCCTCCTCAATCCAAATCAAGCACCCCATTAGTAATAAACCTTCGATCCCAAATTCATTTCATATGTAATTTAATTTTGATTGTATATTCATGCTGCATAAAGTTTATGATGGTTAGTGTATTACATGTAAAGTCTAAAGTAACAGGATACCTTTACTAAGGCATGTGAAATGGATTCCTTCAAATCTTAAATCCAGCTCAGATGGTGAAGAAGGATGTGTGCAGTCGAAAGGACCTGGGTTCGATACCCAGGCCTTGCAAATTTTATTTTTTCTAACATTTTATGCAGATTCAATGCTTCTTGGCTACGCACGCTCACCATACACCATCAAGTCCAGGCCATCAGATGCACATTTGATCTGGATCTAACGCCCTAAGCACACAGCCTCACCATGGACTCTCTTGGGGATCTCCCCACTGAATCCAAGAACAGATATGGGTTTCTCTCATTTAGACCTAGTGAATTTCATTTCATACCCCCTCTATTTGTTTTTCTATTAGGCCCATTTGTATTTTTGTTTTATCTTTACTATTTACTTCTTTTAATTTGTTAAATCAGTAAAAAACAAATAAAATCGCAAAAAAACATTAGGTTAGTATTTTTGTTAATTAAACTAATTCTGTAAATTAACTAATATTTATTTAAACCATTTTCTTAATTTTAAAATTAATAGAATTAGGATTTATTTGAATTCAATTTTCTTCATGAAACAAACCAAAATAACAAAAAAAATTCATTTTTAGGATTTAGAAGTCCTTTCAATTCGTACGCGTTTATTATTTTAGCACTTGTTATTCTTATCATTATTGTATCTGACTATGGGTTGTAATAGTTAAAATTAGGAATTTATTTTCTGCTTTTTATTTCTCCCCCAAATTTTGGACTATGTAATTAATCCCCCTCTCCAAAGCCATGTAATAGCCTAGCTTTAAACTCCACATTTTAAATTCTTGTAAATTATTAACTGTCTAGATGCTTGAATAATAGGATTGTATGGAAAGAACATAAATAAAACGCTAGCAAACCTAATGTAAAAGACAAAAATAACTGAACATAACACACTCTCACATGTGCACCTTTAGGGTACTCCCACTTTGGTTGCCTTTGGAAAAATAGTCACAACTCTCGAAAAGTGAGAGATTTTAGTGGCTACCCTCCAGTTTAAAAATATCATAAGTCCCTCGATGACCCTCTCGATGTTGCCTCGATAAACAATGATCTTAAAACCTTAGGGTAGTTACTAAGGTTTCTTGCCCAGTTTCCTTTGTGACTATAAAACGTCCCTTCAAATATCCCTCAAACATCCAGACGACTAGGGCTACCTAATCACTAATAGTAGGCTAGCACTATCTAAAGGACAAGAGGAAAGGAACGACCCTTTCGAGTAAAGTAGTTAGTTCCTAGATGGTTGCTCAAATAAATTTTTACACTTACACAAAACAATTTTCAAAAACCTTTTCAAAAACGCTTTATCAACACTCTTGAGGACTGATACAAGAGTTATCATAAAGAAAATTTCCGCACTAAGGCATTTCAAAATACTTTTCAAAAACACACAAAAACATAAGGTATTTTAAAAATGAGCTAAGCATCTAAGGGCCCGTAGATAACTACAGATGGAAAGGGTGATAAAACCTTCTCTTTCCATAATTTACCCTCCTTACTCATAAATAATCTCGAAAGGTCTTTTTCTGTTCTTTTCACCCTTTCCTTTGTTGGATAAAAGAAAAGTCGGTGGTGACTCTTGCTTACCACAACATTTGTGAATACAAACACAAAACCAGTACAACAGTCGGTTCTGCCACCGTATCACAGGTATGTGTTAGTATTTTATTGGAAATGTATGATATATGTTGTGTTTATTTTGTTTTATGTTCTAATTGAATATTATGATGTAGAGAATAAGTGGAAACATCGAACATCATACAAATAATGAAGATCAAAATAATGTTGATGGTCATGATGATCATTTTCCAAGTAGAAGTGTTGTACGTGCTAGCCCCAAAGGAAGTAATTGTTCAGACCCCCCCCCCCCCCTCTAGAAAAATGCAATGAGTTAATGGATCCTACCGCAAATGAAATCACCATGTTGTACTTGAGCGTTGCGGAGATGAATGAAACACAACCTCTACAGTTAGCACATTGTAAATAGATAGAGTTCTTCTATTATAATCCTGACGATGTAAGGCAGTTTCTCATTAGATATAAGTGGTTGGACGTATGGATATTACATGTTTGATGCACGTAAGTGTATAATTAATATGCATGTCATTATAGAACATTATCATTTTTTGAATTTCCTCCCTTAATTTTTTAATTTTCTTTAACCATTTATGTACACTCACCGTGTTTGTATAGAGTTAAATAAATCGAGTTCTTATGGAGTATTGGATCTATTTTGGATTCGATGGGTATTTAATGATCCAAAAGCCATTGAATAGTACATGAAAACACAGATAAATGAGGGAGGAAAAGAATGTTACTTAACATCATTTCTCAAAGAGTAAGTAGTTTTGTAATTGATGTTTATCTATTATATATTTAGTTTTGTTTTAGCAAATACTAATTATATATATGCTCGTGTTTATTCAGTGGTCATTGACAATTAATCATCACATCATTTATGATGAATATGATAATTACACTGTGTTCCTTACATTATAAACTCGAAATAAAAATGAAAGATATTATTAATTGGTAAGTGTATGTTTATACTTTGGACTTTAAATTGATATTTTCTTTGACATTGTAATTAATTTATCACATAATATATTTAATTCATTTTCAATGTACAGTGTTGTGCAACAAGTGAATATCATGAACAATGTTAGGAGAAAGCCCTCATGGCTCTTGCCTAAGGTAAGTGGCACGCTTACATTTTTCTTTAATTTACATTCATGTGTGGTTATATACATGTACTTATTGTTTAAATTTATAGACGAGGAAACAACCAGGGGGTTACGAGTGTGGGTATTATGTCATGAAACACATGTTAAACATTGTCCATGTCAACATTGTTGATTCATGGGATAAGGTGTCTATGTCATAAAATGTTTACATATATTATATATAAGTTGACTATTAAATTATTATCATGCATGATATTCAATTTTTGCTCTTTTTTATGTAGATGTTTAACGATGAAACTCCATTCCCCATTGAGGAATTTGTAGGTCTTCGTAAACATTGGACGTATATCCACAATGTTCTTAAGGGTCCTGTTGTTTGATACATACTTTATGTTTGATGTAAATATTACATTTGTCTTAAACATATTGTGTGTTTGATATAAATATTACATTTGGCTTAAACATATTTTGTGTTTGATGTAGATATTACTTTTGGCTTTTGATGCAAAATGTAGGCTGTTTTTTATGATCTTTATGCACTGTTAACAGAAATACAGTTTGCTTTTAATTCCCCGATTTGGTTAAAATAGATACAGGTTAAAATATGGGAAATATTTAAAAAGCAGAGAATTCCTTTTTTAAAAACAGTAGAACTTTTGACAGCAATTATAACCACTAACTGTGGTTGTATATTGAATGCTGACTAGACTAATATAAATTAAAAAATGTTGATGTTGTTAATCAAACCTGGGACCTTTAGGTCTATCACAACGGTTGAGTTAACTAACTGTTGTGATATAGCACGCGCCTTTCAGAAAACTACAACGATTCCAGGACTGTGATTGTAAATAACGAATTTATAACAACACTCTACATAATAACACCTGGACCCGTGTGATTATATGCCTTTTCCAACTATTGTTAAATTCCTTTTTCATAGTAGTGCCCCTCTCACTTCCCACACCCACCTTAGTGACAAATACCAAAAACAGAAGAACACGCTTCTAATTATAATACTTAGTTTTACTTAAAAGGTTTTAAATAAGAACAATAACTTGACACACAATCAACTCTTTTCTTAAAAGCTCATGAGTGTTGGGCATGTAACAATTAATAATTAGTCTACCTCAATGTATCAAAAGATACATGGGTGACACACAAAAACAAACAAAGCACCTAAAGTACTCTCAAAATCTGAAACTCTTATATTATGCACCCACAATTTTTTTAATTGTGAATGCTTGCTAATTTTAGGTTTAACAAGTATTTATATATAGACTCTTACAATATGGGCTTGAACTCTTCAATCAAATCCCATCTTCTAATTTTAAATAAGCTGCAAGATCTTCAACCAAAATAGGAAAAAAATCTTCAAAGTTTCCTAAAAAGTCTCAAAGATCCTTTTTCTAAAACCAAATCAAATATGCACTATTCCTGAAATATCCTTGTTTAGTTGTGTATGTATGAGAACTAAAATCATCCTGAATCTCATATTTTACAATTGAATCTTCAAGGATTTAAAAAAATGCACTATTTTGATGTTTTGGTATAACATGTCACAACATCTGTAAAAAATAGTAACAACAGACTTTGCTGTACCAGTTGGTCAAGATGTCATGACATCTTACTCAACATCAGGTTGTGATACATGTTTTCCAAATGAAACATGTTTTACCAAAATTGTAGCCAATCATAAAATCATAGACCTAACAATAATATCATAAGTGTTGAAGCATGCAAGAACAAGTAGTGACATGAGACACTCATGCATGGCAAAGATTTATCATGTCATATAAAGAAGCATGTGTTAGAACAAGATTTGGTTCTGCGTATAATCTCTGAGTTTTGAAGATAACAATACATATATTTTATATGTAACAATTTTGGACTCTATTAGTTCTTTAAGTGTGTAGATAAACCATTCTAATTTATTTAGGATTATTGTTTGAAGAATCATCAGAATTGGGTTTAGCACACCTCAGAAAGACTATTACATCTAGTTCTAAAGAAACATCAGCAGTTCAGATGAATGCTGAATGTTCTCTAGAAATAGGATTCACGTGTACTTCTTCAGATAAGTTGTTGGTTTAGGAGTCACAGGTCTTTATAAGAAAAAGGATCTGCTGTGAATATCAAATATCAATATTTTTCTTCAATAATAAAATATCAAGATAAGGTGCTTCTAAGATAAGCTTTTGCTTCCAGCTCATATATCAAGAAACTATTTGTCAAATAAGTTGTTGCTAGAAGACTATGTTCTGATTCTAAAGACTTTGATACCTTTTTGAAAATTACAATGGAACATCTTCTGGATATATTATCATAAAAAATACTCCATCAGAAGATTAAAGAACAAACACATGATCTCTTCTGCATACTCTTCATTACTTCAGATGAGAAGTATCTCACAAGAAGAAAAGATCAGAATCTTACACAAGAAGATTATAGTACAACAGTGCAAGACCAAATCCACTATGGTGAAGGAAAATTTGTACGATTGAATATTTGTTGTGCTCTTGTCTCCAATGTTCACACGCTACCGTTATAGCAGCTGGAAGATGAAAGCGACATTTTATACTAACCAACAGTCTCTTTTCTCAGCCTATATAAAGGGTGACTACTTCATTGGAAACTAACGATTCTATTCAAACAATTGAAGTATCAAAGAAACACTGTGAAAATAAAACAAAGAGAGAAAATATTCAAAATAAATCAAAACAAAGAGTTGTTGCTCAGTTTTGTGTTAACTTTCATTCTCTATAACACAAGAGATGTTGCTCATTATTGTGTTATTTTATTATTGTTGTATACACAAGAGTTGTCGCTCATATTTGTGTGTAAACATTTGTTCTTCATTGTAGTGTTAAATACGTTTTTTAGAAGCACTCTTGTTAACACTGTTTGATTGTAAATCTTTCTAGATTTATTTTCTCAAGTGACTAAGTTGTAGTCATAATTACTTGAGAGAGACAAGGCGTTTTTCTAAACTCTTAGACGTTTTTGTAATCTTTCTCGATTATTGGATTAAGTCATTTTCTAAGGAAAAATCACCTTGGTGGTGGACAAGAGTAGCCTTTTCTAAGGTGAACTTGTATAAACTAATCGTGTCACTTTTCTTTCTAGCTTATCTATCATTGTTCGTTTGTGAGAAGCATTTCTAAAAAAAAGTTTTTGAAAACCCAATTCAAACCCCCATTTCTTGTGTTTTTCTCAACCTTCAATTGGTATCAGAGCTTCGACTCTATTATTGATTTTCAAATAAAACACTTAACCGTGTAAAGAGATCAAATGTGAGAAAAAATTCTATGGTTGTTGCTCATACAAACGAGAGAGATGGTTACAGTACTAATTCTCCTATTTTTGATGAAGAGAAAATTGACTATTGAAAAGATAGAATAGAAATCTTCTTTCTAGGCTATGATGTTGATCTTTGGGAACTTGTTATATTTGGTTATGAAGAACATGTATCTCTTATTAGTATTCCCATTCACAGAAACAAAATGAATGATGATCAAAAGCATGTGCTCAAGAATCATCATGAAGCTAGAACTATACTTCTTAACACTATCAGAAAATCACTAATAGAGAAACATCGAAAGATATTTTTGAAGAGCTCAGAATGACATATGAAGGTAACACTAAAGTCAAGGTGACTAAGGCTCTAGCCTTAATCCATAAATATGAAGCCTTAAAAATGGAAGATGATGAAACCATTGAAATCATGTTTTCAAGGTTCCATACTTTAGTCGCATGACTTAAAGTTTTGGTCAAAGGATATTCTACAGTTGATCATGTGAAAAAGATAATTATAATCCTTCCTAAGAAATGGAGACTAAAATTCTAGCTATCATATCCTAAATGTCCTTAGAGATGTCAAGACACTGGATCCTACTTCACATCCAACAACAAGATGTATGGACAAAATAAACAATGCTGAAAGTAAATAACACATAATATGTTTACCCAGTTCAGTGACAACAATACCTACTCTGGGGGCTACCAAGCCAGGGACGAAAGTAACTAAAAAGTATTATATTATAGACCTCATAGCAAACATTCTAGTTTACAACCTACGCACTTAATGACTACCCTTTGCTTAACTTCTACCTAATACACACCTAGGTATGTGACCCTTCTCAAATCCCTCTTCAATTACACTCAGCAATTGGAGCAACTCTAAATACACGTAGAGAAAAAAAAAACCAGAAGTCACTCTTCCAAGACACACAAAACTCAATGCTTAAAATCTTATGAGAATTGACACACAAATACTCAATGCTTAACAGCTTATGAGCATCTGACACACAAATGTTCAATGCTTAAAAGCTTATGCACAATTGCAACAGAACTTACAATCCAACAATAAGGATTCTAAAACCCTAACAAAAATACATACATAAGTTCCACCTAATATTAAGTATACACCAGTCTATTTATAACTTTATTTTGGACTGGGTTTGACTTCAAAATCGCAACAGTGAGGATGCACAAAGTCTGCAAAATCTTCTTCAAGAATATAGATCTTCAATAATTAGTTTCCTAAAATGTCTCCATATTTAGAAACTAAGCAAATATTCAAAAACTAACATAAAATATTCTGATTTGTCAATCTTGGACGCCATATAAGCTAACTAAATATTCCCTGAATATTCAGTAGCTAACAAAACAGGTTCATTTATAAAATGAGCAAATCTTTGAAAACCAACATAAAATATTCTGAGTTGTCAATCTTGGACGCCACATAAGCTAACTAAATATTCCCTGAATATTCAATAGCTAACAAAATAGCTGAACCATAATTGTCAGTTCCTGTAGACACGATGTCCTATCTTCTTGTTGGGACATCTTACACGACATGTTGAAAATAGAAACTTGGAGCATCTTGTTCAACATGTTGTTGCTAAGTTGGTTTTACCAAAATGTATGCCAATCATAATTTCAAAGAAATAACAATCTCCCCCTTTGGCACATTTTGGATAAAACCCCCAAACAACCCTTGCACAATAAAGTATGCTTGAAAATAAATCAAACATACACATCAGATGTACAACAACAAAAAAACATATGCAAGGTTAGCAGCACAAAAATTAGTAGAACACAAGTCAGATAGTTAATAGTTCGTTGATCTACTAACACAGCTGCAACAAAAATAAAGAACTAAAGAGAATAAGTTCTCAACAACTTGATGTGAAGACATCATGTTTGACATCTTCTCTGAACAACAGGAATTCCCCCTCAATACATGTTATCATAAAACATAGAAAATCACAGAATTCCCCCTCTCAGTAGTAGAACCAACTAGTGCCAGCTCTAACACCCTTAATATCATACTACTCCCTTTTTTTAGCCATTATATGACAAAGGTAAGTAGACAATATTAGCAAAAATTTAAGCACATAAAGTTTAAGTATTTGGGTGCATTTAGCCCTTACAAAATCATAAACCAAAATAAACATAAAGCAACAAAAAAACAAGAAGGTTACAACCCTCATGCATTAGCAGCACCGGTATCGCCATCCTCATCAGAACCAGATTTCTCACTTTCTTCATCAGTTCCCCTGCTTGCAAAAGTATCACCATCAGATGTATTATCATCCGATGCAACATTTTCAGGTGGATTATTTTCTTCAAAGTCATCATCAACAAATCTAGATTCTTTTTCAGGTTCCTCCATTAAGGCTTTAATAAGCTTTTCAAGCTTAGAATTTCTAGTCGTTCCAGTTATGATAGAGTCCTCCAAGTCCCTGCAAGTTTCCTTCAATTGAGAAATTATTTTTCCTTTTGAGATTTTAGGAACATGTGCCTCCAAAGTGGGTATGACCATGTCTTGAGCATGTGTTCCACCAAACAACTTCTGATGCGGAGTTAAAGGAGTTTTCCTTTTCTTCATCTTATCTGTATCTAGAAGAATATCCAGATGTTTCTCTAGGATTATGCCACAAATGAGAGAGGTAAAAAACTTGTCATCTTCAAAGCAGTTGAAGTTCCTTGCTTTAATATTTGTTCAAATATGTAGGCTCCAAAATCCAAATCAACTTTTCTTCCTATTGCATAGATGAACCTACCAAGTCTAGTGGAAATGGTGGAGGTATGATATGTGGGTATCCAATTTATAGTAGCGATCCTATGGAGGATAACATACTTAACACTGAGTCTACCAGATGATAGCTTCCCATTATTAGGCCAGTGTTTCACATGACCACTGGTTATTTCCTTGAAAATATCATCGTATGAGTCTTCTAACTCATTCTTAGGATTATCAGTTTGTGCTGAGATATGTGTTCATCACTTTAGGAGAGAGCATCACAAACTTTCTCCCAACTATCACCTTCCCATAGTATTTACTCCCTTCGATATCAAAATTTTCAGGAATATTAGCAACAAATTCCTTGACTAATTTCTCATAGAAAGGACCAAACTTAGTGACAACCTTCATCAACCCAGCAGTTTTTATTAGCTCCACTGCATCAATACATTTCTGAAAATCCTTTCCTAGTTCCCTTTCCAGGCCAATCCTTCTTTGCTTCACATGATGCCACTTCTCTGAATTCTCCTTATGATGGAAGTACACTCTGTTTATATATGCCTTGTAATAGTATTACTTCTTTTCTTTGTAGAAGACCTGTTGTAAGGAATGATGTCCTAAACATCTCTTTTGACATCATTCTCAAAATCACTAGAAGAGTCATCCTTCCTCTTCTTGGTCGATACTTCATCCTTACTCTACTTCTTTGGAGGAATAATAGGAACTTTCCTCTTGGAACATTTTGGAGGACTGTTTCTTAACTCACCATCCTTTCCTTGACCCTTCTTAGGAGGATAATTCTCAACCAACGACACCTTTTCTATTAATTTCTGAAATCTACTTGCTTTTGTTGGAGATAGACGTTTGGAAATAGGTTCATCATCAGAAGGCAAGTCGTCAACATTTATAACCACACCAGCCTTCTTCTTTCTCCTCCTTTCACTAGCAACTTGTTCTGATGTAACATCATCAGTCCTTGCATCAGGGGTCACATCAACCCTATTTTCTTTAGATGTCTGAACATTTGATAAGATACCTTTTTCTTTCAACACCTTGCACACAAACCTTCCATGTTTCTTATCCAAGTTACTATTTTCACCTTCAACGGTAGTCTCAGCAATAATAGCAGGGCCAAAAGGGTTTATTTTTCTAGATTCTTTCTCTAGGTTAATATTGGCCCTATTTTTTTACCAATGTTAAAAGAAGTGGACTTGCCTGAAGTTTTGACATCTTTTGAGGTGAGAAGTTTTGCTCTCTCTTGAGCGGAGGTTGGGATAACGGATGGAGAAATATCTAAAACTAGGTTAGCCAAGTTGATCAAGCGACTTTTATCGTTGGCCTTAGAATTTTCTTGACATGATTCATGATCATCAGAAGAAGCATGCACGAATTCAGATGAAGGATGTTGAGGCATCTTTGATTTTTGTTGTGATGAATTTTCAAATGAGACATAGGAGTACAACTTAAAATCTAGAGTGGATATAAATTTTTTTAGAGAAGAGCAGGTTTGGTATAAATAGAATGACCAAATGATTAAACCTTGGAAGAATGAGCTTGGGTAGATGTGGGAGTCATGAAATTTGAAAATTTTATTGGCCCACATAAATAGTAATAATTGTTGTAATTCCCTATACTTATGCGTTTTACATCATTCTTCCAATTTTTAATGTTTGCACATTTAAAAATTAAGTGTTCCTTTTTTATTTCCATATTGTGTGACTTGATTTTTAAAGGCTTGATACTACTTTGTTGGATAGGATGCTCATCACCATTTGTTATCCTCAAATTGTCACAATACAATGTCCTAACTTCTTGAGTGACTTTGTATGTGAACAACATATGACTAGTCTTACCCCTTCTTCCAACAGCTTTCTTGTCCCTTAAACACTTTGCATAACATTTTGTTTTTTCTGGATTCCACAAATAGCAATTATCTTTTGATCTGATACCTTTCATGATAACCTCATCCTTCTCATTCTTTATCAAGCATTCAGAATTATTGAAGTTAACACTAAGACCTTGGTCACATGATTGACTTATACTTATCAGGTTGGCATCTAATCCTTCAAGAAATAGTACATCATCAAGACTAGGTTGCTCTGCATAATCCAGCTTTCCAGCACCCATTAATCTACCTTTAGATTTGTCTCCATGCATTACTATTTTAGTGGAAGATGGTTTGATTTCCACTAAAAACTTCTTAACACTTGTCATGTGTCTTGAGAAGCCATTGTCAATATACCAAGCTTCTCCAGTTGATGTTTTAAGAGAGGTGTGAGTTGTTTCTTCAGACATTCTCCTTCTTGGAATCCATATTTCCTTCATTTTACCCATATTTTTTCTTCTACCTAGTTCTTGAATGGATTTGGTATAGCCATATAATTTGTATAAGTATGGTTTCAGATGACCAATCCTACCATAATACGAGCATCTCCACTTCTGATTTTTGCCTCCTTTCTGATTTGTCTGATGCCTATGTTGATGTTGCGACATGTGATGTGACATCTTTTGTTCTTGTTTCTTTGCTGGAGGAATAAGCTTTACAACATGATCTACTTCTTTGTTCTTCACACCTTGAATCCCATAGCCCAGGCCTCTAACATTCCCAGCATTCCTTCCAGATTCAAGAATCTCATCCATAGCATCAGAACCACTATTTAACATTCTTATAGTTTTAGTCATATTGTCCAGTTTTGAATTGAGCAATACAATATTTTCTTCAAGATCAAAGATAATGGATATGTGCTTTAATTTCTAAGCCTTTAGTTAAGAAATGGTTATCATTTGCACTTATCCTTGTTGATATACTTCTTCGCTTTTGATATATAACTCCTTGTATGAAACAACTAGTTCCTCAAAAGTAAGCTCTTCATCATCAAAATCATAAACTCTAGTCAAAGCATTCACTTGTTTGACTGACTCTTCTTCACAATAACTTTCATAGTCTTTATCTGACCATGACACATATAGACCTTTCTTCTGCTTCTTGAGGAAAGTGGCACAGTCAGATTTTATGTGTCCAAATCCTTCGCATTCATAGCACCGAACTCCTTTTTCCTGACTTGGCCTTTCTTCAAACCTGGACCTTCCTCCATTTTCATGATCTTTGTTGACATTGAAGGATATGTTCTTGGCATTTGACTTCGACTTCCTCGGCAACTTGTTGATCTGTTTTCCTAGTAACGCAAGTTCTTCAGATGCTCCTTCTAAGTTCAACTCATCACAGTCCTCTGAGTCTTTAGTACTAGACGTAAAAGATATACTCTTCTTCTTCTCAGACCTTTCATTGATAGAAAATTCAAAGGTCTTAAGGGAGATTACAAGTTCATCCACAGTCATAGTACTTATATCAGGTATTCTTTAATGGCAATCACCTTCATGTCAAACCTCTTTGGAAGAGATCTGAGCATCTTTCTGATCAGTTTATCCTCTGATATCTTCTCTTCCAAGTCTTCTGAGTCATTATCAATGTCTAGAACAGTCATGTGAAAGTCCTGAATACTCTCATCCTCTTTCATCTTCAAGTTCTCAAATTTTGTAGAGAGAAGTTGAAGTTTTTCCATTTTTACCTTTGAGTTTCCTTCATGAACTTTTTTCAAGGTATCCCATGATACTTTTGCATGCTTACAATTTTTATCAGTTTAAAAATATTTTTATCAACTCCATTAAATATGGAATTCAATACTTTGGAGTTCCCTTGAGTTGATTGATCATCCACATCATTCCATTCCTCTTCAAGCTTCAGCACATCAGTAATCTTTCCATCTGCATTTGTAACCATTGGTGGTTCCCATCCTTTGACAACATTTTTCCAAGCCTTGTTGCCCAACGATTTTATGAACATTTCCATACAAGGTTTCCAACTGTCATAGGTGGTACCTCAAGAATAAGTATTTTAACCACAATTCCACCATCCACATCCATTTCACCAGAAAGTAACTTCCCTGAATCTCACCCAGAGTCAGAGCAGGATGCCTGCTCTGATACCAATTGAAATTTTGGTTATCAGAAATCAGATGTCGTAAGAGATATCGAGACACTGGATCCGACTTCACACGCAATAGCAAGATGTATGGACAAAATAAACAATGTTGAAAGTTAATAACACAGGATATATTTACCCAGTACGGTGACAACAACACCTACTCTAGGGGCTACCAAGCCAGGGATTAAATTAACTAAATAGTATTAATTTGTAGACCTCACAACAAATATCCCAGTTTATAACCTACGCACTTAATCACTATCCTTTGCATAACTTCTACCTAATACACACCTAGGTATGAGAACCTCCTCAAATCCCTCTTCAATTACACTCAGCAATTGGAGCAAATCTAAACACAAGTATAGAACAAAACACCAGAAGTCACTCTTCCAAGACACACAAAACTCAAGGCTTAAAAGCTTATGAGAATTGACACACAAATGCTCAATGCTTAACAACTAATGAGCATCTAACACACAAATGTTCAATGCTTAAAAGCTTATGAACATTTGACATAGAACTTGCAGACCAACAATAAGGATTCTAAAATCCTAACAAAAATACACACGTAACTTCCACCTAATACTAGGTATACACCAGTCTATTTATAACTTTATTCTAGATTGGGTTGAGCTTCAAAATCGCAGTAGTGAGGCTGCATAAAGTCTGCAAAATCTTCTCCAAGAAAATAGGTCTTCAATCATTAGTTTCCTAAAATGTCTCCATTTTTAGAAACTAAGAAAATCTTCAAAAACCAACATAAAATATTCTAGTTTGTCAATCTTGGATGCCACATAAGCTAACTAAATATTCCCTGAATATTCAGTAGCTAACAAAACAGGTTCATTTAGAAACTAAACAAATCTTCAAAAACAAACATAAAATATTATGATTTGTCAATCTTGGACGCCTCATAAGATAACTAAATATTCACTGAATATTCAATAACTAACAAAATAGTGGAATCACAACTGTCAGTTGTTGCAGACACAATGCCCTATCTCTTTGTTGGGACATCTTGCATGACATGTTTAAAATATAAAGTTGGAACATCTTTTTCAACATGTTGCTGCTAAGTTGTTTTTACCAAAATGTATGCCAATCATAATTTCAGAGAAATAACAGAGACCTAAGGTTACTACTTTGAAGCTGTCTATGGATCTAAAAAACCTATCTCTTAAAGAGTTGGTTAGATCCCTTAGAAGTCATGAAATATAGCTAGAGGAAGATGAGACCTGGTAAAGAGGCAACTCTGTTGCTCTAATATCAAAGTCAGAAAGACCCATGTGTTATACCCTAAAATTTTCCCTCCCATTTATCTCAAGACATTCCCCAAGGGTTCTCAAATGCTCAAGGTTGTTGAAGAATTGATCAGACAAATTCTCCTCCTAAGCAATGAACTTACAACTAGGGTTTCACTTTTCTCAAGGAAGTTTGGGGTTTGAAGGCCTCAAGTGGTTTCCATGGTTTCTTATATGTCTCCAAGAATGCTCATACCAAGTTTCATGCATTCCATCATTAATTTGGTCAGTCAGTTGCTCAGATGACTAGAAATCAACTATATTTGACAAAAATTCAATTATGGTCAACATACAGTCAAACCTCAAGATTTTTGGTTAACATAAAGGTTTTGAATTTACATTCATCATCTGATCAAGGTTTGATCATGATTCATCAAGAAAAATCCCAAATCATCAAAAGTCAAAAGTTGCCAAATTAGGGTTTTCACAAGGAGAAGTCAACTGAAATTTGACCAAGCATAACTTTCACATGCTTCATCATATTTTCCTTAACACAAGCTCATCTTGAAGGAAATTCAATTCTCTACAAATTTTTCTCTCTAAGCTCAAGTCTAAAAAATGCTTCATTTGAGAGATATAGGCCAATATATTATAGGTCATTTCAAAAGTCAACAAAAAGACACTTTTTGTCAAGAAAACTTACATAAAGATATAGTCTCCATATGCAAAAATGATCAAAATAGAGATTGAAGAGGAAATCTTGAGCTTTCCAAAAACTCCAAGATCGCCTTCAAATGATAAAAATTTAGAGTTATGACTGGTGCAAATTGGGAAATTTTGAGCAAATGCATAAAGTTCAAATTGAGTAAACTTCAATTTTTGGACAAATGGGCCTAAGTTTTGAGGTTCAAACGTGCTTTGACATGTTTAGGGACCTCTAAATCCATCCATAAATTTTTGTGATTTTTATTTATTTTTATTTTTATTTTTAATTTGTTCATTTAAATTCAAAATAAATCAAATAAAATGCCAACTAAATGGATTTAGGCGCATGACTTTGGTTTTTGATCAGATTTGAAGCCCAGAGAGCTCATAAGCAGCTAGCAAAATCGTGTGAGACATGAAGATATGATTTGGCCTAAAAAAAGAAACTTTTCATGCAAGATGCAAATCAAATCTTTTGACCATAATGCACAAAGATTTATCCCACAATTGTTAACCTAATACATTCCTCTGTATGTATTCAGCATATTCAAATCTAAAAAGAAACACAGGATGCCTCAAAACACAAACCCTAAACTCTCTAAAATTTCGTAACACTATGGAAGAAGAAAACCCTTATTTCGAGTCCATCTCAAGCAAAACAAAGGATCCAATCATACTCCTGAGTTCCACAGGAAGCGATTCATATCCTTAGTCAAGCTCAAAACACCCCATAACGCTCTCACACAAACTCACTGATTTTGGTAGTTTCTTCAACTTCAAACTTTTCATTCATGTAATATAAATTAATCTTGTGAATTTATATGTGTTCATGATATCATGTAGAACTATTTTAATGCATTACATTCAAGCTCTGATGCAGGAATAGGAGAACACCGTTTTTAGGGCATGAAGCTCATACTTCATCGTATCTCCCATTACAGGCGTTTTCAGGTTGAACAGATGCCACCATTGAGTTTGCAGGCCACAATTTAGAGGGGGTAGGATAAATATTGTGTTTCGAATCATGTTATTTTGCAGGTTACATTTTTGGGCAATCAGAGAAGATGGTGGTCAACCACCGTGTTTGGTGGTTTGACCCTCCCTGGGTTGCGTGGCTTCGTTCTATTTGTCCATTCAAATAATGGGGGTCCCATTGGTGTTGACTTGTTTTTTGAATTCAAAATTAAAGGCATTTTCATTATATAATCATTTGTTTGAGTTCCATATACCGGAAGTACACCCACCCCAGTGGCAAGACAACGCGTGTTAAGGTCTTATTATGCAAGGGCGTGGGTTCGATCCCTACCTCTTGCATTTTTCATATTATTTTCTGATTTTGTAGATATTCCAGCGCGCATCTTCATAATATCTCTATTGTGCGCCCAACCACGTCTCGCCATCAGATCTTCATAGATCTGATCCAACGTTTCCAGATCTTCAAGCATACGATGCAGCCTCATGGAGTGGCCACATAGGATCAGGCGCTAACTCTCATGGGCCTGGACTTTCTTTGCCATCCGTACCTCCCCTGTTTGCTATTTCAGGCCCAACTTTCTTTCTTTTTTTATTTACTATTACTTTTTATTATTACTACAACGTAATTACTTTTTTAGTTTTATTTATTAAAATTAATTTAGACTCTTAGGTTTTTCTAATCAATTGTTTTTAATTAATTTAACTAATTAACCTTTTTTTAATAATTAAATTAATTGACTATTTTTTATTATTAAAATTAATTAGGGTTTTTTAGGTCTATATAATTAATTAATTACAAATCTCTTTTTTTCATTAAAAAAAAACAAAAACATTTCTTTTTCCTTCGATTCCATTTTTCATATCAACCTTACTTTCGCGATCATAGTTCATTATTCTCGCATTTTTTCTGATTATGTAATTGTTTCCCGGTTTGTAATAGCTTAGTTTTTACTTTCCGCTTTTCTATTTTGTAACTTCCCCGAAGAATTCTAATAGTCTAGGGTTTACATTTCCGCCTTTATTTCTGCGCTTGACCTCTTTTCATTATTTTTATGTTTATTGCATAGTAATTAGGCTTGTATGGAAAGACTGCGAACGAATCGATAGTTAACCCTAAACGCAATTACTAAAATAACTGAACACAAATTGCACCTTTAGGGTAACCTTGTTAGACGATGTGATCAATCTAGAAGGGAGGTTAAATAGATCGTTTAAAATAATTTGTGCTTTTTAAAATTGTTTTTCAGAAATATGTGCGAAAGCTCCCAGAATCTCCAATCGTATAAACGATCCTCTATTGAAAAGATCGGATATGCGTAACTGTATGGGATAAAATGAAAAAGTAAGAATCAATATGTTTTACTCAATTGGTCAATCACTTATACACCCTCAATGAATGTGAATTACTTCCAATGAGTTGATTAAGATAAAGCTAAACACAATGAATAATTTGTGTATGAATCAATTTGTCAAACACCTTATGAGCAAATCACCTTAGGTTTGATTTTACTAAATTGTAGTGGTGAGTTTTCTTAGGTATCAGTCAAAAGGATTGTTACCAATGTTGTGAAATGATCTCAACACACCACAATTTCAGTACAAGCATATTTGATAAGTTAATTTTCACAAATTATAGTAGTCAAGTATGGAAATAAAGAAAAAGAATAAGAACACACAATTTGTTAAGGCATTTCCCCTTGTCGTCCTCGCGTAGGGTACGTCTTCCCGCAATTCTAGAATCTATATTTGAGATATTTGATATTAAGTTGCAAATGTTACAAGAGAAGAGATAGTTCACAATACAAACAAACCAATGTTGCTAATGTAGCAGTCTTCTTCCCATCCCTTGGTTTGAGCCAAACCAAATTCCAAATTCTTGGAACAAACCTCTGGTTACCTCTACTTGATTAAGCAAACACTTAGTTTCTTAATCCTTTCACTCGTCTGAATTCGATCGCAAGCTATTTGACCCCAACTCTATCTTCATAATCCTCATATTACTGCTACTTAATTAAGCAAACCCACTGTTTCTTAATCCTTTCACTCGGCTGAATTCAATGAAGCAAAGACTTGTGCAAAAACCCCTGCAACAATAGGAATTTTGGAGGAGAAGATCCAAATGATTTTATTCAAGAACAACCCACAATTGCTCAACCCAAATCTGAATTGAATCCTTGATTTAAAAGTTATCTCCACAACACTTTTCTTGAATCAACAACCATGATTATGTGTAGATGTTGATTTTTGAGAAGAGAGGATGTAGATGATGAGCCCTATGTGTATCTTTCACTAGTTCTTGCAGACTTATCAAAAGGAATCTAAACTCTATTTATATGTGTTAGTGAAAAACCAATAATATCTGAGAAAGAAAGAAAATAAGACAAACAGAATTTTGAGAGTGTTAAGTGAGCGGTCGATCGCTCCAGAGCCGTGGGTCGGCGTAACACAACCCGCACCAAGGAGATAAGATAAACATACTGAATGTGTCGACCGCACTAGAGCCTTGGGTCGGTGCAACACAACCCGCGTCAAGGAGATGAGCCAAACAGATTGAAAGCATCGACCGCACCAAGGGGTTGCGTCGATGTGGCCTTCAATTTTCTTTGACAATCAGGTTAAGTCGACCAAAGGGTCGATTCAACACATCCAGGGAGAAGCACAAAGATTTGAGTCAGCTGGAGCTAGTTTTGCATCGACGCAGTCTTTGTTTTTCCTTCTAAAAAGGTTATTTTCATCCAAGCTTGCATCTCATACTTTGTCCTAAGTATATTTTATGTACCACACATGTCATTGAGAATAGGAGAGGTTTTGACATCATGAAAACATGAATCTTTACCTCCCATACTCCCCTTTTTTGATGATGTAAAAACCTACACAATATTGTCAGATCAATACTTACGGCAACTGACATAAGAAGAGGGAAGTCCCCCTGAGTTTTTGCACATTTTCACAACTCAGAAATCGTAAGTTTATTTCACTCTCATAGCATTTCTCCCCCATTGACAACATCAAAAATAGAAAACCATTTGATCAATAGTAGCAAAAAATAGAGGAAAGATCATAAATTTGCATCTTAATGCACTAAATGTCATTCACATAAAATGAGAAATAGTGAAAATGAGATAAATAGAAATTCATCACAAAGTACTATATATATACTAAATGATAAATGCACTTAAACAAACACAAAGTAGTTTTAAGGAAAGCAAATAGAGTTAGTCAAGATATTACAAAAATGTAGCAAAATGAAATTTAAGTAAAAAGAAACAAGACACAAAGCAGGTTCAATTTTCATTGTCTTGGTTTTGGTCTTGGTTTTGGGTTGAAGGACCTTGTTGAGAAGGATGCTAAAAGTGTTGCATGAAAGTGGATTGGAAGGAGGAAAAGTTATCAGCTTGTGTTTGAATCATTCCATGCAAGGTTGAATACCTTTGATCTTGGGTAGCCGAATAAGAAGAAAAGTTTTCACTTTGGACCTTGATGATATTGTAGAGGTTGGAGATTTGTTAATTTGGAGGGAAGCATATTCATTTAGCTGAATTTGCATCCTTTCCAATTGAGCTAACACACTAGTGTTGTCGCTTTGGGAAGCAGGAGTATTCGCTTCCATATCTTTATCATTTTCATTACTTGTTTCTTCTTCACTCTCAATATCAATTTCCTCATCCTCTTCATCATTAATATTCTGGAGTTGTACACGTGAGAGTACCCACCCTTTTTGGGTCTAATGATGTGGAAGACAATCCAAAACAAAATCCTATCAATAGGAGCTAGAGCACCCGTGGTCACAGATTTGGGAAATAGATCACTATTCACAATCCGCTCAATGTAGGGTTTCTTGAGCATAGAGTTCAAAGCAGTATTAAATTCATACCCAGGAGTAACATTAGAGTCATAAATTTTAATAGAATCAGAGTCAACAGGGCACATATGAACCAAATCTTTCCAAACATGAGAACTGATCATGTAATTTTTGTTATTCATTCTATACCTAAACTCAAAATCCTCAAAATTTCCTTGAACACCCGCAAAATATATCCTAACCAAATCTTCATTATACTTATCCTTACATTCAAGAATGTTGTGAAGTTTCTGAAACCTAATAAGATTAACGATCTCGGGAAGGTGTAAATGACCTAAAGTTGTCATTTCCAAAAAGAATTGCTTAACAACTTTTCTTTTTCCAAACATGGATACATAATATTCAAGAATGTCATCAGAGATAAGAGAAAGAGCATTTATCGGAGATTCAGAAGCAGCATTGAAGGAGCTACCTTTGATGGTTCTCTTCTTTGCAACCCCGGATGTGGCCATGATGAAGTTTTCTTGAGTAGTTTGGACTAAAGGGAATTTCGTTTTTGGTTTAGAGGAGTTTAGGATTTTTGGGGTTTGGAAGAAATAAGGCTAAATGAATTAATATAAACCACTCAGCGTACACAAAAATCTAAAAATTCGAGAGAGGCATCGACCAAACCAGGTCGTGCATCGATGTAATGTTTTAAAAAAAAGATACTGAAGAGTTTATATAAGAGTGCATCGACGCACTCTAGTTGTGAGTCGACTCATTCTATGATATTTTGAGATTTACTACATTTTTTAAGGAAGGTCAGGAAATAGGGAAAATAACAATAAATCAAGCATGCATATCAACAGTGTAATGAATGTAGAGTAAGAAGATGACCTAAATAAACACATATATATGATCAAGAAAGGGAGATAAATAGGATGAATATTACCTTTATGAAGATTGATGAGAGTTTTAACTAGACTATCAATAAGTGCATTTATCATTAAGGGAATATTTGCAATAAAAGAAGGAGCATGCAACTTAATTAAGTTGCAACCTATCCGAGATATCAAGAACACCAAGTTCTATAAGGATGTGAAAAAAGGGTCCCGTAGCGAGTGGTATAGTAAAAATTTCGGCAAGTTGATTTTTGCTATCAACATGCTCGAAAATGACATCACCCTTTTCCACATGATCCCTTAGGAAATGATACCTTATCTCAATATGTTTTGTGCGAGAGTGCAAAATCGTATTTTTGGTTAGGTTGATGGCACTTGTATTGTCACAGAAAATAGGAATGTGATCAAGTCGGACATTGAAGTCGAGCAATTGTTGTTTGAGCCACAAGATTTGGGCACAAAAATTATCGGCTGCAATGTATTCCGCTCAGACGGTTGACAAAGCAACAGAAACTTGCTTTTTGCTATGCCAACTGACCAAAGAATTTGAAATGAAATGACAAGTACCACTAGTTCTTTTCCTATCCGATTTGAAATCAGCAAAGTCGGAAGTGGAATAGCCAACCAAATAACAATCACTACCCTTGGAGAACCAAAGACCATACTTAGTTGTACCACTAAGATACCTAAGTATGCACTTTAAGGCTTTTAAATGTGACTCCTTAGGATATGATTGAAACCGAGCACACATGCAAACACTAAACATGATATCTGGACGAGATATCGTAAGAAAGAGAAGGGAACCAGTCATACCTCTATACCTTTTTTATATAGACGGGCTTACCATTATCATCTCGGTCTAAGTTCACGACCGTATACATAAGAGTATCAATTGCTTTTTAGTTTCTCATGTCGAATCGCTTGATTAGGTCAAGTCAGTATTTAGTTTGACTCACGAATGTCCCTTCATTTAGTTGCTTTATTTGAAGTCCAAGGAAGTAGTTTAACTCCCCCATCATGCTCATCTCAAATTCTCCCTGGATTAGCTTAGAGAATTTCTTGACCAAAGATATGTTAGAAGAACCAAAAATAATGTCATCTACATAAAATTGAACTAAAATAAAATGTTTTCCCTCATTCTTAATAAAAAGGGTTGTGTTAACCTTTCCTTTTGAGAATCCTTGATCTAGTAAGAATTTGCTAAGACGTTCGTACCAAGCCCTAGGGGCTTGTTTAAGACCGTATATCGCATGCTTAAGTTTGTAAACATAGTTAGGATTCTCAAAATCGGGAGGTTGAGACACATAAACCTCTTTATTAATGTATCAATTTAAGAAGGAACTTTTCACATCCATTTGAAATAATTTGAAGTTTTGTGAGCATGCATATGGAAGCAAAAGGCGTATAGCCTCGAGTCGGGCCATCGGAGCATCAGTTTCCTCATAATAGATGTCGTCCTCTTGGTTATACCCTTGGGCAACAAGTCGAGCCTTGTTGCGAGTTATAATTCCGTTTTCGTTTAGTTTGTTCCTAAAAACCCATTTAGTTCAAATAACTCGATGATCTCGCGGATGGGGGACAAGGTCCCAAACCTCATTTCTTTTAAACTGATTTAGTTCCTCTTGCATGGCTAAAAACCAATGTTCATCGAGTAAGGCATCTTTAGAGTTTTTGGGTTCATTTTGAGAGACGAAAGCAAAATGATAACAAAAGTTACTTAACTTAGAGTGAGTGGTGACTCCCTTTGATATATCTCCTAGGATGTTGTCAATGGGATGATCCTTAGAGGTCTTCCATTCAAAAGGAAGATCATTTTTATTTCTTGGATGATCTTCCCCTCTTTCTTTGGATACTTGATCAAACTCTTCTTCAATTTTAGTAGATTCCGGGTCCTTTTCTTTGGGATCTTGTAGTATGCTTTCCAAAGATACACCTGCACCATCATAAACACTACCCTTTCCGACTAATTTTGAAACGGATTCATCAAAGGAAACATGCACAGACTCTTCAACTATATGTAATCTTTTATTAAATACTCTATAAGATTTATTTAATTGAGAGTATCCGAGAAAGATACCTTCGTCAGCTTTTGAATGAAATTTACCTAGATTCTCCTTACCATTATTTAACACAATGTATTTACATCATAAAACGTGAAGATGAGAAATATTTGGTTTTCTTCCTTTTAAAAGTTCATAGGGAGTTTTGTTTAGGATATGACGTATTAGAACCCTATTCAACACATAACATGTTGTGTTAATGGCATCAACCAAAAAGTATTTTGGAAGACGGTGTTCATTGATCATAGTTCTTTCGGGTTCTTGTAAAAAATGGTTTTTACAATCCACCACTCCATTTTTTTGTGGAGTACATGGGGCGGAAAAATTATGATCAATTCCGTATTTTTCACAAAATTTAAAAAAGAGATCATTCTCAAATTCACCACCGTGATCGCTTCGAATAGTAAATATGCTAGTGTTTAATTTGTTTTGAGAAAACTTGGCAAATTTTTCAAATGCCAGAAAGGTGTCACTTTTACTTGCTAAGAAAATTGTCCAACAAAATCTCGAGTAGTCATCTACAATAAGGAATCCATAGTAGTTACCACCTAGACTTTTAATTCTAGATGTTCCAAAAAGGTCCATATGGAGAAGTTCAAGAGGTCTCGTTATAGAAACAATGTTTTTAGATTTAAACGAGATTCTTGTTTGCTTCCCCATTTGGAAAGCATCACATAAGTGATCCTTGGAAAATTTTAGTTTTGGTAGATCGACTATTAAATCTTTTGAGACAATTTTATTTAACAAATCAAAATTCAAGTGAGCTAGACGTGTATGCCAAAGCCATGAATCCTCATTTAAAGTGATTAGAAATTTCGCTCTAGTTAGGGATACATTATTCAAGTCAAGCATGTATACATTGTTTACCCTCAAGCCTTTGAACACATCATCTTTCTTATCATTGTGTTCAACTATGCAACAATCTTTTGAAAAAGAGACATTGTATCCTTTTTCGCATAATTGACTAATGCTAATAAGATTGTGTTTAAGACCATCAACTAATAGGATATTAGAAATAGTAGTAGAAGAGGGATTACCTACATTGCCTTTACCAAGTATTGATCCCTTGTTATTGTCGCCATAGGTGACAAATCCTTTCTTTTTAGCCACAAAGTCGAAAAATAGGAAGATGTCCCTCATCATATGTCTTGAGCACCCACTATCGAGAAACCATCTTTTCTCTATGGTCTCAAGACATTCCACATACAAATTTAAACAAGGGAAATAGGTACCCAATTTTTATTGGGTCCTTGTGTGTGAATGATACTTGAGTTTCATTTTGGCAACCATTTGAAAATGCCTTGAGGAACCAAAAACCTCCTAAATTGACAGTTTCCAATAGTGTGCCCCTTTTGCAACAATATAAACAAGTTAGAGTTTTGGGTAAGTTACTTTTTCTTGGAGGATCTCTTATTTCATAAGTGTATTTTTTATAAGGGTTAATCATACTACTTATGAAATTTTATCTATCAATGCTAAAAGTAGTTTTAGGTTGTAAAGCCTTATCAAGTTTGGCTTTAAGAGTTTTTACCTCTCTTTGCCAAATATAACAAGTTTCACATCCAACCCAATTATGCCAAAAAAACTTATCATCTTTGCTATCAGTTTTGATTTTCTCTACCATGGATTCCTTGAGAGCTTCCAATTCCTTTTGGGAATTGGACACTTTTTGCTCAAGGTATGAAAAGATTTTCTTGTTTGAGGCTAATCGTTTAAAAGCTTCTTTAGCCTCATTTTATAGAGTATCAAAAGCTATTTTCAATTCTATGTGAGACATTTTATCAATATGATCATATTTAGAGTGACTTACATTGCTTTTCTTCTTTTGATGAGCCATGTGACAAAGTTTGACCGTTTCTTCTTTGTCACTAGATTCACTTTTGCTTGAAGCTTCACTATCACTATCCCAAGCAATGTATGCTCTTCTAGCTTTGTTAGGTTTCTTTTAGAATTTGTCTTTTCCTTTGTCTTTCTTGAGCAATGGATAATCCGATTCGTAGTGATCGGGTTTTCCGCAGTTAAAACATGATACTATTGATTTAGATTTCTTACCTTCATCTTGTCTTGACGGTTTTGATTGGATTCTATAATTGATGAGATTTTTGTCCGAGTGTTGGACTTCATTCTTTCGGAAATGTCTATGATATTTTCTCACAAACAACCCCATGTCTTCACTTGAGCTTTCATCATCATCAATAGAATCACTCTGTTGTACCCCAAAAGTTTCCCTCTCTATTTACTCAATATATGTTCATTGATATCCTCAATTTGCTCAAGGATGCCCAAGAGTTGACCAGACAAACTCCCTCCTAAGACAATGTACCTCAAACTAGGGTTTTCATTTTTATCAATATGTGTTAACTCCAAAGGTCCCAAATGCTTTCCATGGTCCTTATGTGTCCTCAAGATCATCCAGGTCAAGTTTCATGCCTTGCACAAGAAGCTTTCTCAATCAATTGCCCAGATGCCTGAAGATCAACTATACTAGGTCAAAAGTCAATTGTGGCCCACACACAGTCAAACTTTAAGATTTCTGGTCAACACCAACATTTTGAAGTGATATTCATCATTTTATCAAGGGTTGATCATGATTCCTCAAGGAATGCCCCAAATTTATCAAAACCCAAAAGTTGCTAAATTAGCGTTTCTTAGGAAAAGTCAACCAAACTTTGACGAAGCATAACTTTCTCATACTTTATCAGAAATTTTCCATCCAAAGCTCGTTCTGAAGAGGATGCAATTACCTAAAATTCGTCATCAGCCCCCATGTTCAAAATATGCACTCATCAAAAGATATGAATTTCTACATTATAGGTCCTTTTGAAAAGTCAACAAAAACAACTTTTGGGTCAAAGCTTCTTACCTGAACATGGAAGATCCAATTAAGATGAGACTAAAAGGGTTGTTTAGGATACATCCTAAGCTTTCTAAAAATTCCAAGAACACCTCTCTAGGGTTAAAATTGGAAGATATATTCCTTGTCAAAGTTGACCATTTTTGCCAAATTGCCAAAGGTCAAATGTGCTCAAAAATGCATTTTTTGCCAAATGGGCCCAACCTTTTAAGCTTGCATTATGCTTCCAACATGATCCAAGACCCAAACACTCTAGCACATATTATTGACTTTATTTATTTTATTTATTTTTATTTTTTATCATTTAAAAGTCAAATTAAATCAAATAAATGATATAAAATATGGAAGATTTGTTTTTGATCTAATTTTGAATGGAATTATAATGCAAATATGCTGTCAAACCAAATCAAATCGTGCCAACGAATATTGGGATGAAAATGGTATGATTTGGCTTGATATGGAAAGATATCATACAAGAGGAAGAACAAATCAAATCTCCATAATTGATAAAGATACAAGGCACTTTTATTGACCTAATGCGTTCCACTACATATAGAGAAGAGATCCAATGCATAAAAGGGGGGATTAGAGGTCGAAAAATATGCAAGCAAGAATTGAAAATTGTCAAAAAAGTGGTAGACTGATTTCCAATTTAGAGGCCGATTCACAGACTTTCAAAGCCACCAATCGTTTCCTGGAATCACTCTGAAGCTAGCACGACTAGTTGCACGCCTCCACATGCCCAGAATCTCCCTCTAGACGTCACACGATTTGAATTGTTTTTCAGATTTTATTGCTATGATTCTTGCATCATGAACATGTTTCAATGGTATATTTGTGTTTGTTGTCATGTTTGCATCATGTCTGGACCATTTAATTGATGTTTTAACACTTGTATGAACATTTTCCATAGCTAGGGTTTGCCTTGTTGTTTTGGGGCTTTTAAATGTAGGAACAATTGGCCCTAATGAAGGATACCATTGTGATCAGAGGGTCAAACCCAATCGATCCATGGTCTTGAATCTTATTTGTATTACTTGTACGTAATTTATGAAAGTCACAGGTTTATAGCCATGGAAGCTTGGCCGTAGGTAAAAGTTACATGCCTAACACGACAGAGGAGGAAGAAGATGATGATGTGTTCAACCATCATTGGGCTATTCAAATAAAACGCGCGTTTTTTTTAACTCAGTAATCCACGTTGCTTTCATATATTACATATTATTTTTATTATACTAACAAATAAAACATGGTAGCCCAGTGGTGAAGCGCGCATGGTATGAGTGGGAGGACCTGGGTTCGATCCTAGGTCCCAGCATTTTGCCATTTTCTTAACATTTAATTACAGGTTTTGTACATTGCCTTGCCAGGAGTCTACCATGCATCCCTTAATCCAACAATTGGATTCATCATTGATCCAAATCCAGCGCTTCATCTAGGAAAGACCATGGTACACCATTAGAAAGAGGATGCACCGAATCCAGCGCATTGAGTGGGCTTAGCCTTCTTGGGCCTGAACAATTTAGCAATGCACCCCCCTCTCTTCCAGCAACAGGCCCATCTCTAATATTTTTTTTTAAATTTATTTCTTATTATTTTTATTATTTACTTAATTCTTTTTTTTCTTTACAAAATAACAAAATCATTTTTTTATTAAATCAAAAAAACATAAAAATCTTTTTTTCATAAAATATTTTATTTTCTTGAATTAATTAGTTTAATTAAAATTAGTGCAAATTTAATTCCTTTTTATAATTTAAATTAATTAGAAATTAGGGTTTAAATTTGTACATAATTCAATCTTTTCTCAAAAAATAACAAAAATACTTTTTTAATTGGATTTTAAGGTCTCTTAATTATTCTCGCATCTAAATTTGCCACGCGCATTTGAATTATTTTTATTATTATTGTAATTGTTTCGAGGTTGTAATAGTAATTAGGGTTTAAACTTGCGCATTTCTATTTTCAGTCAAGACAATTATGTATCTGCAAAAGCCCTGTAATAGCGTAGGACATTTACCTTCTCGCTTTTATATTTTGAATGCTTGTATATAACTGTTAGCAACTTAGGCGTGTATGACTAACGAATCAATCTTAGATCACTAAATTGCGAGATAAATAACTGAAATCAGACACTTTTGCACACTTGCACCCCTAAGGTACTCCCCACTTGGTTGCCTCAGAAATAATGGTCGTGTCCCTCGAACGTAGGGATACCTTAGCAATGACCCGCGACTCAAAGTCGTCATAAAGATCAAAGTCCCTACTTGTCCCTCGAAGTTGCCTACGAATTGATCTTATGACGATAGTCCCTTCGAAACGCTAAGGTATCCTTACTTGTTGCCTTCAATGACCATTTCGTCCCTTCGAGCGTCCCTTTAAAACTCCAACAATGATGCTACCTATTTCTCAATAATGGGATAGCATTGTCTAAAGGAAAACGATCAGTCTTTTTCGATTAGGTAGATTAGCTCCTAGGTACTTTCTCAAACGAACAAACTTTTTTTCACACCGAACACATTTTCAAAATAGTTTTCAAAACAACTTCGTCACACTCTTGAGGACCGATACAAGGGTTATCACAAAGTAAACAAAACTTTTCAAAACAAGCACACACGAGTAATTTCAAAATGAGCAAAGTACCTAAGAGCTCGTGGAAAACAACGGATAGAGAGGGTGCTAACACCTTCCCTTTCTATAATCTACCCCCTATACTCAGAAATATTCTCGAAAAAGGTTTTTTCTATTCTTTTTCCTTTTCCTTAGTTAGATGAAATACAAGTCGGTGGCGACTCTTACTTACCGCAACATTTTGCGAACAAAAAACGCAAACCAATATTAACAGTCGGTTCTGCCACCGTATCACAGAACTGGCGACTCTGCTGGGGAATATAAAGTGTGGTTTACCTTAGGATCTAGGTCATTTTAAAATTGATTTCTTGTTTTGCCTTGCCTGCTTTAAATTCAAGGGTGTTGTTTGGGTATTATTAAAGATCCTACACCCGGATCTGGGGACACTTTTTAGGTAAACAACAATAGATCATGGAGACTGTACGGCGTAGACCGATATGGTTTAAGCGATGGATGTGTTGGTGTGACACTTTGGTTGGTACCAGTATCCTTCATGGGGAAACTAGGAGAATACGGGGCCGCCGCGTGGTATCGTAAAGCACTAACAGACCTTAGAACCTTAGTTGAACAAACTTGGCCATTAGAAAGTAGTGAGATAGCCGGCCTCGGTATAGAGCTGAGGATTGGTTGATACTCGATGCTACACTCATTGAGATCGGACTTTCGGGATATTTCGGCCGCAAGAAAATATTGCTTGAGCTAAAACAACGCCCGATAAAGGATGATCAGTGATATTGAGAATGTTTAGAACCTGGTTACTTTTCTAAGACAGGTTTGAAACCAACTAAACTTCAAGAGAGTACTTACCTTTAACCTCATGCAAGCCTCTAAGCCTAGGGACTTGGTGTGATTTGTATGTGTTTTCTATACCTGTGATTTATCATGACATCATGCATCATAACATAGCATTCATTCTTATTGCACTAACCATTTCAAGGACCAAGAGAATTTATCTTTGTTCTGTTTTGCAGATCATGGCTTCCGTTCGTAGAAACACTATCCGAATCAGCTTTGTGAAGATACCTTCCCAACTCAAAGAGCTAGTATCAAAGGTTTCTAAAACTTCTGCGTTCACAAAGAGACATGGTCGACTTCTCAACCTGGTTACTTCAAACTTTAATGAAAAGATGATGAGTGTACTCTTTCAGTTCTTTGATCCCAAGCACCACTGCTTCACCTTTCTAGATTATCAGTTGGTGCCTACCATGGAAGAATTCTCTCAGCTGTTGGATATACCCATTCTTGAGCAGTTTCCTTTTACAGTTCTAGAAGAAGTTCCTAAGCCAGAAGTCATTACCTCAGTTTTGCATCTGAAATGGGCCGACATGATATCCAATTGGGAAACAAGAAGCAGAGTCAAGGGTTTTCTAGCCAAGTTCCTGATAGACAAGGCCCAGCTATTTTGCGATGATATGGATTTTCAAGCTTTTGAGGAGGTCTTGGCCCTTCTAATCTATGGTTTAGTACTATTCCATAATCCAGACTCATTCATAGATGTGAATGCTATCAAGATCTTCCTCTCTCTCAACCCCGTGCCTACCTTTCTCGGAGACATTTTGCACGCTCTCCATACTCGTACCGTGAAGAGAAGAGGGGTTATTATGTGTTGTATATCGTTGCTGTTAAGGTGGTTTATTTCTCACCTCCCTAAGTCTATACTGAAGAATGAATAAGGTATGGGTTGGTCACAAAGGATAATGTCACTCACTCACACAGATATTCTCTGGTGTTCCTGGGCTATGGAAAACACTGCTATTATTGACCCCTGTGGGGAGTACCCTAATGTCGCATTACTTGGCATCAGAGGGGGCATAACCTACAATCCTTGTTTAGCTCTACGACAATTTGGTTACGCTCGAAGAGATGGTCCCCATGAGTTACTTATGGAGGGCATTATATTTAACTATGAGGATGATGTTCAAGGGTATCGCCAGAGGTTCATATGAGCTTGGAGCATGGTAAACAAATCTGGCACCAAGGCTTTGGGGCCAAAGGCTCCCATTCCTATGGAACCTTATCTCCAATGGGTATGAGCTCGCGCCCAGAAACTTATGATGCCCTATATGGTCGTTCTGCCAGTGATTGTGGAACCCACTATTGAAGGGGGGTATTCCTTACACGATTCTCCATCCTGATATGCCCACTAATCTTGGATAATTACAGAGATCTTGGATTCAGTTGAAGAAGGAGCGGGATACTTACAGGGATCAGTTTAATGTCCAAGAAGAGAAGGTTTTAGAGCTCACAAAGCAGCTCCATGAGGAAAGAGGACTTAATATCTATCTCGACACGAAGAGGAAGCATCCATGGGATTTTTTATTTTTTATAGTTTTTAGAATTGTTTTTAATTGTAACGCCTAAAAGGAAATTGAACTTTGAATTCTACTAATAAAATCTTCGCTTCATTTTGGTTCGCAAATTTAAATTTCCCAAAGTCTTTGAAATCATTGCATACGCATCTCATTGATAGCATTGCATGTACAGGTACCATTACAGGTTTCTCATCTTCTTCATTGTTTATTTTAGCAGAAATGTCTTCCGAACAAAGCATCAAGGATCTTCAGGCACAAAACGCCCAGTTCCAGCAAATGTTCATAAATCTGGAAAAAGGGCCGGAGGATCTGAAATCCCTCATCCTGAAAGAGAAAAAGAAAAAGAAGAAGTCTACCAGTATTCTGAATATGGGCAGAAGGTTTAGAGGGTCGTTGAAGCAACAAGTCGATCTGACCTCCTCATCCAAAGAAGGGGAGAATTAAGAAGAAGAGACAAGGGAGAAGGACCTCAGTCCTGAAGTTTCTGACAATGATACCGACTATAATGATAAGCAGTATCCTCCTGCTGAGGATAAATATAAGCAGTTGGAAGACCGTCTGAGTGCTATGGAAGTCCAGAGGATACCTGGGTTGGATTTTGAAGAATTGGGAGTGGTGTTGGGAGTGGTCATCCCGCAGAAGTTCAAGGCTCCAATTTTTGCAAAGTATGACGGGGTGTCCTGCCCAAAACTCCATCGCCGCTCTTACGTCAGAAAGATCCAGCCCCACACCGCTGATAGAAACTTGTGGTTTCACTCCTTTCAAGACAGTCTGTCAAGGACTCAGCTTGAATGGTTCTACCAACTGGATATAGCCAATGTCTGAAATTGGGAAGATCTGGCTGCTGCTTTTTATAAGAAGTTACAATATAACGCCAACCTTGCTCCTACTCGTACTCAACTCCAGAGAATGTCCATGGGTGCAAGTGAAGGCTTTAAGGACTATGCACATATGTGGAGAGACTTGGCTGGAAGAGTCCAGCCCCCGTTGTCTGATAGGGAGTTGGTTGATATGTTTCTGGGGACGCTATTTGGTCGATTCTTTAATCAGTTAATCTGCAGCTCGTCAGCTGGTTTCATCGAGTTGATTTTGTTTGGATAGAGAGTAGAAGCTGGGATTCAGAGCGGCAAGATACAGAAGGATGCCTCTTCGAGTTTGGTAAAGAAGCCTTTTGTTGGTAAGAAGGAAGCCAGTGCCATCTATATCCCGAGAAGCCAAAGCAGAGCTGAACATCGTCAGACACTAAGTGTCGTAATGATACCTAGGCCTGCGGTTGCTCCACAAAGCAACAATAAACAAAGGTTGGAAAGACCACAACATCAGTTCACCCGAATCAATATGACGTTGGCTGAAGTTCTACCTCATCTGCTGAGATCCAACTTGGCGACCTTGAAAGAGGCCCCCAAGAATCCGAATACCAAATCTCGCTGATATAATCCAAACGCTCGGTGTGCCTATCATTCTGAGAGTCCTGGCCACGATACCAATGACTGTTGGGCTCTAAGAAATAAGGTACAAGATCTGATTAAAGCCAAGTAAATTGAGTTCGATGCTCCAGAAAAGCCCAATGTTATAACTGCTCCCATGCCTAAGCACGATCGTGGAAGTAATGTTGTTGATACCGACTTGTTTGTAACCTTGGTGGATGAAGTTTCTACTCCTCTCATGACTGTGAAGAAGAATTTTATGTTGGTCGGTTTATTTCCGGGTTGTGGTGAAGGTTGCCACATGTGTTCATTTCTGCCTTCTGGTTGCCATTTTCTAAAGTCAGGTGTTCAACGCCTGATGGACAGTAAAGAAATTTTGTTCGAGAAAACTTTGGTTCCCGTTGTTCCATCTGAAGACATTTCCATTATAACCATTTCTTCTAATCTTCCAAGGTTTCCTCGAGAAGACCTGTTAGGATTACATCTGCTCCAAGAATCGCTCCGCTAATAATCACTGTTCTCGGTCCTGTCACGTATGCCTCGGACAAAGCTGTCCCCTGGCATTATGGTGCCGATGTGTACTATCATCGCATCAAATAAGATCTGAAAAATGAAGAGGTTGATCCTGATATTGGTAACATTGTCGGGACCAGCAAGGTTACCTGAAGTGGAAGGGTCTTCTCTCCCGAGATTTCCCCTAAGACTGTCAACAGGCATATTGTCATTCCATCTGCTGTTCCTGCTAGTACATCAACTACTACTCTTGTTCTTACTCCAATTATTACCCTCGATGGTGAATCGTCTGGTATCCGCGACAAGGAAGTTATAGGTGAGCCTGCCCAGACGAAGGCGCCTAGAAAAATTATCATGGAAGCCTCGAAGCAAGAGATAGAGGAAATACTAAAAATAATCAAAAAGAGCGACTACAACATGGTCGAGCAGCTGAGGCAGACCCCCTCAAAGATATCCATGTTGTCTCTGTTGTTGTGTTTCAAAGCCCATGCGAAGGCTTTGATTGCATTCCTCAAGACTGCGCATGTGCCGCAGTAGACCTCAACTGATCAATTCAAAGATTGTGTGGCTAGCCTGACTATTGACAATGGGATGGGTTTTTCATATGCGGACTTGACACCGAAAGGGAGGAAGCATAATGATGCTCTGCATGTATCGATTGAGTGAAGGGGCACCACTATGGCTCATGTGCTGGTAGATACTGAGTCTTCACTGAATGTCTTGTCTAAGAAGGCATTGGATTGGTTAGACTGTGAGGGCTTGACCTTAAAGCCTAGTAACATCGTGGTGAGGGATTTTGATGGGTCAAAGAGAACGGTGCATGGGGAGGTGGACATCTCTGTCAAAGTAGGCTCTCAAACCTTTGAGTCCACCTTCTATGTAATGGACATCCGACCATCATATTCTTGTTTGTTGGGTCATCCTTGGATCCATGAAGCTGGGGCAGTCACTTCCACACTGCACCAGATGCTAAAATATCCAGTAAGAGGAAAGATTGTCACTGTGTGAGGTGAGGAGGAGTATATGGTGAGCCACCTCAATTCCTTCAAGTACGTAGAGATAGATGGGGAATTCATAGAGACTCCTTGCCAGAATTTTGAAGAGGTTCCCCAGATCTTGGCATCGGCTGAAGCTACTACCAGCAACAAACCTCCTCTGAAGATGGCTTCCCTCAAAGACACGAGAGTTGTGATTGAAGAAGGAGCTCAAAAGGCTGTTCGACGAGCTCGGGCTGGAGGACCTCCCCTACGCATTAGCAATCGGGAAATTAATGCCATTAAAGACGGAGAGGAAGACTCAGACATTGACAGCTGGATCTACCCAACTACCAATGGTGGACCGAGTAACTGGATGGCTAGGGACTTTATACCAGTTTCTTTTATTCCGCAGTAATTGTCTTACTTGTTTTTAAGATTTGTAATAAACAATTTAAAACTTTACGGCCTTGTGCCTTGCCCGAGGCACATTGGCTTTGCTTGTGAGGGATATTATTTGTCATCTCATATATCATTAATAAAGCATTGGACGTTTCTTGCATACAAATTTTACGCTCTCTGTTTTTCCTTTCTATTTTCACTTTATCAAAACAAATATTGTCTTACACACACTCACGTATCATACTGTAGATCCATATCCACACTGGATCCCATTGATAATAACTCTGCTATTGCCAATTATGACTTCGAAAATCCGATCAGCCAAGCTGAGGACGAATGTGAGAATGATTATGAGGTGCCGGGAGAGATTGCTAGACTATTACAACAGGAAGAAAGGGCTATACAGCCTCATGAAGAGTTGGTTGAGACGATAAACCTGGGCACAGAGATAGACACAAAGGAGGTCAAGATTGGGAAAACTTTGGAAGTTAAGGTCAAACAACGTTTGATACAAATGTTGCACGACTACATTGAGATATTTTCCTGGTCATACGAAGACATGGCAGGTTTAGACACTGATATTGTGGTTCATCGTCTGCCGACCAAAGAAGATTATCCTTCGGTTGAACAGAAGGTCCTTTGTATGCGCCCTGAAATGTCAGAGAAGATCAAGGCAGAGGTCATGAAGCAGTTCAATGCATGATTCTTAGATGTCACTTCTTATCCATAGTGGGTTGCTAACGTCACTCCTGTACCTAAGAAAGATGGTAAGGTGCGGATGTGTGTGGATTATAGAGGTCTGAACAGGGAAAGCCCCAAGGATGCCTTCCCTCTTCCTCACATTGATGTTTTGGTTGACAACACCGTGCAACATAAAATCTTCTCCTTCATGGATGGTTTCTATGGCTACAACCAGATCAAGATTGCTCCTGAATACATGGAGAAGACAACCTTCGTCACGCAGTAGGGCACCTTCTGCTACAAGGTGATGCCTTTTGGGTTGAAGAATGTTGGGGCAACTTATCAGTGCGCCATGGTCGCTTTGTTCCACGATATGATTCATCACAAAATCGAAGTTTATCTTGATGATATGATAGCCAGGTCTCGAACTGAGGAAGAGCACCTTGATTGTCTCAAAAAGTTGTTCGACAGGTTGAAAGTATACAAACTGAGGTTGAACCCGAACAAGTGCACCTTCGGGGTAAGATCCGGTAAACTTTTGGGTTTCATCATCAACAACAAAGGCATCCAAGTAGATCCTTCAAAGGTAAAGGCTATACAAGAAATGCCAGCTCCCTGTACGGAGAAGGAGGTTAGAGGTTTCTTGGGACGCTTGAATTATATCGCCAGGTTCATTTCACATCTGACTGCTACTTATGAGCCCATCTTCAAGCTTCTGAAGAAAGATCAAGTGGTAAGGTGGAATGATGAATGCCAGACCGCTTTCGAAAGAATCAAATAATACCTTCAAGAACCACCAATTATGATGCCTCCGGTTGAAGGAAGACCATTGATATTGTACTTGACAATGCTAGACAATTCAATGGTGTGTGTGCTGGGGCAGCATGACGAGTCTGGTCGAAAAGAGCATGCAATATACTACATTAGCAAAAAGTTACCAACTGTGAGACACGATACTCACTACTCGAGAAAACTTGTTGCATTTTGGCATGGGCTGCTCGCCGAATAAGACAGTACATGCTAACCCACACTACTTTGTTGATATCTAATATGGATCCGATCAAATACATCTTCGAGAAACCCGCCCTTTCCGTAAGAATAGCAAGATGGAAAATTATCTTAACTGAGTACGACATACAATATACAACCCAAAAAGAAATCAAGGAGAGTGTTTTGGTTGATCATTTATCTCATCAGGCTGTGGATGACTACCAGTCCATGAATTTTGAGTTCCTGAATGAGAATATTATGCTGGTGACTGACTACGAAGAACCTGGACTGGATGAAGGACCCGAGGAGGGATCCCAATGGACTATGTTTTTTGATAGAGCTTCGAACGCACTAGGTAATGGCATCAGCGCTGTAATCATATCTCCTGAGGGCTATCATACGCCTTTCACTGCCTGGCTATGTTTCAACTGCACTAACAACATGGTGGAGTATGAAGCTTGTATCATGGGACTCAAGGCCTCTATTGACCTCAGGATCAAATTCTTGGACGTTTTCGGGGATTCGGCCTTGGTAATAAGCTAGATCAAAGGTGAATGGGATACGAAGCACCCGAATCTCATCCCGTACAAAGAGTACATACTGACATTTCTCCCACACTTTGAGGAGGTTACTTTTGAACATTTCCCATGAGAGGAGAATCAGTTAGAGGACGTGCTAGATACCATGTCTTCTATGTTCAAAGTTAGGTAGGACAATGAAGCTCCCCAAATCACCATTGAGAGGTTGGATGAACCAGCACACTGCTGTGAAATTGGTACCGAAGAAGTGGCAGACAAACCCTGGTTTCACGAATTCAAAAGGTATCTCGAGGCTCAAGAGTATCCTGAAGGGGCATCTGTCAATGATAAGAAGTTTTTGAGAAGGTTTTCTATAAAGTTCTTCCACAGTAATGGAATTCTCTATAAACGCAACCATGACTCCCCACTACTACGGTGTGTATACAAGAGCGAAGCAGAGAGGATCATGACAGATCTACATGAAGGCACCTTCGGAACCCATTCTAGTGGACACACCATGGCTAAGAAGATTCTACGGGCAGGATATTACTGGTCCACTGTGGAAGCCGATTGTTATCAGCACTCTCAAACTTGTCATAAGTGCCAAATCTACGCTGATAAGGTACATGTGCCTCCGGTCCCCTTAAACTTCTTGACAGCTCTGTGGATCTTTGCAATGTGGGGCATTGACATGATCGGAGAAATCAGGCCCACCCCTTCTAATGGGTATCGCTTCATCCTAGTAGCCATCGATTATTTCACGAAGTGGGTTGAGGCATCTTCCTTTTCTACATTAACCAAGAACATCGTGGCGCGGTTTATCCGACATAATCTGATCTATCAATATGGTGTACCAGAGAGAATTATTACTGACAATGGTACGAATCTCAACAACACAATGATCACCGAGCTTTGTAAATAGTTCAAGATACAGCACCATAATTCTTCTCCCTATCGGCCAAAGATGAATGGCATTGTTGAAGCAACTAACAAGAACATCAAGAACATTGTGCAGAAGATGATAGTGACATACAAAGATTGGCATGAGATGTTACCATTTGCTCTTCATGGATACCGTACCTCAGCACGGACGTCGACAGGGGCAACACCCTACTCTCTGGTATATGGCATGGAGGAAGTCCTACCCATCGAAGTCCATATACCTTCTCTCAGGATTATGAAGGATGAAGGTTTAAACAATGACGACTGGATTCGAACCCGATTTGATCAGTTAAATCTAATCGATGAAAAGAGACTTACTGTTATCTGCCATGGTCAGACGTATCAAAAGCGAATGATCAGGGCTTTTAACAAGAAAGTAAGGCGTAAAGAATATCAAGTCAGGGATATAGTGATCAAGCACATCATACTGCCGTAAGGTGATCCCAGGGGCAAATGGACCCCCACATACGAAGGGCCATTTGTGGTTAAGAACATTTTTTCGGGTGGAGCTATGATTCTAACCACCATGGACGGTGACGACCTACCTCACCCTCTCAACGCAGACATAGTGAAAACATACCACGCCTAATCAAAAGACCCTCTAGGTTGAATGGACTAGGAAAAAATAAGGGCTTCCCGGCGAACCAAAAGGGTTCGGGAAAATTAAGGGATGAAAATAAAAAATCTGTACACCCGACAAGTCGAAAACCTGAAAGGGTGACTTGCACAAAAAAGGGTATCCTGGTGGACTGAAAACCTGAAAGGGAAGTCCAGGAAAAAGTTAGGGATATAAAGCGTATCACTATGTCTCGTTGGATCATCTTGTGACCAGATTTCAGTATCGACTATCAAGCTCGGACGACACCAACCAATCTGATCAACTTTTGGCCAAGTAGTAAAGTGATGAGACGCTTGAAGATATAAGGGAAATAGAAGAGTTGGAACCCAATGGGGTTGGTTTACATAGTTGTTTTTCTTTTAAAAAAATTTGTATATCTTCTATTTTTACGGCGGCGTTCTCTTACTAGAGCGTCAACCTCCTTGTACAAAAACACCTATTACAGGCCAACTTCAAAAATCAATACAAATCATTTTCACAAGAAACTTCGATTTGTTTTTTTTTTCTGTTTTGTTTTGCAAGAACATCCAATGACTTATTTTTGATATATGCATTTGAAAACGATTGATGCTCATAAATATTTACATAAGAAACAAAAGACAATTACTCGTAATTCCAGAAACAGGGGAAAAAACATAAGTGTCGAACCCGACGGTTACTCCGCCCAGCAGGTGCCGGGATAGAGCCAGCTTTGGAACATAATCATCAGTACATAAACTCCCCACAGAGTAAAAGTATTCAAAAGAATTAATGTCACTTCCCCGAAACAGGACGTAACCTCCCCAGCTAGGGTCATTCTGAAACCTGACAGCTATATCCCCCGACCGAGTTTCATAATCGCGGGCGAGTCAGTAAATTTCATCCCCCAGGCAGAGTTTATTTCTCTAGATGCAGAGGGTCAATCCCCGGCAGAGTTCATCACTTCAGCTACAAAAATTCACTTTCTAAATTTGTTCCCCGCAAAGTTTATTCTCAAGCAGAATCTCTTCCTGACGGAATATTCATAAATCTCCAGCTGCAGTGAGGGATTTATTTTCCCAAACCCGGACATACTTCGATAGCATTTCATGTACATACATCATGACAAAAGCATACATACCATATACAACATTATCTCATTTATTTTGAGAACATCGTTCCACCGTGCATTTCATGCATCGCACATGATTAACCCTGTTATCTTTTCAGGAAAGACGATTAGCTCCAACAAATCCAGCAGTTATGCAGGTCACGTCTGCAGACGACTAATGGAAACTCAGTTCCCAAAACCAAACGGGTCCACTAATCTATCGCTTCAAAGTAACCCTACAATCCAGGTTTCATCCCATAAGCACTATCATCCAGGCTTTCATTTCGAGGTAAGCCTACTATCCAAGTTCCTTCTCATAGCCCTACTATCCAGGCTTTCATCTCGAAGTAACCCTATTATCCAAGTTCCTTCTCATAACCCTACTATCCAGGTTCCTTCCCATAAGCCCTACCATCCAGGCTTTCACTTTGAAGTAACCCTACTATCCGGGTTTCTTCCCATAAGCCCTACCATCCAGGCTTTCATTTTGAGGTAACCCTACTATCCAGGTTCCTTCTCATAGCCCTACTATCCAGGCTTTAATCTAGAAGTAACCCTACTATCTAGGTTCCTTCTCATAGCCCTATTATCCAGGATTTCATCTCGAAGTAACCCTACTATCCAGGTTCCTTCTCATAGCCCTACCATCCATGCTTTCATTTCTAAGTAACCCTATTATCCAGGTTCCTTCTCACAACCCTACCATCCATGCTTTCATTTTGAAGTAACCCTACAACCCAGGTTCCTTCCCATAAGCCCTACTATCCAGGCTTTCATCTTGAAGTAACCCTACTATCCAGGTTCCTTCCCATAAGCCCTACTATCCAGGATCTCATCTCGAAGTAACCCTACTATGCAGGTTCCTTCTCATAGCCCTAATATCCAGGCTTTCATTTTGAAGTAACCCTAAGACCCAGGTTCCTTCTCGTAACCCTACTATCCAGGCTTTCATTTCAAAGTAACCCTACTATCCAGGTTTCTTCTCATAGCCCTACTATCCAGGCTTTCATCTCGAAGTAACCCCACGGACCAGGTTCCTTCTCACAACCTTACCATCCAGGTTTCTTCCCTCTTATCTCCAGACAACATTTTACAACACTGTAAGACATGGACCCAACCAGATACAGTCGATTTCCCATTCCCCCAGTAAGTCATTGTGTAGCCTGGACCCTTACCAGATATGCAGTTTACTTTCACCTCCTCAATCAGGAGTTAATTTCCCAGTAGAGTAATGGACAACCATAGCTCCTAGCCTCTATTTTCCAAGACAAAACAACATTACTCTGGATGGCATCTTTAAGCCTATCCCCGAGGATTATCCGTCATATTTTCCGGATGGCATCTTTAAGCCCATCTCGACGAATATCCGTGATATTTTCCAAATGGCATCTGTAAGCCCATTCCCGATATTATCGATCACCATTCACTTCATGCTAGTGCAAATTTCTGGGCACTCTAGTGTTCAATCATCATCCACCTTAAGATTATGAAAGGCAGACAGCCAATCTACATCCTCAGGTTTAAGAAGATTGAAAAGGGGCAGATGTTGTACCCCAAATTTTGCCCTCTTATTTTACTCAATATATGTTCATTGAGATCCTCAATTTGCTCAAGGATGCCCAAGGGTTGACCAGACAAACTCTCTCCTAAGACAATGTACCTCAAACTAGGGTTTCCATTTTTATCAAGATGTGTGAACTCCAAAGGTCCCAAATGCTTTCCATGGTCCTAATGTGTCCTCAAGATCATCCATGTCAAGTCTCATGCCTTGCACAAGAAGTTTGCTCAGTCAATTGCCTAGATGCATGAAGATCAACTATACTAGGTCAAAAGTCAAATGTGACCCACATACAGTGAAACTTCAATATTTTTGGTCAACACAAACATTTTGAAGTGATATTCATCATTTGATCAAGGGTTGATCATGATTCCTCAAGGAATTCCCCAAATTCATCAAAACCCAAAAGTTGCTAAATTAGGGTTTCTCAAGAAAAGTCAACCAAACTTTGACCAAGCATAACTTTCTCATACGTTATCAGAAAATTTCCATCTAAAGATCATTTTGAAGAGGATGCAATTCCCTAAAATTCATCTTCATACCCCAACTTCAAAATATGCTCTCAACAAAAGATATGAATTTCTACATTATAGGTCCTTTTGAAAAGTCAACAAAAACACCTTTTGGGTCAAAGCTTCTTACATGAACATGGAAGATCCAATTAAGATGAGACCAAAAGTTTTGTTTAGGAGACATCCTAAAATTTCTAAAAAGTCCAGGAACACCTCTATAGGGTTAAAATTGGAAGAGATATGCCTTGTCAAAGTTGACCATTTTTGCAAAATTGCCAAAGGTCAAATGTGCTCAAAATGCATTTTTTTGCCAAATGGGCCCAACCTTTCAAGCTTGAATTATGCTTCCAACATGATCCACGACCCAAACAATCTACCACATATTATTGACTTTATTTATTTAATTTATTTTTATTTTTTATCATTTAAAAGTGAAATTAAATCAAATAAATGATATAAAATATGGAAGATTTGTTTTTGATCTGATTTTGAATGGAATTATAATGAAAATATGCTGTCAAACCAAATCAAATCATGCCAAGGAAGATTGGGATGAAAATGGTATGATTTGGCTTGATATGGAAAGATATCATACATGAGGAAAAACAAATCAAATCTCCATAATTGATAAAGATACAAGGCATTTTTATTGACCTAATGCGTTCCACTACATATAGAGAAGAGATCCAATGCACAAAAAGGGGGATTAGAGGTCGAAAAATATGCAAGCAAGAATTGAAAATTGTCAAAAAAGTGGTAGACTGATTTCCAGTTTAGAGGCCGATTCACAGACTTTCAAAGCCACCAATCGTTTCCAAGAATCTCTCTGAAGCTAGCACGACTGGTTGCACGCCTCCACACGCCCAGAATCTCCCTCTAGACGTCACACGATTTTCATTCTTTTTCATATTTTATTGCTATGATTCTTGCATCATGAACATGTTTCAATGGTATATTTGTGTTTGTTGTCATGTTTGCATCATGTCTGGACCATTTAATTGATGTTTTAACGCTTGTATGAACATTTTCCATAGCTAGGGTTTGCCTTGTTGTTTTGGGGATTTCAAATGCAGGAACAATTGGCCCTAATGAAGGATACCATTGTGGTCAGAGGGTCAAACCCAATCGATCCATGGTCTTGAATCTTATTTATATTACTTGTACGTAATTTTTGAAAGTCACAGGGTTATAGCCATGGAAGCTTGGCCGTAGGTAAAAGTTAAAGGCCTAACACGAAAGAGGAGGAAGAAGATGATGATGTGTTCAACCGTCATTGGGCTATTCAAATAAAACGCGCATTTTTTTAACTCAATAATCCACGTTGCTTTCTGTGATCGGTGGATCTGGAACTGACTGTTTAACGCTGGTTCGCGAAATGTCGCGGAAGCAAGAGTCGCCACCGTCTTTTATTTTCTCCAACATGGAAAGGACAAAAGCACAGAAAAATTCCTTATTGAGATTAATTCTCGGTTCGGGAGGTAGATTTATAGAAAGGGAAGGTGTTAGCACCCTTTCTATCCATGGTTATCCATGGGCTCTTAGATACTTGCTCATTTGTGTTTTCAAAAATGTTTGTTTGCTTTTCAAGGTGAGTGGGATTGAAAAAGTTTCGTTTAAAATTTCAGTTCGACTCTTGTATCAGTCCTCAAGAGTGTTTGAAAAGTTGTTTTTGAAAGTTTTTTGCAAAGTGTCGGTGTGAAAAGAAGTTTTGATTTGTTTTCAATTAGAGAAAGTATCTATGAGTCATCCACCTACCCTAAGGAATTAGGCTATGTAAATGTCCTTAAGGTAATGCCATCCCACCATTGAGAGGTAGGTAGCACCACCGTTGGAGGTGTTCGGGTCAATTCGAGTTTAGGGACAGTGTGGTCACCAGAGCAATAGTAGGACACCTTAGAAGCTACCCTCATGCCATGTTCATGGACATGAGGACTTACTAAAACGCCCTCTACTCGACGACCACGTTTCGAGGGGCAAGGCAACAGTGAGGCGTACCCTAAGAGTGGTGTGTGAATTGCGTGTCATTTTCAGATAATGTTTGTCTTGTCATGCATTTGGTGATCTACGCTTTGATTTTTATTTGGGCATACATTCTTTCATGTGTTTTAACAGTTTAAAAGGTGCGGGAATTAAAATGCGGAAAATAAAGGTCCTACGCTATTACAAGGCGCGGGTCTACATCGCCAAATGAAACAAAGACCCGATTTGAAATAAAATGCGGAAAGTAAATGTCCTAATTATCTATTACAAGGCTTTGGGGCAAATACATTATGTCCATAAAATAAAAATAAATGCGAAAAGAAATTAGAATCGAGTGCGAGGGTGTTGGACCCTTTAAAGAAATTAAATTGAAATTACAAATTAATTAAATTTTTTAATAAGGAAAAGAAGTTATTTTTGGAGTTTTTGTATTTATGAAAAAAAAAGAAGATTAATTGAAATTAAAAAATAAATAAAACCCTAATTCTAAGTTTGTTTTTTAATTATTAAAGAAAATATTTAAGTTTTGACCTAATTTAACCTAATTATTTAATGACAAGTTTATTTACAAAATAATTAAGAATTAATAATAATGAAAAAAAAGAAAAAAAAGAATAAAAGTATTAAAACCCTAATTTCTACATTTTATAGTTTATTTAAAAAAAACATTAGAATTAAACCTAAAATTAAACTAATTAATTATTAGAATTTTATTTACAAAATATTGATGAATTAAAAATTAAATAAGACATATTTTTATTTTTATGATTTTCTGATTTTTTGTGTTATAAAATTATTTTGTGGAATTAATTAAAAAAACAATAAAACAAATTAAAAAGAATTAAGAAGAAAAAGAAAGAAAAATTAAAAAGGAAGAATACAAACAGCATGGGGGTGTCTGGCCCCTTTGGAGGTGTTTTGTGAGTAATCTTGGCCCAATAGGAGTTTGATCCATGCTGACTTTTCAGATCATATGCACACGCGTTGACTGGGGTACTCCATGGACTTTGGTTCTTGGCCACTGGATGGACGCTCATGGCCACTTGGCAAGCCCTTTGTGAGAGTATATGGTGGACTTCTGGGCGTGTTGGGTACCTGAACATGTTATGAGAAAAAATATAGGAAAATATGGGGGACCTGGGAATCGAACCCAGGTCCCATTGCCTGCGTGACAACACATCAACCACCCAGCCAAGCGCGTTTGTTTGATATATAATGGACAATGAACAATAAGAGAGAGAAAGCAAGTATTAGTGGGACAATAAAAAAAAAGGCGCCAGTTATTCAAACTGGCCAGTCACCATTCAACACCTCATCATCTCTTTCCTGGCTTCTTTGCTTTTGCCTGAAAATACAGATGAATAGCGGGGGTTTTAAACCCCCACAACCTGAAACAACGAATAATAGCGAATATAAATTGAGCAATCATAAAAAAGGCGCGATGAGTGATTTGGC
Organism: Vicia faba; assembly: GCA_948472305.1. Lineage (NCBI taxonomy): Eukaryota > Viridiplantae > Streptophyta > Magnoliopsida > Fabales > Fabaceae > Vicia > Vicia faba. The sequence goes on from OX451736.1 coordinate 827,729,279, forward strand.
TTCATGGGAATGTCACGAATTCATTGGTCCTAGTTTCATGGCCTAATTTTTCCAGATACATGAACCCCTCTTTTGAGGTTTCTGAAACCCTAGCAAGCATCAATGGCGTATTCTTGTACAGGCAGCCATTCTTCAATTGAATGGTACCAGTAGCTTCGGAATGATCATGTTAGTACAATTTAAACATTAAAATGCATTGATATGGCATGTAAATTCAAATACGATTAAGAAAAATTTCGTGAACAGGGTGGCTGTATTCTACCACTTCTTCGAGTATGGAGACTTGGCTTTGGTTGGGAAAGATTCCTGGTAGTGTCAGGAGTCTATTGGAATGCCTTTGAGACCTTGAATCACACTGCAACTATGAAAACAGATTTTAGATTTTTGTGAAAAAATGCAAGTTTTATCTTGATGCTTCTGCGCAGCTTCCTTGTGTTTTTGATTAGGGTTGTGTTTGTGCATATATGAGGAATGAATCAGGTTAACCATCCAAGCCCAACAACCTTTGCATTGATGATTTGGATCCTTGATTTTCCATGTAATCTTTTTCACTCTTTTTTATGTCAATTGTGCCAAGTTTGGAAGATTTTTCCCTTGTTGATTGGCACACGAAATATTGAGCATGTGATAGACCTATTTACTGCACAAAAAGATTTAAAACCAATGATTTGATATTTTTCTTATATTTAAAACTAATTAAATGAATAAATAAGAATAAAAATTCAATTAATTAATTAAAAATAAGAAAGTAAATCCCTTTGGGCTTAATGGGTCATGCATATGCTTTGGATAATGATTCATGGAAAAAATTGTGGCCCATTAGCAATTTTGAGGCATTTGAAGCAAAGTTGACTTTTCAAAATTCCCAAAAATTTCCCAACTTCCACAAGGCATATCTTGCTCAATTTTTAAGCTTTGATCATGTTCTGTGACATTTTGGAAAGGTCTTGAAGTCCTATAACCAATGCCTTTGGTCCCATGTCATTTTGATTTACCAATCTCAAGTTATGGTCTTTGACTTAAAGTGCCTTTTTGTTGACTTTTGAAAATGACCTATAATGTTGAGATTGATATCTTTTTGTGAGAGAATTTCTTGGACTTTAAGTGTGAGGATGATTTGTAGGAAATGTCATTCTCTTAAAAATGAGCTTTGGATGGAATTTTTCTGATAAACCATGTGGAAGTTATGCCTTGGTCAAGTTACAGTTGACTTTTTCAACTGTCCAAAAATAGAAACTTTTGCATCTTGAGACTTTTTGAGCCATGCCTTGAGAATCATGATCAAGAATTGATCAAATGATGTTTGTGGCTTCAAAATAAGATGTTGACCAAAAAATTTGACTTTTGACTGTCAAATGACCGTTTTGCCCCTACAGTTGACTGTTGAGCAATTAGGGTTTTTGACTATGCAATTTTGTGCTGTGAGTCTTGAAACTTGGCATAAGGATGCTTGACAATGTTTATAGGCATGTGGGACTTGTTTGGACCCTTGGAAGCTTCAATTTCTTTGCCAGAACCAAAACCCTAATTTTTGACTGTTAGGAGGCCATTGGACTGTGCAACCCTTGGGAGATTTTGAAGCATGCTCTTAGCAAATCTTGGAGAATATGGGAGGGAAAATTTTGGGGTACAACAGTTGCCCCTGTTAAATCTTCTTAGACCTGAGGATGTAGATTGGCTGGCGTGCCTTTCGTAATCCGAAGGTGGAAGATGATTGAACACTAGAGTGCCCAGAAATTTGCGCTCACATAGTGGTGTGATCGTGGGAATGGGCTTACAGATGCCATTTGGAGAGATGCTGGATAGGGGGATGGGCTTATAGGTGCCATCTGGTGTGGTGACGGGGTCTTGTTGGGAATGGGCTTATAGATGCCATTTGGAGACTGTCAGTATGTGGATGGGCTTATAGATGCCATCTAGGTGTTGATTGCGTAAGAGATTCCTTAGCGAGAACCTGCGTACCTCAGCAGTAAAGATGAGAGAACCTTGGGCGATTACTATCTCAACAGTAACGATGAGAGAATCTGGGGCGATTACTACCTCAACAGTAACGATGAGAGAACCTGGGGTGATTACTACCTCAACAGTAAGGATGAGAGAATCTGGGGCGATTACTACCTCAACAGTAACGATGAGAGAATCTGGGGCGATTACTACCTCAACAGTAACGATGAGAGAACCTGGGGTGATTACTACCTCAACAGTAACGATGAGAGAATCTGGGGCGATTACTACCTCAACAGTAACGATGAGAGAATCTGGGGCGATTACTACCTCAACAGTAACGATGAGAGAACCTGGGGTGATTACTACCTCAACAGTAACGATGAGAGAATTTGGGGCGATTACTACCTCAACAGTAATGATGAGAGAATCTGGGGCGATTACCACCTCAACAGTAACGATGAGAGAACCTGGGGTGATTACTACCTCAACAGTAACGATGAGAGAATCTGGGGCAATTACTACCTCAACAGTAACAATGAGAGAACCTGGGGCGATTACTACCTCAACAGTAACGATGAGAGAATCTGGGGTGATTACTACCTCAACAGTAATGATGAGAGAATCTGGGGCGATTACTACCTCAACCGTAACGATGAGAGAATCTGGGGCGATTACTACCTCAACAGTAACGATGAGACAACCTGGGGCGATTACTACCCCAACAGTAACGATGAGAGAATCTGGGGCGATTACTACCTCAACAGTAACGATGAGAGAATCTGGGGCGATTACTACCTCAACAGTAACGATGAGAGAACCTGGGGCGATTACTACCTCAACAGTAACGATGAGAGAATATGGGGCGATTACTACCTCAACAGTAACGATGAGAGAATCTGGGGAGATTACTACCTCAACAATAACGATGAGAGAATCTGGGGCGATTACTACCTCAACAGTAACGATGAGAGAATCTTGGATGTCTTCTACCGAGTCTTCATTAGGAAAATCTTTAGGAATCGATTTAACTGGACCAGAGAAGGCCTTTGACTGGATAAGAATCAGAAAAATCTTTAGGAGTCGATTTAACTGAACCAGGCAAGGTCTTGAAATAACTTCAACTGGATAAGAACCAGGGAGATCTTAGGGTCGATCTGACTGAACCAGAGAGGGCCTTTGACTGGATAAGAATCAGAAAAATCTTTAGGAGTCGATTTAACTGAACCAGGCAAGGTCTTGAAATAACTTCAACTGGATAAGAATCAGGGAGATCTTAGGGTCGATCTGACTGAACCAGAGAAGGCCTTTGACTGGATAAGAATCAGAAAAATCTTTAGGAGTCGATTTAACTGAACCAGGCAAGGTCTTGAAATAACTTCAACTGGATAAGAATCAGGGAGATCTTAGGGTCGATCTGACTGAATCAGAGAAGGCCTTTGACTGGATAAGAATCAGAAAAATCTTTAGGAGTCGATTTAACTGAACCAGGCAAGGTCTTGAAATAACTTCAACTGGATAAGAATCAGGGAGATCTTAGGGTTGATCTGACTGAACCAGAGAAGGCCTTTGACTGGATAAGAATCAGAAAAATCTTTAGGAGTCGATTTAACTGAACCAGGCAAGGTCTTGAAATAACTTCAACTGGATAAGAATCAGGGAGATCTTAGGGTCGATCTGACTGAACCAGAGAAGGCCTTTGACTGGATAAGAATCATAAAAATCTTTAGGAGTCGATTTAACTGAACCAGACCAAAGTCTTGGAATATAGCTGAGGACTTAACTGGATCTTTCCTGAAAGGTAAAGGTCAGTCATATGCAATGCATGATATGGATCAAGCAATGATGTTCTCAACATGAATTAGATTGTAAGATCATGATGCGTATATGCATACTATGATGTATGGAAATGCGATGTTTATGAATGTATATTTTCGTTTAGGAAAGTAAATCCTTGACGGGTGCCGGGAAGTCACATCCTGGGCTGATGTTGGAGAATAGTGCTTTGTTGTTTCCGCTGGGGATGGTAGTTGCAAGAATACCGGTAGGAGAAGATAACTCCGTTGGGGAATAAACTTGGCGAATGGGTTACTCTGCGGGGAGAAAATTACTCTAGCGACCTTGCTGGGGAGCAATACTCAGTGGGAAGAGAGATACTTTGCTGGAATGTTGATGGTAACTTTGTTGGGATGTTGATGATAACTTCGCTGAGGATACCGTCGTTATGTTGGAAGTGTTAATAGACTTCACTGGGGATAGAAGACTTCGCCGAGGACGATCTTTCCGTGGCTTTTGGCTGAGGATAACCCAGTTATATCCTGGTAGGGAAATAACCTTTGAATAAAGTCGGGGGGCGCGTTCGTGCTCTGCAGGGGGAAGTTCCCAGAATCTATTGGGGATAAGCTTCCTGCTGGGGAGATGATTCAAACTGTCCTGGGGAAATCTTGATTGGACTTTCCTGGGGAAATTTTGAGATATACTGGGGAAGTGGCTCCGCTGAATGTATGGTATACCACCGGGGAACAGTCTTAGACCAAGACTGCCAGGGATGCTTGTTGAGGAATGTTGAGATCTGCTGGAGGATACCCAACTTCCTTAAGGTTGCCATGATAACTCTGCTTGGGGAGAGTATGTTGACTTGCTGACTCGCTCTCTGGGGAATTAAGGTATATTGGTTATGTTCTTCGGCTGAACTTACCTTGGTACCTTGGTGGACAGAGCGATTAGATTGCTTAGACAACTCATTATTGCCCCCTGTTTCTGATGTGGGAGAAGATACTGGTGGAGTCTTGATAACTGCCGTTTAACAAACCTTCTTCTGATAGGCAGGTGACGAGGCGCCGAGACATAGTCGTGCGCTTTTGATCCCTAACTTTTTCCTGGATCGCCCTTTCGGGTTTTCAGTCCACTGGGATACCCATTTTTGCCCAAGCCGCCTTTTCAGGTTTTCGACTTGCCGGGTGTACAGATTTTTTTATTTCATCCCTTATTTTTGCCCGAACCCTTTTGGTTCGCCGGGAAACCCTTATTTTTTCCTAGGTGTGTAAACCTATCGGGTCTTTTTTCATGCGTAGTGTCTTTTTACTATGTCCATGCTCTTAGAATACAGGGAGGTGCCCCTGGCTGTTTGTGTTGCCATGTTACCAGAAGATGTCTGATCGTGCAAGATTCGTTGCTGGAATGCCCCAAGTGACTCAGGCAGAGATTTGCCTCTAGGCTATTTGGCCTTTGAGAGATTCTCCGAATCTTGATTGGACTGCCCCAGATGATGGACAATGATCAGGCCATGCCCCTTGATTGGAAGTAATTTTGTCCATTAGACATTTGTCGTACGAACTCTTATGCTGTTCAATCAAAAAGTCATGTGCAAACAAAGTTATGTTAAAAATGCAAAGCTTATGTCTTTCTCGAAATTTTTGAAAATGAATTTTTAGGAAAATCAAGTGAATTTTGTAAACTGCGATGTCAACTCGTTGTTTTACCGCAAGCCTTAAGGAGTCGGGATACTTTTCGTAACAGTATGCTTTCGAATTAACCCACGCTTCAGCTAGGACTTTTGAGGGTTATAACGTGGCCTGGTTCACGGTTTAAGAAACAAAGGATAAAGGCTCAAATTATTTGTACCCACCCGTTCTTCGTGATGCTCTTCAAACCTAAACTCAGCTGATCGTGCGTTAGACCTTGTTTGAGTCTTTGCTCTGAAATTCCAGTGATGGTTCGGATGTTGAACGTTTATTTGAATAGGCAGTCATTTTTGTTTGGTTTAGGGTTTGTAAGACCTCTTTCTTTTTCTTTCATTATCCCTGTTTTTTTCCTGAACTGTTTCTTTTTGGAATTACAGTCAGCGGGATGCCCCAGTTTTGTAAGTCTCCTTCATAGGATTTAACTTAATGGGTTTTTATTTTGAGAAGTAATGACTGCCTGTCTGTATGATTATTTGGAACCATCATTGTCTTTTGTTTTGTAAGGACCTCTTTGGTGCCATTCGTTATGCACTTGGATCAACTGAGAGACTACCCTGCCCCAGGTTATGATTAAGGGTTATAAATTTCGAAAAGAAAAACTCCTACTTCTTTGGCTCAAAGGGGTTGACGAGGGATTATCATCCTTATAACTCCAGTGTTTAGGAATTGAAACAATGCATGTACCTCATCAGCGGGGTCTGTTCAAAAGCATATTGTAAAGATCGTGGTATCGTTTTCGTCATCCTCCCTCAAGAGGCTTAGAATTATTGATCGAGCATTGAACATCACAAAAAATGAAAGCAATTTTAAATAGTGAATACGAAATAATTATTTCAAAACAGACATGTGTAGTGCATTAATGGAATAACAATGTTTAACATGAATCAATGTTTGAACAATCAAAAGAAAATCACAACTTGAAAAATTCTCATGAACAAAAGTCTTCTAGCCTCAGGGCTTGTTACTTCGACTGGTGCATCTTGTAGGGATGGCAGGAGCATTCAGCCTGACCTATCTGGGTGAAATCCACAGCTCTTTCATTAATCAGATCTTGGATCTTATTCTTCAGAGCCCAGCAGTCGTCGGTGTCATGTCCTGGACTGTCAGAGTGGTATGCACATCTTTCCTCAGGATTGTACTTTGGGGAGGCTGTGTTGAGATTCTTAGGAGGGTCCCTCAACGTCACCAGATTCAACCTCAACAAATGTTGTAAAGCTTGAGACGGTGACACGTTGAGCTTGGTGAACTGCCTTTTAGGCTTGTCTGGCTTGCTCTGATCAGTCCGTTGTTCTTGGCGAGGTCGTTGTTGGACCTGTGAAGTAGTAGCAGCTTGGAGAGGCCCAAACCTTTGACTTCTTGGAGGCTGATGAATGACTTGGTCCCTGACTTGGGCTGGTTGCTTCATGTCTTGATGAAGCTGACTGATCATGGCCCTCAGCTCTCCTTGCTCCCGAGCTAAACTTTGGATGAGAGCCCTTTGCCCCAGCATCTGGGTTTTCAATGTGTCTACCTCAGCTTGTAGACGTTTCAGCCGTTCGTCCTTGTCGTCCTCAGCACTGTTCCTAACCAAAGTCCCCGTGAGGAGTGTTCTCAGCTCTTCCTGCCCCTTGGATAGGCTTAAAAAGATCTCCCTGAATTGAGTCTCTTGAGCATGAGGTCCCTGGTTATCTTGTTGGGAAGCCATTGCTGAAATAAACAGCGAGAAAGGTAAGTGACCTGCAACAAGGGTACCTGTAATGCACTAATATGCATGATATGCATGCAATGTTTTCAAGGACTTCGCGGGGTAAACAAGAAATTTGTTAGAGCTGGTATCTGGTAGTTTGATGGAAGGCACTGCATATTGTTGAGAGTCCTTCTTCAAGGGTCAAGGCTCACCATATCGAGTGGGTCATAGCCCCTGACACCCTTGGCTAGAGGAAAATAAATCTCCTTTGCCCCTTGCTAGACCATTGGTTTATCATGACCTGCATCACAGACCCTCGAGATCCTTGAAATGGGTTAGTCCTTATGCAGGATGTATGCAATGGTATGATGTTATGCTATGCATGGAGTGATGTAAGTAGGCCCTGTAATGAGTCCCAATTAAGGACTGTTAACAAAAATCTGTAAGGAACTCAGTAAACCCTGTTATGAGTCCTAATTAAGGATTATAAACAAAACCTGCAAGAAACTCAAGTGTTAGATAACAAGCATGCAGGTAGTCAAGTTAGAAGGCACACAAGTCACACAAGAGAGCCCTTAGAGTTAAGGCCAGCGTGGGGTCTAGGTATTACCCTCTTGAAGTTTGTTGGTTAAGACCTGTCCTATCAGAAGTAACTGGGTTCTAGAGGATCCCAATATCACTGACTACCCTCAATCGGTCATAACTCCAGCATCGCAATCTTTTCTTGCGGCCAGAACCATCACGAGAGTTTAGCCTCAATGGACGTAGCATACTGCTACTGTTCTATTGGCCAAGTTGGGTCATTTAAGGTTCTAAGGTCTGTTGGCGCTTAATGACTCCTCAGAAGACCCATATTCTCCTCGTTGCAACACAAGGGATATCGGTACAGACCAAGGTGCCACACCAACGTAGCCACTGCTTCACCCATGTCGTTCTACGCCGGACAGGTCCCTCACAGCCTATGCTACCTAAACAGGGTATCCCCAGATCCGGGTTAGGATCTATGTAACTCTGATGCAACCCACAATTTAAATCAAGCAAGTAAAAACAATTGAAAACACAGTTATGAACTATCCTAAGGTACACCTCACTTTAATGGATTCCCCAGCAGAGTCGCCAGTTCTGTGATCGGTGGATCTGGAACTGACTGTTTAACGCTGGTTCGTGAAATGTCGCGGAAGCAAGAATCGCCACCGTCTTTTATTTTCTCCAACATGGAAAGGACAAAAGCACAGAAAAATTCCTTATTGAGATTAATTCTCGGTTCGGGAGGTAGATTTATAGAAAGGGAAGGTGTTAGCACCCTTTCTATCCATGGTTATCCATGGGCTCTTAGATACTTGCTCATTTATGTTTTCAAAAATGTTTGTTTTCTTTTCAAGGTGAGTGGGTTTGAAAAAGTTTCGTTTAAAATTTCAGTTCGACTCTTGTATCAGTCCTCAAGAGTGTTTGAAAAGTTGTTTTTGAAAGCTTTTTGCAAAGTGTCGGTGTGAAAAGAAGTTTTGATTTGTTTTGAATTAGAGCAAGTATCTATGAGTCATTCACCTACCCTAAGGAATTAGGCTGTGTAAATATCCTTAAGGTAATGCCATCCCACCATTGAGAGGTAGGTAGCACCACCGTTGGAGGTGTTCGGGTCAATTCGAGTTTAGGGACAGTGTGGTCACCAGAGAAATAGTAGGACACCTTAGAAGCTACCCTCGTGCCATGTTCATGGACATGAGGACTTACTAAAACGCCCTCTACTCGACGACCACGTTTCGAGGGGCAAGGCAACAGTGAGGCGTACCCTAAGAGTGGTGTGTGAATTGCGTGTCATTTTCAGATAATGTTTGTCTTGTCATGCATTTGGTGATCTACGCTTTGATTTTTATTTGGGCATACATTCTTTCATGTGTTTTAACAGTTTAAAAGGTGCGGGAATTAAAATGCGGAAAATAAAGGTCATACGCTATTACAATGCGCGGGTCTACATCGCCAAATTAAACAAAGACCCAATTTGAAATAAAATGCGGAAAGTAAATGTCCTAATTATCTATTACAAGGCTTTGGGGCAAATACATTATGTCCACAAAATAAAAATAAATGCGAAAAGAAATTAGAATCGAGTGCGAGGGTGTTGGACCCTTTAAAGAAATTAAATTGAAATTACAAATTAATTAAATTTTTTAATAAGGAAAAGAAGTTATTTTTGGAGTTTTTGTATTTATGAAAAAAAAAGAAGATTAATTGAAATTAAAAAATAAATAAAACCCTAATTCTAAGTTTGTTTTTTAATTATTAAAGAAAATATTTAAGTTTTGACCTAATTTAACCTAATTATTTAATGACAAGTTTATTTACAAAATAATTAAGAATTAATAATAATGAAAAAAAAGAAAAAAAGAATAAAAGTATTAAAACCCTAATTTCTACATTTTTTAGTTTATTTTTAAAAAAAATATTAGAATTAAACCTAAAATTAAACTAATTAATTATTAGAATTTTATTTACAAAATATTGATGAATTAAAAATTAAATAAGACATATTTTTATTTTTATGATTTTCTGGTTTTTTGTGTTATAAAATTATTTTGTGGAATTAATTAAAAAAACAATAAAACAAATTAAAAAGAATTAAGAAGAAAAAGAAAGAAAAATTAAAAAGGAAGAATACAAACAGCAGGGGGGTGTCTGGCCCCTTTGGAGGTGTTTTGTGAGTAATCTTGGCCCAATAGGAGTTTGATCCATGCTGACTTTTCAGATCATATGCACACGCGTTGACTGGGGTACTCCATGGACTTTGGTTCTTGGCCACTGGATGGACGCTCATGGCCACTTGGCAAGCCCTTTGTGAGAGTATATGGTGGACTTCTGGGCGTGTTGGGTACCTGAACATGTTATGAGAAAAAATATAGGGAAATATGGGGGACCTGGGAATCGAACCCAGGTCCCATTGCCTGCGTGACAACACATCAACCACCCAGCCAAGCGCGTTTGTTTGATATATAATGGACAATGAATAATAAGAGAGAGAAAGCAAGTATTAGTGGGACAATAAAAAAAAGGCGCCAGTTATTCAAACTGGCCAGTCACCGTTCAACACCTCATCATCTCTTTCCTGGCTTCTTTGCTTTTGCCTGAAAATACAGATGAATAGCGGGGGTTTTAAACCCCCACAACCTGAAACAACGAATAATAGCTAATAGAAATTGAGCAATCATAAAAAAGGCGCGATGAGTGATTTGGCTTCATGGGAATGTCACGAATTCATTGGTCCTAGTTTCATGGCCTAATTTTTCCAGATACATGAACCCCTCTTTTGAGGTTTCTGAAACCCTAGCAAGCATCAATGGCGTATTCTTGTACAGGCAGCCATTCTTCAATTGAATGGTACCAGTAGCTTCGGAATGATCATGTTAGTACAATTTAAACATTAAAATGCATTGATATGGCATGTAAATTCAAATACGATTAAGAAAAATTTCGTGAACAGGGTGGCTGTATTCTACCACTTCTTCGAGTATGGAGACTTGGCTTTGGTTGGGAAAGATTCCTGGTAGTGTCAGGAGTCTATTGGAATGCCTTTGAGACCTTGAATCACACTGCAACTATGAAAACAGATTTTAGATTTTTGTGAAAAAATGCAAGTTTTATCTTGATGCTTCTGCGCAGCTTCCTTGTGTTTTTGATTAGGGTTGTGTTTGTGCATATATGAGGAATGAATCAGGTTAACCATCCAAGCCCAACAACCTTTGCATTGATGATTTGGATCCTTGATTTTCCATGTAATCTTTTTCACTCTTTTTTATGTCAATTATGCCAAGTTTGGAAGATTTTGCCCTTGTTGATTAGCACACGAAATATTGAGCATGTGATAGACCTATTTACTACATAAAAAGATTTAAAACCAATGATTTGATATTTTTCTTATATTTAAAACTAATTAAATGAATAAATAAGAATAAAAATTCACTTAATTAATTAAAAATAAGAAAGTAAATCCCTTTTGGCTTAATGGGTCGTGAATATGCTTTGGATAATGATTCATGGAAAAAATTGTGGCCCATTAGCAATTTTGAGGCATTTGAAGCAAAGTTGACTTTTCAAAATTCCCAAAAATTTACCAACTTCCACAAGGCATATCTTGCTCAATTTTTAAGCTTTGATCATGTTCTTGGACATTTTGGAAAGGTCTTGAAGTCCTCTAACCAATGCCTTTGGTCCCATGTCATTTTGATTTACCAATATCAAGTTATGGTCTTTGACTTAAAGTGCCTTTTTGTTGACTTTTTAAAATGACCTATAATGTTGAGATTGATATCTTTTTGTGAGAGCATTTCTTGGACTTGAAGTGTGAAGATGAGTTGTAGGAAATGTCATTCTCTTAAAAATGAGCTTTGGATGGAATTTTTTTTGATAAACCATGTGGAAGTTATGCCTTGGTCAAGTTACAGTTGACTTTTTCAACTGTCCAAAAATAGAAACTTTTGCATCTTGAGACTTTTTGAGCCATGCCTTGAGAATCATGATCAAGAATTGATCAAATGATGTTTGTGGCTTCAAAATAAGATGTTGACCAAAAATTTTGACTTTTGACTGTCAAATGACCGTTTTGTCCCTCAGTTGACTGTTGAGCAATTAGGGTTTTTGACTATGCAATTTTGTGCTGTGAGTCTTGAAACTTGGCATAAGGATGCTTGACAATGTTTATAGGCATGTGGGACTTGTTTGGACCCTTGGAAGCTTCAATTTCTTTTCCAGAACCAAAACCCTAATTTTTGACTGTTAGGAGGCCATTGGACAGTGCAACCCTTGGGAGATTTTGAAGCATGCTCTTAGCAAATCTTGGAGAATATGGGAGGGCAAATTTTGGGGTACAACACTTTCATATATTACATATTATTGTTATTATACTAACAAATAAAACATGGTATCCCATTGGTGAAGCGCGCATGGTATGAGTGGGAGGACCTGGGTTCGATCCTAGGTCCTAGCGTTTTGCCATTTTCTTAACATTTAATTACAGGTTCTGTACATTGCCTTGCCAGGAGTCTACCATGCATCCCTTTATCCAACCATTGGATTCATCATTGATCCAAATCCAGCGCTTCATCTAGGAAAGACCATTGTACACCATCAGAAAGAGGATGCACTGAATCCAGCGCATTGAGTGGGCTCAACCTTCTTGGGCAAGAACAAGTTAGAAATGCACTCCCCTCTCTTCCAGCAACAGGCCCATCTCTAATCTTTTTTTTATTTTATTTCTTATTCTTTTTATTATTTACTTAATTCTTTTTTTTCTTTACAAAATAACAAAACCATTTTTTTTATTAAATCAAAAAATCACAAAAAAACATAAAAATCTTTTTTTCATAAAATATTTTATTTTCTTGAATTAATTAGTTTAATTAAAATTAGTGCAAATTTAATTCCTTTTTATAATTTAAATTAATTAGAAATTAGGGTTTAAATTTGTACATAATTCAATCTTTTCTCAAAAAATAACAAAAATACTTTTTCAATTGGATTTTAAGGTCTCTTAATTATTCTCGCATCTAAATTTGTCGCGCACATTTTAAATATTTTTATTATTATTGTAACTATTTCGAGGTTTTAATAGTAATTAGGGTTTAAACTTGCACATTTTTATTTTCAGTCAAGACAATTATGTATCTGCAAAAGCCTTGTAATAGAGTAGGACATTTACCTTCTCCCTTTTATATTTTGAATGCTTGTATATAATTGTTAGCAACTTAGGCGTGTATGACTAACGAATCAATCTTAGATCACTAAATTGCGAGATAAATAACTGAAATCAGACACTTTTGCACACTTGCACCCCTTGGGTACTCCCCACTTGGTTGCTTCGGAAATAATGGTCGTGTCCCTCGTACGTAGGGATACCTTAGCAATGACCCGCGATTCAAAGTCGTCATAAAGATCACATTCCCTACTTGTCCCTTGAAGTTGCCTATGAATTGATCTTATGACGATAGTCCCTTCGAAACGCTAAGGTATCCTTACTTGTTGTCTTCAGTGACCATTTCGTCCCTTCGAACGTCCCTTTAAAACTCCAACAACGATGCTACCTATTTCTCAATAATGGGATAGCATTGTCTAAAGGAAAACGAACAGTCTTTTTCGAGTAGGTAGATTAGTTCCTAGGTACTTTCTCAAACGAACAAACTTTTTTTCACACCGAACACTTTTTCAAAACAGTTTTCAAAACAACTTCGTCACACTCTTGAGGACTGATACAAGAGTTATCACGAAGTAAACAAAACTTTTCAAAACAAGCACACACAAGAAATTTCAAAATGAGAAAAATACCTAAGAGCTCGTGGAAAACCATGGATAGAAAGGGTGCTAACACCTTCCCTTTCTATAAAAAACATAAAAATCTTTTTTTCATAAAATATTTTATTTTCTTGAATTAATTAGTTTAATTAAAATTAGTGCAAATTTAATTCCTTTTTATAATTTAAATTAATTAGAAATTAGGGTTTAAATTTATACATAATTCAATCTTTTCTCAAAAAATAACAAAAATACTTTTTCAATTGGATTTTAAGGTCTCTTAATTATTCTCGCATCTAAATTTGTCGCGCACATTTTAAATATTTTTATTATTATTGTAACTATTTCGAGGTTTTAATAGTAATTAGGGTTTAAACTTGCACATTTTTATTTTCAGTCAAGACAATTATGTATCTGCAAAAGCCTTGTAATAGAGTAGGACATTTACCTTCTCCCTTTTATATTTTGAATGCTTGTATATAATTGTTAGCAACTTAGGCGTGTATGACTAACGAATCAATCTTAGATCACTAAATTGCGAGATAAATAACTGAAATCAGACACTTTTGCACACTTGCACCCCTTGGGTACTCCCCACTTGGTTGCTTCGGAAATAATGGTCGTGTCCCTCGTACGTAGGGATACCTTAGCAATGACCCGCGATTCAAAGTCGTCATAAAGATCACATTCCCTACTTGTCCCTTGAAGTTGCCTATGAATTGATCTTATGACGATAGTCCCTTCGAAACGCTAAGGTATCCTTACTTGTTGTCTTCAGTGACCATTTCGTCCCTTCGAACGTCCCTTTAAAACTCCAACAACGATGCTACCTATTTCTCAATAATGGGATAGCATTGTCTAAAGGAAAACGAACAGTCTTTTTCGAGTAGGTAGATTAGTTCCTAGGTACTTTCTCAAACGAACAAACTTTTTTTCACACCGAACACTTTTTCAAAACAGTTTTCAAAACAACTTCGTCACACTCTTGAGGACTGATACAAGAGTTATCCCGAAGTAAACAAAACTTTTCAAAACAAGCACACACAAGAAATTTCAAAATGAGAAAAATACCTAAGAGCTCGTGGAAAACCATGGATAGAAAGGGTGCTAACACCTTCCCTTTCTATAATCTACCCCCCCCCCCCCCCCCCCCCCCCGTACTCAAAAATATTCTCGAAAAAGGTTTTTTCTGTTCTTTTTCCCTTTTCTTAGTTGGATGAAATAAAAGTCAGTGGCGACTCTTGCTTACCGCAACATTTTGCGAACAAAAAACGCAAACCAGTATTAACAGTCAGTTCTGCCACCATATCACACACTCACACATGAGTTATTGGTGGAGCACTTTGAGCTTGAAGCCTTTAATTCAATAGAATTCTTTCCTTGTCTTTTGGTTTTTCTTTCTTTTCCCTTTTCTCGTGCTTATTGAGATTTATTAGCTCTTGCTTATGCTCTTGAAGCTTCCCTAACAATGTTGTTATGTCGAGTATAGCTAGATTGTTGGCTTCCTTGATTGCTGTCACTTTAGGTTGCCATTCCCTATTAAGACGTCTTAAAATTTTGTTAGTAGTAACAACATTGGGAGTAACATGACCAAGAGTGTGTAAGCGATTGATTATATGAGAAAATCTCTTTTGCATATCAGCAATGGTTTCACCATGCTTCATGTTAAAGAGATCAAACTCTTGAGTCAATGTATTGATTCTAGCAAGTTTAACATCATTTGTCCCCTCATGGGAAATTTGTAGAGCATCCCACATTGCTTTAGCAGTAGCACAATGTGACACTCTAAAATATTCATCAACACCTAAAGAAGCAATAAGCGTATTTCTACCTTTCCAATCATAGCTATAATTTTTCTCGTCTTCCTCATCCAATAGTACTTCCCATTTGGGTATGGTTATGTTATCCTCATTAGTCATGGTTATTTTCATAGGACCATCCTCGATAACTTTCCATATCTTTCTATTAACAGAGTTAATATGCACACACATACAATCTTTCCAATAACTATAGTTTTCACCAGTTAAAATAGGAGCTCTCGTATAATCCACTTTTGGATCGTTCTCCATATTCTACAAAGTAATATGTGAAGCACCAGATGAACCAGTGCTCTGATACCACTTGTTGGACGATTTGGTCGATCTAGAAGCGGGGTTGAATAGATCATTTAAACTAATTTGCGCTTTTTAATTGTTTTTCAGAAATATATGTGAAAGCACCCGGAATCTCCAATCGTCTAAACGATCCTCTATTGAAAAGATCGGATATGCGTAACCGTATGGGATATAATGACAAAGTAAGAATCAATACATTATACTCAATTGGTCAATCACTTATACACCCTCAATGAATATGAATTACTTCCAATGAGTTGATTAAGATAAAGCTAAACACAATGGATAATTTGTGTATGAGTCAATTTGTCAAACACCTTATGAGAAAAGCACCATATGTTTGATTTTACTAAATTGTAGTGGCGAGTTTTCTTAGTTATCAATCAAAAGGATTGTTACCAATGTTGGGAAATGATCTCAACACACCACAATTTCAGTACAATCATATTTGACAAGTTAATTTTCACAAATTATAGTAGTCAAGTATGGAAATAAATAAAAAGAAGAAGAACACACGATTTGTTAAGGCAGTCCCCCTTGTCGTCCTCTCGTAGGGAACGTCTGCCCCCAATTCTAGAATCTAGAATTGAGATATTTGATATTAAGTTGCAAATGTTACAAGAAAAGAGATAGTTCACAATAGAAACAAACCAATGTTGCTGATATAACAGTCTTCTTCCCTTTCCTTGGTTTGAGCCAAACCAAATGCCAAATTCTTGGAACAAACCTCCAGTTACCGCTACTTGATTAAGCAAACCCTCCGTTTCTTAATCCTTTCACTCGACTGATTTCGACCGCAAGAAATTTAACCCCAAATCTATCTTCACAATCCTCCGGTTACCCTTACTTGATTAAGAAAACCCATCATTTCTTAATCCTTTCACTCGGATGAATTCAATGAATCAAAGACTTGTGCAAAAACTCCCGCACCAATAGGAATCTTGGAGGAGAAAATCCAAACGATTTTATTCAAGAACAACCCACAATTGCTCAACCTAAATCTGAACTGAATCCTTGATTTAAACTTTATCACCATAGCACTTTTCTTGAATCAACAACCATGATTATGTATAGATGTTGATTTTTGAGAAGAGAGGATGAAGATGATGAGCACTATGTGTATCTTTCACTAGTTCTTGTTAACTGCTTAAAAGGAATCTAAACTTTATTTATATGTGTTAGTGAAAAACCAATAATATATGAGAAAGAAAGAAAATAAGACAAACATAATTTTGAGAGTGTTAAGTGAGCCTTGGGTCAGTGCAACACAACCTGCGCCAAGGAGATGAGCGAAACATATTGAATGCGTCGATCGCACCAGATCCTTGGATCGATGCAACGCAACTCGCATCAAGGAGATGAGCCAAACATATTGAATGTGTCGACCGTACCAGGGGGTTGCATCGACGCATCCTTCAATTTTCTTTGACAATCAGGTTGAGTCGACCAAGGGGTTGGAGCAACACATCCAGGGAAAAGCACAAAGATTTGAGTCGACCAGAGCTAGTTTTTCATTGGTGCAGTCTTTGTTTTTCCTGCCAAAAAGGTTATTTTCATCCAAGCTTTCATCTCATACTTTGTCCCAAGTATATTTTATGTACCATACATGTCATTAAGGATAGGAGAGGTTTTGACATCATGAAAACATGAATCTTGTCCTCACCAACCTCCCTTGTTGCCTTTCAGAAAACAGTCATGTCCCTCGAAAGTGGGGACGCTTTAGTAAATTCCCTTGATACAAATATCTTAGTCCCTCGATGACCCTTTCGACATTGCCTTTGGTAAATGATCTAGTCCCTTAACGATAATGGATAAAGCGTCCCTACCATTTTCCTTCAATGATTGTACGATGACTCACGCATGTCCCTTCACATCCAACAATAGGGCTTCCTACTAACTAATGGTAGGATAACACTATATAAAGGAGGAGGAAAACACATAAACGACCTTGAGTAGGGTAGACCTTAATCGCTTCCTCACAAAGATCTTAAAAATGAAAACATCTCACACGATCACACTTTAAAATATTTGCAAATAAACACTTTGTATGCATTCTCAAGGACAGATACGAGAATCATTACAAAGTTCGCCTTACAATTGGCGTTTTCAAAAATATTTTCAAACACACAACACAAAGCAATTTTTCAATGAAAGTGAGCTAAGCGATTAAGAGCCCGTAGATAAATACGGATGAAAAGGGTGCTAACACCTTCCCTTTTCATAACCTATCTCCCCCGAACTCAAAATTAAAAAAGGTCTTTCCTGTTCTTTTCACCCTTTCCTTATTGGATAAAAGAAAAGTCAGTGGAGACTCTTGCTTTCCGCAAAATTTATGATAAAATGCAAAACAAGTCAGTTCTTTCATCGTATTACAGAACCAGCGACTCTGTTGGGGATGATACTTAAAAAAGAAGGGTTACCTTGGAGTTTAGGATCACTTTAATTGTTTTTTGTTTATTTTGACTGCTTTACATTTGAGGGTTGCTCGAGTTTTAAATTTCTTACAAAGATCCTATACCCGAATTTGGGGATACCCTAGGTAAGTTGCTATAGATCGTGGAAACTATACGGCGTAGACCGATATGGTTGAAGTGATGGCTATGTTAGTGTGACACATTGGTTTGTACTAGTGTTCCTTGAGTCAGTCGAGGATAACACTAGGTTGCCACATGGTGTCATAAGCACTAACTAACCTTTAGAACCTTATTCGACCCAACTTAGCCATTAGAAGGTAGTGAGATGGTCGGCTTTGGTGCAGTCCAAATTGGTTGATACTCGATGCTACACTCATTGAGATTTGACTCTCGAGATATTTCAGTGGCAAGTCAGTTGCTCTGCTGAAATAAAGCATGTGAGAAAGATCGGTGATATGAGACTCCTAGAACCCGATTAGTATTCTTATAACAGGTTGAGCCAACTAAACTTCAAGAGGGTATTTTACTTATGAACCCCATGCAAGCCTTAAGCCTAAGGCTCCTGTGTGCTTTGTTTGTGTTTGTTATCTGTTCAAACATTACATTATGACATCATACCATATCATTTTCACTGATCATTTCAAGGATCTCAAAGGCATGTGATGTAGGTTTATTATGAACCAGGCGTCTAGAAAGGGGTAAGGGGATTTATTTTCCTCTAATGCCATAAAAAATTAAAGTACTTTCGCTTGAGTCAAAGGCTAGGACCCACTCGACATGGTGAGCTTGATTCTCATAGAAGGACGTTCAAAGATGCAAAGCTCTTCAGTCAAAGCTGCAACTAGACTCAACTTCTAACATTTCCTTTTGTTTATCTTGAGAGATCCTTGAAAACACCGCATCCACATATCATACATGCCATTACATAACAGGTATTTCCCAAGACATGTTTTCTCATCTTCTTGTTGTTTATTTTAGTAAAAGATGGCTCTCGAACAAACCGTAAAAGACCTTCAATATCAAAATGCCCAATTCCAAGATACGCTCCTGAACTTAGCCAAGGGGGCAGTAAGAACTGATGACGCTCATCTCCAAGAAGAAAAAGACTAGGAAATCGGTTGGTATCCTTAACATAGGAGAAGATTCAAAGGTGCCGCCAAACGGGTTCAAGCTTCTGATATCCCATCAGATGAAGATGACAATCAAGAAGAATACAGACGAAGTATCAAAGCTGAAGGGGGAAGAAACCTTGGTGCTGGTAAAATTCCTGATGAAGAAGACTATTCTGATGAGAAATATCTTTTTGCTGATGACATATACAAACAGTTGGAAGATCGTCTGAATGCCATGGAAATCTAGAAAGTGATTGGGCTGGATTTTGAAAGCTGGGTCTTATCTCGAGGATTGTTATTCCTCACAAATTCGAGGTCCCTACTTTTTCCAAATATGATGGTGTTTCTTTACCTAAGCTTCATCTGAGATCTTATGTCCGGAAGATCCAACACCATACTGTTCACAGAAAGTTATGAGTTCACTTCTTTCAAGAGAGCTTATCTGGGACACAACTAGAATGGTTTTATCAGTTGGAAGGAACCAATGTACGTACTTGGGAAAACCTGGTTGTTGCTTTTTACAAGCAATATCAATATAATGCTAACCTTGCACTAACCCATGTGCAGTTATAAAGTATGACTATGAGCTCGAACGAAGGCTTTAAAGAGTATGCCCAGAAGTGGAGAGATTTAGCTGGAAGGGTTCAACCTCCTCTATCTGATAGGAAGCTAGTTGACATGTTCAAGGGAACTTTAATAGGACCTTTCTTTAATCATCTGATTGGAAGCTCTTCATCTGGTTTTACCGAATTGATACTAATAGGAGAACATGTTGATAGTGGTATCTGAAGTGGAATGTGAAGAAGACGTTCAATGATAAGAAGGAATCAAATTTTGCGTATGGACAGAAGGGTCGTACTAAAAGTGATCGCAACCAAACTGTAGGGGTGGTACTAATTTCTAATCATGCGTCGGTGCAATAACAACAATAGGGAAATCAGCGTAGGTCAGAGGCACCTAGAAGAAAATTTACAAAGATCAATGTTACATTATCTCAGGCATTACAACACTTACTGAAAGCAAAGTTAATTACACTGAGAGATCCTCCTCAGAATCCAAACACCTCCTCTCCTCGTTATAATCCTAATGTGAAATATTTACAATTCCAATAGCCCCAGGCACGACACTAATAGCTGCTGGGCTTTGAAGAATAAAATTCAGGACATGATTGAGAACAAAGAAATTGAGTTTGATCCTCCCGAGACCCCTAATGTGATTACAACACCTATGCTGAAGCATGAAAAAGGCATCAATTCTATTGATGATATTTCATATGTTTCAATTTTAGATGAATTGACTACTCCCCTCTCCATCATTAAGAAGAATATGTTGCAAGTCGGTTTATTTTCGGGTTGTATTGAAAGATGTTACTGCTGTGCCGCCTAACCCAATGGTTGCAAGTTACTGAAAGAAGGTATTCAACGTCTGATGGACAACCATATCATTATAGTTGAGAAGATTTCTTCTATTGAGAATTTGTTTCAAGACTTATCCGTAATTTTTGGCACTCCTATTAGGATCATTGCCAAAGGTCCTGTGAAGATTAAGGCTGAACCCATAATCACTCCTCTGATAATCACTTAACCCAGACCAATTTCGTATTCCTTGGACAAGGTTGTACCTTGGAACTATGGAGCCGACATCTACTACCATGGCATCAAGAAAGATCCATTAACTATTGAGAATGAAGGTACTAAAGCTGCTGATCCCAACATCGACAATATTGCTGAGACCAATAAGGTTACTAGAAGCGGAAGGGTTTTCTCTCCAGAAATCTCTCTTAAAACTGTCTCCACACCAGTTCGAGTTACTACTACTGAGTCAACTGCTGAGACTCGGGGCAAAGAACAAATGACGGAGCCTGCCCAGACGGAGGAACCTAAAGAAGTTACCACTGACGATACCTCCAGGCAAGAGTTGGACGAGGTATTAAAGATTATTTGCAAAAGTGATTACAAGATTGTTGAACAGTTGGTACAAAATCCCTCTAAAATCTCCTTGTTATCCCTCTTACTGTGTTCTGAAGCCCATGCACAGGCTTTGGTGAAGTTCTTAAAATCTACTCACGTGCCACAAGAACTTTTTTTCGATCAATTTGGAAGTTATGTTGCTAGCCTAACTACTGATAACGGGCTAGGATTTTATGATACCGATTTGACCCCTAAAGGAAGAAACCACCACAAGGCCTTGTATGTCTCTATTGAATGCAGGGGCACTACTTTAGCTCATGTGTTGATTGATACGGGTTCCTTATTTAATGTCCTATCGAAGGGTGCTCTAGACAAGCTTGATTGTGAAGGGGTTGTGCTGAAACCCGATGATATTATAGTCCAAGCCTTTGACGGTTCAAAGAGGATGGTACACGGAGAGGTGGATCTCCCAATTAAAGTGGGTTCGCAAGATTTTGATTCTACCTTCTATATGATAGATATCTGACCGGCTTCTTCTTGTTTACTCGGACGCCCCTGGATTCATGGGGCCAGCGCTGTTACTTCAACCTTACACCAAAAGCTGAAGTATCATGTGAAAGGAAAGTTTGTTACAGTTTGCAGCGAAGAAGAGTATATGGTGAATCACTTAAACTCACTCAGGTATGTTAAGATGGATGGAAAATTCAGTGAAACTCCCTGCAAGAGTTTTGAAGTTATCCCTCCTATCGCTACTGAAGATTTTTCTGCTATTCCCAAGGTTACCATGGTTCCACCCAAGATGGCTTCTTTGAAGGATGCTAGAGCTGTGGTGGAAGAAAGTGGTTGCACTACTTGAGGTCAGCTTCCTGACATTTCGTATAAATCTGACAAATTTGGTTTGTGTTTTACTGCAGAGGCTCAGAGGGTTGTTCATCATGCGTGTGCTGGAAGACCACCATTCTGCGTCAGAAACAATGGAGTCAATGCTATGGAAGATGCTGACAATGATTATGACCTCGACAACTGGATCTTTCCTACCGTCAGCAATAGACTCAGCAACTGGAATACTGAAGACCTTATCTCAATCTCCTTTAGTCAGGAGTAAATGCCATTTTTTGTTTCTTATTGCTTTCAAAGTTTTGGTTATGTAATCTTTAAACAATAACTTTAAGCCTTGTGTCTTATCGGGGGCACAACGGTCCACTTGTTAAGGGTTTCCATTTCATTCAAATATTTTCATTCAAAAAAACATTGGATGTTTTGCATTTAAATTTTGCGCTCTTTTTCTTTCTTTTTACTTTATTACACTCTCAAAATAACTATGTGTTCTTACACACGCCCACATGATAAATTGCAGATCAACATCCATTCTGGATCCCGTTGATAACAATTCTGCTATTGTTACTTATGACTTTGAAAATCCGATCTACCAAGCCGAGGACGAAGGTGAGGAAGATTGTGAAATACCTGGGGAACTTTACAGACTGTTAGTGCAGGAGGAAAAGGCTATACAACCACATGAGGAGACAATTGAGGTTGTAAACTTGGGTACTTGAAATTATGGTATCAGATATGTGATGTCGAATGAGATGTCACAACACAAATATATGTTTACAAGTAAAGAGCAATAATAACAAAAACAATAAAAACACAAGATATTGTCCACCCAGTTTATTGTACAACAACACCTACTCTGGGGGCTACCAAGCCAGGGACAAGTCCACTAAATAGTATCAATTCATAGACCCTCAGTAAACAACCAGTTTACAATCTAATCACTTAATCACTACATGTGCTATACTTCTACCTAAGACTCACTTAGGTATGAAGTCCTCCTCAAATCCCTTCAATCACTTACAATGAAGAAACAATAGAAATAATAAGTTTAAAAACTTCAATCATTCAATGCTTAAAAGCTTATGAACGATACAAAATTAACAATCCAAACAACAACATAAGTATTAAATCAATACTAGAGTGTTTGACAATTAAAAGACTTAGACTTCTAACAGAAAGAAAGTATTCTTCTTCAAAAGTTGTTGTAGTTTGAATAAGGAATCAAGTCCTTATATATGCACAACTATAGGCTTGGGCTTAAAACCAAATATTCAATTCTTTTGAATATTTCCATAAAAACATGTCAAGATAAAATTCATGCATTTTGAAAAATATTCCTTCATTTTTTTCGCAGCATATGAGTCACAAATCTTGAATTTTAGAGCGCAGGAAATCCAGAAACAGAAAAACATAAACTGATGTTGGCTGAGATCAGTTCAGGAGGCAGATACCAAGACATCTGCTTTGACATCATTCAAAACAGTTTTCTATAAATGTCAAGACATTTAGCAAAACATTAACAACACATTGTTTTACCAAAATTATTGCCAACAAACACTTACAAACTCCCCCTTTGGAAAATTTTGGCTAAAACATTATCAGAGCATACTATCATAGCAATATATTATTAGAGCAATATCAGATTAGTACCATAAGCAAAGCAAGAAAAGCACAAATTCAATTAGCAGTTAGTTGTCACCAAAGGAAGATGTCAAAACATCTTTTGAGACATGAGGCTCCCCCTCAAGTATTAAGCTCCCCCTCAATCATATGTTAGTCAGTGGTCAGTCAGTCACTTTCTCTTCCCCTTTTTAGTCATAATATGCCAAATGAAAGGATGCATTTAAGAGTGTATCAATAATTTAGGTACATACCATAGAAATCAAATTTCAAGCACATGCAAGTGCCAAAATGAAACAAAAGGGTCAAATAAAGAGACATCAATTAGTCTAACTATCATCAGTACCAGTTGACTTGGCTGAGCGAGAACTTCCTTCGTCACTAGAGTCTTCACCTTCAGAGCTTACTGTATCATCAAGGTTGTTGTCCTTTTGCAGGTCCTAGATCATATTTTCAAAGGTTAGCTTACTTTTTGAACTAACTTTGATCACATCACCCAATTCCTTGTAGTCTTCTCTTAATTCTTTGATTATGCCATCCTTGGTGGAGGTCTTTTCAGCAGGTGCAAATGTCAAAACAATGTCTGGGACATGTTTTCCTGAAAAGAGCTTAAAATGAAGGGTTAAAGCAGACTCCCTCTTCCATACTACATTATTTCCACTTAGGATTCCAGGATGTTGATTAATAGTAATTCCACAAATGAGGGAAGGAAAATCAATTTTCATCTTAATGGAACAAGTTCCTGCATGCTTAATAGTCCGATCAAAGATGTAGGTACCATAACCAAAAAGTTCTTAGTTTCCAACAACATAAATAAAATTTCCTAATCCAACGGAGATGGTTGAAGTGTGATTAGTGGGAACCAAATTTGCAGCTCTAATCCTATGTAAAATAGCATATTTCACACTCAGCTTGTTGATAGGAAGTTTATTTTTCATGGGCCACTCACTTACTTGATTAGCAGTGATGGCTCTGCACACTTGATTATCTGTAACTTCCAGCTCACAACAGACATCTTCATACCTATCTAGAAATCTATTTATGATGGTAGGAGAAAATTCCACACACTTTCCTCTAACAAAAACCTTTCTATACTCCTTACTTTTATGGTCAGCACAATCAACATGAATATTAATAATAAAATCCTAAATAAGAGTTTCATAGAAATTGGTAAACCTGGTAACTGTTTTTATCAATCCAGCATAAGATATTAGCTCCATGATTTCTTTACATTCCAAAGCACCAGTACCTAGTTCTCTCTCTAGTGTCATCCTTCTTTGATACAAATACTTCCACTTTTCAGCATTCCCAACAGAATGGAAGGAGATGTTGTCAAGTAGGGCATCAGAAACCCTAACAAATAGTTTCTTACTTGCAAAATTTTTGACAGGAGAGATGTCCTGGACATCTTGCTCAACATCATACTCAGAGTCAGTCTCTTCAACTAGAATAATTTTCTTCTTACTCTTAGATGTTTTCACAACATCCTCATCATCATCATCTGTGGAGCTAACAAGTCTAGCTTTTCTTTTGCTAGAGGGAGGAACCACTTTGCATCCTGACTTTGGGGGTCCATACATGATTTTCTTCCTGGTTGTCTTGGCATGGGGGTGTGACACTTTCATCCTTTATTTTCTTGGATTTTAGCCTTCTTGCAATATCAGGAACCACATTAGTAATGAGATCATTGTCCGACAGCTCTTCTACATTGACTATATTTTCAGCATTTTGACCTTCTTCATCCTTGGGGGAAGTAGCATATTGTTCAACATTTTCCTCAGCATCTTGTTCAACATTTTCTTCTTCCACTTCTTTTAGAGCAGAGGTAGCAAGCTCCTCAAGTTTTCTTTCAGCAACATCTTTCTTGAAGGTGGATGATCCAGCAACAACACTTTTAGGATCATTTCTTTTGTCAGTAGGAGGAGGCATGCGAGCAAGAGGGGTAGAAATCCCAGGAACAACAAAGCCCTCGTTTAACACTCTGTCTACTAGCCTTCTAATTCTTCTATCAACATTAACAATTTCTTCTTTTGTCCTATTATCAGTAGCAGTAGAAGAGTTACCTTTATCATCTTTGGATTTCTTAGCAGGTGATGATCTAGGTTTCTTGACCTTCTTATCAAGAGGTGGTATGGTTGTTAGAGGAGTAGCAGCAAGTACTCTGTCAAGGGAGAGATTCTCATTGGCAACTTTTGAAGAAGACGATGTATGATGTTGAGACATCTTTGAAGATTTTTGAGCAAAAGGATGAAGAATGACTAGGGTTCTTTTTCTGTAGAGGAGAATGAAAAGTTTGTGAAAGTAGAGGGATGTTATTTCGTAGCGTGTGGGAAACACTTTGAGGCAGTACTGTAATGATTGCTTTCGAAATTTTATTTGTTGGAAACACGAATAATATAATATCACTTTAATGATATTCCCACAAGCCTTTAATTGCTATAAACCCTCATATAGGCAAGTCCCAAATTTTCCTCTTAAGTTCTCAAACTGATTAGCATCCAAAACCTTAGTGAAAATGTCAGCCAGTTTCAATTCAGTGGCTACATGTTCTAAGACAACAATCTTTTCTTTAACAAGCTCTCTTATGAAGTGATGACGGATACCAATATGTTTGGTTCTGCTGTGTTGAATGGGATTCTTTGATATGTTAATTGAACTTAAACTGTCACAGAATAATGTCATGACAACTTGTTTGATATTACATTTTGTTAACATTTGTTTCATCCAAACCAATTGAGAACAATTGCTTCCTGCAGCAATATACTCATCCTCTACAGTGGACATAGACACATAATTTTGCTTCTTACTGTACCAAGATATGAGATTATTTCCCAAAAAGAAGCATCCTCCAGGTTTACTTTTTTCTATCATCAACACTTCCTGCCCAATCAGCATCACAAAAACCAGTTAAGGTAGAATTAGATCCATGAGAGTATAGCATACAATAGTCACTTGTCCCATTCATATATTTAAGAATTCTCTTCACATGGTTGGCATGGATAACTTTAGGATCAGCTTGATATCTTGCACACACTTCTATAGCAAAGGCAATGTATGGTCTACTAGTTGTGAGATATAGAAGGATTCCTATCATACTTCTGTAAAGACTTTGATCTACACTTGCTCTTTTTTCATCTTTAGTCAACTTCAGATGTGTGGGAGAAGAGTCCTTTTGTGACTGCCCTTTTCCATCCCAAATTTCTTAACTATATTCTTGGCATACTTGCTATGAGATAAAAAAATGAAATCTTCCATTTGTTTAACTTGCATACCAAGAAAAAGGTTAATTCACCAACAAGACTCATCTCAAATTCTGACTGCATTTGCTTGACAAAATGTTGAACCATCTCATTTGACATCCCACCAAACACAATATCATCAACATAAATCTGTGCAATCATGATCTTTCCTTATTCTTCCTTGACAAAAAGAGTTTTGTCTATGCCCTATTTCCTGTATCCATTCTCAATAAGAAATTTTGTCAGTCTCTCATACCAAGCTCTTGGAGCTTGCTTTAATCCATACAAAGCTTTCTTCAGTTTGTAGACATGTTTAGGAAAACTTGGATCAACAAATCCCTTTGGTTATTCCACATAAACTTCTTCATTCAGATAGCCATTTAAGAAGGCACTTTTTACATCCATTTGAAACAATTTAAATTTCAATATGCATGCAACTCCCAAGAGTAGTCTGACTGATTCAAGTCTAGCCACAAGGGCAAAAGTTTCATTAAAGTCAACTCCTTCAATTTGAGTATACCCTTGTGCAACTAACCTTGCCTTGTTTCTAGTGACCACCCCTGTTTCATCAGATTTATTCTTGTACACCCATTTTGTGCCAATCACATTTGTCCCTTCAGGTCTTAGAACAAGATCCCAAACTTCATTTCTACTGAATTGTTCTAGCTCTTCCTACGTAGCATTAATCCAGAACTCATTAGTTAGGGCCTCATTGACATTCTTAGGCTCAATTATTGACACAATGCAAGAGTTTGATATCCCATGTCTTGATCTGGTAGTAACTCCTTTATTTAGATCTCCTATGATAAGCTCCTTAGGATGATCTCTCTGGTTCTAATTGAAGGTCCTTTATTGAGATGACTTGTCTTAGGATCTTATTGAGATGGATTAGAATCAATACTTCTGTCATTTGATTCTGTTGGAATATCAGACACAGATGTTCCAACATCTTCTGAGACATCTTCTTCAGCACTCCATCCTATATCATCAATAATAACATTTATTGACTCCATCATAACTTTGGTTCTGGAGTTAAAAACTTTGTAAGCTCTGCTATTTGTAGAGTATCCCAGGAATATTCCTTCATCACTCTTGGGATCCATCTTCCTCTTTTTTTATGATCAGCTAAGACGTAACATTTACTTCCAAAGACATGAAAGTATTTAACAGTTGGTTTTCTTCCCTTCCATATTTCATACAAGGTGGCTGAAGTTCCTTTCCTCAGAGTGACTCTATTATGGATATAGCATGCAATATTCATATCTTCAACCCAAAAATGGTAGGGTAGCTTCTTAGCATAAATCATGGCTCTGGCAGATTCTTGGAGAGTTCTATTCTTGCATTCTACAATCCCATTTTGTTGAGGAGTAATGGGAGAAGAGAACTTATGGCTGATTATTTCATAGGAGCAAAAGTCAACAAATTTATTATTCTCAAATTACTTTCCATGATTACTTCTGATTCTTAGGATATGACTTTCCTTTTCCCTTTGAAGTTTTTGACATAGATCTTTAAACACTTCAAAAGTTTCTGATTTTTCTCTAATAAAGCTTATCCATGTGTATCTAGAAAAATCATCTACAAAAACATAGGCATACTTCTTACCACCAATACTTTAAACCTGCATAGGTCCTATCAAGTCCATGTGAAGAAGTTCCAAAACTTTTGATGTAGTGAGATGTCGGATCTTCTGATGTGACATCTTAGTTTTCTTTCCAATCTGGAAGTCACTACATATTTTACCTTCTTCTATTTTGAGCTTAGGAATCCCTCTCATTTCTTCTTCAGATATAATTCTTTTCACACCTTTCAAATGCAAGTGCCCCAATTTTTGATGCCATAGTTTAACTTCATTCTCTTTGGATAAAACACATGTTGAGGAGAGGTTCAGCTCTTGAGGAACCCATAGATAATAATTGTCTTTAGATTTGATTCCTTTCATAATTACTTCACTCTTTTTATTACACACAAGACATTCTTCCTTGGTGAAGTTAACTTTGAATCCTTGATCACACAATTGGCTTATACTTATCAGATTAGCTGTTAACCCTTTAACAAGTAACATATCATCAAGCTTAGGAACTTCTGAACAATCAAGCTTGCCAACACCTTTGATTTCACCTTTTGCTCCATCACAAAAAGTCACATAACTGGTGGAATGAGATTTTACATCCACCAACAGATTCTTGACACATGTCATGTGTCTAGAACAACCATTGTCAAAATACCATTCATCTTTGGTTGATACTCTGAGGGATGTGTGAGGTATGAAACTAGCAACATTAGACTTGGGAATCCACTGTTTCTTCTTTTTTTTTTAATTTTGTGGAATCTTATCAGTCTTGGTAGGAGGAGTAGTCTTAGGATACCCATACAACTTGAAACAGAAAGGCCTTATATGACCAAGCCTTCCAAAGTAATGACATCTCCAGGGCTGGGGATTCTCCTTGGTGTAATTAAACTTTTTCTTGCCATGTTGTCCTTTCTTTCCATGATGTTTAGACATTTGATTTGACATCCTTGTTTTAGGCTTGGCATGAGTGGAATCTACTGATGGTTCTTTAGAATTTGGTTCCTTTTTCTCATTAAACCCTAGACCACTCTTGTCTCTGTCACTCTTCCTACTTGAAGAATTTCATCTAAAGTGTCAGACCCATTATTAAACATTTTGAGAGATTTGACCATTCTATCAAGGTTTGAATTCAATGAGGTCACTTCACTTTCCAGTTTATAAATAGTTTTTAAATGCTCTTCCCTTTCTGCCTTCAGCTGAGTTATGAGTACTTTATGTTTCTCCCCTTAAAGGAACACTTATGCACTTTTGAGACACAATTCTTTGTATGAAGCATCTAACTCATCAAAGGTTAGTTTCCCATCACTAGACTCTTCATCAAATACATATTTCCCTGTTAATGCTTTAACATACTTGGCAGATTCTTCAAGATCACTCTCTGAGTCCTCTTCAGACCAAGTAACCGATAAATTCTTCTTTTGTTTCTTAAGATATGTACATTCAGCTCTAATGTGACCAAAGCCTTCACATTCATGACATTGTACTCCCTTCCCTTGAGTGGATTTTTCTTCAGCCCTTTTTCTTCCAAACTCATTTGACTTGTGGAAGTCAGATGAGATGTTCTTGACATTTGAACTTTGGTTCCTATCCATTCTTTTTATCACTTTGTTAAACTTCCTTCCACGCATAACTAAGGCATTTGATATTCCTCCATCTGTATCCAAATCACAGTCTTCCTCTTCATCTTTAGTATTTGATACAAAGGCTATGCTTTTTTTCTTCTTTTCAGATCTTTCATTGATGCTTAATTCAAATGTCAGGAGGGATCCATCAAGTTCATCCACTTTCATTTTGCCAATGTCTTAAGCTTATTTTATAGCAGTCACTTTCATATCAAATCTCTTGGGAAGAGACCTGAGCATCTTTCTCACTAATTTGTCTTCTGGTATTTTCTCTCCTAATGCACTGGATGCATTAGCAATTTCAAGAATGTTCATATGGAATTCATTTAATGCTTAAAAGCTTATGATTGATACACAATTAACAATCCAAATAAAAACACAAGTATTAAATAAATACTAGAGTGTTTGACAATTAAAAGACTTAGACTTCTAACAGAAAGAAAGTATTTTTCTTCAAAAGTTGCAGTAGTTTGAATAAGGAAGCAAGTCGTTATATATGCACTGCTGTGGGCTTGGGCTTAAAACCAAATATTCAATTTTTTTGAATATTTCCATAAAAACAGGTCAAGATAAAATCCGTGCATTTTGAAAAATATTCCTCCATATTTTTTGCATCCTGTGAGTCACAAATCTTGAATTTTGGAGCGCAGGAAATTAGGAAACAAAAAAACATAAACTGATGTTGGTTGAGTTCAGTTCAGGAGGCAGGTGTCAAGACATCTGCTTTGACATCATTCAAAACAGTTTGCTACAAATGTCAAGACATTTAGAAAAACATTAATAACACATTGTTTTACCAAAATTGATGCCAACAAACACTTACAGTACTGAAGCAGATAGGAAGAAGTCAAGATAGATTCCGACTGTAATACAGTGGGAGAACTGACTTGGGATATTTTTCATTTTATCACAAATGTTGCGGTTAACAAGAGTCGCCACCGACTTTTCTTTTATCCAAAAGGAAAGGTTGAAAAGAAAATGAAAGAACTTTGAGATTATTTCTTGAGTTCGGGGGGGGGGGGGGGGGGGGGCAAATTATAAAAAGGGAAGGTATTAACACCCTTTTCATCCATAGTTATCTATGGGCTCTTAGTTTCTTGCTAGATCACTTGCTTTGTTTGAAAATGTGCTTTTTGGTAGTTTTGAAAGTATTTTGAAAAGGCTCCTCTGTTTAGGCAAACTTTATAATGGTTCTTGTTCGTAAGAACGTATACAAAGTGTTGGACTTTTGAAAATATTTTGTGTTTTGAAATTTTGTTTTTGAAAGTGTTTGGTGTTTGTTTTTGAAAATAAGCAAGCATGTTTGATTTGAAAGTGAGTAAGCAACTAGGAACAATCTACCTACTCAAAAGTCTTTGTTCATTTCTTCCTTCCTTTAACATTGATATCTTACCATTGATTTTGTAAGAAGCCTTATCTTTGGATGTAAAGGGACGGGCGTGGGTCATCGTATAGTCTTGATAGCAATATTGTGAGATATCTTAGCATTTATTTTTGAGGGACTAAGATCATTTTGAAAGGCAATATTTGTAGTGTCATCGAGGGACTATGATCTTGTATTTTTGATTGTTTTTGCTAAGACATCCCACATGCATAACATGACCATTTTTTATAAGGCAATAAAGTGGAGTTTACCCTAGGGCTTCAAGTGTGCAAGTGTGTTTGATTTACATGCATTGTTTATTTTGAATTAGGGTTTACTAATTGTTGATTTTATTCTTTCCATACAAACCCTAATTACTAACATTTATATGAAATCAATAAATGGCGGAAAGTAAAACTACTATTCTATTACATCATTAGGGGAGGGGGTATACAAATTTTCAAATGGGGATTGCAAGAAAATTAAACCTAATTATCTATTACAACCATATTGAATAATGTACAAGAATTTAAAATACAATGTACAAGAAGATAAATGGAAAGGAAATGATTTTTTTGTTTGGTTTTTTGAGGAAGGGTTTAGTTTTGACCTAATTAAGGAAAATGATTAATTAAAATTAAACAAATTTAAACTTAAACTAATTAAGAAAGAAATTAAGTTTGAAACTTTTTTAGGGTTTTTTATGAAAAGGTTTTAAGTTTAATGAAAATAAAATGGAAATTAATTAATTAAAAGAAACCTAAGTTCTAATTTAATTTTAATTAAGGAAAAGAAAATAACTAAACCTAAATCTAATTGTTATTTTATTAAGAAAAAAGAAATTAATTTGTTAAGAAAAATGTTTTTGTCTTTTGTCTTTTGTCTTTATAAAGAAAAATAAAATAAATAATTGTGAAAATAATAAATAAAAATCTTTTTGGATTTTTTATTAATAATAATAATAATAATAATAATAATAATAATAATAATAATAATAATAATAATAATAATAATAATAATAATAATAATATAGTAAAGAAAAATGAAACAAAAATAAAATAAAAAGAAAATGAAATGATAAAAAAATAATTGGGTCAGGTGTGAAAAAGTAATAGAGGGGTCACAAGTTAGCAAAAAGACAAGGCCCATTGCTTGGAGGCCCATGCGCGCCTATTTGTGACAAAAAAAGAGAGAAAATGTGAAAAATATGAAAAGTGGCAGCTTTGGGGCTTGAACCCAAGCCTTGAGCATGAAACGCGCATTGCCTTACCATTGGGGTGGCTATACATCCGTTAACATAAGTGAGCAATAAATACATAACACGAGTCAAGTCCTGAAAATGACTTCATCTTCAACCTCCAGCCATGATACCTGTAACTTGCTCATTTCTCAACAAAAATGAAAGATGCAAACATGAAAGTTGCTCCATTTTTCCATACGAATCCAACCATATAAATATCATAAGCTTTAAATCAAAGATGCATGAGAATTTCTAAAAGTATCAAATTCTGACCTAACTTTTTTCAGAGATTCAAACCTAAAATTCTCTAAGCTCATTCAATATAAATGAAATCTATGGACATGTACAGCTTCAGGGCAATGATGTCTACATTTTATCTTCACAAATACAAGCTTAACAATGCCCAAATGAAAAGATAGAAGTTCAAAAAATATACCTCAAAATTGGAAATCGTGAAATGCAAATGAGATTGATTCAAGGTGCTGAAATGGTCATGTTAGCTTCCTCAAGTTCCCAAGAAGCTAATGAAATGATTAGCTTTAGAAATGGATGGCTGGAATGGCCTGGAGAAGTCAAGGTGCAGGCTTCAGTTTTTGAAAATGGAGGATGATGAAAATGGAGTTACAGAAGTGTACAGGGTGTGGGATTGTTTATGTATGATGTTTAGAAGCTTTAGGAACCAAAAGGCCAAGAAATGCACGAGTAGATTTGAAGGTTGGGTTCAAAACTCAGAAATGACAACATTTGAGGTGTTCTTAATGATTCTCTATTTTAGGGTGTTTCAGGGCTTAAGCATTCCTCCTTTATCTTGCAAATAGTGCATGTATTTGTAGGCAATAGGTTTCAAGTGTTACAATAACTCAGAATTTGAATTCTTAAGTTGTGGCAACTTTGCTTGTTTTTGAAGTAAACATGAAAAACATCTTCCCAAGGCTTGTACCGTGCTATCTAGGGTGGTTGAAAACTTTAAACATGTTCTTCTAACTTTTTAGAGGAAGCTTGTGCAGGAGAAACAAGTTAGAGGCTCAATGCAAGTTGACTTTGTGATTAAAGTCACTTTTAAAGAATGGCAATGTTGCTTTCTTCCAAAAATGGATGAATCTTTTGGATAATGGCTCTAATGCTTGGGTCATGGCTCTAGCAATTGTGTAAAACATTAATTATGGAGTGAAAAACAAGTTTGAGTCCTGCAAAGAAAATATTATGCAGCCTCGCATGGATTTGGTTCATGTTCATCCTAAAAATCTGCCTTGTAAAACAAGAATGAAACCTTAACTTCTTGCCTTCGATTGTCCTTGATCAAGTATAATCTTAATGAGTTCTTGGATAGTTTTAAAAGCTTGTAAAATCCCCTACAACCTTCATGTTGGTTATTTTTGAAAATTAATATTGGAACTATGTGAAAATCTGTCATGAAGTTAGGTCAAATTTATGCCTAAACTAGGGCAAAATTTCACTAAGTCTTCAAGTTTCATGAACATGTCTTCACAAAATCATAACTTGAAATCCAAGAATTTATAGAAAAAGCTCTTCTATACAATGTTTTAGATATCATTTATATCTACAACTTTCATGTTGGAAGTTTCTCTTGAATCGTCTTGCATCATGGTGAAAATTTGGCTCAAAGTTGTGAAAAAAATATGAATTTCCAACACTTAGAAAAAATTCTAAAACTTAGAAAGTTTGACTTTTCAAAATGAAATATTGACTTTTTTATTTCTTAATGAACAAGTTTCACATTTTGACATGTCTTGATGAACTATAATCTTTGAAACTTGATTTTGATCAAAAAGTCAAAGTTTGACTTTTCAGTGTACATTTGACTTTTCATCAGTTGACTGAAATTCAACTATCAATCAAATGATCTTGAGAAATGTTTTGGGCCATGCCATTAGTTCAAAATGAAGTATTTGAATCCTTGATATCATGTCTTAAACAAACAAGTCATTTTCTAGGTCAAAAGTCAAAAATTGCACCTTCTTAGTCAAAACCCTAATTTTTACCATTTTGCCCTTTTGATGATTTGATCAAATTTATTGAGGAATTATGATCCAAACTTGATCAGATGACATATATGAGTTCATAATGTTGATATGGATAAAAAATTATGAGGTCTGACTGCAAATTGACCACAGGTGACTTTTCCCCCAATACAGTTGATTTTAGGTCAACTGATCAATTGACTGAGCAAAAATGTGATCCAAGATTTGAAACTTGACATGAGAAATCTTGAGGGTCCAAAATGATCCATTAAATTCATACGGGGAATTAAAAGTCCATTTGTCCTTGTGCAAACTCAAACCTCAATTTCCAGTTTTCAGTGCTTCAGGAGGTGTCTTGAGATGATCAAACCTTGTGCAGTCTTGAATCAATGGAGATCTTGTGATAGATTACTTGAGAAATGAGAGGGACAATTTTGGGGTACAAAAGCTTCCCCTGTTCAATCTTCTTAAACTTGAAGAGTTGGATTGGCGGATCCGCCATTCGTGACTTGAAGGTGGAAGATGATTGAACACTAGAGTGCCCAGAAATTTGCACTCGAAGATGTATTAGGAATGGGCTTATAGATTCCATTTGGAGAAATGATGGTAAACACTGGAAGAACTATCAACACAAATCTTTTATTGATTTATACTAAAACTTGATGTTTTTACCTTTGGGAAAAAGGGTTAGTAAAGTGCAGATGTATGCATGATGTTTACAAGATGAATGAGATCATGCTAAATGCATTTTGTATGTATATGCTATGATGTATGAATGTGGGATGCATATTTTTCCGAGAAAATAAATCCCTGACTGCTGATGAGTTCTGAATCTTGGATTGCTGTTGGGGAATATCTCTTGAACGCTAGTTGTTATCTGGTCGGGTCCAGGATTCATAACAATTTGCTGAGGATGAGGAAGTTAACTGCTATCTGGTCGGATTCCAGGCTTCACGATAACTTACGGGGGAAGAATAAATTGACTGTTATCTGGTTGGATTCCAGGCTTTGCAGAAAATTTCTTGAAATTTGAACTGTTATTTGGTCGGGTCCAGGCTTCGTAGATTTCTTGAAGTGGTAACTACTATCTGGTCGGGTCCAGGCTTCATAGTTTTTGAAAAGTTATACTATTATCGGTCGGGTCCAAGCTTCATAGTGTTTTGATGGGGATTGTAGCTAGTTGTTATCCGTTCGGGCTCCAGGCTTCATATAACTTGCTTGAATAGACAAAGTTGAACTGATATCTTGTCGGATCCAGGCTTCACAGATTTTGAGGTGGATGAAGTTAATTGCTATCTGGTCGGGTCTAGGCTTTGCAATAAACTTGTCTTAAGAGATATGGTTGAACTGATATCTGGTCGGGTCCAGGCTTTACAGTAACCTGCTTAGAATTTAGTTGTTATTTGGTCGGATTCAAGGTTTCACAACAAACTTCTTAGGGGAATTGCTTATCTGGTTGGATCCAGTCTTTATAATAACTTGCTTGAAAAGATGAAGTTGAGAACTGATATCTGGTCGAATCTAGGCTTCACAGTAACTTTTTGAGGTAGAGGAAAACTCTACTAGGGAAAGCAGTTAAACCTGGTCTGGTTGAGTCCAGGTTCTTCAATATCTCGAAGAGTTAAAGCTATTATATGGTCGGTTCCAGGTTTCATAGTATTTGAAAGTTGACTATTATCTGGTCAGGTCCAGTCTTCATAGTAACTGAAAGGTTACACTATTATCTGGTCTGGCCCAGGCTCTATAGTGACTTGAGAAGTTGGCTAATATCTGGTCGGGTCCAGGTTTCATAGTAGCTTGAAATTTGTACTAATATCTTGCCGGGTCCATGCTTCATAGTAGCTTGTAGAGATAGTAAAGGTTTTGTTGACGACTTTACTGGGGATTAAGGATTGTGGCCCTCTAATTTTTAATAGTATGAAAGACAGACCCAAGCTGGATAGGATAGACTCAGCCGGGGAAAGACAGACTCCGTTGGGGGAGATAGACTATGTCGGGGGAATTTTACTGTTTGTTGATTGTTGTATGTTGTATGTTGGGAAAATGAACCCTGTTGATGAATACTCGATGAACTGCTGACGAGGTGAGTTCTTTTAGGAAGAGATCCACAAGGCTTCTCCTTTTAGGACTAACTCAGCTGGGGAGAGAATTTCCAAGAGATTGAGACTCTGGTTGGGAATTAACCTATATAAAGAGACTTTGTGGGTAACTCTGTTAAGGGAAAAGGTTTATTGTAATCGTCTTTGTAGGGATAGTGATAATGAAATAACTCTGTGGGGGATATTCCATATACATTAAAGGGATGCTTGCTGCTTAGCATGACACATGAGCCAAATAGTTTTAATTATGTTCATATGCATATGTTCATTCAATTTTAGTCATTGGACAACTTTGCCTTCAAAACAAAAACAGACAGCTTGCACTTCAAAGTATGTTTGTATTGGTATTTTTCCCATGAATAGGCGTTTTTTGTACAAAGATACAGAGATCCTAGTAAGAGGAAATCGTCGAAAGGAAAACAAAGATTGAAAACAAAAACAAATAGCCATGTGAAAATAATCTTATTGCATTCCAACTCTACTATTGCCCCAATGTCTTCGAATGCCCGTTGCCATTGACAGAAGTTGATTGGATTGATCTTGGACCATTTGAACTTGGACCTTGGTAATAAAGTTAACTGTGGTGATTCCATGGGACATATTCATACACTTTCAATCCTTAATTTTTTTCCTGGACCACCCTTTCGGGTTTTCAGCCCACCAGGATACCCATTTTTTCCCAAGTCACCCTTTCTAGGTTTTCAACTTGCCGGGTGTATAATCTTTTGCATATATCCCTAATTTTTGCCCAAACCTTTTGGTTTGTCGGGATGCCCTTATTTTTCCTAGGTGTGTCAACCTAGCGGGTCTCTTATGCATAGTATTTTTTAACTATGTCCGCGTTCACATGATGTGGGAAGTCTTCACCATCCATGGTAGTCAGTATCATGGCACCATCTGAGAACACTCTCTTGACAACAAATGGCCCTTCATAGGTGGGAGTCCATTTTCCACTGGGGTCACATTGTGGCAGAATGATGTGCTTTATCACCAAGTCACTAGCTTGATATACTCTAGGCTTGATCTTTTTGTTGAAAGCCTTGATCATACGTTTTTGGTATGCCTGACCATGACAAAGAGCAGCCAGTCGTTTTTCATCGATCAAGTTCAACTGATCCAATCTTGTCTGAACCCACTCGTCTTCACCTAGGCCTGCTTCATTCATAATCCTCGGTGAGGGAATCTGAGCTTCTACTGGCAGAACAACTTCCATGCCATAGACTAAAGAAAAGGGAGTTTCCCAAGTTGATGTTCTCCCGGAAGTACGGTAGCCATGAAGAGAAAACGGTAACATCTCATGCCAGTCCTTGTAGGTTACTATCATCTTCTGCATAATCCTCTTAATGTTTTTGTTGGTTTCTTCGACTGCGCCATTCATTTTAGGTCTATAGGGAGAAGAATTGTGATGCTTGATTTTAAACTGAGTGCAAATTTAGGTAATCATAGCATTGTTGAGGTTAGTCCTATTGTCGGTGATGATCCTTTCGGGGATACCATAGCAGCAAATAAGGTTATGTTTGATGAATCTGGCAACCACATTCCGGTGACTGCGACAAATGAGACAGCTTCGACCCATTTGGTGAAATAATCAATAGCGACCAGAATGAAACAATGTCAATTGGAAGAAGTGGGCTTGATCTCTCCAATCATGTCAATGCCCCACATTGCAAATGGCCACGGAGCGGTCATGACGTTCAGAGGGATAGGAGGCACATGAACCTTGTCAGCATAGATTTGGCATTTGTGACAAGTTCTTGAGTGTTGATGGCAATCAGCCTGCATCGTTGATCAATAGTAGCTAGATCTCAGGATATTCTTTGCCATAGTATGTCTTCTTGAGTGAGTGCCAAAGAGACCATTCTGCATGTCTTCCATAATTTCCTATGCCTCCTTCTTGTCTTCACATCGGAGTAGAGTAGAATCGTGGTTGCGCTTGTACAATATTTCGTTACTTAGGAAGAATTTGGTTGAAAATCTTCATAAGAACTTTCTGTCATTGATGGATGCCCCTTCAGGATACTCTTGTGCTTCAAGGTATCTCTTCACTTCATGGTACCATGGCTGCTCGATGTTAGTGTCAAGCTCACAGCAGTGTGACGGTTCGTCGAATCTCTAAATTGTAATCATAGGAGCTTCTTTGTCCCATCTGACTTTGAACATAGAAGATATGGTGGCCAAGGCGTCAGCCAACCGATTTTCTTGCCTAGGGAACTGTTCAAATGTGATCTCTTCAAAGTAAGGAATCAAATATAGCACAAGCTCCTTGTAAGGGATGAGATTAGGGTGCTTAGTGCCCCAATATCCTTTTACTTGGCTAATCACTAGAGCGGAATCCCCAAACACATTCAAACGCTTGATCCTCAAATCAATGGCAGCCTTCAGACCCAAAATACACGCTTCGTACTCAACCATGTTGTTCGTGCAATCAAAGCATAGTCTGGCAGTGAAAGGAGTGTGTCAACCTTCAGGGGAGATGATCACAACACCAATTCCCTTACCCAAAGTGTTGGAAGCCCCATCAAAGACCATAGTCCATCGAGATCCTTGTCCAGGTCCGTCATACGGTCCAGGTTTTGCGCAGTCTATCACTAGCATGATGTTCTCATCTGGGAAGTCAAAGTTCATACTCTGATAATCATCAACAGCTTGATGGGCCAAATGATCTGCTAGTACACTTCCTTTGATGGACTTTTTCATTATGTATTGAATGTCGTACTCAGTCAAGATCATTTTCCATATGGATATCCGTCCAGAAAGAGTAGGTTTCTCAAAGATGTACTTGATTGGGTCCATCTTAGAAATCAACAGAGTGGTATGAGTCAACATATATTGTCTTAGCCAGTGAGCAGCCCATGCCAGAGCATAATAAGTTTTCTCGAGCAATGAATATCTGGTTTCACAGTCGGTAAACTTTTTGCTCAGGTAGTAAATAGCATACTCTTCTCGGCCAGACTCGTCATGTTGGCCCAAAACACACCCCATAGAGTTCTCTAGCATTGTCAAGTACATGATCAAGGGTCTTCCTTCAACTGGAGGCATGAAAATAGGAGGTTCTTGCAGATATTCTTTGATTTTGTCGAAGGCAGCTTGACATTCATTATTCCATCTGACTACTTGATCTTTCTTCAAGAGTTTGAAGATTGGCTCACAAGTAGCAGTCAAGTGAGATATGAAGCGGGAAATGTAATTGAGACGACCCAAGAATCCTCTAACTTCCTTTTCAGAATGGGGGACTGGCATTTCTTGGATGTCCTTTACTTTGGCGGCATCGACTTCGATGCCTTTACTACTGACAACAAAACCTAGAAGCTTTCCTGATCTTACTCCAAATGTGCACTTGTTAGGGTTCAACCTCAACTTATACTTTTCAACCTTTCGAATAGCTTTTACAAGTGATTGAGATGTTCCTTTTTCAATTTGTGATCTGGAAATAATATCATCCACATATACCTTTATTTCATGATGGATCATATCATGAAACAAAGCTACCATAGCCCTTTGATATGTTGCCCTTGCATTCTTCAATCCTAACGGAATGACCTTATAGCAAAAGGTTCCCCATTGTGTAATGAAAGTGGTCTTCTCCATGTCTTCGAGAGCCATCCTAATTTGGTTATAGCCTGAGATACCATCCATGAAAGAGAAGACTTTATACTGAGCAGTGTTATCTACCAAGACGTCAATATGAGGTAGAGGGAAGTCATCCTTGGGGCTTTCCCTATTCAGATCCCTATAGTCTACGAACCTGTGAACTTTTCCGTCTTTCTTTGGCACTGGCACCACATTTGCAACCCTTTGGGGATAAGATTTCACAACTAGGAATCCTGCATCAAATTGTTTCATCACTTCAACTTTTATCTTTTCAGACATGTCAGGCCTCATGCGACGAACCTTTTGTTTGACAGGAGGACAATCTTCTTTTGTCGGCAGACGTTGAACTACAATGTCGGTATCCAACCCTGAGATATCTTCATACGACCAAGCAAACACTTCCACATAGTCATGCAACATTTGAACTAATCAGCTTTTGGCACTGCTTTCCAGGTTAGCACCGATCTTGACTTCTTTCTTATCTGTCTCGGTACCCAGATTCATGACTTCAACTGACTCTTCGTGCGGCTGAATAGATTTTTCCTCTTGTAATAGAAGTCTGGCTAGTTCTCTCGGTATTTCACAATCTTCCTCGCCTTTGTCTTCGGATTGGTTAATTGGACATTCGAAATCATAGTCGGAAATAGTAGAGTCATTGGTAATAAGATCCAGAGTGGATGAGAACCTGCAAGTGTGTGTGTGTGTGTGTGTGTGTGTGTGTGTGTGTGTGTGTGTGTGTGTGTGTGTGTGTGTGTGTGTGTGTGTGTGTGTGTGTGTGTGTGTGTGTGTGTGTGTGCATGTAAGATACATGGCTATTTTGAAAAATGTATTTGGAGGAAAAAGAGAGACAATGAGCACAAAGATTTGAATGCAAAAGAGTCCAATGATTTGTATTGAATGATCATATGATAACATGAACATAAATAAAACCCTTGACAAATGTACCATAGTGCCCCAGGCCAGGCACATGGCTTAAAAGTCATTGTTAAATATTACAGACAAAATGTTCTTGAATTAATAAGAAAGCAAAAAACAAGTGATTACTCCTCAATGAAGGAGATGGGAACGAATTCCTTTGCTTTCCAATTGTTGAGTTCCACTGTAGTAGGATACACCCAATCTTCAAATACACACTCATCATCAGAATCACCCACAGCATTGACTTCGTGGCTTCCAATACGGAGATGGGGCTTCCCTGCACGAGTGCGCCTCACTTCCTTCTGAGCCTTGACGGTGAAACCCAAACCAAATTTGTTCGCTTTGAATGGGATCTCGAGGATTTTCCCCCAAGTATCACAACTTCCTTCTTCAACTGCAGCACGATCATCTTTGAATGAAACCATTTTTGGCATAATCTTAACGGCTTTGGACACATCATATGAACATTTGGTAGCAGCAACCATTGGTGGCACAATTTCAAAATCTTGACACGGGGTCTCTATAAATTCCCCGTCCATCTCCACGTATTTGAAAGAGTTGAGGTGGCTTACCATGAACTCCTCCTCACCACATATTGTGACAATTCTTCCTTTGACCGGATACTTGAGCTTTTGATGAAGAGTTGAGATTACTAACCTAACTCCATGGATCCAATGGTGACCCAACAAATAGGAATAGGCAGGACGGATATCCATAATGTAGAAGGTAGAGTTGAAAATTTGTGAGCCTACCTTGATCGGGAGATCCACCTCTCCATGAACTGTCCTTTTTAACCCATCGAAATCCCTCACAATGACATCACTTGGTTTCAAGACTAAACCTTCACAGTCTAAAAGGTCTAACGCCCCCTTGGGTAGCACGTTTAAAGAATATCCAGTGTCGACTAGAACATGTGCTAGGATGGTCCCTTTGCACTCGACAGAAATGTGCAGAGCTTTATTATGGTTCTTCCAAAGTGGTGTCAGATCCGCATCCGAGAACCCTAAACCATTATCGGCCTTCAAGCTTTCCACGCAATTTTCAAACTGGTCAGTTGTGGTCTCGTGAGGGACATGAGCCTTCTTCAAGAATTTGATTAATTCCCGAGCATGAGCATCGGAACAGAGTAGCAAAGACAACATAGAAATCTTGGAAGGGGTTTGCCCCAACTGCTCCACGATCTTGAAGTCGCTCCTTTTTATAATTTTTAAGATCTCATCTCCATCAGCCACGTCCTTTGCGGGTACTTCCGTCTAAACAGGCTCAATTACCTTCTCCTTTCCTTTTGGATCAGCACTTGGTTTAGCAGCACTGATGCGGATAGGTGCCTTTGTAACAACTGATGGTGAGATGTTGGGTGAAAAGATTCTCCCAGTTCTTGTCACTTTTCTAGAGCCATTTATGTTACCAACATCATCACCTTTGTCTTCTTCAATCCAAGTGTCTTGTTTTATCCCATGGTAAAACACCTCGCACCATAGTTCCATGGTACTGCTTTGTTAGAAGAGTGGGGAATTGGTCTGGGATTGGTAATTATTAGGGGAGAAACAATTGGTTCATTTAAAATCCTGATAGGACCTTTGGAGGAGATCCTAAGAGGCTTGTTTGAGATGGTTATGATGGAGAGATCTTCACATTTATTAGTCAAACTTTTGGCAGGCGAAGTCTTCTCAAATAGGATCTCGTGGCTATCCATCAGGCGTTGAATGCCTTCCTTCATCCCTTTGCATCCATTGAGTTGTTTGGCACAGCAAACACAGTCCTTCACACAGCCAGGGAAAATCTTGACTTTCAATAGATTATCTTTGATGATGATTAACGGAGTAGTCAATTCTTTGACAGAGGTGTTAAAACATAGTTTGATTCTACAACCCTTAATTAGAGTTTTGATGATAACAAACACAAAGAACAAATATGCACTCTAAATTTGTGTTATTTTTTATACAGAAGTTCTGACTGAAATAACATCAGAAGTTAAGCCACATAAGCTTTCAAGCTGAGCTAATCAGAATGTTCTAAAGAATGATGATCAGAACCTGCGCTAAAGTAAAAGATACTCTGATCCTGAACAGAAGTCTAATGCGCCAACAAATCCTCATATCTGAGTCATCAATGTTCTGAAGTAAAAGCAGCATGCAAGATTCTCAAGTTCTGAAGCGTTACTTTTCAATTAAGACAGTATCATATGCAACGACTTCATTCAGACAAGAATCTTCTCAGTATGGAAAGTGCATTGAGTGTCCATTATCACGTTTTATTATGGACAGATTTCCACGCCTATATAAACAAGCTCAAAGGATAAATCGTTTACGATTTGACCAACGACTGCTCATACATCTCAAAAAGCTGCAAATACTCATATTCTTTCATATACTCAAATTGTGTAATACATCACAGTAGTGATACAATTTTTTTAACGAAAAACATATAGTACACAATTTATTGTTCTTTGATTAAGATATTGTTCCTTGAGATAAACCGGGTTATGGTCATACTCAAGAAGACTTTGGCAGTTGTCAAAGTAGTTTGTAATCTGTTTGATTAGTGGATTAAGTCCTCGTTGGAGAGAGGCGAAATCACCTTGGCGGGTGGACTGGAGTAGTTTGAGATCAAGCGAACCAGGATAAAAATCTTGAGTCTATTGCATTTGATTTTTAAGTTACAATTCAACCCCCCCCCCTTCTTGTATTTTTCACTTCTTCAATTGGCATCATAGCGCCTGGTTCTGAGTTCATACACTTAACCGTGTCAGTACAAGATCCAAGATTTAGAAAAACACTATGGTGGGACCAAGCCAAAATATCAGCAATGAC
The DNA here is from genome assembly GCA_948472305.1 of Vicia faba. NCBI lineage: Eukaryota > Viridiplantae > Streptophyta > Magnoliopsida > Fabales > Fabaceae > Vicia > Vicia faba. The sequence goes on from OX451736.1 coordinate 827,773,079, forward strand.
TATCATGATGACAAGGACGGAATCAGTGGCAAACCTCCAGTCTTTGATGGAGAAAATTTTGAATATTGGAAAGATAGAATTAAGAGCTTCTTTCTGGCACATGATGCTGATCTATGGGACATGGTAATTGATGGATACACACATCCAGTGGATGAAAGTGGTCAGAAGATAGATAGGAAAAGAATGTCTGACCAGCAAAAGCGTGATTTCAGAAACCATCATAAAGCCAGAACAATGCTTCTCAATGTCATCTCATACTTAGAATATGAGAAGATCTCAAACAGAGAGACAACCAAAAATATGTTTGACTCTCTGATAATGACGCATGAAGGCAACATACAAGTTAAAGAAACCAAGGCCCCTACGCTCATTCAGAAATACAAAGCCTTCAAGATGGAAGACAGTGAATCCATAGAAGAAATGTTCTCAAGATTCCAGATTCTTGTTGTTGGGCTGAGAGTTCTTGACAAAGGGTATTCTATTGCTGATCACGTAAAGAAGATCATTAGAATTATACCAAAGCAATGGAGGCCAATGGTCACTGCGCTTAAGCTGGCTAAAGATCTCAATAAGATATCTCTAGAGGAACTTGTTAGCTCCCTCAGAAGCCATGACATAGAGCTAGAAGATGACGAGCCTCAGAAGCAAGGTAATCCTTTAGCATTAAAATCTAATAAAAAACTTGATTCTAAGGTTTTGAGGTCTATGGAAGAAATCTCTGATGGATCCTCATCAGAAGAAGATGAATTGTCTCTTCTCTCCAGAAGGGTAAATCAGCTGTGGAAGCAGAGGCAAAGAAAATTCAAGAATTCCAGAAGGCCGGGGAATCAGAATGAATCCTCCTCCAGATATAGAAAGTTTGAGTCCTCCTTTAGACATAGAAGATCTGAGGCTTCATCTGGTCATAGGAAATCAAACAATAGAGACATCATCTGCTATGAGTGTAAGGAATAGGGGCACTACAAAAGTGATTGTCCAAGGCTTCAGAAGGAGAAGCCCAAAAATAAGTTCTTTAAGGAGAAAAAGAAAAGTTTCATGGCTACATGGGATGATTCAGACACTTATGACGTAGACTCAAACTCAGATGATGAAAGAGCCAACATTGCTCTTATGGCTAGTGTGACAAAAGACAGCGAAGCATCTCAGTCAGACTCAGAATCAGACACAGAAGAGGTATTTCCTGATTTTACCATTAATTTCACTAAAGCTGAACTAGCAGAAAGCTTGAATGAGATTCTGGAAAGATATCAGCACATCAGAGTCAAATTCAAGAACTAAAAAGGGATCTTGTCTCTGACTCTGAAGAAACTGTGAGTCTAAGATTAGAAAATTCTGAGCTAAAAGAAAAGATTTCAAAACTAGAAACTGATTTACAAAACTCTCAGAAAGAAATAATATAAGAGGCTCCCAATAGCCTGATAAAATCATAAAAGAATATGATCACATCTTTCATAAGTTTCTGGCTAAAAACATAGATAGAAGCAAGATGGCTTCAATGATCTATGGAGTTAGCAGGAATGGCAGAAAAGGAATAGGATACCAAGGTAAGGTATCTCCACCTAAGAAAGTCATGGACCTAGTAAGAAAGCGTACACCACTAAAATCACACTTCACATATGGGCACACACATGACCTAAAATACACTAGCAATGATTATTCTGCCAAACCAAAATTCAAACAGAATTTTGGTAAAACTAACAAACCAGGACCCAAAAAGATATGGGTACCTAAGGATAAAATTATATATGTAGCAGATATCTTTATCAGCAAGGCTAAAACACCAGTCATGGTACCTGGACTATGGATGCTCTCGACACATGACAGGAAGAAAGCATATGTTCCAAAGCCTGGAACTTAAACCTGGAGGCTACATGGGCTTTGGAGGAAGCCAAAGAGGAAAAATCATTGGCTCTAAAATAGTAGGTAATGGTAATCTTCCTTCTATTAATAATGTGCTTTTAGTTGATGGATTGATGCATAACCTGTTATCCATAAGTCAATTAAGTGATAACGGTTATGATATAATCTTTAATCAAAATTCATGCAAAGTTGTTAGTCAGAAAGATGGATCTATCTTGTTTAATGGAAAGAGGAAAAACAACATTTATAAGATAAAACTTTCTAAACTAAAAAGTCAGAATGTAAAATGCCTTCTTTCTGTTAACAACGAGCAATGGGTCTGGCATAGAAGATTGGGGAATGTTAGTATGAGAAGAATATCTCATATTAACAAACTCAATCTGGTCAGAGGACTTCCTAATCTGAAGTTCATCTCAGATGCTTTATGTGAAGCATGTCAGAAAGTAAAATTTGCAAAACCTTCTTTTAAAGCTAAAAATATTGTTTCCACCTCTAGGCCATTGGAACTTCTGCACATAGACTTATTTGGACCAGTGAAAACTACGTTTGTTAGTGGCAAGAAGTATGGGTTAGTGATTGTAGATGACTATAGCAGATGGACATGGGTAAAGTTCTTAAGACACAAGGATGAGTCACATTCTGTGTTTGTTGCTTTCTGTAACCAAGTTCAGAATGAAAAGGATCTTAGAATTATCAAAGTCAGAAGTGATCATGGTGGAGAATTTGAAATAAAAAATTTGAAACATTTTTTAATGAAAAAGGCATTTCGCATGACTTCTCTTGTCCTAGAACTCCCCAACAAAATGGAGTTGTAGAATGAAAGAACAGAACATTGGAAGAAATGGCCAGAACCATGATCAATGAGACTAACATTGCTAAGATCTTCTGGGCAGAAGCAATTAACACAGCGTGTTATATACAGAATAGAATCTCTATAAGACCTATTCTGGAAAAGACTCCATATGAATTATGGAAGAACAGAAAGCCCAAAATTTCTTATTTCCATCCTTTTGGATGCACATGTTTTATTCTGAATAGTAAAGATCATCTGAACAAGTTTGACTCTAAAGCACAAAAGTGTATTATGTTAGGATACTTTGAACGCTCAAGAGGGTAAAGAGTATACAATACATAAACACAGATTGTTGAAGAGTCAATCAATGTTAGATTTGATGATAAGATTGACCCTCAAAAGTCAAAGCAGAATGAATCTTTTGCAGATATAGAAGTTGAATTCATAGGTGCTGAAGATAACTCATCAGAAGTTCCCAACAGAGACGCTCCAACAACTTCAGAAGGAAATGTCACAAGTGTTCCAGTACCTTCTGTTGATCAACTCTAGAAAAAGTTATCCATAAGCAGCATAGCTCACCCAGAAGATAAGATTCTTGGAAACAGGGATGATCCAATCAGAACAAGATCAACATTCAGAAACTCTGAAGAATCCTTCATGGGATTGGTATCTTTGATTGAACCAAAAACAATTGATGAAGCTCTTCTGGACAATGACTAGATTCTGGAAATGCAGGAGGAGTTAAACTAGTTCACCAGAAACGACGTATGGGATCTGGTTCCCAAACCAAAAGGATTCAACATCATTGGAACAAAGTGGGTGTTCAGAAACAAACTGAATGAGCAATGAGAATTCATCAGAAACAAGGCACGACTGGTGGCACAAGGTTATAGTCGGCAAGAGGGGATAGACTATACAGAAACCTTTGTTCCAGTCGCCAGGTTAGAATCTATCAGACTCTTAATCTCTTTTGTGTAAATAATGGCATCACTCTGTATCAGATGGATGTCAAAAGTACATTCTTAAATGGTTACATTGATGAAGAGGTATATGTGCACCAACCCCATGGGTTTGAAAATTCCAAACACCCAGAATATGTTTTCAAACTGAAGAATTCACTCTATGGTCTGAAACAAGCTCCCAGAGCTTGGTATGAAAGGCTAAGTAACTTTCTGTTAGAAAAGGAATTCACCAGAGGGAAAGTGGACACAAACTTGTTCTGTAAGACATTTAAGAATGACATTTTAGTTTGTCATATTTACTTAGATGATATTATTTTTGGATCCACTAAACCTTCTCTGGGAAGAGAATTTGCTAAGTGCACGCAGGCAGAGTTTGAGACAAGCTTAATGGGGGAACTTAAATTCTTTTTGGGCATTCAGATAAACCAGACTCCAGAAAGAACTTACATTCACCAGAGAAAATGCGTCAGAGAACTTCTGAAGAAATTTGACCTCCCAGAATGTAAGACCTCAAAGACTTCAATGCATCCCACGTGGAGTCTGGAAAAGGAAGAGGCAAGTAAAAAGGTAGAACAGAAGATCTATAGAGGTATGATTGGCTCTCTCCTTTATCTGACGGCTTCAAGGCCTGATATTTTATTTAGTGTTTGTTTATGTGATAGATTCCAATCAGATCTTAGAGAATCTCACTTAATAGCAGTTAAGTGAATTTTCAAGTATCTGAAAGGTACTACTAATATGGGTTTGTTTTATAGAAAATCCAATGAATACAGCCTAGTAGGATACTATGATGTTGACTTTGCTGGAGACAGAGTAGAGTGTAAAAGCACTTCTGGAAGGTATCATTTTCTGGGAGACAATCTGATCTCATGGACCAGTAAGAGACGGTCCACAATAGTGTTGTCAACAGCAGAAGCTGAATACATAGCAGCTGCTGGATGTAGCACACAAATGCTCTGGATGAAAAGTCATCTTGAAGACTTCAACATATTTGAGAGTAACATCCCTATCTTCTGTGATAATACTTCTTCCATCTGTCTATCTAGAAATCCCATCTTGCATTCTAGGGCTAAGCATATAGAAATAAAACATCATTTTATTAGGGATTATATTCAGAAAGGAATTCTCACTTTAAAAAAAAATTACACGGACCATCAATGGGCTGATGTGTTTACAAAACCCCTTTCTGAAGATAGATTCAATTTCATTCTTAAACATCTCAGCATGAAATTGTGTCCAGAATAAATTTTTTTTATTTATATATTCTAACCCTCTGAATTTTATTGTTTTCTATGAACGTCTGATCAACTTGTCTTCAGAAGTTAGGAGTACAGTTTCCTCATAATCTATCTATGAAGATATGAACTTTTCATTTCAAGGATAGAGGCGTGCAGTTCACACCATCAAACATATGTCATCCTCTCACAGGATACCTTCTGAGGCTGAACACTCGTTCAAATTCTGAAAGGTCCAAGGCTCTGATTGAATGCATTAAGACACTTGTCATTGGTAACTGTTCAATATCTCACGAAATCCCATAATTTTAGGTTTCATTAATTCAGTATAATCATTACTTATTTTCTCTTTCTTACTGATTACATTTTCAAAAGTGTTTGTAAAACTCAATTTACTATTTCATTTATTCACGTTTTACCACCTTCAATATTCTCTCTTGCTCTAGTTTTTCAAAGACCCTTTCTATCAGTTTTCTTCAAAGAATCCGTGTGAACAATGGCGTCCTCATCAAGCCTTAAGAATCTCAACAATGCTCCTGGTTCTTCGTTAATAGAACTATATGAGGAGCCGATTAGAACACTGATCACTCTGGTCGACAACCTTGAATTTCTATGTGAATTGATCATAGACTTTGAGAGTTTAAAGGAAAACGGGTTTGATCTGTATGAAGATGTAACTGCACAGGGATGGAATAGATATTTTGATCGTATGTTGGGTCCAACTTTTCCCATTCTTATTAAAGAGTTTTGGATTCATGCTACCTCATCCAACCACCAGGTCACGTCATATGTTATGGGGAAGAAGATAGTGATTACAAAAGATTTGATTGGGAAACTCATTGGATACAATGGAGGCGGAGTCAGATGCATTGATATGGCTGATAAGTATTCTGACCTAAAATCCATTGCTAGGGTCATTTTCACTTCTAAACAGCCATCCAGCAAGATCAGAGACTTGAAAGATCATTACAGAATTTGGGCTAAAATCATTCTGGGATGTATCAATCACATGAAGCCTACAAGCTCTGCTGATTACATCAATATTGATCAACAGTTCCTGTTATACTTCATTGCAAAGAAGACCAAAATAAATCTTCCACATTTTCTCTTCAACCATCTAAGAACAAGTGTAAAAGAGATAAGAGAAGAAGAAAGAACTAAGAGGGACTGGATTCCTCTGGGAAAGTTGATTTCAGATATTCTAACGAAAAACAGGTTGATAGAACATCTGACAGAGGCTTAAGAGATCAACACTCTGGAAGCAACTGCTGGGAAACCACTGAATGCCAAGAATCTTAAGAAAATGAAGATTATTGAAAGCATTAAGAAGGAACCAACAATTGCTTCTCATGAGGTCATCACTTCTAGGAGAATCCCTCTGAAGGATTTTCCACTATTCTCTAAGATAGATGCTTCTCCAGAGATTGTAGTCAGATATCTTGAAGCTTGCAAGGAAGATGGGACTATTTCAGAAATCAACATCAGTGACCTGCACAAGCCAGCTCCAGAGGTTGTGCTAAATAAATCCAGAAAGAGGAAGGCAGAAGGAGAAGGATCCTCTCAGAGGACACCAAAACTGCGAAAAAGAAAGGTAACACATCTTTTGTTTCTGTTGTATAATCAATATTTGTTCCAACATCTAAAACCATTCCCCCTCAACCAACAGAAAATCCTTCACCATAAACATTTGAGGATTTTGACATAGAGTTTGACCCATCTGTAACACTTGGCAATTTCTTAAATGAACCTCACTTCCCCAATCCAAATCCAGAACAAAATCAACCAAAACATGCAAGAGTTCTCTCTGATATTGAACTGTTTGATCAATAATTTCACTCACCAATCCTAGAAAATCTAAATATTCGGTTTCAACAACCAGAAAATCCATAACCACACTCTCCTCAACCAGAACATCAAAACCTCAACTCACCCCAAACAGAAAATGAAAACCCTCTCACTCCTAAATCTGAAAATCCAACTTCTGAAACACCTGAACCATAAATTCAACACACTACCGCAAACCAATCAAAAGACTCCCTTTCAGACTTTGATACCACTACCCCAATTCCTGGAATAACAGAACCTCCTATGGTTCGTTTAACTCTCTCCATTCATGATATTCCAGAAATACCTTCACCATATGAATCCACACTACCAAACACTCCTCACTCACCAATCTTGATTTCTGATTCTTCTACTCCCTCACCAATTAACCGTCCAGCTGATCATCTCAGAACTGTCATTGATCTAGAAGCGCTGGACCATCTAGCTTCCACCTCAAATAAAATTGCCATTCCCAAACCCAAACCAACCTTAACCAAATCAGATGTGGGTAATAACTTGTTGTTTTTTGAAACAGAAATAGAAGAATGGGTTACTTCTTTGAAGCAAACAAGTCAATAGATTTCTAATCCTGCTGCTTCTGATTCTCTGTGGGATAGATTCAGAAAATGGTTCAACTCTGAATCCCAGAAGATGAAAGAATTGAGCTATGAGATAGATCAGCAGAACTTCAGTGATCAGCTGAAATCCTTCAAAGATCAAGTTCTAAGTCACTGGGACAAGAAATAAATTCTTCTGCTGGAAAATGCTCCCTAGACAGAGCACCAACCTTCAGAAGCCACTGAACCAGATTCTGATAGTCACCCTCTGACTACTGCTCTAGAAAAGGAAATTGCAACAAAAGAAGTTGTTCAATCAGAAGAGGCTGCAGAGTGTTCTGAATGACATGCAACCCCTGAAGATACACCAACTTCGTCTCTAGTCATGTAAACTCTGGAAGATTTGAAGAAGGAGAATGCTCTAATCCACGCCAGGCTGGATAAGCAAGAAGACACAAACAAAGAGATCAGGGATATATTGGACAAACAAGAAGATACAACAAAAGAAATCAAAGACATTCTGGGAAAGCAGGAAGAATCAAGCACTCAGATTAAGAGCTTGCTGAAAGCGTTGTTCACATGACTTCCCCCTCCTTCTTAGATTTTCTTTAACTTATGCTCTGTATTCTTCATCTTATTCTCTTTGTCTCTTAACTATGTCATTGCATACTATTTTCAATACAAATCATCTTTTTGACTCTGATTATATTGATTTTTGATTGTTGACAAAAAGAGGGAGAGCGTAAGATATTTTCAATAACAGTATACTGGAATAAAGTCTCAAACATTCTGAATATCTTAACTTCTATTTTTTCTTAAAGCATTAACAGGAACATATTCTGATAAGGACGAAAGGAGATGCATCAAAAGCTCTTATGAGAAGGAACTTCAGGGAAGTAACTCATCTCTATCTGAGTAATCAACTCAGGGGGAGACTCTCTTAAGCTTTTTGTTCTATATTTTTTATTGAAAATCCTAGTTTTTATCATCATCAAAAAAGGGAGATTGTTAGAACATAGTTTGATTCTACAACCGTTAATTAGAGTTTTGATGATAACAAACACAAAGAACAAATATGCACTCTAAATTTGTGTTGTTTTTTATACAGAAGTTCTGACTGAAACAACATCAGAAGTTAAGCCACATAAGCTTTCAAGCTAGGCTAATCAGAATATTCTAAAGAATGATGATCAGAATCTGCGCTAAAGTAAAAGATAATTTGATCCTAAACAGAATTCTAATGCGCCAACAGATCCTCATATCTCTGAGTCGTCAATGTTCTGAAGTAAAAGCAGCATGCAATATTCTCAAGTTCTGAAGCGTTACTTTTCAATTAAGACAGTATCATATGCAATGACTTCATTCAGACAAGAATCTTCTCAGTATGGAAAGTGCATTGAGTGTCCATTATCATATTTTATTATGGAAAGATTTCCACGCCTATATAAACAAGCTCAAAGGATAAATCGTTTACAATTTTACCACCGACTACTCATACATCTCAAAAAGCTACAAATACTCATATTCTTTCATATACTCAAATTTTGTAATACATCATAATAGCGATACAATTTTTGTAACGAAAAACATATAGTACACAGTTTATTGTTCTTTGATTAAGATATTGTTCCTTGAGATAAACCGGGTTGTGGTCATACTCAAGAGTACTTTGGCAGTTGTCAAAGTAGTTTGTAATCTGTTTGATTAGTAGATTAAGTCCTCGTTGGAGAGAGGTGAAATCACCTTGGTGGGTGGACTGGAGTAGTTTGAGATCAAGCGAACCAGGATAAAAATCTTAAGTCTATTGCATTTGATTTTTAAGTTACAATTCAACCCCCCCCCCCCCCCCCCCCCCCCATTCTTGTGTTTTTCACTTCTTCAAGAGGCAATGAAAATGGTATCTTCAACAACATTGACACCCTTGCCATGATTTGGCATAGGCGCGGTGATTACATTCGGAGTTGGAGGATGATCAAATTCAATAGTCTTGTTATCGATCATGTCCTGAATTTTATTCTTCAGTGCCTAGCATTGGTCAGTCTCATGCCCGAGACTACTTGAGTAATATGCACATTTGGCGTTTGGATTATACTTTGGTGAAGAGGTATCTGTATTAGCCGGAGGATCGCGCAATGTCACCAAATTAGCCTTTAGTAAGTTTTGTAAGGCTTGGGATGGTGTCATGCCCATCCTCGTAAATTGTCTTATCGCAGTTTCAAACCGTTGATGATTGGAAGATGGTCATTGAGCAGGAGTTGGATTGGAGATTCTGACAGCATTAACAGACAGACGATCATCTTTCTTGGTATGGGCCCTTGCCCCATACGCAACATTGATTTATTTATTTGCGGTAAAAGGTTTCTTTATAGGATTAGAAGTGGAGGCAGATGCCATGGGAATCTTCCCACTTTTGATACCGCTTTCAACTCTTTCACCGGTTAAGATCAGCTCGGTGAAACCGGAAGAATAACAGCCAACCAACAATTTAAATAATGGACCAGATAAAGTGCCCATAAACATGTCAATGTGCTCCCTATCAATCAAAGGTGGTTGAACCCTATTGGCAAGGTCTCTCCATTTTTGGGCGTATTCTTTAAATCCTTCATTCTTCCCCATTGTCATGTCTTGCAACTGAACTCTTGTCGGCGCCAAGTCGGCATTATATTGGTATTGGTGGTAGAAAGCGGTGGCTAAGTCCTCCCATGTATTGATACGAGAACCATCCAACTAGTAAAACCACTCTAGTTGCATTTCGGCCAAGCTTTCTTGAAAAAAGTGAACCCAGAGTTTCTTATCAGTGGTGTGCGGTTGTATCTTGCACACATAAGATTTCAGGTGTAGTTTTGGACAGGAAACCCCATCGTACTTTGCAAAGACTGGCATCTTGAATTTGTGGGGAATGACAACCCCAGATATCAAACCCAAATCATCAAAATCCAAACCGGGGACGACTTGAATCTCGACGGCCTTCAATTTGTCTTCTAACTGCTTATACTTGACATCAGCAGGAGGGAACTGCTCGTCAAAATAATCATCATCAGACGCTTGATCATTGATGCACCCATCCTAGGTACTTCTAGATTCTCCAATTTGATTCTCATCTTCCTCAGATAAGTCTTCCACTATCGGGATTTGATGGACCGACTCTTTGAACCTTCGACCCATGTTGACCAGAGCTTTCCTCTTGGGTTTCTTCTTGGCTTCCAACAATGCAATCATATCTTGTTGCCCCTTGGCTAGGGCCAATGGAGTCTCTTGGAATTGAGAGTTTTGTTCCTGAAGGTCCTTCACAGTTTTCTCTAGATCCATCTTGTTGAAATAAACAGCAGAAAGATAAGGAAACCTGTCATGGAAAACCTGTTATGTTATGATGCATGGAAGATGTGTATGCAAATGATTTCAAGGATTTATGAAATTTAAATTTGTATAGACAAAGCATGAACAAACATAAAATTTAATTAATTATTTCAAGATGGCTACAACACGCCTCTTGGGCTTACAAAATAAATCTATATAAAAAGACCAAACGCATCCTCTTCGGTGCAAGGTAGGCATTCACGCTTTGCTCTTCATGCAGCTTCTTTGTAAGCTCCAAGACCCTTTTCTCACTAGCATAGAATTGAGCTTCGAAGGTATCTCGTTCTTCCTTTAGTTGAATCCAACCCTTTTGCAAGTCTTCAAGAGAAGTAGGCATGTAGGGATGGAGGACAGTGTACAAGACGTCTCCTTCAACCATAGGTTTCATGATAACTGGTAAAATGGAGGGATAAGGCATTACAATTTTCTAAGCACGATCTCGTACCCACCTAAGATAAGGCTCAAGTGGAATAGAATTCTTGTGTCTCAACGTCTTACTGTCCACCTTGTTTACCATCCTCTAAGCTCATATAAACCTCTGGCGGTAACCTTGATCGTCGCTCTCGTAGTCAAATATCACTCCTTAGATGAGCATATCATGAGGACCATCTCTTTGAGCGTAACCAAAATGTCGCAAGGCTAAGAAAGGGTTGTAAGTGATACCTCCTATAATGCCAAGAAAAGGGACATTAGGGAATTCCCTACAACGGTCGATGATAGTAACGTGCTCCAAGGATCGAGAACACTAATAAATATCTGAATGTTTGAGCGTCATCAACCTATGGGACCATCTCAAACCTTGCTCGTTCTTTAACACAGGCTGGGGAAGATTAAAAATAAACCATCTATCCAAGAGAGGAGCACAACACATGGGGGCCCCTCTCTTACTCATAGTGCGAGTGTGGAGAGAATGTAGGATATCTCCCAACAAAGTAGGCGCTGGATTGCGAGACATGAAGATTTTGACAACATTTACATCTATGAGTTGGTCAGGGTTTGGAAATAAAACCATCCCATAGATGAGAAGGGACAATATTTCTTCAAAATCTTGTAGATCCAAATAGTTCCAACAATCTTGAGCTTTCTCAAATAAGAACTTGGCTAAGAACCCTTTAACACCACTCCTTGTTTCCCAATTAGTCGTGACATCAGATTGTTGCATGTGTAGTGCTCGGGAAATCTCTTCAGGTCTTAGATCTCTTTCCGTACCGTTGAAGGGTAGTTGATTGAGAAAGGGGATCCTCAAGATTTGAGAGAATTCTTTCATAGTAGGTACAAGTTGATAATTGGGAAAGGTGAAGCAATGGTGTAGAGGATCAAAGAACTGGAAAAGCACCTTCATCATATCTTCATCCGTGCTAGAGGTAACCAAGTTTAGGAGGTGACCATGTCTTTTGGTGAATGAAGAATTCTCAGGGACCCTTGATGCTAACTCTTTGAGTTGAGGAGGAATCCTTACGATATTTACTTGGATAGTGTTCCCGCGGAGGGAAGCCATGTCCTACAAAATAGAACAAAGATAAATCTCAATAATCCTTGAAATGGTTAGTGAGAATGAGTATGATGTTTATGATGTTATATACAAGTAAGCATATACAAACAAGGCAAACAAGTCCTTAGGTTTAGGCTTGTGTGGAGTCTCATAGGTAAGTACCCTCTTGAAGTTTATTTGGCTCAAACCTGTCCTAGAAATAGTAATCGAGTTCTAAGGGATCTTAATATCACTGATCTTTCTTATCGGACATTGTTTCAGCGTAAGCCTCTTTCACGGCGACCGAAATATATTGAGAAGTCTGATCTCAATGAGTGTAGTATCGAGTATCAACCAACTTCAGACTGCACCAAAGCCGATTATCTCACTACTTCCTAATGGCCAAGTTGGTCAAGTAAAGGTTCTATTAGTCAGTTAGTGCTTCATGACACCACACAATTGCCCCGTATTATCCTTGACTACTCAATGGCTACTAGTACCCACAAATGTGTCACACTAACGTAGCTATTGCTTAGACCATGTCGGTATACCCCGCACAGTTTCCACAATGTATTGCTACTTACCTATAAGGTATCCCAAATCTGGGTATAGGATTAGAATAAGCCCAAACAAGGAACCAAAATGTAAAGCAAACAAATCAAATAAAGGTGATCTAGCCCTAAGGTAACCCCACTTTTAAGATCCTCCTTAGCAGAGTCGCCAGTTCTGTGATACGGTGGGAGAACTGACTTGGGATGTTTTGAATTTTATCGCAAATGTGCGGTTAGCAAGAGTCGCCACCGACTTTTCTTTTATCCAAAAGGAAAGGTTGAAAAGACTAGGAAAGACCTTTGAGATTATTTCTTGAGTTCAGGGGGTAGTGTTGTACCCCAAAATTTGCCCTCCCATTTTCCACTCAGGATGTTATCCCACGGTTCCTCAAACACTCAACTTGGCTAAAAAGTTGATCAAGCAGAGTCTCTTCCTAGGCAAACAATCAGCAATTAGGGTCTAGCGCTTCTCAAAGAAAATTGAGCCCTCAATGTTTCAAATGATTTTCATAGGTCTTCATATCTCCTCAGAGTCGTTTAAACCAGTTTCTAGACCTCACAGTACAAGTTTGCTCAACCAATGGTCCAGATAACTGAAAACAACTACAACAACCCCAAAATCAACCCTTTTGCGAGAACAAGTTCAAGTGCTTATAAACTTCTTCATTATTCAATATTTTTGAGTGGTTTTTCTTGCGTACGATTCTCCTTGATGTTATCTCCAATTTCTCTTCACAAATCAAGAATTAATTACGCGTAAAAGATCACCAAAATTCGAGTATGTTAGAAGTCGAATCGTGAAGTTTGACCTAATTTCAAGTAGCAGTCGTATGATTTATAAGAATTGTAATTTCTTCAAATTACAAGACCTTGAGATGATTATTCCTATTTATGGTCATAAATGATGTCACACATGAGTTTATTGTGTTGGAAGACTTTTTGAATCGTCGCAAGACTTTAGTTGATTTCTAAGTGTTCTTAACCGCAGTTTGTTGAAGTTGGTTAATTCTACAAGATTGACAAATATTCTCCAAAACATGTGTGTTTGGAAATGAAGTTCCATTCTAATCAGACATGGCAGACGATGTCATTTTGAATGAATTTGATTCAAAGTTTGAAAGATAAGGCGCTCTGGTTTTACTTGAAATACAAATTACAAAAGCATTAGATTTTATTGAGGTTCAAGTTACCAAGCAAGACATATATTCAAATCACACAAATAGGAGTTTCATATTTCATCAAGATTCAAGTCTCATTCTTTTCTCAAGAGGCATTTTTTAAGTTCATGGGCCACTGAGAAGAATCCAATTCGTGCTCGTAATTTAAATTATGTCAAAGAATATTCAGATTTTGCAAGTCTTAGAAAAAAATTCAAATTGAATCAAGAATAAAGGATTATAACAAGACTGCATTATTAAAATTTTACAAAATAAAGCGAAATTCATCGTTTAAATTTACAAGTGAATTGGAATGCGCTTTACAAGTTTCTAAACCACATAATTCAAATTACAAGATTCGCTATATTATTAAAATTCCTAACAATTTACTAAGCTAAAAGGGAACTTCTTCATCTTCAAGTCTTGACCAATTACTTCAAGTCATTCCTCACTGATTCTCCCCCATTGCCCAAGCTTCTCGTACATGAAACAAGAAAGAAAATTAGCGAGCATATGAAAAATTCAAGAAGACTTTTGTTTAGAACAAATTTTTCTCATCATGAGGGTTATGCTTGGAATCAAAAAAATTAAGAGGTCATTTAATCATGTGCTGAAACTCAAAGCCTCATATAAATCAGTTTCAATCATGGGCTTTCTCTTCCGATTGCAAATCACAAAGGTAAACCTTGGTTCAGAAAAGAAAAAGAGGTGGTGTAATGAAATCACAATAGGCAAATACAAAATTCAGAAATAGCAGCATCACAAATCAAAGATTTAAGCCCAACAAAAGCCTCAAATTTGTCCTATCACTGGCCCAAATAAATATGTTCATTGCAAATCATAAAACATGTTTTTGATTCACAAGTACAACAAATAGAAAAGTCATGCATTGCTGCCTAAAAAACTGCTAACAAAACAGACCAACAATTGCATAAAATAGGCAACAAAAATCTGCAGCAATAAAGACATAACAACGACATGCCTCAAGTGTTCAAACTGGCCAAACATTTCCCCCCAAAATGCTATCACACTACCATGATAATAAGAGACAGAAACATCAAAAGCAAGGGAGTGACAACAACAGAAAAATCACTACAAAACACAAGATAATCAGAGTTCTTTGTTTCAAACAACAATATCACTAAAAAAACGTCCTCACCCTCATCATTTTCCTCACAGAACCCTTCAGAAAAATATATTACAGAAAGTTCAGCAAAGGATCATAGAAGTCAAACTTCCCTGTCAAAGAAAGGCGTGGAGTCACCATAACAACAAAGATCTCTGTAAGCATCCTTCTTGATCTCATGCACACAAACTTTTGTTTGCTTTTTTTTTTTACTATCATAGGATTTTTTGTTAAAAAACGTAAAAATGCGCAAATAAGTTCTTGTAATTTTATACTGTAAATCAAAACTTACCCAAAATAAGAAAGAGCAGTAAAATCACCTATCTTTTAAAAAACGATATAGAACACTCTTCTCTGAAGTACCAAGCCAGTTGCTGTTTAGCACACGGAAAAACCGAAACACCACCAAAAGCAACCAATTCCTTCCCTGCAAACAACCGATTTCTCGCTGAAAAAACCATTCACTCCCTGTTATCCGCTTCGATTTCTTCCTTTTAACAACGACATTGGAGTTTTCATCAATCATAAACAGTCATAATCATACCAACCTCCATCGCCACCTACAAGCGTTAACATGTCAGATGTCGAGTTTGAAGAAAGAAGAAGCAATATTTTTAGCAGAGACGGAGAGTGGATAATCGAGTTAGCCGAGAGAGGAAGAGGAATCATCGATGATGAGGGTTTGTTCAAGAAGAGAAAAAGATGAATATTTGAGAGAGAAAATTGAGTTCTGTTTACGGTACAAAGCATTAGTGTTAATCATTTCCTTTCCTAATAAAACACAATAATTAATACATTTCCCTTCCCAATAGCACTCCTTGCGGTGCACCATCAGTTTTAGGTTTCCAAACCTTTTTCCTTGTTCCTTCCAAACCGGGTCATCCTTTAATGGGCTTGCAGGCCCAATTCGTTATCTTGTTCACCCTTTTGTTTTAATTGAAGCTTAATGATAATGAATGAATAGAACAGTTCAGTTGGCAAGGTATCATTGGCTCTGACCTAGATGACACGGGTTTAACCCATGTTGGGGCTTGGTTTTCTATTTTTTTTTCTTCTTGATTTCTTTATGTTTTTTATAACAAAAATTAGTTTAGTTAATCTTTAGTTTTAATTTTAAAACTCAATTAAATGAAGAATATATAATTTCAAAATAATTAATTTTTTTTAGTACTTTGTAAATAATTTTGTCAACATTTTTTATATAGTTTAATAAACTTTCTTCTAAAATATTTAGTTTATATGTAATAAAATTCAAATAAAAATAATAGAATAGATTCTTTATTTTCTTTCCAAATTTTTCACAAACAAAATAACTTAGAATTTTTGTGGCGATACTTTGTTAATTATCCTAGACTATTATAATCTTTTGATTCAATTCGATTTGGTTGTATTGATTGCCTATTTTGACTGTTAATCGCATTGATCCATTCCCATTTGTAAATTTGTACCCCCATTCCCGAAAACTTTGTAATAGCGTAGAATTTCAATTCCCGCAATTTACTATTTTCTTTATACTATGTAGTAATTAGGCGTGTATGGCAAGATTAAAAAATAAATCGCTAGTTAACCTAATTTCAAAGATCAAAATAATTTGAATTAAACACACTTTTTCACACGCGAACCTCTAGGGTAACGTCGCTTGTTGCCTCAGAAACACAATCATGCCCCTCGAATATGGGACGTTTTAGCAATGACCCTTCGATAAAAAGATCGTAGTCCCTCGATGTTGCCTTTGATAAGATGATCTCGTCCCTTACAAAAATTGCTAAAGCATCACATAAGTTGCTTTCGATGACTGTAAAAATTGACATGCGCCTGTCCCTTTACATCCAACGATGGGGCTTTTTACCAAATCAATGGTAAGATAGCAACATCTAAAGGAGAAAGAAAATAACATTTAAGACCTTTCAAGTAGGTAGATTCGCTCCTAGTTACTCGCTTGCTCACGACTAAAAAAAAAATTTTTACACCTACACTTTCATTTCAAAACATTTTCAAAAGACAAAACATTTTGTATACGTTCTTATAGAGACGAGAACCATTGCAAAACATCTTTTCAAAACACTTTCCGAAACACAATCCACAAATACATCTTTGAACCACTTTTCAAAATAAAAACTTTGTACGCGCTCTTATAGAAACGAGAACCATTACGAAGAGATTTTTCAAAACACTTTCAAAGCCCACACCACAAGCACACTGTCAAATAAAAGCAAGTGATCTAAACAAGTAACTAAGAGCCCATGGAAAACCATGGATGAAAAGGGTGCTAATACCTTCCCTTTTCATAATCTACCCCCCGAACCCGAGAAATAATCTCGAAAGGCCTTTCCAGTGCTTTTTTACCTTTCCTTTTTAATAAAAGAAAAGTCGGTGGCGACTCTTGCTATCCGCACAAATGCGATCAAAACACAAAACACCAAGTCAGTTCTCCCACCATATCATAGAACTGGCAACTCTGCTAGGGAACTAATATAAAAGTGGGGTTACCTTAGGGTTAGATCACCTTTGCTCGCTTCATTATTTGATTTGTGTGCTTTATATTCAGTTCTTTGTATTGGGTTTGCTTTGATCCTCCACCCGGATCTGGGACACCTTTTTAGGTAAATAGCAATAGATTGTGGAGACTGTACGGCATAGACCGATATGGTTGAAACAATGGCTATGTTAGTGTGACACATTTGTGGGTACCGGTATCCCTCGTGATGAATCGAGGAGAATACGGGGCCGCTGAGTGGCGTCATGAAGCACTAATTGACTTTAGAACCCTAATTGAACAAACTTGGCCATTAGGACGTAGTGAGATAGCCAGTTTCGGTGTAGAGCTGAAAATTGGTTGATACTCGATACTACACTCATTGAGACTAGACTTTTGGGATATCTCGGCCGCAAGAAAAGATTGTTGTGCTGAGACAATGCCTAAGAGAAAGGTCGATGATATTGAGATCCTTTAGAACCTGATCACTATTACTATGACAGGTTGAGCCAACTAAACTTCAAGAGGGTACTTACCTACGAAACTCATGCAAGCCTAAAACATAGGGACTTGTTTGTTGTGTGTGTATATATTTACTTGTACATAAACATCATAAACATCATGAACATCATATGCATGCTTACTAACCATTTCAAGGATTTATAAATTTATCTTCTTTTTTTTTGTAGGACATGAATTCTCTCCGAAGAAACACCATCCAAATCAGCTTCGTAAAAGCACATCCTCAACTTCAAGAGCTAGCCTCAAGAGTGCCCGGGGATTCTCCTTTTACAAAGAAATATGGTCGACTCCTCAGTTTGGCTACATCCAACTTCCAAGAAGAGATGATGTGTGTACTATTCCAATTCTTTGATCCCGTACATCATTGTTTCACTTTCCAGGACTATCAGTTGGTACCTACACTGGAAGAGTTCTCTCTACTCTTAGGGGTGCCCGTGCTTAATCAGATACCGTTCACCAGTCTAGAAGGGATTCCAAAACCTGAAGTCATCGCCGAAGCTTTACATGTGAAAAGGGCTGACGTTATAGCCAATTGGGAGACAAGAAGCGGGGTTAAAGGCTTTCTAGCTAAGTTTCTATTGGAAAAAGCTCGTTCGTTCTGGGATGACATGGATTTACAAGCTTTCGAAGATGTCCTAGCTCTTCTCATTTATGGTTTGGTTCTGTTTCCCAATTCGGACCAATTCATAGACGTTAATGCCATCAAAGTCTTTCTCTCTCGCAATCCTATACCTACTTTACTAGGAGACATCTTGCATTGCCTTCATACCCGCACCATGAAGAAAAGAGGTACCCTTTTGTGTTGTATCCACCTACTCGCTAAGTGGTTCACTTCACACCT